>JAYESD010000007.1:137599101-138199101 GCA_036927565.1 Tuctoria greenei
TCTATGGCCTCCCTTGATTATATAACCATCCCTTAGGCCAACCCAAACCTAACTAGGACTCTAATCCTACTCAATTCACAAATCAAAACTTTTCATAACTGTTCAAGACTCTTCTATACGCAGATAAAAGCAATCTTAAGACTTCCAAACACCTTAGGAACGTATCCCAGATTCCTAAAACAACTCAAATTCATGACCCACACAAAATCCTATCATAACCAACACAAAACATTCCATATTTGAGTCAAACACGACTCAGCAGCAGCCTGAGTCCATAACCTAGTCGGTTGGACCTTTCCGGCCAATTTTTTACGTCCACATCATGCCTCAAAACAACGTAGCCACGTCCATGCACTCCTTGCACACGTGCAAACATCTTCCAATGACGTCCACGATACTTTAATATGCATTGTTCTTGATTCAAACATGTTGCGCGACCTCCTGATCAACTCAACAACAATTCCTGCTGAACTTGGTTGTTGAACCTCATCTTCTCCCTAAGACTAGTTCAATGAATCCCGTCACCAGCCATGTATTAAACTCAAGCAACACCTGCACATGAATAAACAACCGATACTTCTGGGCACATGTCCTTAATTTGACTCTCGTTAGTTTCGATAACCACAACACCTTACGTGAGAACCTCACATAAGTGTGTTGCAAACCTTGGCAAAAAGATATCAACCATAACAACCAAAACACACCAAAAACTTAGTAAAATAAAACTAAGCAAACTTTCCATAATTCAAAAAGCAACTTCGAAACATTACAAATTAAAAACAGAAACACTGCGATCAAGCTCCGAACCTTGCCAAAGCTAACCAGACCTTGAACCGGAGCTTACCAAAACTAACAGGATCTAGCGTTGGAACTTACCAAAGCTAGCAGGACCTTGCGCCGGAGCTAACCAAAGCTAGTCGAACCTAGCGCCGGAGCTAACCAAACCTAGTCGAACCTTGCGCTGGAACTTACCAAAGCTAGTCGGAGCTTACCAAAGCCAATCGAACCTAGCGCTGGAGCTAACCAAAGCTGGTAAGACCTAGCCCTGGAGCTAACCAAAGCTACTCGCACCTAGGCAAAGAAGTCAGGCCTAACATCGGACCTTGCAGGAGCTATCCAAAACAAGCCGGACCTATCGTTGGACCTTGCTGCAGCTCAGACCTAGAGTCGGACCTGGATGATAAAGGTGTTTTGGTAGTATTCAAAACTTTTATCGTCATAGCCAATGTATTCAGCACACATAGGTCTAACAGTCTTGATTTCAAGCAACACCTGCACATGAACAAACAACCAATCTTTGCGAGCCCAAGTCCTCGACTTCACTCTCGTTAATCCAAAAAACACAACACCTTACGTGAGCACCTCAAATAAGCTTGTTGTGAACCATAGCAAAATGATATCAGCCATAACCACCAAAACACACAAAAAATATAGCAAATGAAAACTAATCAAACATTCCATAAGCCAAAAAGCAATTTGAAATATTGCAAGTTAAAAACAGATCCACTCCACAATTATTTTAGCAAATAAAATTATCAAATAGACAAAAAGCGATGCTGCAATGTAAAAGAAAAAGATTGGACATTCCAATCCCAAACTCACGGTCAAATCACATGTCGGAAGGTTCGGACAGTCCTAACCAAGTAAAAAGTAAATGTTACTCCTAAAAAACTCGTTTATAAGGATCAACTGTGTCGACTCATGTGTAGCTCACATGACTGAAAGTTTGTACAATTCAAAACCATCATAGCTAACGTTACTCCTCAAAAACACATTGAAAAGTTCGGACAGTCCAAAACTAGCGAAGGTAATGTTACTCCCAAAATGCATTGAGACAAATTCGGACAGTGTGTATCTAGGTGTATCATGGTGTATCAGTGTAAGCTCAAAACATTGAATGTAAACCTTCATTTTTATTTTAATTGCCAATGTATTCAGTACACATAGTTCTCACGATCTCCCTCTTGATGAATGCATTGCAACACCACTTAGATCCGAACATTGTGTCATTCATATGAAAAGTTTTGAAAACAATTTTCTCCCCTTTTGAAAATCAAAAATCAAATGAGGAAAAATTTTCAAAAACAAATTCTTCCCCTGAGAAGAACGTATTAAAACTCGTGAATGTGCAATGTGTGACATATTTCTCCCCCTTTGACAATGTATTCAGCAAGATTCAAAAGAGAATTTTCAATTGTTATGAGCATATTATAACATATACATATAAAACAAAGCTCATCCAAGTGATAATATCATGTATCTTAAACTATCACATCAATGAGATACATAAAGTAGTGTAAGCCATGCTAGAGATAGTGTATTTCTCAATTTAAGCAAGTCATGATCTCACAAACTTAACTATTTCAAAACCTAATGACACATGTTGCTGCATTTTTACTATTTTTAAAGCACAAATTTACGTCATATGACATTTGCAAGAGATTATACGCCGTATCAGCCTTATTCTAACAAACCAAGTCAAGCCTACGTCATTTAACAATCACAAGCTTAAGAACATGGTTTTAGGCATACACAACTTCTTCCAAGTTCATATCTAAGTGCGGTGAGGATCCATCTCAAAAGAAGAAGTGTGATGCATGCATATTCTCTTGATCTTTTCTCATTTTTTTATTTGATCATCAAAGCTCAACATGTGGATACTTAATTTATTAATTTTTCATTATTAAAAGCACTCGTTAGCATGCAACAAGTTCAAAACAGCAAGAAAGTTTGATCATGACTAGATTTAGTTTAAGTTAGTATTCCAATTACTAGTTATGGCAAAAACTACAAAATTTATAACACGGGTAATGTAGTAAGAACTTTCAGCATCTAAAAGGGATCACAAAATCATATATGTATGAAATACTATGCTCATATTATTTTAAATTTAGATTCACACATAGACTTCCCAAGTCTCAAAATCCTCCCTCAATTTAAGCCATGAGTATGCATAACCCCAATTTCACTATAAATGAAACAAAAATGAGTGAAATCCAAAGGTTTTGTAAAAATTTCAGGCAATTGTTGTTTGATATCTACATGGTGAAGCACAATGTTTCCTTTTTCAACATTATCACGGAGAAAGTGATATATAATGTCAATGTGCTTTGTTCTAAAATGTTGCACGAGGTTTTTAGCAATGCAAATTGTGCTAGTGTTATCACAAAAAAGTGGAACACTATCTAGATAAACCCCGTAGTCATTATGTGTTTGAACAATCCAAAGAATTTGTGAGCAAGCGCTAGCAACAGCTACATATTCAGATTCGGTCGTGGATTGTGCAACTGAGTTTTGTTTTCTAGAAGACCAAGCAATGAGTGAATTACCAAGAAAACGACAAGCACCTGAAGTACTTTTCCTATCAATCCTACAACCCCGAAAATCAACATTTGAAAAAGCTCTCAAAATAACCGTTGAGGATGAAGGAAGAAAAATGCCAAATTCTTGAGTTCCATGTAGGTACCTGAGAATCCTTTTGATGGCTTGACGATGTGAAGCACGCGGGGAAGCTTGAAATCATGCACAAAGACATATGCTAATTGTATGTTCGGTCTTGATGCCATGAGGTGCAAAAGTGACCTGATCATGATTCTATATTCTTTTGGATCCACACGTTCACCGTCTTCATCAAGTTCAAGTTTCATTGTTGTTCCCATTGGTGTCCGAAGATGCTTGCTTTTGTCCATGTTGAAGCGCTTAAGAAGGTCCCTTGTATACCTTGTTTGGTGCACAAAGGTTCCTTCCTTGGTTTCCTTGATTTGCAGCCCCAAAAGTACGTGAGTTCACCCATCATACTCATCTCAAATTTTGAACTCATCATAGCTGAAAACTTGGACACAAGATCATGAGAAGCACAACCAAATATAATATCAACCACATACACTTGAATGAATAGTGACTCATTGCCATGCTGAAGTACAAAAAGAGTTTTATCAACCTTGCCCATGGTAAACCCCTTTTCAAGTAAGAATGTTTTTAACCTATCATACCATGCTCTAGGAGCTTGTTTGACACCATACAAGGCTTTGGACAAGTTGTAAACATGATTAGGAAAATTTGGATTTTCAAAACCTGGTGGTTGCTAGACATAAACCTCCTCATCTATGTAGTTATTAAGAAAAGCACTTTTAACATAAATTTTATATAACTTGAAACCTTTAGATGCAGCAAAAGCTAACAAAATTCTTATGGCTTCTAATCTAGCAACAGGAGAAAAAGTTTCATCAAAATCTAGACCTTCAACTTGCGTGAAACCTTGAGCAACCAACCTAGCCTTATTCCAAACCACAACCCCATCCTCACTTTGTTTATTTTTAAAAACCCATTTAGTTCCAATTAAAGTGTGACCTTGAGGTGGAAGTACAAGTTTCCAAACATTATTTCTTTCAAAATTTTCTAACTCTTCTTCCATGGCAATAGTCCAAGATTCATTAGTGAGTGCGTGTGATATATCTTTAGGTTCAAAAGAAGCAAGAAAAGCAGAATGAGCATGAGAGTTTGGATTGCAAAACCTGGACCATGTGACCCGTTCGTGCAAGCCTCCAATGATTTGTCGTGGAGGATGACTTTTGAGAATGCGGAGGGTAGTAGACACTTCACAAGATCGTTCTTCTTCATGTTCATCACAAATCAAAGAACTTGTGGCTCGAGAAAAATCTGAACCAGCAGTAGTGGTCGTTGGTGCTGGTTGTGGAGCGGGATCAAAAGCTGGAATGCCATTGTTTATTTGTGAAATTTCGGGCAGCAGCTCCACTCCTTCTTCATCTTCATTGAAAATACTCCCCCCCCCCCTACGGACATGCATCTTGACCTGCAGTAGCAGAGCTAGTACTTGACCTAGCTTCATCAAAAGTAACTTCACAAGTCTCCACAATTTTGTTAGTGTCATGTAAAACTACACGGTAGCCTCTAGTATGAGATGGATACCCGAAAAACATGCCATCAACAGATTTAGCTTCAAATTTATCAACATTACCATGTTTCTTAACAAAGTATTTGCAACCAAAGACCCTAAAATATGTAACACTAGGCCTATTTTCAAACCGAAGCTCATGTGGTCTTTTTCCTAGCTTAGCTATCAAGAAAACACGGTTTGAAACATAAAAAGTTGTTGCAATAGCATCTGCCAAAATTTTTCTAGGAGTTTGATATTCATCAAGCATAGTCCTAGCCATCTCATCTGAGGTTCTATTCTTTCTCTCTGCAACAACGTTTTGTTGAGGTACATATGGTGAAGAAAATTGATGATCTATTCCTTTTTCAACACAAAAGTGATCAAAAGATTGATTTTAAAATTTGGTTCCATTATCACTTCAAATTGCTTTTAATCATCCTGGGTGATCAATTGATAATCTAAAAAATATTTCTAAAGTGACTAAAAGCTTCATTCTTAGATGTCATAAAGTAAACACAAGAGTATATAAAATAATCATCAACAATCACAAGCACATACCATTTACCTCCAAAGGATAGAACACGTGAATGACCTACGATGTCAAGATGTAAAAGTTGTCTTGGTTCAATTGTCATGGTCATTGTGAGAGGAGCATGTGAACCTGCAACCATCTTAGCGTGTCTACAAGAAGAGCACACAATATCGTTGTCTCCTTTAAGTTTAGGCAGCCCATGTGTGCGATCAAGACCACTAACACATGTGAGGTGATCAAATCCTACGTGACCAAGTCTACGATGCCAAAAATATAAGTCTTTTGAATCATTTGCAACTAGTCACCAATGCTTAGAAGTTGACATATCAAAATCAGCTTTTGAAAAACTCATCCAAACCTAGACATGTGTTGATGACTGTTATATACCAATTTCACCTGTCAATATAACTCAATTGTGTGAAGAAAAAACCATTTCTTGCACACATCACCTTTCCACTTAACCAATTTCCCCTTGTCTTTGGAAGAATAGTGCATGCAGCATTTTATGTAGGAAATGTGGTAAAAGAGGGGGAGCAATCCTATAAAATATCATCCCAGCTAATTAAGCACCCAATGTGGCATCACCTGGATCAAATGGCCCACAAACAGAAGTATTCGAGGCCATCCAATGGTGTATCACCCGTATAAATCAATGGGACCCACATGTAAGTGACCTGGAGAAAGCACAACCTCAACAGTGCAATGACTAGGTCGACCGAACCACCAGCTCGACCGACTTGTTCTTGGCAGCAAACTCAGTAAGCTTCCATGTGTCGACTCCCTGTGATGCCCTAATCACGATGAAGACTGATTCGCGTGCTTTTGGTGGCGGGAACCGACCCTTCTCCAGCTATAAATAGGACCCCCTACCCTCGCTTCACACACCACCACTTGAGTATTCATTCTATTGTATCCACTATTCTCCATAGTCTTAGAGGTGTTTAAGCTATAGAGAGGAGAGTCTCTAGTCTATAGTCCAAGTTAGGAAGGAGTAGAAGGAGTCTCTCTCTTTTGAATTCCAAACCGGGAAAGGTATGGCTCATATATTCCTCTTTGTATTTGTGACTTTGTTTTAATAAAGATGTTATCTTTAGTCTTCTTTTATTAATATACTTGGATGAAGCATTTCTTGTTTGATTGTGGATTCCATGTATGTGGTAGGAGTAGTATTTATGATTATGCTATAACAATCTTATTCTATTATCATAAACGCTACAAACCCCCACTATAGTCTAATTAGTTATGACACGACCATGTTAATATGAATAACTTACGGTATGTTTCAACATTGGTTCAACGATGTTTAGGTTAGTCATTGCCTTAGGATGGCTTGTGCCTAGGATCGTAAGGTATTTACTTAATATGCTAGCATGGTGCTAGGATAGTTAGGTAGCGTTGGATGTCTCGTAGACCCACGGATTGAAGAGATAGGCAATAGGTGGCGATAGTCCTATCTGTCCTTGTAATACTCCACGTTCGGCTACGCCATAGGCTCTTTGCGGGAGTCGTCCTTGTATTGCTAGGGGTAAACTCGTGCTCGATGTGTTGAACAACTTAGCATAAGAATTCATCATTGACATGTTCATTACTATCTAACCTAGGCTATGTATATGTATACTAGAAGCATCGTAGGAGCAACTCCCTAACTCTTAGCCTAATCCCTTTTTGACCCATTTATTCCCCCTTAGAATAGAATGATCTTGTGTGTGTGACACTACCTCTACATATCTATTACCCATCCTCACTAGAACCTTATCTAGACCAATCTACCCTTTTCATTTGATGATTTCTATGATTCCACTTAGCCTTCCTTTGGGAAAATATAAATGACACCCTTGGGAATACTATGGGGAAATGCAACTTCGATAGTTTCCTTGCACTTGCGGATTTTTATCCGTGACGTAAGAAACGTCAACAGGCATTTCAGGTGCCGCTGCTGGGGAGGGCAGCTGAAGTATTGCATGATTAAGTGAATAGGATAAGACCATGGGTAGGTTTTTAGTAGTATAACCCTTCTTTGTTTTTGCATTTATGTGAAAATAGGGTAGTGTGTGTCTGGTTTGCGCTTGCCGAAAAACTTTGTTGAAGATCCCAATTCCCTTCTGAGAGATCGACATCATGTCATTACTCCTTAGAAGCTTCGTGCGGCAACGCAAGCCAGCGCTACTGCACCAACAAATGAAACACCAGTGGCCCAGGAGACTCTTCGTGAGTTTTCGGCTCCCACTGCTAACAATGTGCCTGTTGGACCCACTATTAACACGGGATACGTGAACTTTGAAATCAAGACTGGCCTAATCACTATGGTGCAAGCCAACCCATTTTATGGGAAGGCTAATGAGGATGCAAGTGATCACCTGCAATAGTTCCTTGAAATTTGTAGCACTTTTAAGATCAAGGACGTCTCTCCTGATGTCGTTTGTCTTAGATTGTTCCTGTTCTCCCAACTTGGGAGAGTGAAGCAGTGGTTCTATGTGAACCAAAGTGCTGTAGACACTTGGGAGAAGTGTTCTACGGCATTCCTCGCCAAGTTCTTTTCGTTGGACAAAACCAATGCCCTACATGGAAGAATTTCCAGCTTACAACAATAAACTAAGGAGTCTATTCCCGAGGCATGGGAAAGATTGCAAGAGTACATCCTGGCCTGTCCCCACCATGGGATGGACGTCTGGCTCATTGTCCAAAACTTCTACAATGGGCTGATCCCTTCCGCCCGTGACCATGTGGATGCTACTGCTGGAGGAGCCTTCTTCTCATTGACGGTGCCCAAAGCCAAAGATTTGATTTAAAAGATGGTGTCCAACATGGGTTGGAGCGATGAGCATCTCCAAACCCGTCAACGAGGCATGCACACCTTGAAAGAGGTGGACGTGATTGCTGCTAAATTGGACATCCTCATGAAGAAGATTGATGGACAAGCCAGTGAAGTATGTGGCAACACCTATGCCTTAGACTCTCACATCACCTGTGGAGTCTTTGGCAATACGGGTCACTTGGGTAATGACTGCCCATAGACTCGTGAAAATGCCCTATAAGTAGCCAAGAATGGGAACAACAATGCCTATCGTTCAGGTGGTCAAGGGTTGGGCCAACCACACCCTTTCTTTCAAGGAGGGTACAACAACAACAATGGTAATAAACCCAACTTGAGAGAGCTTGCCATTAGCTAATTGAAGATCAATGATGCATGAAAGTGCATCTAGGCATCCCTTGTGGGTTTTGGTTGATTATGAGAAACAAATGAGATCCTTAAAAAATGTTGAGATGAGTGCAGGTTTTAATGTAAATATGAAGGAAGCGCAAAAAGAAAGGAGAATGAGGATATATATGGAAAAGAGCTCAAGAGCTGAATATATTAGATCATCGTGTATGGAGTGTGTTGGAGAAACACACCCCAAGAGCTCAAGCAAAAGAAATCTCACTCACTGCACAATTCACAGGAAATCTGGACTAGTTCGATATCACCACGGACTAGTCTGATATGTCTCTAACTAGAAACGGACAAGTCTTCCCAGTGCGGACATGTTCGCTAGTACAACTGTTTTCACAGCACCGGACTAGTCCGATAACACCACGGACTAGTCCAATATCTTTCTGACTAAAAATGGACAAGTCCGCCCCAGTGTAGACTTGTCCTCAAGACATCACACTTTACACGAAAACGGACAAGTCCGGTATCATCACGGACTAGTTTGAAAACTCTCTGACTAAAATCGGACAAGTCCTCCAACTGCGAACTTATCCTCAACGCTACATGAGGTTCACCCCACCGGACTAGTCTGATATGAGCCGGACTAGTCCGAACAATTCCAGAGCCCAAATCGGACTAGTCCGCCCATTGCCGAACAAGTACGATATTTCAGAACACTTAGGGTTCCCCACACGCCGCACACCAGACTAGTCCAGAGTCCACCACGAACTAGTCCGGACATCGCAAACCCTAACGGTAACTTTTGGAAACCCTAGTATAAATAGAGGTGTACGACCCTACAACCAACTCTCTTGACCCCCTACGCCTTCACACCTTCCAAGAGCCTAGAATACACGTCTCTCCACACAATCTAACCATAGAAAAATCAAATCTTCGAGGATTGGTCATTGATCAAAGGAGAGACTCGTTCTACACGTCTTGAGCTCTTGGGTTTGAATCTCTTGCACACTCTCGTTGTTTTATTGCATACCTTTTGAGTGTGTTTGGTGGTGTTTTCAATTGTAAATCTTGGGGAGCCCTCAACTTGTGAGAAGGCCCCTTGAACATGGTGATTTGCCCCCCTTTGTGATTAGTGGAAGAGAAGCGTCCTCCATGGTGATTCGACGAGGGTAGGGTTGGTGAAGACCCGGTCCTCCGTGGACTCCTCAACGTTGACGTAGATTTCCTCTGTGGAATCGAACCACGAGATAAAAATCTTGTGTCATACTCGTTGTTACTTTTCATCATATTCTAGGGTTTACTCGATCTTATACAACTTACATTAAAACATTTAAACCAAAGTTAGTTTGTGCCATACCTAGTTTCATTGACATAAAACATTCAAGCTACAACTTAATTTCCACTACATAGAGTAATTGAATTGAAATCATTGATCAAACTTGATCAATCAAGTCCACGCACACCGGACTAGTCCACACCCTACCTGACTAGTCTGATTTTCTGTATTTGATCAAGTTGGTAAGTGTTTTAGGATCCGACGAAAGTTTAAAAAGCCTATTCACCCCCCCTAGGCTACATTCAATTGGTATCAGAGCAGGACTCTTCAAAAGAGACTCATCACTTGAAGAGAAGATGTCGGACACTAAGGATGTGCTCAAGAAATTTAACCAAGAGAAGGTTTACGATGAAAGCCTCGGAAGTTGGAGAAGCTCCTTGACGCCATCCAAGACTGCGAGGATGATGATGAGGAGACGCTTGAACTCAAGGCACTCCTAAGGAAGAATGAACTCTCCAAAGGAAAGATTAAGATCGAGGATGAAAAGAAGAAGAAGGGGAGTAGTCACACCGACTACTCCTGATATCCTTTTTACTACGATCGGTTAAATTCAAACAATAATCATTACTTGTCGATTCCTCTAGGGAAAGCCCCATACTTTGATGACAATTATTATTCAATGTGGAGGCAAAATATGGAAATGCATCTCATATCACTTAACCCCAACTTGTGGCATATAGTATGTGCAGGGATAGATATCGCAGATGACGATGAAGAGCTCACACCAAGCCAAGAACAAGCTATTCATTGGAATGCTCAAGCTGGAGCTGGCATAACATCATCACTGAGCCGAGACGAGTTCACCAAGGTGGATGGACTCGAAATTGATAAGGAGATAAAGGATACTCTACAAACCACAAATGAAGGCGATCGTCATGTGCGAGAGGCCAAGATTGAAATGATCGATAGCGAATTGGGAAGATTCGTCCTAGAAGAAGATGAGTCACCACAATATATGTACAATCAATTAAAGAATCTCATCAAGAAAGTTTGAGCATATGGAAGAAAGAAGTGGAATGATCACGAGGTGGTGAAGCTAATTCTCTGAGCCTTCATGCCTCGCAACGTAAACCTATGCTCGATGATTAGAGAAAGTCCCTGGTATAGGAAAATGACCCCAGATGAACTGCTTGGAAAGATTATCAATTTTAAGATGATGGAGAAAAAAGCAAGGCATGTCAAAGGGATTGCTGACCTTACCTCGGCAAAGAAGAATGGAGTCGCTTTGAAGTCAACTTGTAATCCTATGACAAAAGAAGCTCAAGAAGCTCAAGAAGAAGACGACAGTGACAATGAAAGTAGTGACATTCATGAAGAAGATATGATCCTATTCATGAAGAAATTAAAGAAGATGATGAAAAGAAGACAAGGTGGTAGATCAAAGAAGGAAGACATAGAGACAAACCAAGACCAAAGATTAGGTGCGCTTGCTATAACTGTGGCGAATACGACCACTTCATAGTTGATTGTCGTCATGAAGAAAACAAACGGAAGACCAAGGACAACAAGCACAAGAAGAAGAAGAAGAAATTCGTGCAGGCGCATGTAGGGAAGGAGTGGGACTCAAATGATGAGTCCTCATCCGAAGAGGAAGAGGAGATGGCTACCATAGCCGTCATGAAGCATACCAAAAAATCCACCCTCTTGCCAACCATCGGCGCAAGGAAAGACATCGATCATACGTGTCTAATGGACAAGGAAGGTAAAAGGAGGGTAACAACTAAATCTTCCTCCTCATATTCTTTTAATAGTGATAGTGATGACTCTAGTGATTACGAAGATATGCTTGTTGGCTTAGATAAGAAAACTACGTCTAAAATGAAATTTTTAATGGATATGCTTGTTGATAAGGAGGAGCTATTTGATTGTCAAGAAGATATGATCATCCTCCAAAAGGAACAATATCTTAAGATCAAAAAGATCCTCGAGCATGAAAGGGAGCGAATCAACTCACTGGGTCTTAAGGTAGCTTCAAGCAAGGAAGCTTGTTTGAAGCTAGAAGACTCAAACATGGCTATCAAGGATGAACTTGCTAGCTTAACCAAAGTTAACAAGATCCTTGAGGTACAAGTTGAGTCACTCAATTCAAGTAGTTCTCCATCCTCTTCAAGCTCACCTTCTCAACATATAAAATTTGATACTGCTATTGGTTGTCTATGTGCTAAAATTGACACTAACTTGAAGGAGAAGTCAAACTTGACAAAGGACAAGCATCCTTCCCGAAGTGGCATATTTGACAAGGAGAAGGTCAAGTATGCATGCAGTGCATACTTGGTCACACGACCTCCTAATGTCAAATATGGCATTGGGTATTCTTATGGTGAAAAGAAAAATGTTAGAAACCACAAGAATAACAAGGAATGCATTGCCTTTGTTAAGGGAAACACCTCTCAAGTTAGACAACTTAATAATGTTGATAAAAGTAACATTGTTAACACATATGAGCAACAACTCTTGTTTAAAACTTTAGATGCATCATATGTTCTAATGAAAAGAAATTTTGGTAGAGTTTATTCTAATCATGTTGGGCCATGCCATGGGAACACCAAGTCCCATGTGTGGGTGTCCAAACAACTTGTGACTAACCTCAAAGGACCCAAGCAAGCTTGGGTACCTAAGACAAAAGCGTAATTTGTTTTTGCAGGCTTACTCCTCCAGTGGAGCAAAATGGGTGCCAGATAGTGGATGCACCAACCACATGACCGGAGAAACAAAGATGTTCATTGAATATGAAGAAAATGAAGATCCAAGCGAAGGCATCTATTTTGGCGATAACAGTCAGGGAAGGGTGCTCGGGACCGGTAAAATTGCGATTTCGTCTCAACACACTCTTTCTCATGTTTTACATGTAAATTCCTTAGATTATAACCTTCTGTCCATATCTCAATTATGTGACAAGGGTTATAATTGTCTGTTCACTAATGAGCGTGTGACCGTCTTTAGAAGGAATGATAACTCAGTTGCATTCAAGGGTGTGTTAAAGGGAAAACTATATCTAGTTGACTTCAACAAAGATAAAGCTGAACTTGACACATGCTTGATTGCAAAGACCAACATGGGTTGGTTGTGGCATAGACGGCTAGCACATGTTGGTATGAGGAATCTTCAAAAACTTCTAAAAGGCGATCACATCCGTGGTTTAAAGGATGTTGTTTTTGAGAAAGACAAGCCTTGTAGCACGTGCCAAGCTGGGAAGCAAGTAGTAGCACCCCATCCCGCAAAGAATGTCATGACAACAACGAGACCGCTCAAGCTACCTCACATGGACCTATTTGGTCCAATTGCTTACATAAGCATCGGCGGTAACAAATCTGGTTTGGTAATTGTTGATGATTTTTCGCGTTTCACATGGGTTTTCTTTTTGCATGATAAGACAGAAATTCAAGGAACCCTCTAGAAGTTTTTCAAGCGTGCCCAAAATGAATTTTCATTGAAGATCAAGAACATACGAAGTGACAATGGGACATAGTTCAAGAACACCCATACCTAGACGAGGAGGGGATAAAACAGGAATTTTCAGCACCGTATTCCCCTCAACAAAACGGATTAGCCGAAAGGAAGAACCGAACCCTCATAGAGATGGCGAGGAAAATGCTCAATGAGTACAAGAATTCAGATAGGTTTTGGGCTGAAGCAGATAACACCGCTTGTCACGCCATAAACCGACTCTATCTTCATCGCCTACTCAAGAAAACGGCATATGAACTGCTCAGCGGTAACAAGCCGAATATTTCCAATTTTCGAGTTTTTGGTTCTAAATGTTACATTTTGAAAAAGAAGCCTAGGACTTCAAAGTTCGCTTCAAAGTCCGACGAAGGTTTCTTGCTTGGCTATGATTCGAACTCTTACGCCTACCATGTCTTCAACAAGGTCTCCGGACTTGTTGAAGTAGCACATGACGTAGTGTTCGATGAAACTAACAACTCTAAAGAAGAGCAAGTTGATCAATGTGTGCTAGATAGAGAAGAAGCTCGATGTCAAGTGTTGAGAAGAATGGTGTTGGGCGATGTTCGACCACAAGCGCCACCTCCAAATGCGAATGAAGAAGATGAACCACAAGTGGAGATAAAAGATCAAGGGGGAGCGTCTACACAAGATCAACCTCATGGAGATCAAGGTGATCAACAAATCAATGAGGGCAACAATCTAGGGGGAGAAGAAGATGATCATGAAGATTCAAGACTACAAGTGCCACATCCAAGAGTACATCAATGCATCCAAAGAGATCGCCCCGTCGATAATATAATCGGTGACATCCAAAAGGGAGTAACAACTAGATCTCATATAGCTAATTTTGTGAACATTACTCTTTTGTATCCTCTTTGGAACCACACAGGATTGAGGATGCATTGAAAGATCCAGATTGGGTGGTGGCGATGCAAGAAGAACTGAACAACTTCAAATGGAATGAGGTGTGGGAACTTGTCGAAAGACCCAAGTTCAACGTCGTCGGCACTAAATGGGTATTCCACAACAAGCAAGATGAACACGGGGTGGTGACAAGGAACAAGGCGCAACTTGTGGCCAAAAAGTATTCACAAGTCGAATGTTTGGATTTTGACGAGACTTTTGCTCCCGTAGCTAGGCTTGAATCGATTCGAATATTACTTGCATATGCTACTCACCATGATTTCAAGCTCTATCAAATGCATGTGAAAAGTGCCTTCCTCAACGGACCAATCAAGGAGGAGGTGTATGTGGAGCAACCCCCCGGATCCAAAGATCAAGAGTTCCCCGACCATGTGTTCAAACTGCGTAAGGCTCTCTATGGCCTCAAACAAGCTCCTAGATCTTGGTATGAGTGTCTTAGAGATTTTTTGATTGAAAATGGATTTAAGATTGGCAAAGCTGATTACAAGTTTTTTACCAAGCATTTTGATAATGGTCTATTCATCTGTCAAATTTATGTTGATGATATTAGATTTGGTTCAACTAACAAATCGTTTTATGAAGAATTTAGTAAGATTATGATAGATAGATTCGAGATGTCTATGATGTGAGAATTAATATATTTCTTGGGATTCCAAGTGAGGCAACAAAAGGAAGGGACATTCATAAGCCAAACCAAGTATACTCAAGACATACTAAAAAAGTTTGGAATGGACAAAGTGAAGCCTATAAGGACTCCCATGGCAACAAATGGACACTTGGATCTCAATGAGGATGGACCAAACGTAGATCAAAAGATATATCGCTCCATAATTAGCTCTCTACTTTATTTATGTGCATCGAGGCCTGACATTATGTTGACTGTCTGTTTGTGTGCAAGATTTCAAGCCAATCCTAACTAATGTCATTTGAGAGCTGTATAAAGAATCTTGCGATATTTAGTTCATACACCTAACCTAAGCCATTGGTATCCTAAAGGTTAAAAGTTCAATCTCACTGGATACTCCGATGCAAATTATGCTGGATGCAAAGTAGATAGAAAAAGTACCTCTGGTACGTGCCAATTCCTAGGTAGATCCCTAGTTTCTTAGTCCTCCAAGAAACAAAACTCTGTGGCCTTATCCATGGCCGAAGCGGAGTATGTTGCAGTCGGGAGTTGTTGTGCACAACTCCTTTGGATGCGACAAACTCTAAGAGATTACGGTTACAATATGAGCCGTATTCCACTCCTTTGTGATAATGAGAGTGCCATTAAAATTGCCCATAACCCCGTTGAGCACTCTAGAACTAAACACATAGACACCCGTCATCAATTTTTGAGATATCATTCAATGAAAGGCGGCATAACCATTTCCCATGTCAATACCTAAAAGCAACTAGCTGACATCTTTACCAAGCCACTTGATAAGAAACGTTTTTGTGAGCTCCGAAATCAACTAAATATCCTTGATGTTCGGAATGTGGCTTGAAAGTTTGCATACCTGTATGACATCTTAAAAATCTATTGATTTTGTTATGAAAATCATCTCTCTCTATTTTTTTTCTACAAACTATGTTAATTACTTGACCTTGGTGAATTATGGTCATAGCTTGATTGTTATATGTTTACTGATCATATTCATCAAGACCATTTGTGTGTTTTGCCCCCTATTTTCTTTGTAAGCACCTTCGAATATATACGGATGGTCAAACTGCTTCTGTTCTGGTGACCACGGACTAGTCCGTGGTTACCCGGACTAGTCCGCACAATGCAGACTAGTCCGCAGAGTTCCGTTAGTCCAAACTAGTTCGATCCGACCATGGTCTAGTCCGATTTTTTGACTCCATAACCCTAGGGTCGCCAAAACCTAATCTTCTTCGTCCTCACAACTCACCTCATGTTCCCTCTCCTCACTCAAGTGCCCCAAGGTGATTTGGCAATTTCTCTACCAAATCTTCTCAAATCTCCGTGGGAAACGATCTTCATCGCAAGGGGATTGAGGACCCCGGACTTGTCCGCATCAAAAACTCCTCCAACTCCATGAATTAAATGATTTGGTAAATTTTCTCCCAAACCCTAGAACCTTCTATTTCTTTTGTTTTGGACCAAATAGCTTAGCTCCTCTAGTCTATACATGATTCCTTGGTGTATTTCAATTATCTCTAGTCACTTTTGCATTGAGAAACTCCATTGCCTTATATGTTAGGGTTTGAGCAATTGAATATCGGACTAGTCCATTCTCTGTGAGGACAAGTCCGGTACTCCGGACTAGTCCGCACTTGAGCACCGGACAAGTCTGATTTTTAACTGGACACAACCCTAATTTCTTTCTACTCAATGCATTCCCTTGCTATCAATCCTTCTCTAAGTCTTGTATAATCTTTTTATCAGGACAATGTCGAGCTCAAACAATGAGATTTCCGACTTTGAGGACCATATGGAACAAGACTCTTTGCCTCGTGCTTCGACGAGGCAAAGCAAGAAGAGGCAAGAGTGTGCTGCCGAACCATCACGCACCCCACCTAGGATGCGACGGAAGGTTGCAGCCAAGAAGCCAGCTTCGAAATCTCAAGATTTGGTTGGCTCTAGCTCAGCGGCTCATCGCTAATCCAAAGGGAAAGGCAAAGGGATTGCCTCTTGCCCGATTGGCCCTCTCAAGATGAGTGCTCTAAGTCAGCGGAATAGAGACCCCTCGGAAGAAAAAGTTAATGTCAAGGGTAGTGATGTGGCTTGGAAGCTAAGGAAAGTTGATGCTTATGGCAGTGCTAAGAAGGCAGTTGATCGAAGGTTTTGGAGCAACTTCCACACGGACTACTACAGTTCCGTGTACCTATAGATGAAGACTCTAGTAGTCAACAGTCAATGGATTGACTGGATCCACTTTGAGAGAAAAAGTTGTGGTGCTTTTGATGAAGTGGTACAGGCTGCAGAGAGGCATGGCCTCAAAGACTTGTTTGCTTTCAGGTATAACTAGAATGATGAGGTCATTGCGCAATTCTATGCAGCTTGTTACTTTGCCAGCGATGAAGAGGAAAGGGTGACTTGGATGACTCATGGATCTAAGTACACAGTCACATATGATGAGTTTGCCAGACTGCTGCATCTATAGAACACCTACAACAATGCAATCATCATTCGCAACATCGGTGTCTTGGAGAAGGATAAGATGGAGTTCCTCTATGATACTTGCCTGAAGTACAATCCTCCTTCAACCGAGAACATGAAGCCCTTCTTCATGCTTCCCAATAGAGTGCTCCGAAAGACGATTGCTCCTAAGGATGGAGATGATGGGAGTGTCCAATGTTACCTGAGAACCTTGATGAAAGTTATTTGCATGAACAGGAAGTTTTACATCTTTGACTACATCTGGAATGATATGGTGAACATCTCTTGCACCCCTAACCGTTCCTGTGGCTATGCCCCTTATATCATGTTCATGATAGAAAAGGTCACGGGGATAGAATTTGTAATAGATGTTGAGCACACAGCCTTGGGGCCTCAGAAACCATCTCAAGCTGTCCTTCCCACTGCTCCATCTCCAGTCTCTAGTGAAGAGGCCCCTAGAAAGGCCCAAGAAGAAGGAATACCATCAAACTCGAGTGCCGCTACTTGCAAGAAGGGGTCTCCAAGTGGCATCATGAAGTACTTGCCACAATCTTTAGCTCTTGCTGAAAGACTGAAGTAAAGCTCCACAAGTTGAACAAGGCAGAGAAAGCACACATGAAGTATGTGAAAGAAAATGTCAAGAACATTTGCCAAAAGCTGGAGATTGAGCCCGTTGGATCTCCAATTATCTCTGACGACTCTGCCTCCGACTTCACTCAGCTCCCACCTCTCTCTCCCTCTGAAGTCACTTATTTTGGCCTTCGGGGCACTACGAGTGGATCCTCTCCTCCTCCTCCTCAACCTGAAGATGAAGATGACGAGAGGACCGACATCGAGGAATGAGTTGACGGCAACTTCTAGATCCCTCCTCTCCTTCCTTTTGGTGTCTTGATGCCAAAGGGGGAGGGATTGAGGGGGATTCACTAGGTCTAGTAGTAGATTGAGAGGTGAGAGCTTCGATTGTGTTTCTTTTGCAATTCTGCTACTTTTGGGTTGTAAATCTTCTATTATGCTCTTATTATGTTTCTAGTCATGTTTATGAAGCTTGTGATGATGCTTTGATATAATATATGTTCATGTTTGATATGATCTATGTTTTTGCTCTGAAATTGGCATACATGCTTTATGCTGATATGATTATAACATTTACCTCATTATCATCACAATTATTGCTCACACACCTATATTTTTGCACCCCACCATAAAGAGTGGACATATATCTTACGTTTTCATTGCTTAATTTGTTTCAAGCTCATATGTGCACGCTTTATGAAAATCTATATTTTTTTTATCATATTTGTGAAATCTCAATTGGTTGAATCATCAAAAAGTGGGAGATTGAAAGTGCATCTAGGCATCACTTGTCGTTTTTGGTTAATTTATGACAAACAAATGAGATCCTAACAAAATTGTTGAGATGACCGCAGGTTTTAATGAAATTATGAAGGAAGCGCAAAAAGAAAGGAGAATGAGGATCTATATGGAAAAGAGCTCAAGAGTTGAATAGATTAGATCATCGTGTATTGGGTGTGTTGGAGAAACATACCCCAGGAGCTCAAGAAAAAGAAATATCACTCACTGCACAATTCACAGGAAATCTGGACTAGTCCGATATCACCAAACACTAGTCCAATATGTTTGTGACTTGAAATGGACAAGTCTTCCCAGTGTGGACTTGTTCGCTAGTACAACTGTTTTCACAGCACCGGACTAGTCCGATAACACCACGGACTAGTCCGATATCTTTCTGACTAAAAACGGACAAGTCCGCTCCAGTGCAGACCTGTCCTTAGTACATAAAACTTTACACAAAAACGGGCAAGTCCGGTATCATCACGGACTAGTCTGAAAACTCTCTGACTAAAATCGGACAAGTCTTCCAACTGCGGACTTGTCCTCAATGCTACATGAGGTTCACCCCACCGCAATCATACGTGGCCTTGTGGTGGCACTGTTGTCCTGTCATATATTTGCATGAATCGGTCCATAGATCTAAGGCTAGCAAAAATAACCATACCATCCAACCCATTCCATAATACCATGCTTGCTTAGATTACCTAAGTTCCATGTTGCTGAATTAATCATCATCCCATTACCATCCCAAATTCTCATATTTAAAGTTGTCAAGCATATTATTTAATTTACCCATAACCCGTGTAGCTATGCGGTGCAAAAGAGAAAAATACCCACACCCGATTTATCATGTATATCCCGGCGACAAGGGGTGGCAAGCAATACTAGTAAACTCCTACGAATAGGTTTCCCATCAAGTTGACAAAAGCATGCAATTTTGCAAACAAAACATCTAAAACATAGGATCAATATGGTCAAGGACACATGCCTTTATATCCCGCAATTCAGTGCTCAATTAAATCAAATTCTTGCACATGAAGATCTATGTATATTCGCTTCTCGATCGTAACCACTTGAGCGTACCCATCTACTCGCAATCAAGTACATACACATACAAACATACACAATAAATACATTGCAAACACTAATCAATATGCAAAATATGGATGCATGCAGAAAATATGTTCGTATTAATGCTAAATAAATTTCTATGGCTTATAAGTAATTTTCAATAATGATTTCCTATTTATTTGGGCAAGTTTGGGATTAATTACAATTAATTCAGAGGCAAAATGATTATTACAGAATGTTAACTATGCTGAATATATTCTAAATTTTCTAGATTTATTTTGGTAACTTATGAGTAAATTAGTCTTAAATCCTATTTATCAAATCTCGAAAACACATTAAATAATACCAAAAATATAAAATTTAGTTAAATCTAGAATAACATATTGATCTTTAGTGGATTTGATATAATTTGAAAGTTTCAATTGATTTATGAGGATTTGACGATGATTAATGACCGTTCAAAATAAAATATGTCCTACACATGATTTATTCTTGGTATTAGAATTAAAATTGTTGTCTAAATCTATACCATAACACCTACTTTGTGTAACTAGTATCAACAGTTGTGGCACGGCACTGTGGCGTGTGTCTCCAGAAACTAGGTCTCGCTGGGGAAGAGGTCGGCAGGGTGATGTAGATGAGAAAGACGATGACGAGACATCAACGAAGAAGACGGCGGCGATGTGGCACCCTCCCGTGAAGAACGACGACGATGCAACGATTCCCCAAAAAACGTCGATTCCTTCCTTTCCTTCTTCCTCTTCCCTTTTTGTTTTCCTCCCTGACCGCTAGCCTTTTTCTTGCGTACTTGCTGGCGGCTAGAGCTTTTTTACCTCCTCTAGATGTCTGCATACGCACAAGGGCGGCAGTGTTTTACGTGAGCAGGGGCAGGACGTACGGGGGCATCGCTCCCTTTTTATAGCGGCACTCGGGCATGGGCGGACCTACGGGGTATGCCCGGTAGGCCGCGGCATACCTGTGGCCCGGCGACACATACAAAGACCGAGCAAGCAATTTATAAGGAACTGAGCAACCAGTCGAGCCAAAGTTGGAAATAAATTAAGCGAGCAACGAACGAAGGCAACAAGTGAATGTACCCAGCGAACGAGCAACGAGCCGAGCAAACGACTCCGTTTAGGATGCTGCCTCCACCATCGCCTGAGCAGAGAGAAGAGGAACGAAGAGTTTCTATTGGGGAGAAAGAACGAACCGTGTTTTTCCTTTCCAATGACATGGGTAAATTCCACAAGTTAAGGGATGAGTAGCTCTGGTGGGCTGGTTCAGCTGGCAAAAAATACAGATCTGGTTTGGATTTCGTGTTAAATATTTATTTTTAAAAAATAGATTATATAGCAGTTTACAGTATATTATATCCATTCATTTTTTAGAACTACCATTATATAAAAAAACAGAGTAGTTGTTTTGTTTTGAATATGTTTGGCAGAGGATATAAGTCAGAGACTACGCTGTTCGGTAAGCCTAAACGTACCCTTAGCCTACTGTAATAAATTGTATTGCAAATTTTATATCTTATACAGAATTGCCTAACAAAATTTGTGTACAGCATACCCATTGCTAAACTTAGGTCCGCCACTGCGCTCGGGTGACCCTCGGGAGGAGCTCCTCCAGCGTACGGCGCTGGGGCGTGTACGCCAGAGAGGCCCCGCTCGGTTCCGAGCGGGTGGCACTCTGGTGCCGCTCGGTTGGCCGTGTGTCGAGTGCGGCCAGACACTCCTGGCCTGGGTGGTTGACTTTCTTTTTCTTTTTTCTTTTTTTTTTTTGCTGGCGGTGGTTTTGGGCTGGAGTCCCGATGGAGCTCTGCCTGCCAAGGCGGTGCTCCCTTTTGTATTATTTTTCCTTCCGTTGTTTTTTTTCGCGGTCAGGGTAGTGGTTGACTTGGGTTTTCTTTCTCTTCTTTATTTATTTATATTTTTAATTATATATATTTCTTTTTATTCATTTATTCATATTTTATTAATCTTTTTTTATTTTTGTTAAATATTTTCTCTCTTTTTGTTTTATTTTTATATTATTTTTTATTATTTATTATTATTTTATTTTTCCCTCTTTTTCATTTTCTTTATTAATTGCTATTTATTATTTCTCTCTTTTTGAGTTATTATTTTGTTCTTTATTTATTTATTTATTATTTTTATTTTTATTTTCTGTTTACCCATTTTCTTATTTTTTTGTTCTCATTCAATTTTTTATTTTACTTTATTATTCTTATTAATTATTATTCCTTTCTTCCATATTAAATTTTTCTTCCTTTTTTATTTCTTTTACACCATATTCCTTATGCTAATTTAATTATTTTTAATGTATTTATTTGATGTAATTATTTTTTAATACTTGAGGATGAATGCAAAATGTAAGATGAGATCCATATATTTTATACTTTTCTTTATAAGAACAATTTCTTCCTGCTATTAACTTTAAATTCCTATTTAAGTTTTTAATTTGTCAAAACTCAAAAATTAGGGTGTTACAACTACTCTCCAAAATATTACTTTCATTGGATGAAATTAACTTTGCTTTGATTTAAAAATTGTGGGCAGCAAAAGTTTCATCCAAATTCTACATTGTTATGAGATATGATATAGTGATTGAGCTGCTATTCCTAGTATGAAAGTGAAACTTAGATTTCCAAAGAAATTCTAAAAAGATTTAAGTTACTCTCATTTAATTGGAAATACCTAGCAAAGCCATATGATATGTTGCAATGATAGACCTTATGCATGTGCTATTTGCCTTCACATTGAGCCTAGTCAAATTAGTATAGTCCTATGTGAGAATTCATTCAATTCTTTTAGAATTCAAGACTTGACTTGCACATGCTATACTTCCACACTAGAAGCTAGCAAAATTCCATCATATCATCATTCAAAAATAAAAAGTGAAACTCCATGCCTTTCATGTTTAGTACTCTCTCAAATTTATTGCATAAAAATGGAGTAGAAGATATGGCTACAAGAAAAAGAAAAAGAAAATGCATGCTTACATCAAAAGCTTGAGAAAAAAAATGCATGCTTACATCAAAAGCATGAGAAGAAGAAAAGAAAGAGAAAAGTAGCCATGTTTCATCCCTTCAATTAAGAGAGTCTACACAAATAGGAGTCATCTCAACATCCATAATCATTTCCACTTCCACTCCATCACACATGCACAAGTCTTGAATCAAATAGTTTTGAATTGATTTCTCCTAAGGCTTGCTTTTTTGACTTAGCAATATTATGTGATGCAAATATGCCTACTAAATTCACTACCAAGCTCCACATACAAGACTTATTTAGTGGTAGGATGAGTATAGGTAAAAATGCCTTGGTGAGGATATATTTCCACTACACACGAAGAAGTGAATGAGAGAATCAAATTGAGGTACTTAAAATCTGAATTTAAACTCTGCAGAGTTTGAGTGGAACTTCATCTCTAGGCGATGCTTGCTCCATTTTCTGTTTATTTTGTTGTGCACATGGTACTTTTGAAAAATAGAACATTGTAGTAACTCCTGATCATCAACCTAAGGTCTTGACTTTGCTCAGGGCGAGCAAAAGATAAGCTTGGGGGAGTTTATTGACGGCAGTTATATACCAATTTCACCTGTCAATGTAACTCCATTATGTGAAGGAAATACTATTTCTTGCACACATCACCTTTCTACATAACCTATTTCCACTTGTCTTTGGAAGAATATTGCATGCAGTCCTTTTATGCAGAAAATGAGGTAAAGAAGGGGAGCAATCCTATAAAATATCATCTCAGCCACTCAAGCACCAACATGTAGCATCACATGGATCAAATGGCCCACAAATACAAGTATTCGAGGCCACCCAACAATGTATCACGCGTATCAATCAATGGGACCCACATGTAAGTGACCTGGAGAAAGCACAACCTCAACAGTGCAATGACCAAGTCGGCCGAACCACCAGCTTGGCCGACTTGTTCCTGACACCAAACTCGGTCAGCTTCCACGTGACGACTCCCTGCAGTGACCTGATCATGATGAAGACTGATTCGCGTGCTTTTGGTGGCGGGAACCAACCCTTCTATACTATAAATAGGACCCCCGACCCTCACTTCACACACACACACCACTTGAATATTCATTCTATTGTATCCACTACTCTCCATAGTCTTAGAGGAGTTTAGGCTGTAGAGAGGAGAGCCTCTAGTCCATAGTCCAAGTTAGAAAGGAGTAGAAGGAGTCTCTCTCTTCCCAATTCAAAATTCGTAAAGGTATGGCTCATATATTCCTCTTTGTATTTGTGACTTTGTTCTTAATAAAGATGCTATCTTTAGTCTTCTTTTATTCATATACTTGAATGAAGTGTTTCTTGTTGGTTGTGGATTCCATGTATGTGGTAGAAGTAGTCTTTATAATTTTACTATAACAATCTTATTCTATTATCATAAAAACTACAACACCCACTATAGTCTAATTAGTTACGACATGACCATGTTAATATGAATACCTTATGCCATGTTTCAACATTGGCTCAATGATGTTTAGGTTAGTCATTGCCTTAGGATGGCTTGTTCCTAGGCTCCTAAGGTATTTACTTAATATACTAGCATGGCGTTAGGATAGTTAAGTATTAAGGCAAGTTTAATTTCTTATTTGTATTACAAAACCAATCTATTTTCCTATGCATGTCATCAAGTTTATTGGATAGATCAAGGCAATTTTCACATTGAAGTTTTTCCTTTTAATTTGCAATTAGAATAGTATTTAACTTCATCCGAACATAAAGCATTGTTCAAAACAGAACTCTCATTCATAGCATCATTTAGTTTCTTATCAGGATCATAAAAAGTAAAACAATGCAAATCAATTGTAGAACAGCTAGCATCTTTCATGTTTTTACCGTTAAGTGCAACAAGCTTTTTGTTCTTTCCAATTTCAAGTTCAAGTTTGGCAAGTGTGGAGGTATGCGCACTTCTTAAGGAGGACAATTGTTCATATATTAATTCATATGAGGAAAAAAATCATCAATAGGATTCAAAGATTTTAAATGATTAATTTTAGATTCTAATGAATCAATTTTAACAGCATTGTCCCTAAGTTTTTTGTCATTTTTCTTAACTATAATAGTGACACAAGAAATAGCATCATACATTTCTTCGCAAGTGGGACACACCTCTTCATCCTCGTTATTATGTTCTGCCTCCTCCATACTTGATCTTGAGTTACCCGCCATGAATCACATATTTGCCAAATTCTCTTCATCTTCGTCACTTCCGATGACCACATTACTCGAGCCAAGTTCTTGACATGCGGATACAAAACTTTTTACCAATTGGCGTCCTGTAAAACCCTTTATTGAGAGTCGTTATATACCAATTTCAACCGTCAATATAACTCAATTATGTGAAGCACATAATATTTCTTACACACATTATAGTTAGAAATAACCTAGTTCCAGTTGTACTTAGAGAAAATAGTGCATGCAGGTATTTTATACAGAATTGATGTGAAACAAGGGGATGAATCCTATAAATTATCATCCCAGCCAATCAAGCACGGACATGTGGCATTACATGGATCAAATGGCACACAAACAGAAGTATCTGAGGCAATCCAACGGTGTATCACCCATATCAGTCAATGCGACCCACCTGGAATTTACGTGGAGGAAGCACTGCACAAACGGAGCTAAGACCAGGTCCGCCAACCCCCCTAGTCAACCGACTAGGTATTGACGCCAAGCGCGGTCAACTTCCACGTGTCGACTCCCTGTGGTGCCCTAATAAAGATGAAGACTGATTCATGCGCTTTTGGTGGCGGGAACCGACCTTTCTCCAAGCTATAAATAGGACCCATCATTTCAACTCACACCACTTGAGCATTCATTCTCTTGTATACATTAGTTCTTCAAGTCCTTAGTGGAGGTTAGGATGTAGAGAGGAGCCTCTAATCCCAAGTCCAAATTGGGAAAGGTATGGCTCATGTATATTTCTTTACTTTTGTGACTTTGTACTTTATAATAATAAAATTATTAGTCTCTATTTACTTATATACTTGGGCAAAGCGTTCCTTGTTTGGTTGTGGAGCCCGTGTATGTGCTAGGTGTAGAGTTGTTATGATCTAAACATAATGCTATTATCATGTTACCATAAACATCATACACTACCACTATAGTCTAATTAAGTAATAATATGATTATGTTAATATGAATATGTTAGTGCTTGGATCCAACATTGGTTCAATGATGTTTAGTTTAGTCATCTCCCGTGATGAATATTACGTTGCAACTCTTAAGGTATTTACTTAGCATGCAAGCGTGGTTCTTGGATAGTTAACTAGTGTTAGATGCATCATACTCCACGGGTTGTAGAGGTAGGCGGTAGGTGGTGACAGCCCTATCCGTCCATTGTAATCCTCCACATTCAGCTACGACGTGGGCTCTTAATGGGAGTCGCCAGGGAGACTAGAGTAAGCTCATACACGATATGTTGGACCACTAAGCCCTAGTATTCACCATTAGCATAGTCATGTCTACTTTATTTGGCTATCTATATGAGTAATTAGAACATAGTAGGAGTAACTCCATCTCGTAGTCTAATCCTCGCTAGCACAACCTTACCCTTAGAGTAGATTGCTTAAGTGTGTGTCACACTACCCATATTTTCATTTTACCCCTGTTCTAATAAATACTTAGTACCATATATCTTGATCATAAGAATAGTTCTTACTTTACTTCACCACCTTTGTTTGGGATAAATATGATACCTTTGAGAATACTCTTGGGTGTAATGCTACAATGGTATCTTCAGTACGCTTGCGGATCTCATCTCCTACTAGAGATGATATGTGGTGTTAAGAACCGTGAACAAGCATTTCTAGCACCATTGTTGGATAAGGCAAAGGAAGTGAAGGATAGATATCACTTATGATTATGTTATAGGTACTAATAGTTATTATACATGATTACCCTTGTTTGTTTTCTCCTTTTGTGTGAAAACAGGGTAGTGTTGGCTAACCCATTTCATGGGATGGCCAACGAGGATGCAAATTCTCAACTGCAAAATGATTCAAGGCGTACCTCAACAAATGTCCGCTAGGCAACACTATTACCTTTCGTGGAAGAATTTCAGCTTCCAGTAGGGGCCAAAGTCATCCATTCCCAAGCTTGGAAGAGGCTCCAAGAGTTCTTCTTCGTTTGCCTCCACCATAGGGTGGATAATTGGCTCCTCATCCAACATTCATGTAAGGGATTGGTCCACCAATCCATGACCACCTTTGTGTTGGAGCTGAAGGAGTCATGTTCTCATGCATCATGAATGAGAATATGGCAGCCACACAAGGGGTGGATTAAAGAATGATCTAGTTCCCTTAGCTTGGCATGCACACCACTTCACAAGGCGGACATGCTGGTTATGGAACTATACCTCCCATTGAAGTATCATGAAGATCAAGCCATTGGAGAATTGTTTGGAATTATCCAAGTCATGGATATTTACATAATTTTTGAAAATCCATGTCAACATGGGCTACTTGAGGAATAATTATCCTAAGACCCATTAGGATTCTTACTTTCAAACAACAACTCCAATTGCTATCACCCATAAGGAGGGCAAGGGTGGAATCAACATCACTCTTGTAATCAAAAGATTTCAAATGATCCAAGTTAAACTAGCTTACCTTGAAGTAGCTTGTTCATGGCCAAGTAAGAAATCAAGACCACATGAAGCTCCTGGCCAAGAGAAAGAAACTTAAAAGAGAATTCAAGATCCAAGATATCCAACAATCACTTGTTGGGATCCCTACACTTCGACCAAGCCTGTGCAACCTAGGGCAAGTGACATTGTGGATGAAGCATTTCTTGTTTGATTGTGAAGTCCACATGTCATCATGCCCAAGGAACCTTTTGATCCATGATCAAAGTATGGGTTGACCTTAAGGAATATCAAGAAGGTCGAAGTGACACCCCTGAAAAAGGACAAACCTCACAATGCTCATAAATGAATATCCTCAAGAGGGAGAAGCTATCAGTACATCAACAAGTCCTCATCAAGATGACAGGGAGACCAGGGCCATCATGCGGTCCATATGTCCAACTAACATGCCAAAGGAGTTTTGGCATGTCAATCAAGATAAGTTGTCCACATCTTCAACTCCGGGATTGGACAATAAATCATCGCACTAAACAGGAAGGAGGTAAGTCCCACTCATCAGACTTCAAAAATTCGGTGAGTCCTTGCCAATAGGTTAATTGGTAGTTATCCCATATTTGATTTCCCATCAATCTTTGCATTTGCATGTTTGAATTTCCACACTTGCATGTTGGAAAGTAAAATTTCCAACCTTCCTAAAACTAAAATTTTGAATTAGGAAATAAATTTATTTGGATATGAACCTTGGGCATAACCACTTGAATTCATCTACCTAATTCAAACCAAAAATATTTCCATTAATATTCATTGCATTTGCAAGTTGTTTCAAGTTGGGAAAAACAATTTGGCAATTGGTATAACATGCTTTTGGGCTAACGTAACCCGTTTTCGAGTTGTTTCGTTTGTTCTTGATTTTAGTGCAGCCAAGATAAAATTTGGAAAGAGGTTGGAAAGCCTCATCAAGCGCATATCCCTCCATCAATCTCATTTTGAGTTTATGGTGGAGGAATTGTCAAGATGGTGGCCCAATGGAGGAGCAAGATGAAGCGCATTCAACTCAAACCTCAACTTTGCAGAAGGCATTGAACATGAAGGCTACACCAAAATTCATTGTTGTTTCTCATATAACAACCTTCGACAGGACCGCTCTTCAGTTGAGGTACACATTTAAACATTTCCTTCGTTTGAATTGCATTAGGATTGAATGAATTTTGCTTACATTGGTAAGTAAGGTTTACACCTTCTCATCATTCAATTCTTATTCACTCTCACGAGAGTAAGTGTTGGCATTGCTATTTTGATTCTTCAAAATGGAATGTCACCTTATCTAGGAATAAATTTAACAAGTAACTAGAATTTCATAAGCATTGCTAAAATTGACTTAGACATTTTCTGCCTAGGTAATGCTTATGAAATTTCTTAATGGTTGAATTGGTATGTAGCAATCTAGGAGTAGTGATGTCCATAATTATGATTTGAAACTCATTAATGCATGGATCACTAAATTTCAAATTCCTAGGCAAGAAATTAAAAATGTTCAGGAGGATAAAATTGAGAATCTTGTTTGCCATGATTGAAATGATAAATTTTTGCTCTTGTAAAAAACTATGATGGTTAGAAATTTTACAAGATGAAGGGATCTATATAGTGTATTTATATCAATTGCATTGCTATGAGTAGGAGCTTTAGAAAATTTTCAACTTGATTTATCCGTGAATCCCCACTCTTATCGATGAATAATACATTGTTCATAGATACACTTGAAATTGGACCCGATCCAACTTTGATTTTGCTCTTCCCTGTATATACAAATGAACATTCGGTTACCTAACCCAAAAATTCATTTGTACAAGTATTGGGAGCTAACCATCCCTCTCTATCGTAGAGAGGAACTTTGCAGGAGTAAAACAACTATGCATGTGTTCAAAGAAACGATTGTTGGAAACCACAAGAGGATTCCATTTCAATATCTCTTGGCCAAGGATTAAATTCGGATGGTTGCTACCTATCGGAAATTAAGCCCGAAGGTGAACCTGTGACACCCAGTTCTAAAAATGAACCAAGTGAACACATATGTGTGACCAGGATGTTCAATACACATACACGAGTGCATTCACAAAAGGATATACAGAAAATTACCACAGAACAAGATTAATTAAGCACTTTTATTACACAACCAGATTATCCTTGAATACAAGCACTAATAAATATTAATGACAAGTTTCAATTAATGCAGTGGAAATAAATTAAATAAGCAACTAAGAAAAAGGGATAGCACAACTCCAAAACTCCACAGGCAAGCTGACGGCAGACACGACCTAGAACTCCGCATTAACATCGTGAAACTCCCAATCCTGACCTGCAACTGCTGATGGGGAAATTGCAAGGGTGAGTACATGTCATACTCAGCAAGTGTGGAATGTATGACATGTAGCTGATACAAGTGTCGAATATAATAATGGCTAAGTGTTGAAAAGTACATTAAAACATTTAGAAAGCAATATATTATATATATGTGAAGTAAACCCAATCATAAACCATGTAATCATCATAATACCAGTCCATAATACGTTTCCATCAACCATATTCCAGATTTCTCATTACCAATAACCGTAATCAATATCATAATTTAATTCATAACCTTCCATAACCATATCATTAACAATAACAAAACCATAACCATCCCAAATTTCAAGTACCCTCCAATCATGGAAGTTTTCCAGGTGCTCATAACTGGGAGCACATCTATCATGATAGTTTTATTAGACTCTGAAGAGTTTGTTCCACTTTACCCACGTGTTTGTGATTTCATCCCCTTTCGGTGACTAAGAACCTCCCTTAAGCCCATGACCCGTCGGTCACATTACACACTTCCATTGGTGTGTGGCCAAGAGATCACAAAATAGCCTTTACAAAGGGATTACTAGCCTATTTAGACCCCAATGAGGTTTCACCAGTGGCGATGTCTCCTACGGAGCATATCTTCAACCAAGGGCCCCCTCTTGATCCATTCGGATCCCAGGGTAGTCCCACCAACCATCAACAAACCCAATCCGACTACCCTTTCCCCGAGCATCCTTAATGGTCCAAATAGCACTGGCAAAGCCCTAATTAATCAGCTATGCCGCACCTGTACTTGGTCTCGTGGTGGCACTGTTGTCCTGGCATATTCTCGCATGAACCGGTCCTTAGATCTAAAGCAAGCAACCACCATATCATCCAACCCATCCACATACCAGGCTTGCTTAAATCACCCATTACCATATCATATTAACCAGTTCATATTAACCATAATCTCATAAATGCATAATTAAGTTAAGTGGTATAGTTGTATTCCCATCTCAATTAATTAAGCGAAGCAAAAAGGTAAAAAGGCCATCCCGACTCTCTACCATAAATTCTAGGTGACAAGGGTGGTCAAACAAATCTAGTAAACTTCCTATCGTAGGATTCCTATCAAATTGACACAAGCATACAGTTTTGCAAACAAAACATTTATTTTAAAAACTGGATCAATATGCTTCAAGGACACTTGCCTTGCTCTTGGGCTTGACTAGGATCAAAGACTTCAAACTCTTGGTGCTGGGGATCCTCCGCGGCACTCTCTAGCGCAAATCCATCTAATCCGCACAATAGACATGCAAGACAAGAAACACAATCAAAGAGTGCACAAATATTAATCAATATGACATGAGATGCATTATTAATGCAAATGCAAGATGGAACTTGTTAATGAGTTGCTTTTAATGATTAGTAACTAATTATAATAGTTTTTAACAAGTTCATACATGTTTGGAGTTGATTAGATCCAATTTTAGAATTAATTCGACACAATATTACTAGGAAAATCGGAATAGTCTGCTAGGGACCGGACAAGTCCGTACTTCGCGAGAACAGTAGATTAGGGTTTTATAGATTGATGTGAATTTGGATATTTGGGGTTGAATTCACATAAGGAAAAGAGAATAGAAGGTATACCAGGTGTTTAGAACTCCAAATAATCAAGGATCTTAGAGGCAACACTTGGATCTTGACGATCTAGGGTTGATGAAGAGGTTGATGGTAGATTGTCGATGAAGAACACGAAGTTGATAGAGATCTTGATCCTCTTTCGTTTCCTCCTCTTCTTCTCCTTGCTCTATATCTCCTTCTTCCTCCTTGGTGGCGACTAATCACGAGCTAGGTTTGGGTGTGGAGGAAAAGTGGCAAATTGATGTCAAGCCTAGGGGTGGGGTTGTTTATATAGAGGTGGAGGCTAGGGTTAGATGGATTTCGAGTTTGAGATGAGGAGGGGCCGGTTTAGAGTCTCACATGGGCTCTAAAAGAGTTAGGCACGATGCCACTAGGCCCACTTAACGTAAAACCTAAGAAACAAGTCGTGAAATAAAAGATCAACTCGGAGTCGCGATTTATCGAACAAGTCTGAAAAGGACCGGACTAGTCTGAAGTTGGACAGAGAGAAATCAGACAAGTCCGCTCTGGACATCGGACAAGTCCGATCTTATCCAGGGGGGAAAAACAGACAAGTCTGACCAAAAATCAGATAAGTCCGACTTTAGTAAGAGGGAAAAACGGACAAGTCACCTGGAACCCCGGACAAGTCCGGACAAGTCCATGGACTTAGAAAATCTTCAAGGATTCTTAGAACACCAGACTAGTCCGCACAAGGCCGAGAAAAGTCCAAAAGTGTCCAGAGGGAAAAGCAGACTAGTCCGCATAAAAACGGACATGTCCGAACAAGGTCAGAAAGAAATCGGACTAGTCCACACCAAAATTAGACTAATCCGCACTTTCCAGAATTCTTAAGTGCGGTTTAACTCTAGTTTCAATTTAAACTTGTTCCTTTTTATGTGGATTAATGTTAGACATGTATTAGAATGTATGCAATACATGATGGATAAAAATGAGGGTGTTACACAACCATAAATATACGAGGCTGGAGATTTGACATGGAAACCCTTCGTGAGAAACCAATGGGCTGCTACGAATATGTGAGAACATTATGCTCTCAACTATTCTAAGCACTCATTCAATCTCAAGGGAATTGCCACCATCATTGGGTGTAAGTTATTCCTTTGTAGCTAAAAGGTATGATGTACCTTAACCAAGAAATGATAAGATCGCATCCAATGTATATTATGTGCAAGTTGTTCCTATGTGACCAGAAAGTATTTTATACCTTAGTCAAGGAACAACGAATCAAGCTCAATCCATGTTGAAGTGCATGTCATCCCTTTGTGATTATAGTTATGTTGTACCTTAGCCAAGGAATAACGAATCGTACTCAACACATGTTGACACCACAAGAAACGCGATCATTTGCGATGGCCAGTCGTCGCAAATAAATTAAATTGCGACGGCATGACGGTGGCCATCACAAATAACTAGGCCGTCGCAAATAAGGCTTAATTTGTGACGGCCAGTCCTAAAGCCGTCGCAAAAAAGAGTTTAATTGCGACGGCCAATCCTAGGGTCGTCGCAAATCACAAAGCCGTCGCAAATAAGTAGTTCATTGCGATGGCCCTAAGTTAAGGACGTTGCAATTAAGTCAGCCATCGCAAATTAGGGCTAATATCGGGACCCTCTGACCCCGACACTTCATTCGATTCACCTCCACCGCCTGCCGCGCCCCCACCGCCCTATCACGCCACTGTTGCCGGCCAGCCGCCACGCCCCTGCCTCCGCCGCCCCCGGCCCCACCGCCCCTGCGCCCCCACCGCCGGCCCGCCCCGGCTCCAGGCGCGCCTCCGCACCCTAGCCGCCATCTGGCCTCGCCGCCTTTGCGCCCCCGCTGCCGGCCCGCCCCGGCGGCGCACCCGCCCCCGCCGCACCCCGCTCACCGCGCCCCTGCCGCCCCCGGCCTCGTCGGCCCCGGCCCGCTGTGCCCCCGCCACCCCCGGCCCGCCGCGCCCCCCGCCGCCCCCAGCCCGCGACGCCCCCGGCCCCTGGCGCCCGCCTCCTCCCCGAGCGCTGCTGCCCTCGTCCTCGCCCGAGTGCTGCCGCCCTCGCCCGAGGCCTCCGTCCCTGAGCCCGAGCCCGACCGGCTGCCTCCACCGAGGTGAGCTCCCTATTAGTTGGAAGATCGTTGAATCGATTTTGCGAATTGTTAATCTAGGGTTCCTACACCATCGGGTAGGGATGATTCAATAGGCTAGGCAATTCCTAAGTCCGCCCCTGCATGGAATTGGGGTAAATCTACTTGTTGTTGGATAGGGGCATTGGTCAAATTGTTTCTACTCCATTTTTAGTTTTCCCAATCATCGATAGTGGGAACTGGGACAATTATTTTCAATCATGGATAGGTGTTAGATTGCAACCCCTCGTGTTTTGTTTCTGATGGATATAGCTAATCTGAAGGTCTAAACTGTGATACAACAGGGACATGAGAGTTCTGTTCTGATATTTGCTCTTGTTTGCACTGCAACAGAGAATAAACTCTCATTTTAGTTTTTGATTGCATATAATTTTCATGGAACTTCCGAAGTACACTGCAACAAAGTATAAGCATTTATCTTAATCAATTTAGTTCGAGAGTAGTGCCTGCTTATGAGACAATATGTCATATCTTCTTGTGAGAGATCCTTTATTCTGTATGATGTCCTCCCTTGTCCTATCTCACTGATAAGGTCGTGGGCAGAAATCTGCACCTAGGATTTTTTTTTTCCTTTTCAGTTCCTAACATTGCCTGCCAAGAATCATTACCACAGTTGCTTATTCCAATGCTTAAAATTTTCTTATCTATCATTCACATTATAGATTTGGGATACAAAGTATCTGCGAAAGTTTTTTTTATATGAGCATTGAGATTTTGTGTAAGTTGGATCAATTATTAACTATTTTTTAGACTTCCTTAATATATTATGCATTCAGGTATTGTAATGTAATGCATTCCCCTAGCTTGTTCGTTCATGTATCATTTTTGAATTCTGCAGTACAGTATTGATTTCCATTTGTATGCCCACTCCTTTTCCCTTGTTCACTCCAGTGTTAGAGCGTATCAGAAAATTGTTAGTGAACTAACTGAGCCTACGATCCTTTGGTAAATATCGTGACTTTTGTGATCAGTAAATGTGTTTGAAATGTTCTGTTCAAAATACTCCATCTGAATATTTTTATCTGTCACCGACTAGTTCATTTTTGAACTTACCGATGACAAATAAAAAGATCCGGCGGGGGGAGGGGGAGGGTAACAAAAAACATACTCCTTTCATTTTTTTAATTGTTCTTAGTAGGATAAATATTCTAGTTCAAGAATAAACTAGTGTTGTTCTCAGGGTTGTGAATCCAAGTCTAGGCGCCCCCCGGCCGCCTCGACGCCTAGGCGCCTAGGCGAGCGTCAGACGAGGACCGCAGATGCCAGCAGGGGAGGGGGAGACAGCAGGGGAGAAGGACTGGGAGGGGGAGACAGCATGGGAGGAGGATTTGAAAGTCGCCGGCGCATGGGAGGAAGCTGGAACGGAGGCCTAACTAGGGCTGGAGACCGCCATTGTCGCCGGCGGCGCACGAAGCTAAGTCTGTCCGTGAGTGGCGGTGGTTGGCAAAGGGATGAGTGGAAGTGGGGAACACAGTTAAAAAATTGGCGCCTGGGAGGCTCTGGGGCCCAATCAGGCCCATTAACTTCCACCCTATGGTTTCCATGCAACCATCTATCTTTTTACTTCTCTGATCCAGCCGTCCGTTCAGCTTCTGCCTTCTACACCCGACGGTCCAGTCGCCCGACACCAACCGATCCTCAAGCCGCGTATGCAAGCGGAGGTGGAGAAGCACACGGAAGGTGAGTTTATAAGTCATTTTATCATTTTCAATTCAAAGTATTCAAGATATTTCAATTTGATATTACTGACTTTCTTTTTTATAGGCTCGCTATATTCGACGGAGTTGTCGACTCGAGGGCGGGGAGACCTGCGAGAGGCAGCTCCACGCAGGCTTTTTCGGTGGGCAAGGTAGGTCGCCGCGTCTCGCAGAGGGACATTGAGATGCAGTCTCTCCGACAAATTGTAGAAGAGAACCTCAAGCGACAGAAGGAGGCGGAACGCCAAAGGATCGTGATGGAAGCCACAATCTCTTCCCAGGCAGCCTGGATGGCACAGATGCGGGACACAATGGAGGTAACAAAATAAAAACTAATGTTCTCATTAATTCAGCGTAAATGACTTACTAATAGGTAACATTTAATGTTTGCAATGACTGGCCATGGCTCGGGCGCAAGGTATGGGGATTCAGCTACCGCCACTACCACTGGTCCTTCCAGGCGATCCTTCTTTTGCGGGTGAGGTAATTTTCTATGTCAACTTAACAATTATAGTTTTAACTCAACTTAACCAAAGTAAAGCGAGGAAATGGAGTGATAGTGAAAGATAGATAGAGTGAGATATGAAGTTAGAAGAGGGAGGAAGATAGAGAAAAATGATTGAAATAGAAGAGAGAGGAGATAGTTAGATAGAATAAAAGGATTGAGATGGAAGAAAGAGAGATATAAGAAAGAGTGAGAGATAGTTACATAGAGTGGGAGAGGAATGACGAGAGAGTGGGAGATTGGAGACAGAAGGAGATGGAGAGAGAGAGAGAGAAAGGAAGATGCAGATTGAGATAGAGGCAGAAAGATAGAGGAAAAATGATAGCAATAGAGAGATGAAAGAAGAGAGGAAGAGAGGGGATCTAGATGGAGATAGAGGGAGAGGGAGGGAGAGATGTTGATGCATTTATATTCTAATACTAAGTTCATTAATTGCAGGGATCTACGATGGCTGCACAAACTCCGTCGCCGTCGCTACCGCCATCTGGAATGAGGCGCGACGACGACTTCGACTTCGGAGGTGGCTTCGGAGGTGGCTACGGAGGTGGCTACTGAGGTCAGACGGGCGAGCGAGCCCTTGTTTGGTTTGTAGATGTTGATGCCATGTTTCGACGATGTGTTCTGATGTGTTTTGAGACTTTTATGATGTTTATATGACTGTTTGTAATATATATTGCCTATTCTGTGATTCTGGCCATCGAGCCGGGTAGTATTTTCTGTTTAAAAAAAAAACAAAAAACCTTATTTGCGACACCTTTTTATACAGTACTGTCGCAAATAAGGCTCCATGCCGTCACAATTAAGCCTCTGCTATTTGTGACGGCCTGGCCATCGCAATTAATGCTTATTTGCGATGGCCAGGCCATCGCAAATAGCCGCATGGGTCCCATAGGATGACACATGGGCCCTATCGTCTGAACTTATTTGCGACAGCTAGGCCGTCGCAAATAGGTTTTAAATTGCGACGGCCAGGCCATTGCAAATTCTGTTGCGGGACCCACCAGCCCCTGGGCAATAACTTGCGAAGGCCGCTGCGAGCCGTCGCAAATAGACTTATTTGCCACGGTGGCTGTCGCAAATAAGCTTCATTGCGACGAATAATTTGCGATGGCTAGAAACCGTCACAAATAAGAAAAGTTGTCGCAAATAGCTTATTTGCAACGGTCCTAGCCGTCGCAAATCGTCGGGATTCCTGTAGTGAGTACATGTCACTCCTTTGTGGCTAAAGGGTATCATTACCTTAGCCAAAGAATGACAAATCACACCCAATGCATGATTGGTACAAGTTATTCCTTTACGAAAAGAAGGTACAATATACCTTAGTCAAAGAATGACGGAACACACTGAACGCATGTTGAGTGCAGGTCATGTCTCTGCGATAAGAGTTATCACTACCTTGGTCAAAGAATAACAAGGTACATCCAACCTATGGAATCCTTTAATTGTGGATGAGCGACGTCGACAACACTCTCCTCCACCACACTCATGAAACCCATGGAAGGCAATCCAACATCGACACTCAACCCTCCAGTGCCAAAGCCATGCTGCAACAAGGTTAGGTCAATCTCATGGCCTACATCTGTCGTTAGGGTTTCAACCCCTATCACGGACCTTGACCAAGAACAGGCTTGGGGGAGGACCCCCACTGAGGTAACTTGTATCACACCCCATTTGCATTCCTTTATTTTATTTCTTTCTTTCCACCATATATATATATATATATATATATATATAATAACATAGTATAGGTTAGGTTAATAAAATAAAAGATTTGTGGTAAGAATATTTTTATTTTGCATAAATTGAAATGATGAATAGTTGCTCTGTTTTATTTTCACTACTCCCTTGCATACAACTTAGTATTCTCCAAGTATTGGGTTTATTGGACTAGAATATTCTTGCCTGAAATTTGGAAATTGTAGGTAGCAAAAGCTAAGTCCAATTCTTATTTGTTGTGGGATATGATATTGTGTGGACTGGAGTACACACATTCCAGGAATCGCAATTGGGTGCTGCCTTGCGATGCGGCACCCAACAGCACACGGAAAAAGATACATCGTATTACATACAACATAGTATTATACAGGCTTTGTCTTTTACAAATAATATACATTTAAATACACTACAGCAGAAGATAAGTTCATAGCTCTCGACACTCAAGCCTAAGCTATACAAAAGTCATTCCGTTCAACCCTAGAACTGAATCACACAGGCAGCACACAAAAAACATCACGACGGCGTGTTGGGTTCCCACTCGACCGTGTACCCCGATGGGGTCAATGCCTCACCGGCGAACCATTCATCATAAATGTCATCATCTGCAGCAAAACTTAAAATAGCAACCGTGAGCACGAAGGCTCAGCAAGACTTAACCGTCTCCAGTAAGCATGGAACTCTATATGCAGGATAAATATAATATAGGACGGCAGTTTGCAATAAAAGACTCGCCTAAATGTTAGTATTTACTTTTAGCTTTTAGCAGCAAATTAAAGCTTCATGAATCTGAAATTTAGTGAACAACCTGATCTAAACATGCAAGCATCAATACATAATTATTCCATATAGCATGATTCAATAATATTCAGCTCCAAATAATTAACTACGTCATGACTCAGTGAACAAGCAGTACTCAATAACTGCGAGGGACGGCGACTGAAATCGATATACACCTATAGGGATACCCGAATAGCACGACACATACACCCACACTTGGAGCTGTGACAGCACACTTCACTCATGTTGTATGCATCAACCTTTCACCCGCTACCTACACGCCAAACCGGTCCCACTGCTACGAGCAGGAGGCCCCCACACGGAGTACGACAGACCTGCTGGCAGGTTTACACCTTGCTGCTCTCAACCCACACCTATAAGGCAGTAGGATATGCCTCGACGCTAAGGTGGACAAGTTACATTGGTTTACTGGGTCCCATATATCTAGTGTGCCTTCACTACATTCAAACTTGCTCAACAGGGCCGCACACAGATCGGTCCTTGACCGACACATGCATAGCTACAACTCACATGCCCCTATGTCCTGCTGCTCCTACTCCATGCCCAGTCTCATATTTAACCAAATGGTGAATCTTTCACTTGACCAACCCCGTGTAACCCAAATCCTGAACTCGCGAGTAGATTCCAACTACTCGACTTCTACCAAAGCAACTATAACATTAAGCATATCATGGACACATTGAGGACTTAACCATCTATCCTTCTCTCATGAGTTCTCCGGTCATGCATGTGGAAAACTCCAAGAAAATCCTAGACTTAATGCACATACATCCTAACCCATAAATGCAAACTGGGGCTTGCCTGGCTGCGAGACGGGGGTAAAGTCAGTCTCCGGATTGATTACTTACAATGGCTCCGGGGTCTCCTCGAGCTCGGCAACTATTCGATATGCAAAGAAAAATGCAATTGAATCTATATTGGTATTATTACATAGCTTAAAGGAAAGACAGTTAAGTATATTAAATGATGGCCACTGGTCCAAAAAATGTTACAGAGGACACTAGACACTATGGGTGAGGGTTTGGCCAAAATTTGGGCTAAGTTCATGGAAGTCTATGTTGTATAAAATTCAATGTATAAAAACCCTTCCGAGAATTTTGCTGGGCAACCTGGGACTTTAACATGGCTAAAAGTTGGTTTTCTGTTTAGAGAAGGTCAAGTGAGACTTAAAAAATTGGTTTCACAATTTTCTAAGCACTATACTGTGAGATATTGAATTTAGAAGTTTGGACAAATTTCTGAAATGTTTCTGGACATTTTGGAATTTTCAGGCACATAGACATTAGAAACACAATTTGGCTATTGAATTAAACTCAAATGGACCTGGAACTTTTACTGGAACTCAATGGAATTATTTGGAATGATGTGGACAAATTTGAGAACTTTTGAATGAATGGAGCACTAGTAATTAATTCCAAAGGCATTTTGCTTCATGGACTTATTGAGGAAAATTTATGGATTTTCATACAAATACAAGTGCACCACTTTAAATTACAGATCATCCTGGTTCTAATTAAATTTATTTGGGAATTTTTGGACAAGGATTTTAGGAGATATGGATTTTCCAAATTGGAGCAATTTCTGGAATAAAATTCCAATTGGAAACATTTGAATAAAGGTCGGGCCCACAGGTTTAAAATGGGCCAATCGCTGGGCGGAAACACAAAGGGTTACTGGGTTAACTGCATAGTCACAAATGATCCCACTGCCACAATGAAAGCATCTAGGCCCCCATGAGGTATGGTTTCGGTGATTAATGACAACCATTGGATTTTACTAATGAATTTGTGAATGCAAGGTCCCCATAATCACTCAATAAAATGAAATCAATATGTCACTGGATACCCCTAACAATCAATGTATGAGATCAAATCAATGATATGAAGACAAGAAGTGAAAGCTCTTATGTCAAAATCATTCAACTTTAAATTGACAACATTCAATGCTTGAAGATCATCAGAAATGCCTTTGCAACAAATATCAAATAGGTCAATCGAGCAAGATACAAAATCACTTAGAAACAACTCGAAGCAAACAAAATCAACTCACAAGATCAACCGATGATACCGCAGAACAATACATCGGTCGAGTTGGTTCAACTGAAGAAGAAGACCTCAGAACAAAGCACTCACCGGATCATCCGATGTGAATGGCTCAGCAACATCGGTCCATCAATACAGTTTGCAATATCATTGGACCAAGTGTAGCACCGGATCATTCGATGTACAGAGAAGCACACATCGGTCGATTACTCCAGTAAGCATCAAGTTTGAGAAAATTCTGGAGGAAGAGCCACCGGATCATCCGATGAGAAGACATGATCAACATCGGTCTAACAACGATCATATCTGACACAATGACGTCAGCTAAAGTAACTTGACCGATGATAACAAAAGGGGAGACATCGGATCATCCGGTGTTCACAGTAAAGTTTTGTCAGCCTACTTTTCTAACGGCTATTTCGGGGAGGCTGGCTATAAATACCCCCTAATCCTGTCATTTCGCCAAGTCTTGATCACCAGAAACTACCAACACATCCACAAGCGTTCAAGACCAAGAGCAATCACTTCCACACCATTTCGATCACCGATACACCAAGAATTAGGCTAGAACTAGCTAGAGAGAGAGCTTGTGTGCCTCCATTCTGGGTGAGTGGACTCTCTAGGATAGTGAGAGAGCCTCAAGGGAGTGCCCTTGGTGTGTGTAACTGTGAGGAGACTTCCGGAGCTTGCCAAGGCGTTTGTGGAAGCCCGGAGGGTCGAAGTTGTACAAGGATTGAGCTCCACCTTGCCGAAGTTGGCAAACGGAGAGGAATAGTGAAGATCCCTCGTCTCGGTGACTTGGGTGTGGCAAAACCCTTTGGTGGGTGCCACAACGTGGATGTAGGAAGATCTTGACGATCTTGCCGAACCACAGGATAAATCCTCGTGTCTCCTCGGAGTTTGCATCCTTCTCTTTTCCCATACGTTTATGCATTTTACATTCCGCAAAGTTCATATTTACTTGAATGCATAGATAGTTTGCGTAGGGAATTGGGCCTTAGGAATTAAGTTTTATTACTTAGATTTTTGAAAAGAAGCCCAATTCACCCCCCATCTTGGGCATTCGATCCTTACAATTGGTATCAGAGCAAGGTTGCTCATAAGATCATTCTAGCTTCACCGCTAGAGAGCTAAAATGGCCAAGGTTAGGGGTTCGGTTCCTATCTTCGAGGGCAAGAACTTTGCCTATTGGAAAGCACGCATGCGCGCTTATCTAGAGGCTATTGCGCCCGAAGTATGGGAAGCGACCCACGCGAAATTTGGAGAACACAATTATGTTGGTGATCAAATTAAATGGGATGCTAAAGCTAGGAATGCAATCTATGAATGTATTAGTCAAGATGTGTTTTCTAGGATTGCTAGTAAAGAAAAAGCTTGTGAAATTTGGGCTTGCTTAATAGAGATTCATGAGGGTTCTTCTAGAGTCATGGAACTTAAATATCACATGCTTAAAGCAAAATATGATGAATTTAAGATGCTACCTCATGAAAATGTCAATGAGATGTTCTCTTGCTTAAATGTGCTTATTGAAGAAATAAATGCTCTTGACATTGCTTCTCTTGGCAAGGGACTCATCAACGCAAGATCCTCATGCTCCTTCCCAAGACAAAATACAACATCATCAACTCCATGCTCCAAAAAGAGTCACTTGACCACATTGAATTTTCAGAGCTCATTGGAGAAATACACGCTCATGAGATGAGTGTACATGGAATGATGGAGCAATTATCTTCAAAAACAATTGCTCTAAAGGCCTCCACCAAGAGAACAAATTTCAACAAAAAGAAAGTGGTTGAGCCTAGCCCAAGTGAAGATGAGCAAGCATCAAGTGAAGATGACGATGGTGAGCTTGCATCAATGATGAAAAAGTTCTCTCGCTTGAGCTCCAAGATTGCCAAGATGGGATACACCTTTGATCCCAAAAAGAAAGCATTTCTACCAAAGAGAGATGACAACAAAACTTGCTATAATTGTGGTGATCAAGGTCATATCTCCTATGATTGTCCAAAACTGGACAAAAGAAGAGAGAACCACAAGAGCAAGCATCGCAAGCTTGAAGAAAGTGATGATGATGAAGAAGAGGCCAAATCTAAACCAAGAACCTTTGGGAAGAAGAGATATGACAGGGGCAAGAAGGCAAGACTCTTTCCAAAGAAGAGAAATGGCCCACAAAAGGGGTTCATGTGTGAGGCAAATGAATGGGTCACCGACGAAGAAACAAGTTATGAAGAGAGTGAAGAGGAAGAAGAAAGCTTGGCCGGCCTCGCCATTGCCAACAACGATGACTCACCTCTACCTCCACCTCCCATGTGTCTCATGGCGAAAGGTAACACCAAGGTATGTGACGACTCCAGCGATGATGAGCTTTCCTCCGATGATTTAACTTCTTTGATAAATGAATATCATGCTATCATTAAGAGGGAAAAGAGTAAGGTTAAAGTGCTTGAAGAAACTCGTGCTAGACTTGAGAGTGCTAACCTTGATTTGCTTGACAAGTATGAAAGCATACTCAAAGAGCATGACACGCTCAAATCCCATGTCAAGCAAATTGAGGAAGAAAAGGCTAAAATCAAGATAGATAATCATGAAATTAACTTAGCACACCAAACACTCTTGGAAGAGCACAACAAGTTGACACAAGAACATCAAACACTTAACCTTGCTCATGACATGCTTGATCAAGAGTTGAAAAATATGAAGAAGCAAACTCTTAATGATAACATATCCATTACTTCTCATGCCACTAATGCTTTGCAAAAGTCTTTGCCTTTGAAAGCTAATGCTAGGGAGAAGGACTTGTTGGAAGAAATTGAGAGTCTCCGCACTAGTGTGGCTAGACTTTCAAAAGGGGAGGTCAAACACAAGGAAATCCTCTTCCAACAAGAAAAGGCCTTCAACAAAAGAGGACTTGGATCCTTCCCGGTACCCAACAAAGGAAAGGTTCTCTCACCGGAGCTAAGAACAAGCTTCATCAAGGAAGTTGGTTCTTATTGCCAACATTGTGAGGTCACCGGCCACCAGACAAGGGAGTGTCCTCTTCCTAACCGACCTTCTCCAAAATTGCCTACTAACTACAAATATACTTTCAATGATCATTATTATCTCTTGAGTAAAGTACATGGCAAGGTGAAGGCAAGATTCATTGGCAAAGACATGAAGGGCATGAAGGGGAAGCTCCCCAAACAACTTTGGGTCCCAAAAACACTTGTATCACACATACAAGGACCTAAGTTGGCTTGGGTGCCTAAAGTCAAAAATGGAATTCATGTGTGTAGGTGAACTACAAAGCCAAAGGAAAGCATTGGGTACTCGATAGCGGGTGCACTCAACATATGACCGGCAATGATGGTATGTTCACCACCATAGAAAACCCCGACAATCATGAACAAGTCACCTTTGGTGATAACTCTAAGGGAAAGGTAATTGGGTTAGGTAAAATTGCTATTTCTAATTATTTATCCATTTCTAATGTTTTGTACGTTAAGTCACTTAGCTGTAATTTACTTTCTATTGCACAACTATGTGATCTTGGAATAACATGCACATTTAGCAAAAATGATGTTGTCGTGAGTAGTGAAACTAGCCAAGACATAGTCTTCAAAGGATTTCGGCATGGACATCTCTACCTAGTGGACTTCGCCAACAAGAATGCTAGCTTGACCACTTGTCTTTTCATTAAGACAAGCTTGGGTTGGCTATGGCACCGACGCATAGCGCACATAGGGATGAGCAAACTCAAGAAGTCATTCAAGCTTGGGATGGTGACCGGCATGAAGGATGTCACATTTGAGAAGAACAAGCTTTGTAGAGCTTGTCAAGCCGGGAAGCAAGTTGCTTCACACCATCCAATGAAGACTATGGTGTCAACCTCCAAGCCACTTGAACTACTCCACATGGACCTCTTTGGACCGTCCACATATCAAAGCCTTGGTGGTAACCTCTATTGTCTCGTTATTGTTGATGACTATTCTCGCTATGTTTGGACTTTATTTCTAGGTGACAAGAGTGAAACTCCAGAAGTGTTCAAGACCTTCGCAAACCGCGCTCAAAGGGAATTTCAGCTTCCCATTATCAAGGTCCGGAGTGACAACGGCACTGAATTCAAGAACTACAACATTGGGGAGTAGTGTGACCGTGAAGGAGTAAAACATGAGTTTTTGGCCACATACACCCCTCAACAAAATGTTGTTGTTGAAAGGAAGAACAAGACGCTCATCACTCTTGCACGAGCAATGCTTGATGACTACAACACGTCGGAGAAATTTTGGGCCAAAGCAATCAACACGGCGTGCCATGCCGCAAATAGGGTCTATCTCCATCGACTACTTCAAAAGACCCCGTACGAGCTTCTCATTGTGAGAAAGCCCAACATCTCCTACTTTCGCGTCTTTGGGTGTAAGTGCTACATCTACCGCAAGAAAAGGCTCGGTAAGTTTGAAAGAAGATGTGATGTTGGTATATTTCTTGGCTATGCATCAAACTCAAAAGCATATCGAGTATTCAACCAAACCACCAGTTTAGTTGAGGAAAGTTGTGATGGTGAGTTTGATGAGACTAATGGCTCCCAAGAGGAGAGTTTTGGTCATGATGAAATAGATGATGAGCCTCTACGAGAAGCCATGAAGAACATGACCATTGGAGACATCAAGCCCAAATTTGAGGAGAGCCATGATCAAGGGGGAGCCTCAAGTTCCAACAACAACACCTCTATGGCGCCTCAAGTTGACGAAGAAGAGAAGGATGATCCATTGCCAACTCAAGACTCACAAGCACAACAACATCAAGAGGAAGAAGAAGTCCATGATCAAGTCCAACCACAAGAGGAGCAACACGCATCACCTTCGCCAAGTGCTTCACAACCACTTATGAGGCATGGACGCATCTCCAAGGCGCATCCAATGGACCAACTCATTGGAAGTCCGTCAAGGGGTGTAAGTACACGTTCTCGCCACTTTGCTTCGTTTTGTGAGCACTACTCGTTTGTTTCATGTGTAGAACCCACTCACATTGAGGAAGCACTCCAAGACCCAAATTGGGTGATGGCCATGCAAGAAGAACTCAACAACTTCATCCGCAATGAAGTTTGGGTGTTGGAGGAGCGACCCAAGGACAAGAACGTCATCGGAACAAAGTGGGTGTACCACAACAAACAAGACGAGAATGGTGTTGTGGTCCGCAACAAGGCAAGACTTGTGGCCAAAGGGTTCTCGCAAGTTGAAGGACTAGATTTTGGGGAAACATTTGCCCCGATCGCCCAGCTAGAAGCCATCCGTATACTTCTTGCCTTTGCATCACATCATAGCATTAGGCTTTATCAAATGGATGTGAAAAGTGCCTTTCTTAATGGTTACATTAACGAGCTTGTTTATGTTGAACAACCTCCCGGGTTTGAAGATCCGAGGAATCCTAATCATGTGTATAAGTTGCACAAGGCGCTCTACGGGCTCAAGCAAGCACCTAGGGCGTGGTACGAACGACTACGGGACTTCCTCATCATGCAAGGATTCAAGATCGGGAGGGTGGACACTACACTCTTCACAAATGACATCAACAGAGATTTGTTCATTTGTCAAATTTATGTTGATGATATTATTTTTGGTTCAACTAACGAAGCTCTTAGCCATGAGTTTGGCAAAATGATGTCTAGGGAATTCGAGATGTCAATGATTGGAGAGCTCAACTTCTTCCTTGGATTTCAAATCAAGCAACTTCAAGAGGGGACCTTCGTCTATCAAGAGAAGTACACCAAGGACCTCTTGAAGAAATTTGAGATGGGAGATTGTAGCTCAATAAGCACTCCAATGGCAACCAATTGTCATCTCGACGCGGATAAGGACGGTAAACCTATTGATCAATCTAACTACAGTTCTATGATTGGTTCATTACTTTACCTTACCGCATCTAGGCCCGATATCATGTTTAGTGTATGCTTGTGTGCTCGCTTTCAAGCGGCACCTAAAGAATCGCATAGGAAGGCGGTCTTTAGGATACTTCGGTATCTTAAGCATACCCCTAGTGTGGGCTTGTGGTACCCTAAAGGTGCAAATTCCATCTTGTGGGATACTCGGATTCGGACTTTGCCGGATGCCGCGTGGATCGCAAGAGTACCTCCGGTGGGTGCCACTTGCTTGGGCGTTCCCTAGTATCTTGGTCAAGCAAGAAGCAAAATTCCGTCGCCTTGTCCACGGCGGAAGCGGAATATATTGTGGCCGGTGCATGTTGTGCCCAAATTCTTTATATGAAGCAAACCCTTTTGGACTTTGGGATTAAACTTGGTCGTGTGCCTCTCCTTTGTGACAATGAAAGTGCGGTTAAGATAGCTAAAAACCCTGTTCAACACTCCCGCACTAAGCACGTTGATATTCGCCATCATTTCTTGAGGGACCATGAAGCTAAGGGAGACATCTCATTGAGAGGTGTTAGGTCCGAAGAACAATTGGCGGATATCTTCACTAAACCACTTGATGAGAAAACCTTTTCTAGGCTAAGAAGTGAATTAAATGTGCTAGATGCATCAAACGTCATGTAAGTTGCCATGATCATGTAAGAATGCATATCATATAGTTCTTGCCTAACTCTCAAAGGATAGGGGTGAGCAAGGGTTAGCTTGGGATGAAGGTTCTTTTGGGTTTTCCCAAGGCTTGGAGAGTAGCTCTCCCTGAAGAAGCCTTTGAAAGGTTCAAATTTGGCAAGATAGATTTACTTTATGCCTTGCATGATGCCTGCCATATAGACTTGCACTCATATTTAAATTTCTTGCACTATAATTTGTTTGGCATTGCATACGGTAGATTGTCACAAAGGGGAACCCACCTCATGAGAAAGAGACTTGTTTGAAATGCAATATCTCAACTCATATAAGGTGGAAAGATCAAAATGTTAGGTGCGTTAATGCCTAGAGGAACATGCTTTAAAGAGATAGAAGTCTTCATACTCTAGCTCACAAAGCATGGGCCTTACATTTTATTTGGATGATTTCCTCCAATTTTTCTCGGTGTTCCATTTGCTTTAAGGCCTAGCCAAGTTATTGGCATATTAGCATTTTTGAGGGGTAAGGGGTTGCCCAAAAAGTCCTAAGACATGTGTTTCTCTTTGCTTGTTTGTTTGGTCAAAGGACATATATGGGATGTTGCTATTCTGTAGTCATCGGATTATCCAATGCCTAGGTCATTCTCTCATCGGATCAATTGGTGTTTAATCTCCAAGGGCCAGTTCAGTCCATATCTCAATTCAACCGACGAGTTCATTTCTTAAAAACATCGGTCGATCCGGTGTTCACTCTTCTGGAACTGTGCCAAATTCCACCAATGCTACTTCCTCCCACGTCGGACCATCCGGCGTCAACATTCCATTTTTGAACACCCTTACTGTATCATTCTACCGGTGCTCCCATCCTTCAACATCGGTCCATCCGGTGTCAACGGCACTTTTCTGAAAAACCTTACTGTATCATTCGACCGATGCTCCCGTCGTTCATCATCGGTCCATCTGGTGTTAAAAAGTCGGCTAGGGTTTGGGACCCACTATTTAAACGATGTCTCGCCTCCGCCGGTTTCCCTCTCCCGATCCCAACGCCGCCACCGCCGATTCTCTCGTCCTTGCGCCACCGCCGCTGCTGGATGCCGCCGCCGCCCTCCGGCCGCCGCCGCCCGTTGCCGCCCGCCGCTCTCCCTCGCCACCACAGCGATGGTGACCAGTTCATCATCGCGCCCAGTACTCAGGATCCTTAGGCACTTGGATCCCTTTTTGGTGTCTTGATGCCAAAGGGGGAGAAGAGTTAAAGGAGTCAGGGGAGGTATGTTTAGTCTCAGGGGGAGTGTCTTAGTCTCAGGGGGGGGTCTTTCTTATGAGTTATCTTTTGTAATTTGGAGTTTATCTATATTATCTTTTGTAATTCGATGTTTTTGGTGTTTATTGAGTACTCTTATGTTAATTAATCGATTGAGCTTATTTGGTGTTACTCACTTATTCACACTTGAGTTATTGATTGATTTTGAGCTTTCAAATAATAAGTGTGATATCTTGTATTCATTGCATATCCTTTAAGTTTCATTCCTTTAAGTTTCATTCTATCAAATTCATTACTATTGCGCTTTAAATTGTTGTGTTGTCATCAATCACCAAAAAGGGGGAGATTGAAAGCATCTAGGCCCCCATGAGGTATGGTTTCGGTGATTAATGACAACCATTGGATTTTACTAATGAATTTGTGAATGCAAGGTCCCCATAACCACTCAATAAAATGAAATCAATATGTCACTGGAGACCCCTAACAATCAATGTATGAGATCAAATCAATGATATGAAGACAAGAAGTGAAAGCTCTTATGTCAAAATCATTCAACTTTAAATTGACATCATTCAATGCTTGAAGATCATCAGAAATGCCTTTGCAATAAATATCAAAGAGGTCAATCGAGCAAGATACAAAATCACTTAGAAACAACTCGAAGCAAACAAAATCAACTCACCGCATCAACCGATGATACCTCAGAACAACACATCGGTCGAGTTGGTTCAACTGAAGAAGAAGACCTCAAAACAAAGCACTCACCGGATCATCCGATGTGAATGGCTCAGCAACATCGGTCCATCAGTACAGATTTCAATATCATTGGACCAAGTGTAGCACCGGATCATCCGATGTACAGAGAAGCACACATCGGTCGATTACTCCAGTAAGCATCAAGTTTGAGAAAATTCTGGAGGAAGAGCCACCGGATCATCCGATGAGAAGACAGGATCAACATCGGTCTAACAATGGTCATATCTGACACAATGACGTCAGCTAAAGTAACATGACCGATGATAACTAAAGGGGAGACATCGGATCATCCGGTGTTCACAGTAAAGTTCTGTCAGCCTACTTTTCCAACGGTTATTTCGGGGAGGCTGACTATAAATACCCCCTAATCCTGTCATTTCGCCAAGTCTTGATCACCAGACACTACCACCACATCCACAAGCGTTCAAGACCAAGAGCAATCACTTCCACACCATTTCGATCACCTATACACCAAGAATTAGGCTAGAACTAGCTAGAGAGAGAGCTTGTGTGCATCCATTCTGGGTGAGTGGACTCTCTAGGATAGTGAGAGAGCCTCAAGGGAGTGCCCTTGGTGTGTGTAACTATGAGGATACTTCCGGAGCTTGCCAAGGCGTTTGTGGAAGCCCGGAGTGTCGAAGTTGTACAAGGATTGAGCTCCACCTTGCCGAAGTTGGCAAACGGAGAGGAATAGTGAAGATCCCTCGTGTTGGTGACTTGGGTGTGGCAAAACCCTTCGGTGGGTGCCACAACATGGATGTAGGAAGATCCTGACGATCTTGCCGAACCACGGGATAAATCCTCGTGTCTCCTCGGAGTTTGCATCCTTCTCTTTTCCCTTACGTTTATGCATTTTACATTCCGCAAAGTTCATATTTACTTGAATGCATAGATAGTTTGCGTAGGGAATTGGGCTTTAGGAATTAAGTTTTATTACTTAGATTTTTGAAAAGAAGCCCAATTCACCCCCCCATCTTGGGCCTTCGATCCTTACACACACCAGATCCGATCGAGGTGAAGACTCACTGACCGGTGGGGCCCGCGGTCGTCTTCAACCTCCAGCAGCTCGCGCGCGACCGCGGCGGTGCCTTGCCGGACATCTTGCCGCCCGTCGATCGACGACATGGTACCTCCCTAAAACTCGCCGCCTAGCCATATTTCGAGGTGTTGAGCACATCGGTGGGGTCAGCGCACGCCGTCGATGGCCAAAAAAGCTTGCGCGACGGCGGCGGCGGTAGTTAGGGTTTCCGACATGTCGGCCGAGCCCTACGGTGGGCTAAAACGGATGGTAAAACCTCAGGAAGTTTAATGGAAGCAAGAGGAACAATAATCTGGGCATAAGAAGGAGATAAAGGGTTTGCAAGATGGTGGCGACGATGGACCGAGGAGGTGAAAACCGGCGGTTGGGGAAAAATAGTATTCCGGCTCAATTTCCTGATGAAACTCGATGAATCTTCTTTGAAGTGACACGTCTGGTCGTGTACAACAACATAGCACACGTGCACAAGGAATAATCAACGGTAGAAAAGGAATTTCGCGCGCGACCTAGCTCGGCTCATAACCGAAGTTCATCGGAAGAAATGGAAATACGTGGGCTAGGAAGCATGGAAAGGGCTGAAACTTTACGAGCATGTTCTACATGTAATTTCACACCTTTTATTTCAAGGGTCGAGGCGAGTTGACGGCTATATCGTCGGGTCGACTATGATCAGAGAGGCGACAAACAGGGGAGTCTTTCCGGCGGCCACGGTTTCACTTCGATTGGCGTCGAGAAGGCTCCGACTGGGCAAGAAAATGGTCAGGGAGGTGCGCACGACCTTGGTGAGGAAGTATAGATGAATAAAAGAAATCAAACCCAAGTACCTTCGCTCCAAATCGGCTGGACAAGGAGGAAATCGGGGGAAAGGAAAAAATGGTGCTGGAACTTAACAGGGACAGAAGAGGTCGAGTCAAGGACGTGGAGGGGGATAAGGAAGAGGCTTGGACTTGCTGGAGGCAGCTGGAGTCGACCTCAAACAGGCAAGCAGCTGCCTGGACTTTGCATGGCATGTGGTGTCACTTGGAGAGCAAAAACAGCACCCCTCTTAGGATGACAAGTGGGTCCCACCTCATCCTCATCCTTGCCCCATCAATTCTACCACCTAATTCATTCCAAAATTTTCTATATATTTGTGGGATGGATGGATTAATCATATAAAATTTTATTTTGAATTCACATAGTTGTTTGACAAAGTTTCATTTGAATTCAAACTTGAATTTGTATTTGAGTTGAATTCAATGTAGCTAATGAATTAAATAGCAAACTTGCATAAAAAATTATGAAAGTTTGCAGGGAGTCTATTTGAAATATTTGGAATCCATTGTTAAACTCAATTCTTCATGTTAACTTCATTTGAACAGTAGCTAAGTTTATTTTTTTGAATTCCTTCATTTGGAGTTAGAAATTATTTGTTTTTCTCATTTCCTTTTTATTGCTTTTTATTATTCAATTTTTTTGTCCTAACTGAACTTTGAATTATTGAAATAAGGGCTCTTACATTCCCCCCTCCCTTAAAAGAATCTCGTCCCGAGATTACAATGAAAAGATGAAGTAGGAGAGAAATTACCAGATATGAGACGATAAGAAATCCTGATAGTTAGAGCGGAGATATTCTTCGGATACCCAAGTCGCATATTCAGCAGTATGGTTGCTCCATAACACTTTATAGAACCACAGCATGCGGTTCCGTGTTGTTCGAGCCTTCTCGTCGAGAATCTGAACCGAATGTTCAGAGTATGTGAGATCCGGTTGTAATTCGCCGATTTCATCTGTGTGGACTGTAGTTGTGAACTTGACACATTTCCAAAGCTGAGATACGTGGAAAATGTCGTGTATACCAGCGAGATATGCCGGCAATTCCAATCTATAAGCCACAGGCCCACACTTCTCTGTGATAGCAAACGGGCCAATAAACCGGGGAGCTAACTTTCCCTTTACTCCGAACCGGTGAATTCCTTTCATCGGAGACACGCGGAGGTACACGTGATCCCCGACATCGAAGTGCAGTGGGAAATGCCGCTTGCCCGCATAATTCTTCTGTCAAGATTGAGCCGCTCTCAGGTTCACTTGAATGATCCGAACTTGTTCCTCGGCTTCATTGACTATATCAATCCCGAAGGTCACTCTTTCGCCAGACTCGCACCAATTCAGCAGGATGCGACATTTTCGGCCATAGAGGGATTCATATGGTGCCATATTGATACTCGCTTGATAACAATTGTTGTACGAGAATTCCGCCAACGGCAAATGATCGTCCGAATTTTTACCGTGGTGTATGGCACACGCTCGCAACATGTCTTCAAGTACTTGATTCACCCGCTCAGTTTGTCCATCGGTCTGTGGGTGATAGGCGGAGCTTCTAATCACTTTTGTACCCAATGAGGCATGCAGCTGCTCCCATAAACGAGCAACGAACAGCGAGCCTCGATCTGCAATAATGGTGCGAGGAATGCCATGTAGGCACACAATTCTTGATATGTACAACTCCGCATATTTCTTGGCATTGAATCCAAAATTTACCAGAATGAAATATGCTGATTTGGTTAGTCGATTGACTATCACCCAAATCGAATCATGCTTCCGGAATGTGAGTGACAATCCGACGATGAAATCCATACTCACATCCTCCCATTTCCATGCCAGAATATTCAGTGGTTGTAGCTGTCCCACTTTCATCATATGGTCGGCCTTCATTCGCCGACACGTATCACACTCGGATACGTACTTAGCGATTTCACGCTTCATCCGTGTCCACCAAAACTTAGTCTTCAAGTCTTGATACATTTTATTGCTGCCTGGATGAATACAATATTTAGATAAGTGAGCTTCGTCCAAAATTTTCTTTCGAAGTTCCATGTCATGGGGCACTATGATCCGATTCTTGAACGATTGAGCACCCTGCTCATCTCTCTAAAGCACTTCATGTCACCGCTGTCCATTCTCTTGAGTATGTGAGACATACCCTTGTCCGTCTTTTGAGCTTCAATAATATCATCTCGGATTGTTGGAATGAGAGCAATATTGTATAAAGCTCCATATGGAACAAAGTATGGACTCGCTTCATCCTCTTCCATAGGTGTGATGGTCACATTATTGACATGAGATTTGCAGCAAAGCACATCGGCAACCACATTAGCTTTGCCAGGATGGTAGTGAATCTCAATCTCATAAACCTAGATCAATTCTAACCACCTTCGTTGCCTCATGTTCAGTTCCTTTTGAGTAAAGATATATTTCAAACTTTTGTGGTCGGTGTAGAGGTGAACCAAATTTCCAAGCAAGTAATGCCTCCACATTTTTAGAGCAAGCACCACGGCAGCGAGCTCCAAGTCGTGAGTCGGATAATGCTGTTCAGGATTGCGGAGCTGCCGTGATCCAAATGCGACCACACGTCCTTCTTGCATAAGAACGCAGCCAAGACCGATGCCAGATGCATCGCAATAAACATCGAAAGGTTTCGTCGTATCCGGTTGAGCTAAAACTGGGGCTGTTGTGAGATGCTTCACAAATGTTTGAAATGCCTTCTCACATGCTTCACTCCAATTATATTTGGTACCTTTCTTCAACAGCTCTGTCATTTGTTTAGCAATTTTCGAGATGCTCGGGATGAACCTCCGATAATATCCCGCTAAACCAAGAAAGCTTCAGACTTCATGTACGGACTTTGGAGATTGCCATTTCAGCACTTGAACAATTTTACTTGGGTCCACAGCAATGCCCTCAGCTGAAATAATGTGTCCCAAGAATGGCACTTGACTGATCCAAAAGTCACACTTGCTGAATTTTGCATAGAGTTTATGGCCTTACAATGGTTGGAGTACGATATGCAAGTGTTCGGCGTGTTCTTCCTCTGATTTGGAATAAACCAAGATGTCGTCGATGAAGACCACGACAAACTTGTCAAACTCTGGCATGAACACTAAGTTCATAAGGTACATAAAGTGGGCCAGAGCGTTCGTGAGACCAAATGACATGACGAGATATTCATATAGTTCATATCGCGTTGAGAATGCTGTCTTCGGTATATCTTCTGTCCGAATTTTGATTTGATGATATCCTGACCGAAGATCCATCTTGGAAAATACCTTAGCACCCACTAATTGATCGAAGAGAATGTCGATGCGAGGTAGTGGATACTTGTTCTTGATAGTCACGACATTTAGCAGACGATAGTCCACACATACCCTCAACGTTCCATCCTTCTTCTTAACGAACAGCGCAGAGCAGCCCCAAGGTGAGGAGCTTGGGCGAATAAATCATTTGTCCAGCAGGTCCTTGAGTTGTTCTTTTAGTTCAGCTAGCTCATTGGGCGCCAGTCGATAAGGTCTTTGAGAGATCGGTGTGGTTCCTGGTGCAAGTTCAATCTTGAACTCGACATCACGTTCGGGCGGCATGGCCGATAGATCATCGGGAAACACATCAGGGTATTCACGTACCACAGGAATGTCTTCCAACTTAAGGGATTCAGAGTGGTACGCTGCTGCAATTTCTTGAACGGGTCGATCAAGAATGAGAGTATGTGGACTGTGTAATGGAGAATCCAAATGAACGGTTCGAGGAACGATGTCCAAAACAGCACCGTGGTGATGTAACCATGACATACCTAATATGACATTGATCTTTTGTCCATCTAAGATTATGAGAGTGGTTGGATATATTTTTCCACCCATGCACAGTGGTGCTCTAGAAATCATACTATGAGCTGATATTTTCCCACCCCTGGAACAAATCATGTATGGATATTTAGTAGGAAATATTTGTAGTTGGTGTTTGACAACATATGAACTACTAATGAAATTGTTGGTGGCTCCAGAATAAAAAAGTATGATAATAGGGTGATCGATGAGAGTGAATGTACCAGCGAGTACGGGTTCGCCTTCCGGTACGTCCTCAATGGCGATGTGGTGGACGTTGCCAGGTTTGGTATATGGTTTCTTGGGCTGGTTGCGGGGTTGATTAGCAACCTAATACAATGCTTGTCCGCTGCCTTGCTTGTCCGGACAGTTGTAGGAGAGATGTCCGACACATCCAGAGTTGTAGCACGTGTATTGTGTCGGACCACCATAGGCCGGAGAACAGAAACCCGGTGCACGCTGCTGCTGTGGGGGTGAACGAGGTACCATCCTCTGTTGCTGCTGATGTTGCTTCTGTGGCAGGGGTGGTCAGAAGGTTGGTGCGTTGAACGGGCGGCCACAGAACATCGGTGGTCGTGCCGGTGGCTGCCACCTTTGACCGGACGATGATCGGTACACCATTCGGTATTTTTGTGGAGCTCCACCACTGCTGCCCTGTGGAGCACTCCTCTTCTGCTCAGTTACAAACTCGCGTGTTGCATCCTCTTGTACAATCGCCGCATTGACAAAATCATTGAACGTGTCACGATTGAATAAAGCGAGCTTGTCCTTCATCTTTGCATTCAAACCTTGATAGAAACAGTCCCGTTTCCTCTCCTCCGTGTTCACATGATCCGGCGCATATTGCGCCATGTGATTGAAGGCCTAGGAGTATTTGTGAGCACTCCTCCCGCTTTGCTTGAGATCAAGGAAATATTAAATCTTGTGTTTCATAATCCCGAGAGGTATGTGATAGGCGCGGAACGCCTCCCAGAACTCGGTCCATGTCACGGCGTGACCAGCCGGCAGAGAGGCGATGTAATTCACCCACCAAGCACCGTTGGAGCCATGAAGCTGCTGCGCCGCGAAGAGCGCCTTCTGCTGTTCGGTGCATTGGAGCAACCCGAACTTTGCTTCAGTAGTGCGGAGCCAGTTGTCCGCCTCAAGAGGTTCATTGGCCTCTGTGAAGACCAGTGGATGAGTTGCTAAGAAGTCTGAGTAGGTGGTGTGTTGAGGCCGATGATTTCCTCCGTCTGGACGCCCCCGCTGACAGGACGTATTCTGCATGAGAGTTCGCAGCAGCTCGGCCTGCTCGTCGCGCGAACCCACCATAGCTGCAATCACATCCGCCAACGTTAGCGGAGGAGGAGGTGGCGGTGGCAGTGTCGGTTGTCGTTGATCATGAGTTCTATGCTGCTGGGAGTCATCACCTCCCTGGCTCGTGCCACCAATCTCGAGCGTGTTACGGGTGCGCACCATTCTGCTGTCACAACCATGAATCCAATATGAGACGTGATATTGTAAGATCACTCCAGGATAAAAAAAATAGTGTGCGTATTAATAACCAACTTGCATAACGGTAACATATATTGATAAAGTATAGACTTTATACAAAATACATCACCCTGGACCAATGCTACAATAGCGATTTCCAAAATAATGAACTTCATGGATTGAAGTTCATTTTGACTATCGCTGATCGCGAAGGGACGTTATGCGCGTTATCGTGCGAATACACGTTCTTATCTTAGATATGATACAAACACGGCCATAAAAGAAAAGAGGTTCGGGTGGGTCGAACTCTCAGTTCCACTGGTAAATGGTTGAGTATCGACAACTGGTCCGTTACTACACTTCTCAAAGTGAAATCGAGGACTAGCAAGACCAAATTATGCCAAACCGATGAAGTTTCTATTAAAACCTGACCAGTTTGTACTCAAACACAAATTTAACCCAGTAAATTGCAGAATTAGATCTTGAGGTGAACTACAAAGTGTAAGTACACTTCAAGACCTTTCCAAAAAGTATTGGTTTGTCTTCACGTCATTTTTGTTGGGAAGATATGACATTGTAAACCTGACAGTTTTTCTGGAAATTTTGACAGCATCTCTTTTGTTTATGCTGATTTTGGGCCACAATTTCCAGATATAAAACTTCACAATTTACAACAACCACAGATTAAAAAATTGTAATACAAATTACTAGGATTCCATAATTGTCTTGCACGGTCCTGTTTGATTTTTCTAGAGTGAGATATGGTCAAAACAGTAAGGAGTCCAGAGAGGATTCCAGTTTCTGTCCAGTTGGCAGATTTTGGAACTTTCAAATTTTGAACAGGTTAGAGGGGAACTCAGTTCTGGAGTTGAACATAACAGTTTTAAAGGACTTCCTAAAATTTCCATAAATGTATGGTAAACCTTCATTGAAGTATTTTACTGGGAGATATGGTTTCTCAAATCAGGTCTTTTCAGGCAGAAAACAGAACACTCTGCTTTTTGAATTGGTGACTTCAAAGCCTACTCCAAATTTGAAAACTTAGTTCAAACTCAGAGCTTGATAGCTAATATAAGTAGTTTTACATATTCTCAGTTCCATTTTACAGAAAAGTGGTTAATGCATCAATGGAGTATATGTCGGTACTACGTGCCTCACAAAGTAAAAATTCTAAGCCTGTATTCCGGCATACGTCTGAACGGTGGCCTTAATGACATTCACTCGCAACCGATTTCTAAGTGCAATACAATCACGTGGTCAGTGTACCTGTCACTAAACACAAACTACTGATCAATCATATGGTGTCCTATGACACAGCCCGCACAGGCGGTAATTTCAACAGTCACAATATATATGAATGTAAAAACATTCTTCCCATATCGTTCAATACGGGCCGCCCCGAGTTAAGCCACGTCTCGAGGTACATGACCGGGTTTTCTACCATCTGACAGGGTCCCACGTCTTTGCATAGTGCTGCACCAGTAGGAGGCGCATCGGGTTATGTCCCACCCGATGGGGCTCCCACTAATTTTGAAGCACGCTGGGGTACTGCGTGTCATATGTTCTCAGAAACATGGAAAATTTCAGAGACTCATATTGATTTTCTCGTGCCAAGCCATGGAAATAATGATATGCTATCTCTCGCATGGTGAGCTTACTCCAATTGATTCGCTTGCGGTGGCGTACCTTACCTCTTACCTGACGTCGGAGCGTCGTTACAGAATATAATAACACATAGGTTAGATTTGCCACCCTAAGTAACTATGCTAATAATAATCCTTATGTGGGCTACTATCAATTCCTCACTGAAACCTAAATTTTTTTTCTCGTAATACGATCCTTTTTAAGTGTGCTATTCTCAAGCGGCTCTAATACCGGGCTGTGGGGACTGGAGTCCACACATTCCAGGAATCGCAATTGGGTGGTGCCGTGCGATGCGGCACCCAACAGGACACAGAAAAAGATACATCGTATTACATAAAACAACATAGTATTATACAAGCTTTGTCTTTTACAAATAATATACATTTAAATACACTACAACGGAATATAAGTTCATAGCTCTCGACACTCAAGCCTAAGCTATGCAAAAGTCATTCCGTTCAGCCCTAGAACGGAATCACACTGGAGCACACAGAAAACATCATGGCGGCGTGTAGGGTTCCACTCGGCCGTGTAACCCGACGGGGGCAACGCCTCACCGGTGAACCCTTCATCATAAATGTTATCATCTGCAGCAAAAAAAAACTTAAAATAGCAACCGTGAGAACGAAGGCTTAGCAAGACTTAACCGTCTCCACTAAGCATGGAACTCTTTGTAGGACGGCAGTTTGCAATAAAAGACTCGCCTAAATATAGGACGGCAGTTTGCAACAAAAGACTCGCCTAAATGTTAGTCCTTACTTTCAGCTTATAACAGCAAATTAAAGCTTCATGAATCTGACATTTAGTGAACATCCTGATCTAAACATACAAGCATCAGTATATAATTATTCCATATAACATGATTCAATAATATTCAGCTCCAAATAATTAACTACGTCACGACTCAGTGAACAAGCGGTACTCAATAACCGCGAGGGACGGCGACATGAATCAATATACACCTGCAGGGATACCCGAATAGCATGACACATACACCCACACTCGGAGCTGCAACGGCACACTCCAGTCATATTGTATGCAGTAACCTTTCACCTGCTACATAAACGCCGAACCGGTCCCACCGCTACGAGCAAGAGGCCCCCACACGGAGTACGACGTACCCGCTGGCAGGTTTACACCTTGCTGCTCTCAATCTACACCTATAAGGCATTAGGGTATGCCTCGACGCTAAGGTGGACAAGTTACATCGGTTTATTGGGTCCCATTCAAACTTGCTCAACAGGGCCGCACACGGATTGGTCCTTGACCGAAACAGGCACATCTACACCTCACAGGCCCCTATGTACTGCTGCTCCTACTCCATGCCTGGTCTCATATTTAACCAAATGGTGAATCTTTCACAAGACCAATCCCGTGTGAACCAAAATCCTGAACTCGCGAGTAGATTCCAACTACTCGACTTCTACCGAAGCAACTATAACATTAAGCATAGCATGGACACATCAAGGACTTAACCATCTACCCTTCTATCATGAGCTCTCTGGTCATGCATGTGGAAAACTCCAAGAAAATCCTAGACTTAATGCACATAAATCCTAACCCATAAAGTGTGATAAAAATAAAATTTAAAATGCTGTTAAATGCAAACCGGGGCTTGCCTGACTGTGAGTTGAAGGTAAAGTTAGTCTCCCGATTGATTACTTCCAATGGCTCCGGGGTCTCCTTGATCTCGGCAACTATTCGATATGCAAAGAAAAATGCAATTGAATCAATATTGGTATTATTACATAGCTTAAAGGAAAGACACATAAGTATAATAAACGATGACCACTGGTCCTGGAAATTTTACAGAGGACACTAGGCACTATGGGAGACGTTGTGGCAAAATTTGGGCTGAGTTAATGGAAGTCTCTGTTGTATAAAATTTAATATACAAAAACCATTCACAAAATTTTTATGGGCATCCTGGGACGTTAACATGACTAACAGTTGGTTTTCTATTTAGAAGAGGTCAAGAGTGACTCAACAAAATTGGTTTCACAATTTTCTAAGCATTCTACTGTGATATATTGAATTTAGAAGTTTGGACAAATTTCTGAAATGTTTCTGGACATTTTGGAATTTTCACCTACATAGAGATTGGAAACACTATTTGGCTAGTCAATTTAACTCAAATGGACCTGAAACTTTTAATGGAACTCAAGGGAACTATGTGGAAAGATGTGCACAAATTTGAGATTTTTTGAATGAATGGAACACCAGTAATTAATTCCAAAGTAATTTTATTTCATGGAATTATTGAGGATAATTTATGGATTTTCATACCTGTCCAAGGGCACCACTTGAAAGTACAGATCATACTAGTTCTTAAAAAAATTATTTGGGAATTTTTGGACAAGTATTCTAGGAGATATGGATTTTCCAAGATGGAGCAATTTTTGGAATAAAATTCCAATTGGAAACATTTGAATAAAGGTCGGGCCCACAGGTTTAAAATGGGCCAATCGCTGGGCGGCAACATGAAGGGTTACTTGGTTAACCACATAGTCACAAACGACCCCGCTGCCACACCAGATCCGAGTGAGGTGAAGACTCACTGACCGTAGGGGCCCGCGGTCGTCTTCAACCACCAGCTGCTCGCGCGCGACCGCGGCGGCGCCTCGCCGAACATCTCGCCACCCGTTGATCCACGGCACAGCACCTCCCTAAAACTCGCTGCCTATGCATATTTCAAGGTGTTGAGCACGTCGGTGGGGTCAGCGCACGCCGGTGATGGCCGGAAAATCTTGCGTGACGGCGGCCGCGGCGGTTAGGGTTTTGGCCATGTCAGCCGAGCCCTACGGTGGGCTAAAACGGTCGGAAAAACCTCAGGAAACTTCACAGAAGCATGAGGAACAAGTATTTGGGCATAATAAGGAAATAAAGGGTTTGGAAGATGGTGGCGACGATGGACCGAGGAGGTGAAAACCGGCGGTTGGGGAGAAATGGTATTCTGACTCGATTTCTTGATGAAAATCGATGAATCTTCTTCGAAGTGACGCGTCTGGTCGTGTAGAACAACATAGCACATGTGTGCAAGGAATAATCAACGGCAGAAAAGAAATCTCGCGCGCGACCTAGCTCGGCTCATAACCAAAGTTCATCAGAAGAAATGGAAATACGGGGGCTAGGAGGCATGGAAAGGGCTGAAACTTTACGAGCATCTTCTACATGTAATTTCACACTTTCTTCCTTCAAGGGCCGAGGCGAGTTGACGGATGTATCGTTGGCTCGACAATGATCAGAGAGGCGGCAAATAGTGGAGTCTTTCCAGTGGCCACGGTTTCACTTCGATTGGCGTTGGGAAGGCTCCGGCTGGGCAAGAAAATGGTGAGGGAGGTGTGCACGACCTTGGTGAGGAAGTATAGATGAAGAAAAGAAATCAAACCCGAGTACCTTTGCTCCAAATCGCCTGGACAGAGAGGAAATCGGGGGAGAGGCAAAAATGGTGCTGGAACTTAACAGAGAAAGAAAAGGTCGAGTCAGGGACGTGGAGGGGGATAAGGAGGTCGGTTGGCCTTGCTGGAGGTAGCTGGAGGCGACCTCAAACAGGCAAGCAGCTGCCTGGACTTTGTATGGCATGTGGTGTCACTTGGAGAGCAAAAACAGCACCCCTCTTAGGATGAGAAGTGGGTCCCACCTAATCCTCATCCTTGCCCCATTAATTCTACCACATAATTCATTCCATAATTTGCTAGATAATTGTGGGGTGGCTGTATTAATCATATAAAATTTGATTTTGAATTCACATAGTTGATTTGACAAAGTTTCATTTGAATTCAAACTTGAATTTGAATTTGAGTTGAATTCTATGTAGCTAATGAATTAAATAGCAAACTTGCATAAAAAATTATGGAAGTTTGCAGGGAGGCTATTTTAAATATTTGTAATCTATTGGTCAACTCAAATCTTCATGTTAATTTCATTTGAAAAGTAGCTAAGTTTATTTTTTTGAATTCCCTCATTTGGAGTTTAAAATTATTTGTTTTTCTCATTTCCTTTTTTTTTGCTTTTTATTATTAAAAAAATTTGTCCTAACTAAACTTTGAATTATTGAAATTAGGGCTCTTACAGATATAGTGATAAGAGTTGCGAATATCCTAGTTGAAAGTGAAACTTGATTTCATGGAGAAAATTTAAAATGGAAGTTCCTCATTTGATAGAAATTCCTACAAAAGCCATATGATGATTTGAATTAGATAGACCTTGTGCATATGCTATTTGCCTTCACATTGAGCTTGGTCAAACTAGTATAGACCTATTTGATAATCTTTTCATACTTTTAAGATCAAGATTACACGGGTACATGCTAAACTTCTACACTAAAAGATAGCAAAATTCCTTCATATCATCATTCCACAATAAAAAGAGAAACTCCATGCCTTTCATGCTTAGTACTCGCTTCACGTTTATTGCATAGAAAGGAAGTAGAAGACATGGCTACAAGAAATAAAAAAGAAAAGAAAAAAATGCATGAAGCATGAGAAAAAAGGGGTGCATGCTTACATCATAAGCATGAGAAAAAAACTAAAAGAAAAAACGGGTAGCCATGTTTCATCCTTGCAATTAAGAGAGTCTACACAAATAGGAGTCATCTCAAAATAAAAATCCACTACACAAAATTCCATCACACTTGCACAAATGTTGATCAAAAGTATGATTTGTTTCTCCTAAGGCTTACTCTTTTGACTTAGCAATATATGTGTTGCAAATATGCCTACTCTTGATCCCTATCAAGCTCCACATACAAGCCTTATTTAGATGTTGGACAAGAAATGCATTGCCTTGGTGAGGATACAAATACCACTTCCCACATAGGAGTGATTGAGGGCATCATTTGATGGACTTCAATCCAGACACCATTTGAAATTCTCTAGAAATTTGAGTGGAACTCATACATTAGGTGATGCATGCTCATTTTGCCATTTCGTCCTTCAACCACCCATGAAAAGGAAGAGGCATAAGCCCCATAAATACTAAGAAAAAGGGTCATGTACCATAGCCATTTTATTCAATGCAAGGTAGAATATTTTGTTGTGCACTTGGTACTTTTGCAAAATAGGACATCGTAGCAACTCCTGATGAACAACATAAGTCTTTATCTTTGCTTCGGGATGAGCAAATGATAATCTTGGGAGAGTTCGTTGACGGTCGTTATATACCAATTTCAACCGTCAATATAACTCAATTATGTGAAGAACTGAATATTTCTTACACACATTATAGTTAGAAATAACCTTGTTTCACTTGTACTTAGAGAAAATAGTGCATGCAGGTATTTTATATAGAATTGATGTGAAACAAGGGGATGGATCCTATAAATTGTCATCCTAGCCAATCAAGCACCAACATGTGGCATCACATGGATCAAATAGCCCACAAACAGAAGTATCTGAGGTCATCCAACGGTGTATCACCCATATCAGGCAATGGGACCCACCTAAAAGTGACCTGGAGGAAGCACACCGCAAACGGAGCTAAGAGCAGGTTGGCCGACCCCCCTAGTCGATTGACTAGGTCTTGGCGCCAAAGTGGTCAACTTCCACGTGTCGAATCCCTATGGTGCCCTGATAACGATGAAGACTGATTTGCGCGCTTTTGGTAGCAGGAACCGACCCTTCTCCAAGCTATAAATAGGACCCCTAACCCCTCAGTTCAACACACACTACTTGAGCATTCACTCTCTTGTATACATTCGTTCTCCATGTCCTTAGCAGAGGTTAGGCTGTAGAGGAACCTCTAGTCCCATGTCCAAATTGGGAAAGGTATGGCTCATATATCTTTCTTTACTTTTGTGACTTTGTGCTTTATAATAATAATATTATTAGTCTCTATTTACTTATATACTTGGGCAAAGCGTTCCTTGTTTGGTTGTGGAGTCCATGTATGTGCTAGGTGTAGATGTTGTTATGATCTAAACACAATGCCAATTTTATGTTATCATAAACATCATACAATGTCACTATAGTCTAATTAAGTAATAATATGATTATGTTAATATGAACATGTTAGTGCTTGGATGCAACAATTGTTCAACGATTTTTAGGTTAGTCATTGACTTAGGATGAATATTACGTTACAACTCTTAAGGTATTTACTTAGCATGCAAGCGTGGTGCTTGGATAGTTAAGTAGTGTTGGATGCATCGTAGTCCACAGGTTGTAGCGGTAGGCAGTAGGTGGTGACAGCCCTATCCATCCGTTGTAATCCTCCATGTTCGGCAATGACGTAGGCTCTTTTGCGGGAGTCGCCTTGCAGAATAGGGTAAGCTCGTGCCCAATATGTTGGAACACTAAGCCCTAGTATTCACCATTAACATAGTCATGTGTACTTTATTAGGCTATGTATATGAGTAATTAGAACATAGTAGGAGTAGCTCCATCTTGTAGTCTAACCCTCGCTAGGACAACCTTACATTTAGAGTAGATTGCTTAAGTGTGTGTCACACTACCCATATTATCATCTTACCCTAGTTCGGATAAACACTTAGTACCCTATACCTTGATCATAATAATTGTGCTTACTTTACTTCACCGCCTTCCTTCTTGATAAATATGATACCCTTGGGAATACTCTTGGGTGAAATTCTACAACGTTATCTTCCGTGCGCTTGCAAAACTCATCTCCTACCGAAGATGATTTGTGGTATTAAGAACCGTCAACACCCTTCTTCTTCTTGTTGTTGTCTGCAGAGGAGGACTTGAACTTTGTTTGCTTCTTATCATGAGGAGTAGAATTTTAAAGGTTAGGGCAATTTGTACAAAAATGTCATATGCAGATCGGAGATGTGCAACATGATCGAAGTCGCTTTGGGTCAATCCTTGTATGATCAAGTACCGCACCTTATTGTTGTTGTCGATGTCTCTCATCACTACAAGAGATTAGACTTTATATGACAATTTTATGATGACAAATCACTTTATAATCATAAAATCAATGTGTTTATGACAATTATTCAATGGATGACAACTAGGGATGGTGTTGATAGAAAATTGGAGCTATGGAGGCAGACCTTAGAGTCTAAGGGGTTTAGAATTAGTAGAACCAAGACCGAGTATATGAGATGCGACTTTAGTGATGTTGGGTGCGAGGATGGAAATGTTAGTTTACAAGGACAACTAGTACCTAGGAGGGACACATTTCTATATTTAGGATCAATGTTACAAAGCAATGGTGATATTGACGAAGATGTTTGCCACATGATCAAGATCGGGTGGATGAAGTGGCAACAAGCATATGGAATCTTATGTGATAAGAAAGTTCCACAAAAATTGAAAGGAAAATTCTATAGGATGGTGATCTGACCTACGATGTTGTATGGAGCAGAATGTTGGCCAACTAAAAGGAAACATGTCCAACAAATGAGTGTTGCAGAGATGCGCATGCTATGGTGGTGTGCGGTCACACAAGAAGAGAAAAAATTAGGAATGAGGTTGTCGAAGGGTCGATGCGACACTTCCCCCAAATCTGCTAAGGAGCAGCCTGCGGAGGTTCTTGTTCGGCGAGGCTTAGGCCTCAAACTTGTGTTCTAGCGGAAGAGTATGAGACAGTGGGGTTTTTACGTGGTTCAGGCCGCAAGGAGCGTAACACCCTACTCCATGGTGGATTGTATTGCTTGGTGAGTGTGTATGCAAGTGTGTGTATATCGGGGATTCTCAGTCTTGTCATTGTATCATTGGCAGTTTGGGCTTTTTTTGTCAAGGTCAGACGCCTTACAAGTGGGCTCCCAGGGCCCGACAGGTGGTCCTAGGGCGATCTTATCCTAAAGATCTAAGGCTTCTTCTGTAAGCTTGCTCTGACCGCCAACGTGAGGACTCGCTGTAACACCCTCATTTCCATGCATCATGCCCTACATACATTCATATACATGTTTAACATTAACCCACATAAAGAGGAACGAGTTTAAAATTGATTTGGAACATTTAAATTGATTTGGAACAAAACCGCACTTGAAATGTTAAAAAGTGCGGACTAGTCCAATTTTAGTGAGGATTAGTCCGATTTCTCTCTGACTAAAAACAGACTTGTCCGTTTTTGCTGCGGACTAGTCTGATTTTGCCTCTGGAAACTTTTGGACTTGTCCGATTTTTTGCGGACTAGTCCGATATTCCAAGAATCCTTGAAAATTTGCTAAGTCCCTGGACTTTTCTGGACTAGTCCGGTGTTCCAGCGGACTTGTCTATTTTCCTCTCTGACTAAAGTCGGACTTGTCCGATTTTTGGCCAGACTTGTCCGATTTTGTCTCTTGACATTTTCGGACTAGTCTGCTCCTTTTTGGACTTGTCCGATATTTCGCGACTCTGAGTTGATCTTTTGTTTCACGACTTGTTTCTTGGGTTTCACATTAAGTGGGCCTAGGGATGTCGTGCCTAACTCTTTTAGAGCCCATGTGGGACTCTAAACCGGCCTCTACACCTCTCAAACTCAAAATCCATCTAACCCTAGCCTCCACCTCTATATAAACAACCCCACCCCTTGGCTTGACATCTATTTGCCACTTTTCCACCCCACCGAAACCTAGTTCGTGGAGAGCCACCATCAAGGAGGGAGGAGGAGATCCCAAGCAAGAAGAAGAAGAGGAGGAAAAGAAAGAGGATCAAGATCTCCCCCAAGCTTTTGTTCTTCATCACCAACTCATCTCCAAGTTCATCCCCCAACCCTAGATCATCAAGATCCAAGTGTTACCTCCAAGTTTCTTGATTCATTGGAGTTCTAAACAGCTGGTATACCTTCTATTCTCTTTTCCTTATGTGATTTTGACCCCTAATCTCCAAATTTACGTCGATCTAGAAAACCCAAGTTTGCTAGTTCTGCGAAGTGCGGACTAGTCCGGCCTTCTGCAGACTAGTCCGATTTTTCTGACTAAATTGTGTTGAATTAATTCTAAAAGTAGATCTAATCAAATCCAAACCTGTATAAACTTGTTAAAATCTATTAGAACTAGTTAGTGATCATTAAAAGCAATCTATTGACAAGTTCTACCTTGCATTTGCATTAATCATGCATGTCATGTCATATTGAGTAATATTTGTGCACTCTTTGATTGTGTTTCTTGTCTTCTATGTTTATTGTGTGGATTAGACGGATTTGTGCTAGAGAGTGCCGCGGAGATCTACAGCACCAAGAGTTTGAAGGATTTGACCCTAATCAACCCCAAGAACAAGGCAAGTGTCCTTGAAGCATATTGATCCTGTTTTAAAATAAATGTTTTGTTTGCAAAACTGCATGCTTGTGTCAATTTGATGGGAAATCCTATGGTAGGAAGTTTACTAGCTTTGTTTAACCACCCTTGTCACCTGGAATATATGGTAGAGAGTCGGGAAAGACTTTTTACTTTTTGCTTCACTTAATCAACTGGGATGGGAAAACAACTATACCACTCAATTTAATTATGCAATGATGAGATTATGGTTAGCATGAAATGGTTAATATGATATGGTAATGGGTGATATAAGCAAGCCTGGTATGTGGATGGGTTGGATGCTATGGTGGTTTTGCTTGCTTTAGATCTAAGGACCGGTTCATGGAGCGACCATCCAGGATTTACACTGCCACCACGAGGCCAAGTATGGGTGCGGCGTAGCTGATTAATTAGGGCTTACCAGTGCTATTTCGACCATTAAGGATGCTCGGGGAAGGGGTAGTCGGATTGGGTTTGTTGATGATTGGTGGGACTACCCTGTGATCCGAATGGCTCAAGAGGGGGCCCTTGGTTGAAGATATGCTTAGTTGGAGACATCGCCACCGGTGAAACCTCCGTGGGGTATAAATAGGCTAGTAATCCCTTTGTAAAGGCTTTTTTGTGATCTCTTGGCCACAAACCTACGGAAGTGTGAGACGGCATAATTGAGATTCTATAGTCATCGAAATGTGATGAAATCACAGACACGTGGGTAAAGCGGTACAACCTCTGCAGAGTGTGTCTAAAATTATCATGATAGCCATGCTCCTGGTTATGAGCAACCTGCACCCTCACATGATTAGAGAAAACTTGGTATTGGGATGGTGTTTGGGATGGTTATGGTTTGGTAGTGGTTAAGGCTGGTTATGGATTAATTTCTGGTATCGAATATGGTTATTGGCAAATGCTGAAATCTGGTATATGGATGATGGTAATGAATTATGGACTAGTATTATGATGATCATATGGTTTATGATGGGTTTATTTCATATACATGTAATATATTGTTTTTCAAATATTTTAATGTACTTTGTAGGACTCAACCATTATTATTATGTTCGTCATTTGAATCAGCCACATGTCATACTTTCCACACTTGCTGAGTACGACATGTACTCACTCTTGCAATCCCCCCCCAACAGTTGCAGGTCAGGATTTGGAGTTTAATGGCGATAATGCGGAGTCCTAGGCCGTGTCTACCATCAGCTTGCTTGTGGTGTTTTGGAGCTGCGCTATACCACATCGCTTATGCTGCCTAGCTGTTTAGTTTGCTTATTTAGTTTATTTCTGTTGCATTAGTTGAAATTGTCATTAATATTCATTAGAGTTTGTATTCAAGGATAATATGGTTCGTTTAATAATATTTGGTTAATTAATCTTGTTCCGTGGTAATTTTCTATATACTCTTTTGTGAATGCACTCGTGTATGTGTGTTGAACATCCTGGGCACACATATGCGTTCACTTGGTTTTTTTCGGAACCGGGTGTCACAGATTGGTAACAGAGCCACAGGTTGACCGTAGGACGCATCCTAGATAGAATGAACACTTTAGAGCACATAGGAGCACTCAGGGACCGATGTGTTTTTCTTGGAGTGTTATTTGCTATATATTGTTTGCTTGTGTGCTTAATAGAGGATTTTGGGATGCTTTAGCATTGCCATGTCCACGTAGGCTAGTTAGTTGTCTAGTTTCATATCCCTTGATGAATAAGTTGGGGACGTTTTCTAATTCTTACCTATTGCTCTTCTTCAGATGGTGAGGATTCGCAACCAAAGGGATGCTAATGATGAGGAGGAGAACCATGGAGCACCTCAGAACAACAATGGACAAGGACTTGCCTAAGGAGCTATTAATATTGAGCATCTATTGGCTATGCAAAACCAGCTCATGCAGACCATAATACAGACAATGGGACAGCTGCAGGCTGGCAATATCAACAATCAGCCCCACATGCCTCCACCGCCACCCCCACCTCCTCATAACCGGTTGGGAGAGCTTATGAGGACTAGGCCACCCACCTTTGCTCAAGCCGCTGACCCTATGGACGCGGATGATTGGCTCAAGTCCGTGGAGAAGAAGCTTGCTATTGTCCAATGCAGTGACCGGGAGAAGGTCTTATTTGCTTCTCATCAACTAGTTGGAGCAGCTGCGGATTGGTGGGATTCATATTGCAATGCTCATGAGAACCAAGAGAGGATTACTTGTGCCGAATTCAAAGAGAGATTTCGTTCTCATTATGTGCCAGAAGGTGTTATGATTTTGTAGAGGCAAGAATTCGAGAACTTGAGGAAAGGAAGATCAAGCGGGAGTGAATATCTCAATAAGTTCACTCAACTCTCAGGTATGCGCCCGAGGATGTGAGCCGGGACAGCCAGAAGCAATATTTGTTCATGAGGGGCTTGAACAATGAAATCCAAAAGCAACTACTCAACTGTGATTATGACAATTTTCAGAAGCTTGTGGACAAAGCAATCGTGGTTGAGAACAAGATCCGTGAGTTGGAGCAAGACAACAAGAGGAAAGCACCATATCAAGGACAGTCACAAGGAAGTAATGTGCGCCCTCACTTTGTGCCTCCTAATACGCCATACTACATCTCCTCACTCCTATACAGCGCCCTGGTTATGCACCGCGCCCAACTCAGTTTGTGCAGCAGCGTCTTATTATACAAGCACCTAGGCCTCCAATGTCTTTTGCACCTCGTGCCAACTATCCTGGTGCCAATGCTCAAAACCAAGCTCGTCCCAATAATTCTGGTGGAGTTAAGGAGTTCTATACTTGTGGAGAAGCTGGACACTTTGCGCATCAATGTCCTAAGGCAGGCCTTGGTCAAGAAAGCAATGTGCCGAGGCAAAACCCAGGACCCAATGGAGGACAACCGCAAGGGAACCGCGGACAGTAGAATTTTGCTCGTGGCAACGTGAACCATGTCTCTACGGAGGATGCTCAACAAGCGGATGACGTGGTCATTGGTATGTTTCTTGCCAACTCCAACCCCGCGACTATGTTATTTGATTCTGGAGCATCGCTTTCATTCATTGCATCGATGTATGTTGCCAAATATAGTTTGCCTATCTCTCATATGAAGTTTAGTCTATTGGTTAATTCTCCTGGAGGAGAGATGAAGACAAATATAGTATGTCCAAAAGTAAGCCTTGGAATAAGGGGGGTAGACTTCTCCGCCAACCTCATTGTTTTGGATTCTTAAGGATTGGACATTATACTTGGTATGGACTAGTTGAGGAAGCACAATGGAGTTATTGAGTGTGCCACGAAGATGGTGAAGTTGACCAATGAAGAAGGAATCACCGTACAATTTGAAGCATCTCAAACCGCACCGAAGCGATTTGAGCTGAATCATATGCACGGTGCCGCAAAAGAGGAGAAGTAGCGTATATGTGCTTTCAGATGTACATGATGTCTTTCATGTTTCCCAGCTCAAGAAATGCTTGAGATTACCAGAAAAACAAGTGCCAATGGAAGGATTGGAATTAGAGGCAAATTTTACTTATGCCGAGCAACCGATCAAAATCATGGAAACCAAGGAGGGAGTCACAAGGAACAAGGTTATTAGATGGTGTAAAGTTCAATGGAAGCACCACACAGAAAAAGAAGCAACGTGGGAGTTGGAGGATGATCTCAAGAAGCAATTTCCCTATCTCTTCTCTTCCGCGTCGAATCTGGAGGGCGAGATTCATTTTAAGGGGGGTCGGTTTGTAACACCCTCATTTTCATGCATCATGCCCTACATACGTTCATATACATGTTTAACATTAACCCACATAAAGAGGAACGTGTTTAAAATTGATTTGGAACATTTAAAATTGATTTGGAACAAAACCGCACTTTAAATGCTGAAAAGTGCGGACTAGTTCAATTTTAGTGAGGACTAGTCCGATTTCTCTCTAACTAAAAATGGACTTGTCCGTTTTTGCTGCGGACTAGTCCGATTTTGCCTCTGGAAACTTTCGGACTTGTCCGGTTTCGTGCGGACTAGTCCGATATTCCAAGAATCCTTGAAAATTTGCTAAGTCCCTGGACTTGTCCGGACTAGTCCGGTGTTCCAGCGGACTTGTCCGTTTTCCTCTCTGACTAAAGTCGGACTTGTCTGATTTTTGGCCAAACTTGTCTGATTTTCTCTCTGGACATTTTCGGACTAGTCCGGTCCTTCTCAGACTTGTCCGAGATTTTGCGACTCTAAGTTGATCTTTTGTTTCACGACTTGTTTCTTGGGTTTCACATTAAGTGGGCCTAGGGACGTCGTGCCTAACTCTTTTAGAGCCCATGCGGGACTCTAAACCGGCCTCTACTCCTCTCAAACTCGAAATCCATCTAACCCTAGCCTCCACCTCTATATAAACAACCCCACCCCTTGGCTTGACATCTATTTGCCACTTTTCCACCCCACCCAAACCCTAGTTCGTTGAGAGCCACCATCAAGGAGGGAGGAGGAGATCCCAAGCACGAAGAAGAATAGGGGGAAATGAAATAGGATCAAGATCTCCCACAAGCTTTCGTTCTTTATCACCAATTCATCTCCACGTTCATCCCCCAACCCTAGATCATCAAGATCCAAGTGTTACCTCCAAGTTTCTTGATTCATTGGAGTTCTAAACACTTGGTATACCTTCTATTCTATTTTCCTTATGTGAATTTGACCCCTAATCTCCAAATTTACGTCGATCTAGAAAATCCTAGTTCGCTAGTTCTGCGAAGTGCGGACTAGTCCGGCCTTCTGCAGACTAGTCCGATTTTTCAGACTAAATTTTGTTGAATTAATTATAAAAGTGGATCTAATCAAATCCAAACCTGTATAAACTTGTTAAAATCTATTAGAACAAGTTAGTGATCATTAAAAGCAATCTATTAACAAGTTCTACCTTGCATATGCGTTAATCATGCATGTCATGTCATATTGAGTAGTATTTGTGCACTCTTTGATTGTGTTTCTTGTCTTGTATATTTATTGTGTGGATTAGACGGATTTGCGCTAGAGAGTGTCGCGGAGGATCTATAGCACCAAGAGTTTGAAGGCTTTGACCCTAATCAACCGCAAGAACAAGGCAAGTGTCCTTGAAGCATATTGATCCTATTTTAAAATAAATGTTTTGTTTGCAAAACTACATGCTTGTGTCAATTTGATGGGAAATCCTATGGTAGGAAGTTTACTAGGTTTGTTTAACCACCCTTGTCACCTGGAATATATGGTAGAGAGTCGGGAATGTGCTTTTACTTTTTGCTTCGCTTAATCAACTGGGATGGGAAAACAACTATACCACTCAATTTAATTATGCATGGATGAGATTATGGTTAACATGAAATGGTTGGTATGATATGGTAATGGGTGATCTAAGCAAGCCTGGTATGTTGATGTGTTGGATGTTATGGTGGTTTTGCTTGCTTTAGATCTAAGGACCGGTTCGTGGAGTGACCATCCAGGATTTACAGTGCCACCACGAGGCCAAGTATGGGTGTGGCATAGCTGATTAATTAGGGCTTTGCCAGTGCTATTTGGACCATTAAGGATGCTCGGGGAAGATGTAGTCGGATGGGGTTTGTTGATGATTGGTGGGACTACCCTGGGATCCGAATGGCTCAAGAGGGGGCCCTTGGTTGAAGATGTGCTCAGTTGGAGACATCGCCACCGGTGAAACTTCAGTGGGGTCTAAATAGGCTAGTAATCCCTTTGTAAAGACTATTTTGTGATCTCTTGGCCACACACCTACGGAAGTGTGAGGCGACATAATTGAGATTCTATAGTCATTGAAAGGTGATGAAATCACAAACACGTGGGTAAAGCGGTACAACCTCTGCCGAGTGTGTCTAAAACTATCATGATAGATGTGCTCCCGGTTATGAGCAACCTGGACCCTCACATGATTAGAGAAAACTTGGTATTGGGGTGGTGTTTGGGATGGTTATGGTTTGGTAATGGTTATGGCTAGTTATGGATTAATTTTTGGTATTGAATATGGTGTTTGGCAAATGGTGAAATCTGGTATATGGATGATGGTAATGAATTATGGACTAGTATTATGATGATCATATGGTTTATGATGGGTTCATTTCATATACATGTAATATATTGCTTTTCAAATGTTTTAATGTACTTTTCAGGACTCAACCATTATTATTATGTTTGTCATTTGAATCAGCCACATGTCATACTTTCCACACTTGCTGAGTATGACATGTACTCACTCTTGCAATCCGCCCCCCCCCCCCCAACAGTTGCAGGTCAAGATTGGGAGTCTAATGGCGATAATGCGGAGTCCTAGGCCGTGTCTACCGTCAGCTTGCCTGTGGTGATTTGGAGCTGCGCTATACCATATTGCTTATGCCGCGTAGATGTTTAGTTTGCTTATTTAGTTTATTTCCGCTGCATTTGTTGAACTTGTCATTAATATTCATTAGAGTTTGTATTCAAGGATAATATGGTTCGTTTAATAAAATTTGGTTAATTAATCTTGTTCAGTTGTAATTTTCTGTATACTCTTTTGTGAATGCACTCGTGTATGTGTGTTGAACATCCTGGGCACACATATGCGTTCACTTTGTTCTTTTTTCGGAACCGGGTGTCACACTCGCCGTCTTGCCTCTCGGGTCGTCATTAGCCCACACGCCGTTGCTGACATTAGCAGGGAATGTCCTATCCAACTGTCTCTGGCGCCGTAAGCTACCCACTTGGTGGAGTTGGATAGGCCTGTAGCGCCTTCACTGTGACGCTATTAGTCGTAGTGGTACCTGACAATAGGCGTGCGCCACGCCATGCATCTGGGGAAGCCGCGTATCTTCAAGGCTTGGTGGAGACAAGGTGCACCGCCCTCTTAACTTCCCCACTATCTGCTTAGGGAAAGTGGACTGACCATGCAGCCTCTGGGGAGCTCTCCGCCATTGGAGGCCACGCCCGTCTTGCTGGCCACATGGCAGCTCGGGAGCTCACCTCCGTGGAGGAGGCCAGGTCTCGCACCGCAGGCTATGTGGCAGCTCGGGTGCTCGCCTCCGCTGGGGAGATTGAGACTCGACTTCGTGGACCAGGTGGTAGCTTGGGAGCTCACCTCTGCGGAGGAGGTCAGGTCCCGTCCTGCTGGACACGTGGCTGCCTGGGAGCTTGTCATCGAGGTGGAGCTGAGCTCCCCCTTTTGGATGTCTCGTGGGCACCCCGAACTTCCCATCTAAGGTTAATAGGTTTGGGTTTCTTTCAACACGTATCGCCCTCGGACCCTGTCCCTACTAGGAGGCGAGATACCTAGGTGGCTCTACCTTGTGCACGAGGGTACCCGATATGCCAGGCACCGACAGTGGCCCCTGGGTCCACCTTGGTGTGAGGCGACGAGCTCGAGGGTGGGGCCTTATCCTGCTTTCACGCGCAGTCTTTTAATTTTGTCTTGATCAGTCGAAGCGGTGCGCTCTTCTACTGTTGTGACCACGCGTCCCTCTGTGATTGAGGGGTCACAGCGACGGAATCTTTGCTTGCTGTGACATTATCGCAATGGTTCCCAAGGCGGCTACTGCACTTCTGCTGCTTTCATTTCCGTCTTTATGGGAACCGCCGGGTTGCCTTCTCTGACGGGGAACTGCTCGGGCCGGCTTTTCTAACCGGGGACCTAGGCCTGCTCGTCATGGACACCGTGGTACGAGCCGTTTATTTGGAGCCTGCTCAGATTTGCACAGTGCGCCCAAAAACCACTAGGGTACTTTTATAAAGGTACCTTTGTGGGCAATGGAGGTTCCTTTCTTCCGCACGTCCCAAGCATTCGATCCTTCGACTCCCTCCTTGTGTGTCTGCCTATCCTTGAGGTTCTTGACCCCCTGCTCCAATGGACTCAGCTCTGCCTCCTTCCCGGATGGAGGATGTCTCACTTGTGAGGCGGCTTTTTGGCTAGGAGGACAAGGAACGACGGGATCTGATCCGTCCTGGCTCCTTGCCACTGGAGTTGGGGGAGAAGTTGATCATCTTCTTCCAGGCGTACACATACTCCGGGTTTCTCCCTCCTGTTTCCTCCTTCCTGGTGACACTCCTGGAAGTCCTTGGACTCCAGCTTCATCACCTGTCGCCCGAACTCTTCGGTGGTGGCGGCGGTGTTCTAGCATTTCTACGAGATGTTCGTCAGGGTGTCCACGTGAGCGCTGGTGTCCTGACAGTTCTTCATGCTGAGGCAGACCAGGAAGAAAAACAAAGCTAACTTCCTCGATGGCTTCTGCTTCCATCATCGGGCCAACAACCCCTTCAAGTACATTACTCCGCTCTCCTCGGCGAAGTGGCCCGACTGGAGGAGCGACTGGGTGGTCGTACATGCCGACGCCCACGATTGCATGGTCCTGCACACCAGCTGGTCGGCAATTAGGAAGGAGGCCTGGGAGGAATGCCCGGAGCTTGGTGTGGCGTACATGCCAGTGATGGAGAGGATCCGATTCCTGGTGGACCATGGCCTGTCGGTGATGGCCGACTCCGTTCGTCACCGTCTGGCCCCTCTACAGCACCGTTGTCACCCTGCATGGCTCTACTTCAGGCTCCAAGATGGTACCAGGTTGCTGAGGGGTCGCGACATGGAGACGACCCCGCAGGAGGTGTTTGAAGCAATGTCCAAGGCGTGCGACGACCTGCTATCGGACGACGTCTTCAACCTTCCGCAGGCTTGCCCACTGCTTTGCACGGATCGAGACCTTTAGACGAAGGTTCTAAAGGAGATGCCCAACTTGGACGCGATTGGTCTTGCGCCGCGGCAGGTTGGCGATGAGAGCCCGGGCCTGGCTATCGTCGACTCTTTGGAGGAGTCCGCACCTTCTTCAGGCTCCGAAGCCTCCAGGGCGGAGGAGGAGCACGCTGCTAGGGGGGGAAGGGCAAGTCGCTGATCCCTGACGTAGGTAAGGGGAAGGCACCGGTCCACAACATAGGCAAGGGGAAGGCCTGGTGGTCGAGGTCGTGAAGAAGAAATGCCCTCGGTCGCCACTGAGGGCGCCACCGCAGATGGCCTTCGCTCCAAGTCAGCGTCCAACGGCGCGCCCCTCTTCAGTACCTGGCGTCAGGGGTTCTTTGGGGGGAGGTTCAGTCCGTCAAGCGGCGGCTTCGCCGTCATCGGTGGTCAGCACATCATCCAGCATCCCCATCACCTGCGCAGTCTAGGGTGCCATAGGGGACTTCGATAGCATCACACCTACGGAGCCTCAAGCAAAAGGGCCTCGAGCCGATGTAGTCGATAGCTCAGGAGGTAGCTCTATCAGGGTCGGTGGAAGCACACCGGCGCAGTGCGATGGCACTACTGGTAGTTTTTGCAGAGGCCCTGTCGGGATGGCATCACCTGTAATGCCATCGCCAGGGCCCGCAGCTTCATGGTCGCCGAAAGTGGAGGCTCGCTGGAGCTTCCGGGGACATCGGTAAGGCATTCTTGCCAACGCCTGCTCTATTATCTCGCCTGCCTATGTTGATTGGTCAGGGCTTGATCTTGATTTGCAGGGTTACGTCAGCTCTTGTGAGGCCCCTACCGCTGGGGGTAGTGCACGGAAGTGCTTTGAAGGCGGCCGATGATGCTACGGCTGTGCTGGCGGGGTAGCCTGCTAAGCTTGTTTAGGGGAGCGCTGCTTCGGCTTCTGTGCCCGGTGTGGGTAGTGAAGCATCTCCGGTTGCATCTCCAGTTGTCGTGCCAGATCTACCTCCGATGATGATGGTAGAGGCACCTCCGGTCGTCGTGGTAGAGGCCATGTCGGAGCCGACTCCGGGGGCTGGGGGTCTGACCACCATTAATGCTGATTTGGCGAGCAGCTCCCTGAGCGATGGTGGCCCTGTTGTGTCAGGTGGCACCACAACTCCTGCTCAGACTTTGGTGGCAAGATCCCCAGTGCTGGTGGCCTTGCCTTCACTGCTACGGGAGGAAGGGGTCCCCGAGATGATCACCGGACGACCTTCCCTGACTTCGGTGCAGCCGGAGCAGCTCTCCGACGTCATGGACTTGATGCAATCTAGCATCCTTCAGGTGCAATCCAACCTCTACCGGGCGCAGGAGGCTCTTTCCACGGAGTGGGAGAGGCTGTGTGCCGAGGGCGAGTGCCTCTGAGGCTGGGAGAATCTCCTAAGCTCCAGGACTGCCAAGGCAAAGGCGAAGTACCAGAAAGAGAGCAAGGAACTAGAGGTGATGCACCATTGGTGAGGGCCTCAGACGCCTTGACTCAGAAGATTCTGGCCAACGACGCTACTGACGCTCGCCTGCGTGCTCTTGTTGCCGGTCAAGAGGCCCTGAGTCGTCAAGAAGTCGCCATGGCCAAGAGGGAGGCTACTGTCGCAGAATAAGAGGCTGCAGCGCAGGCGATGATGGCCCGGGCTAAAGCTGATTAGGACAGGCTGCAGTCCCGCCTTGAAGACCTTGAGCTCCGTGAGGGCAATCTAGCACGGGATCAGGCGAAACACCTAGCTGATCATCAGGAACTCCTCTTGGACGTTCTTGATGTCCAAGCCCAGGAGCACACAACAGAGCACAGTGGGCGGGAGCTCGACCCGCAGGAGCGTCAGCTAGCTCAACGTCTGGAAGCCGAGGGTAGGGCGGTGGCAGAGACAGTGGCATCCCATGTCTTGGTGTGCTACCGGAGCCGATACCATGATCTGCCATTGGAGCCAGATTTTGAAGGCCTTGTTGATGAACGCGAGGCGGCAGCGGTGACGGAGGTTAAGGAAGCCACCAAGCACGTCGTAGCGCAGTTCAGTCGGGGCTGAGGCCGGTGCCTTGTTTTTGTATCCGGTGTTCACCCTCCCTTGTAAAGAATTCCTTATGAATTCAAATTTCTGTTTGGCTTCTTGCATTGTCTATGTGCTTCTCAACTGTTGCTCTAAGACCTTAACTACGTAAGGATTTGCAGAACCTTTGTTGAGCTCGTTGGCTTCTCAGGACCAACAATTTGCACAATTGGCATGGCCGAAGTGTCGTCTGTTGATTTTCTGCATGTGGATCCCCTTAGAGGACCCTTGGTAGATGTGGTTAGTTGGCTAAGAACATCTACCACTTGATTGCAGAATGTCTTGAACTGGCCCCCAATGGAGTGGGGGAGTTTGGAGTGTCATAGCACCACAATTTGCCGGAGCTAGATGCTCCGGTGTCGTCCACCATCGTCGCGGAGTCGTCGACGGCAGGCGCCTTGGGAGGTGCCGGAGTTGGATGCTTTGGCGTCATCGACCATCGTCGCAGAGTCATCGATGGCAGGCCCCTTGGGAGGTGCCGGAGCTGGATGCTCTGGCATCGTCCACCATAATCATAGAGTCGTCGACGGCAGGCCCCATGGGTGGTGCCGAAGCTGGATGCTCCGGCGTTGTCAACCATCTTTGTTTAGACATCGACGGCAGGCCCCTAGTTTACAGGCCATCGCAAGGGAACCTTGTTAGCAACAAGAGCGGGCAAGAGAGTTTACTCACTTATCCGCGCTCAGTGCTTTCGTTGATGTTCTGGGACATCGACGGCAGGCCCCTTGGGAGGTGCCGGAGCTGGATGCTCTTGCATTGTCCAACATCATCGTGGGGACGTCGACGACAGTCCCCTTGGGGGTGCCAGAGCTGGATGCTCCGACGTTGTCCACCATCTTCGTGTAAGCGTCGATGGCAGACTCCTGGTCTACAGGCCATCGCAAGGGAACCCTGTTAGCAACAAGAGTGGGGAAGTAGAGTTTACTGACTTATCCGAGCTTGGTGCTGTCATTCATGTTCTGGACATCGACGGCAGGCGCCTTGAGAGGTGCCGGAGCTGGATGCTACGGCATCGTCCACCATCGTTGTGGAGACGTCGATGGCAGACCCCTTGGGAGGTGTCGGAGCTTGATGCTCCGGCGTCGTCCACCATCATCGTAGAGTCGTCGACAGCATGCCTATTGGGTGGTGCCGGAGCAGTGCCAGAGCTGGATGCTCCGGCGTCGTCCACCATCTTCGTGTAGACATCGACGACAGGCCCTTATCTGCGCTTGGTGCTATTGTTGACATTCTGGGATGTCGATGTAAGTACCCTTGGGAGGTGCCGGAGCTGGATGCTCTGGCGTCGTCCACCATCGTCATGGAGACGTCGACGGTAGGCCCCTTGGGAGGTGCCAGAGCTTGATGCTCTGGCGTCGTCCACCATTGTCGTAGAGTCATCGATGCCAGGCCCCTTGGGTGGTGCCGGAGCTGGATGCTCTAGCGTCGTCCACCATCTTCATGTAGACTTTGACGACAGGACCCTGGTTTACAGGCCATTGCAAGGGAACCCTGTTAGCAACAAGAGCGGGGCAGGAGAGTTTACTCACTTATCCGCGCTTGGTGCTCTCGATGACGTTCTGGGACGTCAACGGCATGCCCCTTGGGAGGTGCCAGAGCTAGATGCTCTGGCGTAGTCCACCATCATCGTGGAGACGTGGACGGCAGGCCCTTCGGGAGGTGCTGGAGCTGGATGCTTTGGCGTCGTCCGCCATCGTTGTAGAGTCATCGATGACAGGCACCTTGGGAGGTACCAGAGCTGGATGCTCTAGCGTCGTCCACCATCTTCCTGTAGATGTTGACGGCAGGCCCCTTCGGTGGTGCCGGAGCTGGATGCTCCGTCGTCGTCCACCATCTTCGTGTAGACATCGACGGCGGACCGCTAGGGAGGTGCCGGAGTTGGATGCTCCGTCGTCGTCCACCATCGTCGTAGAGTCGTCGACAGCGGGCCCCTTGGGTGGTGCCGGAGTGGTGCCAGAGCGATGTCAGAGCTGGATACTCCGGCGTCATCCACCATCTTCGTGTAGACGTCGCAGGCAGGCTCCTGGTTTACAGGCCATCGCAAGGGAACCCCCTTAGCAACAAGAGCGGGGCAGGAGAGTTTACTCACATATCCTCGCTCGGTGCTATTGTTGATGTTCTAGGACATTGACGGCGGGCCCCTTGGGAGGTGCTGGAGCTGGATGCTCTGGCGTTGTCCACCATCATCCTAGAGTCGTCGACGGTAGGCCCCTTGGGGGGTACCGGAGCTGGATGCTCCGACATCATCCACCATCGTCTCCACCATCGTCGTAGGGTCGTCGATGGCAGGCCCCTTGTTTACAGGCTATCGCAAGGGAATTCTGTTAGCAAAAAGAACTGGGCAGGAGAGTTTACTCACTTATCCGTGCTTTGTACTGCTGTTGACATTCTGGGACACCGATGGCAGGCCCCTTGTGGGGTGCCGGAGCTAGATGCTCCGGCGTCGTCCACCATCGTCGTGGAGACGTCGACGGCTGGCCCCTTGGGAGGTGACGGAGTTGGATGCTCTGACGTCGTCCACAATCGCCATAGAGTCGTCGACGGCAGGCCCCTTTGGACGTGCTGGGGTGGGCTGTTCTGTACATATGCTAGAAGCAAGGTGGACTAGTTTGCTCGTTGATCTACCTGTAGCTCTCCCTTAGCTCTATCACGCATTACTGTCCTGGGCTGATTTGCAGGGCCTGGGTAATATAGTGCATTGGTGCTCCGGGGCCCTGCTCCTGTCATCCTTAGGGCGTGAGCTTTCTAGTTCTCAGTACTTGGCTGTAGCGCTGGGAGGCAGGGTGTCTACGCTTAGGGTACAGGACCAGGCTAAGCAGTTTACATCCCCTGGACCTCCTGCTCGGCACATGCCTTTCCTGGGGAATCTTCTGGCGTCACATGTCCCTAATGACGAGAGGGGCCAGAAGAAACCCTCATGCACCACAGGTACCTCAAGCAGACCCGCCTGCATTGGGACTGCATGACTCCTGGATGTGTGAGTTACAGAGTGTACAATCGCACATATAAATTAATATGCAATAAACGAGTCTTAGTGTCGCATGTTCATAAACTTAATGCGTTAGTAAATGGACAAAGTTTTAAGAAGCCTTTAAGTAAAACAATGATTTTTTGATAGGAGTTCATAGGGGGAGACATGCTTTTACAAAAGAGGGCAATGGTTTGCCTCCGGATGATGAGGGAGGCATGGTTCACAAGCTTAGAGTTCGAAACCATCTAAGCTAGCTGCACACTCTGGGCCTGACCCTCCCGGTGCTTGGTTGTCCTTAGTGCTGCTCCTAAGACCTACGAAATCCATTACACTGTTGTACTAAGACTAGTATTTACAATAGGGGTCCCACAGCTCCATGGGTAGCTGCGATAGTTAGCGGGCAACCTTGCTGTCAATAGCTACTTGGAAGGGCAATGAGCGAGCATCCCTGTTTCCTACCATGACTGCCCATCTTGCGAGTGGTCTGAGCAGAGCCAGGACTGGGCTTGCCAGCTTTGACGGAGGTGTCAATGCTGCCGGAGGGCTGCAACCAAGGCGCGATGGGTGCTCTGCACTGTCGTGAGCTTGGCAGAGGCCGACTTGATCCTGTTCCATCTGGGACAGGTGCTGGGTCTGCTGTGAGTGCCTGGATCTGCTCCAAGTCTAACACTACAGTGGTGCGATCTCCGCAAGTCCTGAGGATGCCAGCGGGAGTTGGCATCTTCAGGAAGAGATAGCCGTAGTGGGCTACAACTATGAATCGGTATAGGGTAGGCCTGCCGATGATGGTGTTGAAGGGGAGGTTGACATCGGCAATGTCGAAGAGGATGCTCTCCGTCCTGTAGTTGTCGGGTGTCCTGAAAGTCACCCGCAAATGGATGCTGCCGTATGGGATGATGCTCCCAGGTCCTACCCCGGAGAATGGGCTCTAGGGGGCGAGCATGGACAACGAGATCTGCAGCTATTCGAAGGTTGCACGGCTGAGGAGGTTGAGGCCAGCCCCGCCATCTATGAAGACGTAGTGGAGCTTGACATTGGCTATGGTGGGGGCGACCAGGAGAGGTAGGACCCCTGCCCCGTCCATGTTCTTGGGGCAGTCAAAGGCGTTGAAGCTGATCGGCATCTCCTAGTGGTGGTGCTGCGCCGGAGTGGCTACAGGGGCTATCGAAGCCACCGCACGACGAAGGGTTTTGATCGCGTTCCGGGACGAGGGGTCCCAATACCCTCCGAAGATGACATGGAGAGTCCTGCGACGCTCGTTGTCGCTGCTGGCGTCGGAGTCCTCCTCTTGGTGGACCACTTTTACGGTCCGCTTTTGCTTCTGGTACTCCAACTCTTCGTCATTGTCGACCTTGGGTTTGACCTTCTACTTGCCCTCCCATTGGCGGAAGGGGGCGCCATACGGGCGCTGCTGTGCCTGCTCTTGGTAGCATTTGGTGCACCATTTTATTTCCTGGCATTCGCTCGCGGTGTGTTCGCGAGTTTGTGCACCGGGTGGCTGACGATGGTGTTTCTCCAGGCGTGGGGGTTTGCTCCCTCCGGTTGCGGCTACGGTCGCGATGTGAGATCCATACAGCGGCTTGTTGTGGCCTCCACCCTGGTTCTTGTTTTTCTTTTTGCCGCTACCAGGGGTAGCAGCTCCTTCTCCAATATGGCTGGCCCCGCCCGCTCTAGGAGCGGGCTGAGCGTGCCAGTCACGTCCTTCTTCCACCCTGGTGCACCGATCGGTGATGGAGAAGAACTTGGAGATGTCTTGCACATTATGTGTGGCTAACTTCTCGAGCATCTTGTGGTCTGCACTCCCTGGCGAAATGCCACTATTACAGAGGCATTCGGAATGGAGTTGCGTACCTGGTAGAAACGTTGTATGAATGATTGCAGTGTCTCCTTGGATTGCTGTCGCATGGCATGGAGGTCGAGCTTGGTGTCGGGACGCGTGTAGGAGTTGTCGAAGTTCACTGTGAACTTCCAGCACAGCTCATCCCAAGAGTTTATAGACCCCTCGGGAAAGTTCATCAGCCACGAGCGGGCTGATCCAGTCAAGGCGACTGGGAAGTAGTTCACCAGGGTGGTCTCATCCGCTCCTGCAGCAAGGAGCGTCGTGGTGTAGATCTGCAGGAACTCTGCCGGGTTGATGCTTCCGTCGAATCTCTCTTTGATATGTGGCCAAAACTTGCATGGCCACATTGCAAAGCGGAGGTGCAGGGCAAACGCCGAGCAGCCCCCCCCCCCCCCCCCCCACGGGCTTTGTTGGAGAGGCAGATGGGACAGCATACCTCAAGGGGGTCTGCTGCACAACGTGCGGCACTTGCTGGACCTACTGTTGTGGCACTGGTTGTGCCATGCGCTGCTGCAATGGTACTGGCTGCGCCAAGTATTGTTGCTACACATCCTGCTACACCAAGTGCTGTAGGGGAGTTGTCGAGCCGACATACTCCTGGTCAGGTGGCAGAGGGTTTACCTGCAGCGCACCTTGGACGGAGGACACGTCGTGAATAGGGCAATGAGGGCTATATTCGGCGTCGAGGTTGTGCCGCCTCTCTCGCTACCGCTCGATGATGACACGACTGTCCATGTGAGTTTGACGGTGGTCAAGCTCAGCCCTGAGGTCCTCTGTGGGGAGTCGTCCAATGCTTGTAGGCTTGGAGGAGCGGGAGTTGGCAGTGTGACGGTTGATGGACGGCGTGCGTGACAGCAACATGAGGCGCCTTCCCCTGTTGGGGGATTTGATGGCTGCGACGACGAGGTGGTCGATGTCTTGGACCCACTGCTGAGCCGCCCCCTGAGAGGCATTCAGCGACAGTGGGTGGTGGAGGAGGGCTCTGGCCACCGCTAGAGCACTCTCCGGGCTTGCTGTTTGGGGTGCTGGTGGAGCCGACTGAGATGGGGCGTGTCTCGACTTGCCATTTTGGCCAGCTGTACTTGCACGGGGGCGCGATGGACTAGAGAGTGCTACTCGAGCGATGGATCTAGTCACCGGATGATAGACACGGAAACTGCCTTCCACGGGCCTGATAAATACCATGGTGGTGAAAGTGCTACCACTTTTATGAGGGAAAAAGCCCCTACCTTGCTCGTTAAATGTCGAAGGGTCAATGCGACACTTCCGCCGGATCTGCTAAGGAGCATCTCGTGGAGGTTCTTGTTCGGCATGGCTTAGGCATCAAACTAGTGTTCTAGCGGAAGAGTATGAGATAGTGGAGTTTTTACGTGGTTCGGGCCGCAAGGAGCATAACACCCTACTCCACGGTGGATTGTATTGCTTGGTGAGTGTGTATGCGAGTGTGTGTGTATTGGGGATTCTCAGTCTTGTCCTTGTATCGGTGGCGGTTCGAGCCTTTTATAGTCAAGGTCAAACGCCTTACAAGTGGGGTCCTGGGGCCCGACAGGTGGTCCCGGGGCGATCTTATCCTAAAGATCTAAGGCTTCTTCTATAAGCTTGCGCTGGCCATGGATGTGAGGACTCGCCGTCTTGCCGCCCAGGTCATTAGTAGCCCACGCGTCATTGCTGATATTGGTAGGGAATGTCCCATCCAACTGTCTCTGGCGCCGTAAGCTACACACTTGGTGGAGTGGATAGGCCTGCGGCGCCTTCACTGTGATGCGATTAGTCGTAGTGGTACCTGACATTAGGCGTGCACCGGGCCATGCGACTGGGAAGTCGCGTATCTTCAAGGCTTGATGGAGACAAGGCGCACCACCCTCTTAACTTCCCCACTATCTACTCAGGGCAAGTGGACTGACCATGCGGCTGCTGGGGAGCTCTCCGCCATGGTGGAGGCCACAACCGTCTTGTGGGTAACGTGGCAGCTCGGGAGCTCACCTCCGTGGGGGAGGCCAGGTCTTGCCCCAGGTGCTACGTGGCAGCTCGGGTGCTCGCCTCTGCTGGGGAGATCGAGACTCGACTTCATGGGCCACGTGGTAGCTTGGGAGCTCACCTTTGTAGAGGAGTTCGGGTCCTGTCCTGCTGGACACGTGCCTAGGAGCTTGTCATCGAGGCGGAGCTGAGCTCCCCCTTTTGGATGTCTCGTGGCCACCCCGGACTTCCCGTCTGAGGCTGGTGGCTCCGGGTTTCTTTGAAAACGTGTCGCCCTCGGACCCTGCCCCTGCTGGGAGCGGGGTACCTAGGCGGCTCTAGCTTGTGAGCGAGGGTACCAGTATGTCGAGTACCGACAGAGGTGATACGTGATAGAGTAGGGGTGGCACCGGTTGAGGAGAAGCTAGTCCAACATCGCCTACAGTGGTATGGGGATATCCAGCGGAGACCTCCAGAAGCACTGGTTAAGAGTGAGATTATAAAGGGTAGAGAAAATTTTAGGAGGGGTAGAGGTCGACCAAGGTTGATATGGAAGTCGGCGGTGAAACGAGACTAAAGGAGTGGGACATACCTAGATATTTGGCTCATGATAGGAACTCGTGGAAATTAACAATTCATGCACCAAAATCTTAGTTTATTTGTATTTTGTTACTCTTATCTTCTTTCTTATTAACCCATTTCTAAAATAAATAAAATGTAGAATCTTATTTTATTTGTATTATTATTATTATTTTACTTTAATCTTATTTTCTATTACTTTTCTTCAAAATTGTTGGGTTTCATTTCTAGCCGACCCCAACTTGTTTGGGACGAAGGCTTGGTTGTTGTTGTTGATTCAATGGATGACAAGCGTTTGTGACTAAAATGTGATTTAGTCATAAACAGTTGTCACCATGCACCTTTCCCAATTTTAATGACAATAGCTTATGACAAAAAGTGATGTAATGTGTTTGTCATAAATAAAAAAATCAGTTTTTAAAATGGAACACCTTGACACAACCATGTGGATGCAAGCATGCCTAGCTGGATTGACACGTACCTGCTGGGTATCTCGCGCTCGCCCCCCCCCCCCCTTCCACCCAACACAGAGTATCTAACGCTTGCCCCCCAAGGCCGCTAGCCGGAGCCCAACTCCGTTGGCAGGATCCCCCCCCTCCCCCCAACACTGCTCGTCGGAGCCTAACTCCGCCGGTAGGATCTCGCGCCCGCCCCCCAGGAGCTCGACGCCTAGCTGTAGCTCCATGCCGCCGCGGTTTGCTCGTCCTGGCCTGGAAGGATCCCGACGCCATCAGCGGGAGCTTGACTCCGCTCCCGGGAGCTCATTGTCGGGTTTGCTCGTCCTCGCCGGCGAGAGGTGTCCCCCGCCGGCAGTACCCCGTAACTTTCCCAAGGAGCTCAAAAAGTACAGAGATGAGACAAATTTATGTTTTGGTTTTATATTTCAAACTAAAAACCATAGATTTGTAGTGATAGAAATAGGCAAATAACTTTAATATCAACTACATAAATGCACTTTCTTGATCTTGTCCAACATTCAATTCCTTGCTTGTCTTATTTCAATGTGTCGCAGATGGAAAGAACTTGGATGAATTGTTGGTTTTTTAGCAAGGAGCGTCAGAACAGGGTGAATGAGTTCATGGACTTTCTTTCTGAAAATTTCAGTGGCAGTCAGAAGATATTATGACCATATCATATGTGTTTGAATCGATTAAGTAAATATAAAGGAGATGTGGAGGATCACTTACTTATGTATGGGATGTCTAACACATACACTCGGTGGATGCATCATGGAGAACCAACATTGGTCAGGTCACTGGAAGTGTTGAGCATTTGGATGAAGATGTTGGCTGCAATGTTGAATTTGGGTTGAATGAGCCTCAAGATGACCTTGAAGATGATCAAATGTACCGTATGGTACAAGATCTATAACCAGATGAAAATCATGGTCCAAGAATGAAGTCAAAGTTTGCCACCATATTAGAAGAGATGGAACAGGTGCTACACCCTGATGGCCCCTATACTAGGTTTTCTTTTGTGGTGAAGTTGCTCCACATCAAGTCATTTTATAGAATTAGCAATGTTGCATTCAGTGCTTTTTTGGACCTTTTAAGTTCACCATTTCCAAATTGTTCTCTACCTGCACCCTATGCTGAGGCGAAGAATGTTATTTGTGCATTAGGACTTGGATATGAGTCAATACATGTGTGTCTGAATAACTATGTTCTTTTCCGAAACGAGTTGGCTAAAAAGATTGCATGCCCAATATGTGGTGCTTCAAGATGGAAGGATGGAGATGGCCGAAGGAAGATTCCAAACAAGGTTCTAAGGCATTTTCCTTTGATTCCAAGGTTGAAAAGTATGTTTGGATCCAAAGAACTTTCAACTCAGGCACAATGGCACAAGTTGAAGAGGAAACCAGTGGACAATGAGCTTAGCCATCATGCTGATGGTGAGGCATGGAAGGATTTTGATAGGAAGTATGAATGGTTTGCAAATGATGCACGAAATACAGATGGGTTTAATCCATTCGGGAAGATGAGCTCCTCGTATAACATGTGGCCAGTATTTATTATCCCTAACAACTTTTCTCTATGGCAATGTATGGAACAATCCAACTTCATGATGTGCATACTTATTCCTAATTTGACATGCCCAGGAAAGGATATGGATCTCTTCCTGCAGCCACTAGTCGAAGAATTGTTAAATCTCTAGAGTAGTGTCCTTACTTTGGATGCATTGACCGAAAAAGAATTTGATCTTAACGCTGCAGTCATATGGTGCATTCATGATTATCCAGCATTGCTACATTGGCCATCGTCGTTTTTCTTCCAGCGGACCATATTTGGACGAGAAAGAAAGATTTTGATGGTTAGATTGAAGAACGTGCGCAACCTGAGGAATTTACTCAGGATGAGTTGATGCAACAATTTGTGAGGGTGGAACACGTAAGACCTGGGGACCATCCTAATAACAAAAAGAGAAAGAGGGTAGAAGAAGGTCAATGCTGGAAGCTCAGGTCAACTCTGTGGGATTTGCCATATTGGTCTAATTTGAAGCTACATCATAATCTTGATGTTATGCATATCGAGAAAAATATATGAGAGGCCCTTCTCGATGCATTTCTCAACATCGCAGGCATGTCAAATGACTCTATTACTGCAAGGCTCAACTTGGAAGATATGGACATAAGGCAAAATTTAAACTTGAAGGAAGATGGAAATTCGTCATGCTCTGTTCCACATGCACCATATGGGATGACCAAGGCCCAGATAAGTGCTTTATGTGCTTTCATAAATAATGTCAAATTCCTAGATGGATATGCCTCCAACTTAGCAAGGTGTGTTAGTGTTGATGAATGCAAATTACAAGCATTTAAAACTCACAATTGTCATATCCTTCTACAATGGATATTGCCAGTCAGTCTCCAAGTAATCATCAATAAGGAAATATATGAAACAATTGGTGAATTAGGCATATTTTTTCAGCATATTTGTGATAAGAAATTGAAATTAGATGCATTGAACAGGATGAAAGGTGAAATCCCAATAATATTGTTCAAGCTTGAGAAAAATTTTCTCGCCTGCCTTTTTTGATGTCATGGTGCACTTGTCCATTCATTTAATCGATGATGCAATCCTAAGACGTCCATTTCAATATGGATGGATGTACCCCGTAGAACGTAGGCTGTTGACCTTGAAACATTTTGTGAGGAACATGGCAAGGCCTGTGGGCTCGATTGCGGAGGCATATGTCGCAAATGAGTGCTTGCTCAAGGTATTTTGATGATGTTGACACTAGGCACAATCATGAAGGCAAGAACAGAGAGCGTGTTCCTATGGGTACATGTGGTTTATCTATTTTCCAGCATGGAGCAAATTTGTTGGGGGCACCAAGGCTTACATTTTATGAGAAGGATTATGACAGGACGATGGTTTGATATGTCCTCAACAATACTAAGGAGGTTGAGCCATTTATAGAGTATGTCCTTCAATGCAAGTAACATAATGGTTTAATCTATCTATCATATAAAATTTTAGCTCTCGCATGGGAATTGTGCACCTATTTGCAGGATTTACAGGAATGAGTTAGAAACTTCTGGCAATCGTGATGTTGAAGAGAAACTTGCTAAGGAATTTCTAGGATGGTTTAAGAAACATGTGAGTCATTATTTAATTAATTTCAGTTTTGGCTGTGAGATAATATGTCATTATTTAAGTATTTTCAGTTTAGGAAACCTTGCTAATACATATTTTTTTTATTGCAGCTTGCTACCCGAAGGTTTGTGAATGGAGAAGAAATCAATGAAGACCTATATGCATTGGCAAGTCTACCACTTCTCAGACTTCGTATATTTTTAGGATTTATTGTTGATGGTTTCCGATATCACACCGTGGACCGTGAGAGCAGCAGAAGAACACAAAATAGTGGAATCATGGTTGAGGGGTCGCATAATGGAGAAGATGTAGACTTTTATGGTTAGCTGAAAGAAGACATACAGTTGATGTACAACTCTGATGCCAAGAGTCAAAGGACAGTGCTGTTAGTCAAATGTGATTGGTTTGATACCTGAAGCAAGAGTTCTATGATGAATAATGATGGATATTTCAAAAGCATCATTTGTGGCCTTTGTTGGTACAAGGATGATGCTTTCATTCTTGCCACAAAGGCAGCAAAGGTTTTCTACCTGGATGATATCAAGCATGGTGAACCCTAGAAGGTTGTTCAAAAATTTTTGCATCCGCACTTGTGGAATGTGAATGAAGAGGATAATGATGACACGCAAGAGGTAGAGGTTGATCTGACATACAAAGATGATGAGCAGGAAATATCTCGAGTTGAAACCGTGGAAGGATCTTACGATCGAAGAACAGCCAGTCAATGGAGAAGACGATATCCGTGTAGAGGGTGTCCCTAGTTGATCAGATTTGTAGGCAAAGGATCTGGAAGTTGAACAACATTACCTGTACAATGATGATGATGATGACTACGATGATGATGATACATTAGCGCATGATAGTGAAAATGAATGTGCAATTATGATCTCTAATGATGATTGTGAGTTCAGTGATGTCGAGTAATTTGAGTTGTAAGCTAGAACTTCTCGGACTTGTGTAAGCTATTAACATTGTGTTCTCCTACTTTATCATTGACAGTTTGTGTTCAAGTATTGCTGCATGCAATGGAAACATATTTTCTATTTACTATGAAATAAATATATTTCTGCTGCATTTTTTCAAGGTAAAATTAAATCAATTGCAAATATGTTCAAAAAATCCATAAACTTGGCATGGACTCTTAATATTGTCCAAAAAGATTGACATAAAAATTTTACATCAATACGGGAAAGTGATAGTACACTTGTTCCCTAGCTTAAATAAGAAGGAAAATTTAAAAAAAATAGAGGCAAAAATGTGCTATAAGTTCGGAGCAATAGGGAATCAAACTCAACACACTAGCTTTATAAAAGTAGTAGGTAACCACTGAGATACATAAGTGACTTTGTATTATTTATGAAAAACAACTTACTTTACTATAATTGTGTATAATTAAAATGCAACTTAAGGTGGGGCCAATGCCAAAAATAATTTTTCTAATGTACTTTATCCACTAAAAATAACTCTAGTACATAAGGTTGTAGAAAATATTGTCAAATGTTTAATTACATGAATAAAGTCATTTTAGTCTTTTTGGACACGACATCAATGTTTTAGTTGTATTGTGATCTATAAAACTCCAAATTGGGTAATTCCAATTGTATCATATTATTTACCTAAGCAACAACATCTCCACAAATTTTCATGTCATTTGCAACTTGCATTGCATCGTGGCATCCATTTGTATTTGCAAGTCATTTTCAATAAAATAAAATAATATGCAAATGTGGTCCAAAAAATTTGAAACTTGGTCTGTAGTCACATTATGGCAATAAAAGCATAGAAAAAAATTAGACGATTGTGCATTAGTTGGTGTCAAGTTCTTCACAAATGAACACATTTCAAACTAAGTTTCATAACCTTGAACTAGAACTTTCTATCTTGTACTATAAAAAATTTATTTTCACTTCTAATTTGGTGTAAATATTAATTTAGGGTACTCATTTACTTAAGCATTACTAATTTACTTTACTTAACACTTCTATTTTTATACCAAAAAACATCAATATTGATGTTTGGTTCTATCGTGTTCTATAAAAATCCAAATTGGGTAATTCAAGTTGTACCATATTCTTTACCTAAGCAACAACATCTCCTCAAATTTTCATGTTATTTGCATCTTGCATCGCATCGTGGCATCAATTTGTATTTGCAAGTCATTTTTAATAATATAAAATAATATGCACATGTGATCAAAAAAATTTGAAACTTGGTGTGTAGTCATATTATGGCAATAAAAACATGGAAAAAATTAGATAATTGTGCATAAGTTTGTGTAAAGTTCTTCACAAATGAACACATCTCAAACTAAGTTTCGTAACACTTTCTACCTTGTACTATATAAAATTTATTTTCACTACTTTCACTTCTAATTTGTTGTAAACATTCATTTAAGTTACACATTTACTTAAGCCTTAAAAATTTACTTTACTTAACACTTTTATTTTTATACCAAGAAACATTGATATTAATGTTTTTGTTGTATCGTGTTCTATAAAACTCCAAATTGGGTAATTATAGTTGTATTGTATTCTTTACCTAAGAAACAACATCTCCACAAATTTTCATGTCATTTGCATCTTACATCGCATCGTGCCATCTATTTGTATTTGCAAGTCATTTTCAGAAAAATAAATAATATGAAAATGTGGTTCAAAAAATTTGAAACTTGGTATGCATTCATATTATGGCAATAAAGGCATGGCAAAAAAATTAGACGATTGTCCATATGTTGGCGTTAAGTTCTTTATAAATGAACACATCTCAAACTAACTTTCACAACCTTGAACTAGAACTTTCTACCTTCTACTATATAAAAATTTAATTTAATCAAACATTGAATATCAAAGTTGTATATATTTTAATATTGAAAATATTCGTCTTTTGGACTACATTCAAAATCCTTTTATGTCTTCAATTAGAGCTTAGTCAATATTGAGAGAATCATAGTCAAATTTCCTAGGAAGCTCTCACTGACATGCGTGTCCCAGCCCCATTCCCTCCAAATCTCCATGTACAGCTAATTCCGTCCATGTTGACTTTAGTTTCCCTCCATAATTTTTGATTTCCCTCCAGATTATTTTGGGGGCACGAAAGTGACCCCACGTCTCCCTTTGTTTAAACCCCACCCCCACGTCTCCTCCCTCCAGATTATTTTTGGGGATGAGGCGATCGCCGGATCACGTTCACACCCCCTTCAAAATCACACCCCGTTCATGCCCCCATTCACACCTTCCATATCCAGGCTGTCGACTCCCTCCCTCCTTCTTGTTACCGCTCCAACCACAAGGAAGATGCCTCCGGGGAGGATCACGACAAAAGGATCAATGAAGGTCCCAGGTACAACTCGGTTATTTGCCCTCATGGTGACTTCTTGGCTATGCAACACCGCGAGCGCCAAGGCCTGGCGACGGTGAGAGGATGTGCGACCCTGCCCAGATAACGTGTGTTCTGCATATGTACAAGCCGATGGATCTACTGACTGTGAATAGAGAACAATAGTTCTCATCGAAGAATCTAGAATTCATGCCTTTGAAAACGAATTGTGTATCGAAAAGGGTCGTACGCCCTCTTGCATGCTATCCTGTCGCAGAAAATTTCCTTCCCTATATGCGAACAAGACTTTTTTCAATTCCAGTGACCCGTTTCGTTCTTGTTTAAATAATGGAGTTTACACTAGATTGGTGTGTATGCATAGCTTGGGTTGTTCTGATGCAGTATTAGATTTGGATATTCAGATGCTTGTTTAGCTTGGGTTGTTCTCATGGAATGCTATTGTACTACTACTATTACTATCACTTTTGATCATTTCATTTTCATTTACCTGTCACTGATTCCAATGTACTAATGTATCTTCAGAACCATCGTTACCTGACATTGAGAAAGAGAGAGCTAAGAATATCATGAGGATCGATCATAGGATGCAACAGTTGGGTATCAAAAGACTATAAGAAATTCTTCCTCAGTCCAATGCTAGAAAGAAACCAAGTAAAAATAGGAAAGAAAATGACCAGCTTTGCGAAAGCGCTGAACTTGAGGTACCAACTCTTCTACTACAAAACACGTTAGCCATTTTGAATGATATTTGTATGTACATTTGAAGTGGAATTCTCTCAGTATATTATGGTGTCATGTCTCTGTTTGCTTTGTAATGTTGTGCCACCGCCTGTAGTTGCAACAGGAGCATCATCCAAGAGGGTTGTGGCACCTAAAAATTTCAAACAAACAAGGTGCACTAGGCGAGAGAAAAAGAACCAGCTGCCCTAAGCCTAGTTGAAGCAACAGAGGTACTGCCACCAGTACCAGATTCTACTTCTATCCAGAGTGATGAAGAGATGGACATTGCTGAAGAAGGCAAGTGCCTTCAACTATTTATTTCAATATCAATTTATTTGCTTTGATTCATTCAAAATAGTCGCACGAATCTTATTATCGACAATAAGGTTTTTGAAATGTATTATTTAGGCACCCAAACGGCAAGTACACAAGTTGAGCATCGGGGAGCGAGTATGGGCATAGAAGTGGATAGCATAACCAGAGGTCTAGGGACTAGGATACCTGTTGTTATAAAGGAAGGGAAAAGAAGGCCGAAGGCACCCTTGCAAGCTGCAAAGCTGGCTTCTAAGGGTGGGATCACACTCAGGCAGAATGTACTCATACTTACAAGTTGGAAAGAATACAAGAAGGTCAAAGGCCAATTCAAAGACCAAGTGGACAACTTCATTGGCAAACTATCTGTAAGACGTTGTTAGACTAGTTCAATATATGCTAATTCCGTCTTTTCCATTTTTAAGTACTAATGTTATGCTATTCAATGTATAGATTAATTTAAGCATGACTAGTGAAAAAGAGAATGTAACTTTCATGTGTGCTGACATGCTAAATGTTGGAACACGCCAAATGAGGTATAGGCTCAATAGCAATACTTTGATGAGGTACTAACAAATCAAGTTAGGACTACATCACCATGTGTGTCTACAATTGATGAACAATGGAGAAAATTGATAGAAATGTGGTCTAACCCAAAACACAAGATATGGCATATGCCAATATTGGTTTTTTGTGAGTCTGCTAGATTGCTCATATAATACCAGATTGCTGCCAATATTTGCCCTATTACTTATGCTATACAATTATGTCATGTCTAGGAAAAATGTACAAAGCTCAAACAGAACTGTGAAAAAGTTAAGTTTCACCACTGTACTGGATCTCAATCTTACATTGCGGCAACCTATGTAGCGCTAAGAATATAAACCTATCATGTCATGTGGTTGTAAGATAGCATGCACGTGTTGGAACATATTTTCCTCTTACGTGTGTATTTTAACATGTACATTGCTAATGTCATTCTATGTTTGTGAACATTTTAGAAGCAAGAAAAATATAAAGATACAGAGTCCACTGCAATTGATTTATTCTAGTTGACGCATTGCAACAAAACTAAGGGTTTAAGTGAAGATGCCAAGAAAGCTGCAGTAAATATATCTCCTTTTTCTGAAGTACATTGCATAATGAACCATATAAATAAATAGAAACCTGACGAATTATTGTCTTGCTAGGATGAAATGGAAGCCATTTTGAGAGAAGATGTACAAGAAGGGGAGCAGGAAAAGACTTGTACAGAGATTGTTGCCCAAGTGTTGTCAAAGTCAAGCCCATTCCTTTGTAACGTGGGACTTTAGCGGTCTGTTGCCACTCAAAAATATGTTTCACCGCAGATGCAAGAGCTACAAGCTCAATTGGAGGCTGAGAAGGAAGAATCTGTAGGACTTCGGCTAAAGGTCCAGAGGTTGGAAGCCCACACAAAAGAATCTGGGCAAAAGCGCAAAGTCAAGCTGAGGAGAGAACCTGAAGAAGGCAACAATAGATACTCAGAAGGCAGCAGCAGAAACTCAGAACCTCATTTGGCACATGATAGCATTTGGACAGAGTCAGGTCACTCATCATACCACTCCTCTTTTACTTGGCTATGCTTAGGTACACATCTTCAACTTCTGATATGCCTCTTCTGACATAATGCAATTTCAGTTTCTTGTTCGTGGACCTCTCAATTTTTTTTGATAATACTAGGATAATAATTGTTTTTGGTTGCTTGCAGGTTACGAGTTTTTGGCGCTACTAGTTGCTGTAGGCTGCTACTGACTGGAACTTTTTTGTTGGTTGCTGGCAGGCTATAATTTTTGGCATTGGCTGCTTAGTGGGATTATTTGGTGCAGGAGCTTGACGTTGGCTGCTAGAACGTTTTTTTATTGACTGGAACTTGTTTAGTTGGCTGCTGTGAGCATATTGTCGTCTGTTGAAATATGCAATGTATAAGCTTATATGAATGTCAAATTTTAATATGTATGACAATTGATTAATTGGACTAGTTGAATTATATTTATATGATCATCGTTTATTAAATGGGCTGTATGATAATTCGGTCTCATTAAGGGCTAAGCCCAAACAATAAATAGTGTCCATAAAATAGCCCATGGCAGCATATGGGCCAATTCGATCTGATGATAGGTTAAGCCCAACTAATAAATAGTGTCCATAAAATAGCGCATGATGTATGGGCCAAGTGGGACAAAATCGTTGTGACAATTATTTTTGTCATGAGGTTTGTGCCATGTCATCTGCCATGTCACCTACCACATCATCTGCCACGTCAGATTCGCCATGTCAACAGACATGTGGCGACACCTGGGCAGATACGTTATGAAAAATATAGTAACGAATATCATTGTCATAAGTTGGTGATAATTGTGTAATTGTCACTAAGATGAATGACAATTTGGTCTATTAGTCACAGAAGGGGGATTATGACAGGAATTCTATGACAACAACCATATTGTCACCAATGTGTCATAGAAGGGGTACAATGACAAGAAAATGGATTGTAATTGTCACAATCAATTTGTCATAGAAGGTCTAAGATCTTGTAGTGCATGTTTGCAGCTGTGACTTGATCATTTGGTGGCATGTCGAAGGGCTTGTACACTTTTTCTCATATGGCAAAACCTTTCCTCCATACGTGTCTTCCAAACCTAAAAATCAATGCCATTGAACACACAAGATTTTGTGGAGTATTTCTCTATGATGATTAGTCAAAACACATGCAAATCACAAAGATTAGAGCATCATGGCTTTGATACCAATTGTATTATCGAAAAGCACGTGAAAAGCTACCAGAGGGGAGTGAATGATAGATTAAACTTTTTTAGCGGAAGCAACGAAAACCCTTCAGCAGAAAATCAATTTGACAGAGAAACTGTGTGTGCAAGTGTTTACAACGTGTTTAAAACATGACAAATAAGTGTATATCATAGAGAATCAAGGCACAAAGACACGACAACAAGAATCATGAGAAAACGTAGAGTAAAACTAAATTTATGACCGAAACCCTGAGCAAAGGTTAATCTGTTCTAACAGAGAGCAAACAGATGTGCTACGCTGTAAAGAAACTCGTGTAACTCAGAAACTCCAATGACCATGAAATTTTCCCAGATGATATAGTATTGAGTTTTGAAGAGAACAAAACAATAATTAGGTCAATTTGATTTGTAAAACTAGAGTTACAATCAAAATGGTCAGGCGGCGCATAAACTCGACGAGGAGGACTTAAGGTAAACAAGTCGGATGAACAAGGCGCAAAAGCTCCTTTGAACTCTGATCTTTTATTCAAAGAAACAAGAGAGGAACAGCCCTAATTCATGTAACATGATATCTAGGATGTCTTGCATATATAACCAGCACTTAGGCCAACCCAATCCTAACTAGAACTACCCCTACTCAGTTTCAACCAAAACTTTCCATAACTGCTCAAGATTCATCCATACGCCGATAGAAGCAATCTTAAGACTTCCAAACACCTTAGGAACTTACTAAATATTCCTAAAACAACTCAACTTCATGATCACTACAAAATCTAACCAGAACAAACTCTAAACCTTCCAAAAATGAACCATAACCACCTCAGCTGCAACCTCAGGCATAAACCACCCGGTTGAACCTTTCTAACCATATCTTCACTTGTATATCTTTTCACCATGCCTTGGAACAATGTAGCCACATCCATGCACCCCCTTGCATACGTGCAAACACTTTCTAAAATGTTCACAATACCTTCATATGCATTTTTCTTGACCCAAACATGTTGTGCGACCTCCCGATCAACTCAACCACAATTCCTTGCAAACTTTGTTGTTGAACCTCATCTACTCCCTAAGACTAGTTCAATGGATCCCATGACCAGCCATGTCATGACCTCAAGCAACACCTGCACATGAACAAACAACCAATCTTTGCGAGCCCAAGTCCACGACTTGACTCTCGTTAGTCCGAAAAACACGACACCTTACGTAAGCACCTCACATAAGCATGTTGCAAACCATAGCAAAATGATATCAGCCTTAACCACCAAAACACACCAAAAACTTATCAAATGAATACTAAGCAAACATTCCATAAGACAAAATGCATGTTCGAAACATTGCAAGTTAAAAACAGATCCTCCGTACAATTATTTCAGCAAATAAAATTATCGAATAGACCAAAAGCGGTGCTGCAATGTAAAGGCAAAAAATCGGACATTCCAATCCTAAAATCACATGCAAATCACATGTCAGAAAGTTCAGACAGTCCTAACAAAGTAAAGAGTAAATATTACTCCTGAAAACACGTTTGTGAAGATCAACCGTGTCAGCTCACGTGCAGCTCACGTGACTGTAAGTTCGGACAATCCGAAACCATCAAAAGTGGAACTACTGCCCAAAAATACATTGAAAAGTTCGGACAATCCAAAACTATTGAAGGCAACATTACTCCCAAAATGCACTGAGACAAGTTCGAATAGTGTGTATCGGGGTGTATTGGTGTAAGCTCAAATAGGGGGGGGGGGGGGGGAGGCACTAAGTATTCTAGTTGCCAATGTATTCAACACACATAAGTCTCACAATAAATAGTGTGGAGACGTTTCACTTCACTACACACACCACTCAACCATTCTCTCCCTTGTATACACTAGTGATCCTAGTTCCTTAGTGGAGGTTAGGCTGTAGAGAGGAGCCTCCAGTCCTAAGTCCGAATTGGGAAAGGTATGGCTCATGTATCTTTTCTTGTATTTGTGACATTATGCTTTATGGTAATGTTATTAGTCTTTACTTATTCATATACTTGGATGAAGTATTCCATTTTTGGTTGTGGAGTCCATGTATGTGTTAGATGTAGATATTATTATGGTCTAGTTATAATGCATTATCATGTTATCATAAACATTCTACACCACCACTATAGTCTACTTAGGTATTAATATGATTATGTTAATATGAGTAATGTAGTGCTTGGTTCCAACATTGGTTTCAACGATGTTTAGTTAGTAATTACCATAGGACAGTGCTTGTACCCAGGATCTTAAGGTATCTTTTTAACATGTAAGCTTGGTGCTTAGATAGTTAAGTAAGATGTCTCGTAGACCCACGGTTTGTAGGGGTAGGTGGCAAGTGATGATAGCCATGTCCATCCTTTGTATTCTCCCACATTCGGCTACATCGCAGGATCGTGGCAGGAATCGTCCTGATATTCTCAGGGAAAAACCCGTACCTGATTTGTTGGACCACCAAACCCTAGTACTCATTGTTAGCATACCCATATGTACACTAGTTGACTATGTATATGAATACCTAAAGCATAGTAGCAGTAGCTCCTTTCCTAACTTATCTTCCACTAGGACATTCTTAACCCTTGTAGTAGTTTGCTTATGTGCGTGTCATACTACCCCTATTATCATCTTACCCCTGTTCTGATAAACACTTAGTACCCTATACTTTGATCATAAGAATAGTGTTCACCTCACTTCACCGCCTTTATTTGATATAAATACGATACCCTAGGGAATACTCGTGGGTCAAATGATACAACAGTATCTTCCGTGCGCTTGCGGATTTCATCTCCTACCGGAGATGATATGTTGTAACACCCTCATTTTTAGTACCATGCATTGCATACATTCTCATGCATAAACCATTAGTAGAACAAAAAAAAAGAAAAATAAAAGATAAAACATATATATAAATATGTGTAGGTAATAAGAAAAGTGAACGAGAATATAAAATATATAATAGAAAAATAAATATAAAAATGGAGAACATATATGAAAAAAATAGAAAAAAATATATATATATACACATATAAAATATATAAAGAAAGGAAAAGTATAAAAAATAAAAATGGAACTATCTGGAAGTTTTTGGTATTTTTCGGAAGTTTTTGGAACCGTTCGAGACCTTTTGGAAGTTTCCGGGTGAAGCTTCTGGAAGCTTCTGGGCACGCCTCCCGGTTCCGAGTGGGACTTGGTTCCCAGGCTCGTAAAAGACCGAGACTAAGGTCGCGTTGCCTATCCCGTGTGTGGCTACCGCCTATATAAGGAACCGCAGGGCCCCAGTACTGCATGCCGGCCCATGTATTTCTTTTCCAGCGCCGTACGTAGTGCTGCCCATGATATAAAAAGAGAGAAGAAGCCCTAGCCACTAGAGTGAAGGAACAGAGGTCACGGCGGGGAATAAGGGAAGGAAAGAGAAGGAAAAGAAGAGGATAAGGTACCGCCGTCTGCCGGAGATCATCGTGCCACCGGAGGATCGCTGCGCCGTCTACTTCGTCTACACTACACCTCCGTCCTGCAACCTTCGAAGCTGCTGCATCTACGGTAGGATACATTTTCTGGGGCGAATTTAAACGACGTAATAGATCTAATACCCGGAATTAAATCGTAGTTGCACCTATTTTATTTCAGAAGCGAACAACTATCGCTAAAACCCACGTAAACTTGCATGAACACATATGAACTAGTTGCATCTAATTAATGAACAGCCATAGATAATTAAATATCGAACCTTGCATGCATCCATATCATTGCATATTGATTTATATGTGTGCATTGTATTGATTCATATCTGTTCTTTTGTATGTGTGTGATCCCGAGCAGAGGGACGTGCTCAAGAGGCCGTGTACGATGATTTTCAGCACCAAGCTTCGAAGCGCTTGAGCAACCCTATCCGTCGGAGCAAGCCAAGTGTCCTTGATCATATTGATCCTATGTTTTTACATGTTTTGTTTGCGAAACTGCATGCTTGTGTCAATATGATGGGAAACCCATACGTAGGAGTTTACTAGTGTTGTATGCCATCCTTGTCACCTGGATATACATGATGAGTCAGGTATGGGTATTTTTCTCTTTTGTGCCGCATTTCTACACGGGTGATGGGTAAAGAAAATAATATGCTCGACCACCTTAATTATGAGAATTTGGTATGGTAATGAGATGATGATTAATTTAGCAACATGGAATTTAGATGAACTAAGCAAGCGTGGCTTAGTGGATAGGGTTGGATGGTACGGTGGTTTTGCTTGCCTTAGATCTAAGGACCAGTTCATGCAAATATATGCCAGGACAACAGTGCGACCACAAGGCCAAGTATGGATGTGGCGTATCTAGATAATTAGGAGTGCTGCTAGTATTTTATGGACCATTGGATGGCGCCGGGAATGGGAGTCGAGTAGGGCTACCCTGGGATCCACATGGCACACGAGGGGACCCGTGGGTGGGAGAATGGAGATTCAAGCTTGCCAGTAAAACCTTAGTGGGCCCGTACATACTAGTAGTACCTTTTGAAAGTCTATTTTGTGATCTCATGGCCACACACCAACGAAGCGTGATAAGGCATAATAGAGGTTCTTAGTCACCAAAAGGTGATAAAATCACAAACATGAAGGTAAAGTGGTACAACCTCTGCAGAGTGTTAAAAACTATCATGATAGTCATGCTTCTGGTCACGAGCACCTGGACAACTTTCATGATTAGAATTGGACTTTGGTTTCGTGGATGGTTTGGTGATGTCACAAGAGTATGGTCGGTTTATGGGAGGATATTAAATTGGTATATGGTGATGATATAAATTGATGGCTGGTTATAATTATATTATGATGGTAAATGAGGATGTTATTATATGGTATGATAATTACTTGGGTTATGTTGGGATTTAATCACACCTAGACATTGCAGGATGCTTTTACTCGTTTGCAAACTAAAATTTGCTTGCTGCAATGAACCATATTATATATATCCTTATTTTAGCTACATGTCATACTTTCCCACACTTGCTGAGTACGACACATACTCACCCTTGCAATTCCTCCACCAACAGCTACATGAGACACTTGGGACTATCCTGAGGATCACGTGGAGTACTAGGTTGCATGCCACCGTCAATTGCCTGTGGAATGAAGTCATGCTACTTAGTTTAATTTCTGCTGCCATAATTAGAGGCTTGTCATTCTTGAACCGTTGAATTATTGTAATAAGGTACTTATTTACTATTTGAGACGTGGTTAAATTATGTATATCGTTTGTGATATTCTCGTGTATATGTGATGAACGTCCTGGGCAAACATATACGTTATACTTGGTTCATATTCGGAGCCGGGTGTCACAAATTGGTATCAGAGCCATGTTGACCGTAGGACACAAGCCTAGGTAGAATGGACATTCTAGAAAAAATAAGAACACTCCTCTAATATGCTATTTTAGAAATTTCTTGCTGCTGTTTTGATTTCATCGTTACAACCACCGAAATGTGCCGATTGATGATGCATTTTCAATGCAATTTTCAGCCATGTCTTATTGTGATCGCTGCTGTATTTGCTGCTAGCATCTTTGTGTAAAGTTGGTGTTTTTGCTGCTTCTATGCGCGGGTAAACTTATTTTGCGAGCTGCTGCATTTTTCCTGTCTTTTCCCTTGTTTTGGACAGCAGCAACCCCTCGTTTTCCTTTATGTTATGGCTGCTGCAATTTTCAGATTTATGTTACATTACTGAATGTGCATCTAGGCAATCCCTTGTAGGTTTTGGACAATTGATGACAAACAAATGAGATCCTAAAGAATTTATTGAGATGACTGTAGGTTAAGCAAAATGAGATAGTTTGGTGCACTCAAAAAGGTAAAAAATGAAGTGGTGTACAAAAGAGAAAAGCCCAACTGTCAACTGATGTGCAAAGTAGAATTAATTGTATAGGATGTGTGTGAGAGACACATCCTAACAGCTCAAGTCTTTGCGTAGAGGTAAGGGGTTAATAACACCTTAAAATTCACTGAGCACCGGACTAGTCCGTTCGTGGACTGGACGAGTCCGTTAAACTCACTGTTGTCGAAGTACACTGTGCACCAGACTTGTCGTATCGTGGACCGGACTAGTCTTTTAACCTTTCTGGAATCCAGTAACACAGTGCACCGGACTAGTCCGATCATGGACCGGACTAGTCTGTTAGTGTCTCCGTAAATCCTTTTTAGTGCACTCCGGACAAGTCCGTTCACAGGACAGGACTAGTCTGTTGAACTCTCTGGAGTCCAGTTACACATAGCACCGGACAAGTTCGTTCTTGGATCGGACTAGTCCGTTCAACTCTCTGGAGTTGAATTACACATGGCACTAGAGAAGTTCGGACATCCACCAGACTAGTCCGGTATACCTCACACAATTAGGGTTTCTATTGTGCTGCATTCCACGCCGACTTTCACACAGCATACCGGACAAGTCTGGTACCCAATACGGACTAGTCCGGTCATCGATATTTCTAACGGTAACTTTTTGGAAACCCTATAAATAGAAGATCCATAGCCCCACAATCATAAGTTCCGATTCCCACTAACAAAATCATAAATCCTTGTGCCGCCACCTATCCCAAGAGCCCAAAAACACATCTCCCGACGCATCTAAAGTCCAAAAGGGTGAGAACCAATTGAACACTTAGATTTGGGATTGGGAGATTGTCGTCTACACGTCGTTGAGCTCTTGGGGTTTGATCTTTTGACACTCGTGCTCCTTCTTGTAATCTTTTCAAGTGTATTTGATCATTTTCTCATTGTAAATATTGTGGGACCCTCAACGTGTGAGGTTGCCCTATCAACTCGGTGATTGCCCGTGATAGTGGAATCAAGTCGGCCTTGTGTGGTGACTTGAAGAGGGAAAGGGTTTGAAGAGACCCGGCTCTGTGTGGGCTTCCTCAATGAAGAGTAGATTTCTTTGGTGAGATGGAACCTCGGTAAAAATTGGTGTCTCATGTGCTTCTTTACTTTTGCATCTTGATTAGGGCACATAGTTGATCAATATCATAACTTGAACTGCAAATTTTTTTTGACATGCAACTTCACGACATCAATTGTAAATTCAAGTAATCCTATCCGTCGTTCACATTTTCGCTGCTTAAAGAATTTAAATCCTGTATCAATACTTAGTCAAATCATCATATACCAGGCACACCAGACTAGTCCGCCCACACAACCGGACAAGTCCGGTCAATCAAGTTTTTGACTATTTGATTAAGTGTGCACGAAATTTTCAAAGCCTATTCATCCCCATATAGGCCACATTCAATTGGTATCAGAGCACGTTCTCCATCAACGAGACTCACCGCTTGGAGTGATCAATGGCCTCTGAGAAGAACAAAGAGATCATGAAAAGGTGCTCAACACCGAGGAAGAGCAAGAAACTAAACCCTTCGATGTACTAACAGAAAATCCACATGAAGATGAAGAAGTACGTCAACTGAAGGCACTTCTGAGGAAGAAACTGCTGGCATAAAGGGGAAAGAAGAAGAGAAGACGACGTGGAGTGGTCATCACGACTACTCCCGATATCCTTACAATCATAATCGTCTTAATTCAAATAATAATTGCCTTTCTATTCCCATTGGAAAACCTTCGCAATTTGATGGGAACGACTACACCATGTGGAAATACAGTATGAAGATGCATCTAATCTCTTTGAATCCTAGTCTTTGGCATGTTGTGTGCACAGGTGTAGATATCTCAGACACGGACGAAGAGCTCACTCCGGAACAAGAACAAGAGATCCACCGCAATGCACAAGCTGTTGCAGTGATCACCTCATCGCTAAGCAGAGAGGAGTTCACCAAGATTGATGGAATCGAAAGCACAAAAGAAATTTGGGATACACTTAAAATAGCTCATGAGGGAAATAAGTCAGTTTGAGAAGCCAAAATTGAGATGCTTGAAGGAGAGTTGGGGAGATTCTCTATTCAGGAAGGCGAATCACCTCAAGACATGTACAACCGGATGAAGGCGCTCATCAATGAGATTTGCATCTATGAAAGCAAGAAGTGGACTGACTATGAGGTGGTTAAAAGGATGATTTTAGCCTTTATGCCAAAAACTGTCACATTATGCTCAATGATCCGAGAAAGCACGGGTTCCACAAACTGACCCCGGATGAGCTATTGGGCAAAATCATAAACAATGAAATGATGGAGAAGGAAGCCCAATACATCAAATATCTAGCTGAGCTCACCTCCTCCAAAAAGAAGGAAGTTGCTCTCAAAGTAACATGCAGGCCTAAAGGAAAGGAAACTCGTGAAGCTCAAGACGAGAAAGATACAAGTGACGTGGGCACTGATCTAGATGATGAAGAGATGGTACTCTTCATCAAGAAATTCAAGTGCATGATGAAAAGAAGACATGGTAGCAACTCAAATGAAGGGAAGAGCTAAGAGAAAAGAAAATCCAAAGCTCAATGCACTTTCTATAACTGTGGCGAGTACAGAAACTTCATGGTTGACTGCACCTATGATGAGAACAAGTGGAAGAAGGAAACGAAGCCTCAAGAGAAGAAGATCTTCATAATAAGGCGACAAGCTCATCAAGCACACATCTGCAAGGAGTAGGACTCAAATGACGAGTCCTCCTCCGATGAAGAAGAGGAGATGGCCAACATTGCCATGAAGTAACCCACGAAGAGGTCTACACTCTTCCCAAACATGGAAGGATGGGATACTCACAATCACACTTGCCTTATGGCTAAGGAAGGCATGAAAAAGGTTCGACTCACCCCCCCCCCTCGCTAAATTCCTCTATTGATGATTTTGAAATTTCTAGTGAAAATGAGGAAATGTTTAGGGAATTGAGTAAATCTGCATTAAAGAAAATGAAAATGTTGTCGAATGAAATCTTTGAGAAGGAGGAGCTTGTCAACCGACAAGAAGATATGCTCATCCATGAAAGGAAGAGGTATCAAGAGGTTGAGAATCTCCTTGAGCTTCAAGGAGTGAAGAGAAAGTCACTTGAGCATGAGCTATCCTTGAGTAAGGAAACTTACTCAAATCTTGAAGACTCACACCTTGCAATCAAGGATGAACTTGCTAACTTGTCAAAATTTAACAAGATTCTTGAAGTTCAAGTTGAGTCACTCAAGTAAAGTGACTCCTCCTCCTCCAAAAGCACACCTTCCAAAGGTGTAAGTTCGACAATAATTGCAACCTGCACAAGTTATATTAAGAAAAATGTTGTCAAATCTGATTCTTCTACTTCTCATGCAAAGCATCCATCCCAAAGTGGCATCTTTGACAAGGAGAAGATCAAATATGCACGTAGTGCATATATGGTCACTAGACCTCCTAATGTCAAAGATGGTCTTGGGTTTAACAAGAACAAAAACATGTCCACAAATGATCATGCTAAGAAGAAAATTACCTTTGTTAAGGAAAAAATCCCATGAATCTAACTTGCAAATAATATTTCGTACTTTTGATTATTCGTATGTACTTATGAAAGACAAATTTGGCAATGTATTTGCTAAATATGCAGGGCCCACACCACAAGAATTCGAAAACTTGTGTGCGAGTGCCCAATACTCTTGTCACTAACCTGAGAGGACCCAAGCAAGCTTGGGTACCTAAAACCAAGGAATAATCTTGTTTTGCAGGCCTACTCTTCCGGTGGATCAAAATGGGTGCTAGACAGATGATGCACAAATCACATGACCGAAGAGAGGAAAAAGTCCGTGGAGTATGAGCGCAACGCAGATCCAAGTCAAGGGGTATACTTTGGAGACAACAATCAAGGAAAGGTCCTTGGTAGCGGTAAAGTTGAAATCTCTTCTCAACATACTCTCTTGAATGTTTTACATGTGGATTCTTTAGATTATAACCTTCTATCAATATCTCAGCTATGCGACAAGGGTTATAATTGTTTATTCACTAATGAGGGTGTGACCATTTTTAGAAGAAGTGATAGCTCGATTGCATTCAAGGGAATGTTGAAGGGAAAGCATTGTCTTGTTGATTTCAACAAAGATAAAGCCGAACTCAACACTTCTTTGATTGCTGAAACTAAAATGGGGTTGTTGTGGCATAGACGGCTAGCCCATGTTGGGATGAGAAATCTGCAGAAACTTCTAAAAGGTGGTCACATCAGGGGTCTAAAAGATGTTGTTTTTGAGAAAGACAGGCCATGCAGCGCTTGCCAGGTGGGAAAACAAGTTGGAGCACCACACCCTGCTAGGAATGTGATGACTACTACAAGGCCTCTAGAACTTCTTCACATGGACCTTTTCGGTCCAATTGCTTACATAAGCATCGGTGGTAACAAATACAGTTTAGTTATTGTTGATGATTTTTCAAGATTCACATGGTTATTTTTGTTGTATGATAAATAAAAAACTCAGGGAATCCTCAATAAATTCCTGAAAAGATCTCAAAACGAATTCTCATCAACCTTGAAGAATATTAGAAGTAAAAACAGGACGGAATTAAAAAATACACAAGTTGAGGAGTACCTTGATGGAGAAGGAATAAAGCACGAGTTTTCAGCACCCTACTCCCCTCAACAAAACGGGGTGGCCGAAAGGAGAACACTAATTTAAATGGCGAGGACAATGTTGGATGAATATAAGACATCGGACCGGTTTTGGGCTAAAGCGATGAACACTGCTTGTCACGCCACAACTCGCTTGTATCTTCACCGACTCTTGATGAAAACGCCATATGAGATTCTTACCGGTAACAAACAAAATGTTTCATATTTTAAAGTATTTGGTTTTAAATGTTTTATTCTGAACAAAGAAACCGAGGACTTTGAAATTTGCTTCGAAATCTGATGAAGGGTTCTTGCTCGGTTATGATTCAAATGCCTACGCCTATCGTGTCTTCAACAAAGTCTCTGGCCTTGTTGAAGTAGCACGTGACATAGTGTTCGATGAGACTAACGACTCCCAAGTGGAGCAAGTTGATAAGTGTGTGATAGATAAAGAAGAAGCCCCATGTGAAGCGTTGAGAAGAATGGCACTTGGTGATATTCTACTTCAAGAGCAACCACAAGACTTAAATGCACAAGATGAACCTCAACAAGGAAGCAATGATCAAAGGGGCGCTCATGCACAAGATCAAATTTAGAAAGATCAAGAAGATCCATATAACCACAGAAGCAATGATTTAAGAGGTGAAAATGACAATGAGGACAATGAAGAGCATGCAACTTCACAAGTCCCTCACCCAAGAGTACATTTGAGTGTGCAAAGAGATCATCCCGTCAACAACATCATTGGAGATATTGCTAAGGGAGTAACTACTAGATCTCGCATTGCAAATGTTTGTGAATATTACTCTTCTGTATCTTTTCTGGAACCATACAGGGTAGAACAAGCCTTAAAAGATCTAGATTGGGTGGTGGCAATGCAAGAGGAGTTGAACAACTTCAAGAGAAATGAAGTGTGAGAACTGGTCAAAAGACCAAAGGCGAACATTGTTGGAACCAAATGGGTCTTTCGGAACAAACAAGATGAACATGGAGTGATAATGAGAAATAAAGCGAGACTTGTGGCTAAAGGTTACATACAAGTTGAAGGTTTGGACTTCCATGAAACTTTCGCTCTCGTAGCTAGACTTGAGTCCATTCGTATTTTATTGGCATATGCTACTCACCATAATTTCAAGTTGTATCAAATGGACGTCAAAAGTGCTTTCCTCAACGGTCCAATTAAGGAGGAAGTGTACGTGGAGCAGCCACCAGGATTTGAAGATTAGGAGTACCCCAACCATGTCTATAAATTGTGTAAGGCTCTCTATGGCCTCAAACAGTCTCCTTGAGCTTGGTATGAGTGGCTTAGAGATTTACTAACTCAAAGTAGTTTTACAATTGAAAAAGCTGATTATACTCTATTCACAAAACACTTTGATGATCATCTATTTGTATGTCAAATCTATGTTGATGATATTATCTTTGGTTCTACTAATAAGTCATTCTATGAAGAGTTTAGCACGATTATGACAGATAGGTTCGAGATGTCGATGATGGGCGAATTGAAGTTCTTCTTGGGATTCCAAGTGAAGCAACTAAGAGAGGGCTTATTTATAATTCAAACCAAGTACACGCAAGACATCCTAAAGAAGTTTAATATAGACAAGGCCAAGCCCATCAATACACCCACGGCGACTAATGGACATCTCGACCTCAATGAATATGGTCCAAATGTGGATCAAAAGGTATATCGGTCTATGATTGGCTCATTACTCTATTTATGTGCATCTAGGCCAGATATTATGCTTAGTGTATGCATTTGTGCAAGGTTTCAAGCCGCATCTAAAGAGTGCCATTTAATAGCTATAAAAAGAATCCTAAGATACCTTGTACACACTCCCAACTTGGGCCTTTGGTATCCCAAAGGATCCAAATTTAACTTGATAGGTTATTTCGATGCCGACCATGCAGGATGCAAAGTCGATAAAAAGAGCACGTCGGGGACTTGTCAATTCCTTGGCAGATACCTAGGTTCGTGGTCATCCAAAAAGCAAAACTTTGTTGCTCTTTCCACAGCCGAAGTGGAGTATGTTGCAGCCGGTAGTTGTTGCGCACAACTACTTTGGATGTAACAGACTCTAAGGGACTATGCTTACAATCTGAACCATATTCCACTCCTATGCAATATTGAGAGTTCTATAAAAATTGCACACAACCCAGTAGAGCACTCAAGAACTAAGCACATAGATATTCATCACCATTTACTAAGAGATCATTCATTAAAAGGTGACATTGTAATTTCACATGTTAGGACTGAAAAACAACTTGCTGATATTTTCACCAAGCCATTAGATGAGAAAATGTTTTGTGAGCTAAGAAATGAGCTAAATATACTTGACTCTCAAAATGTGGCTTGAAACACTGCATATCTAATTGTGATTTCAAATTTTACTCATTTTTGCCAAAATTTCCCCTTTTCTTGATTTTCTCTAAAAAACTATTTAAATGAGCAAATCTTGGTGAATTATGGACATTGTATGATTGTTGTTCACTTACTAGTCATGTTCATGAAGATTGTTTGTGAAATAATGTCCTTTAGATCACTATTAGATCAAACAACCAAAATCTAGGTTGTTCAATTCAATTTGGTCCTACTGACACCGGACTTGTCCGGTGTCAGCACCGGACTAGTCCGTTGTCACACACTAGTCCGACCCTAGTCCGACACACCGGTCCGATGTCCAACGGACTAGTGCAGATTTGTCAGGGTTAAACCTAATCCGCCACCATGAGCTCTTCTTCCACCTCTCACAACCTCCATTGCATTCTCTCTCCTCTTCTGCAAGGCCCAAAGGCAATTTTCACATCTAGCCACCAAAAATGTGGATTTCTCCAAGGGAAATCTCCTCCTCGTCGCAGAACTTGCCCACTCTAGACTATTCCAGCCCCAAGTCTGCTCCTTTAACGCGAATCTTTGTTTTTTGATAAAATCCCCCTCAAACCCTAGCTCTCATCTTTTCTTGATTCTAGCCTGTTTCACCCGATTCCTATGGCGTACATTACTTCTCTAGATGTACTCCTACTGTTTCCTAGTCCCTGTGCATCAATTCGAGCTATATTTGGTTGAAATAGGAAAATTAGGGTTCTTATGCCAGACCAGAATAGTCTGGTGACCAGGTGCGGACAAATCCGGTTTATCGGACAAGTCCGCACTCTGAAAACAGACAAGTCCGGTATCTAACATCTAGACTTCTAGATTCCTAATTGTACTTAGGCCCTGTTTGGTACAGCTTCTGCTGCAACTTCTTCAGAAAAATAAGCTGAAGCTGTGCCAAACAGGAAACTTCTGTAACAGCTTATTAGTTCAGTTGCTTCTCAGAATGAACTAAGAGCAGGACATAAGCAGAAGCTGCTTTCCACCAGCTTTTCATACAAGCTGATTTTGTAACAAGTTCCAGCTGTGCCAAATAGGGCCTTAGTCTCCAGTCTATTCTTATCTAATCCTTGAACCTCCTTGTCAAGCACGATGTCTTCAGGGTCAGAGGATAGTTTCTTTCATTATGATGAAGAGGTAGAGAGTGCTCGAGTGCAAAGAGCCAAGGAGAGGGTGATGAAGAAAATACATGATGTCAATGTCCATGCTCCTCCTTCTGACGGCACTCTTCCTACAAGAAGGAGAGTTGTAGTGAAGAAAGCTCAAGGCAAGGATGCAGTTGGAAGCTCATTGGGGCCCAAGAGAGCCCTCAATAAGGGAAAAGGACTTGCTAGTCGCCCCATTGGTCCATTGAATATGAAAGCCCCTACTCACCGTGACAAACAGCCATCTAGTGCTGATTTCACTAGCAAAGGTGGTGAGCTAGCTGACAAGTTCAAGAAGATAGAAGTCTATGATCAGCCCAAACAATCACCTGATCAAAGATTTTGGAGTAATTTTCATGATGATTACTATGAGCATGTGTATTTAAAGATGAGGAATCCTGTCATTGAAAGTCAACGGGTTGATATCACCTATCTCCAATCCAAAAGATGCCAAGCCTATCAAGAGGTTCTGGAAGCCTTGGAGCTGCAAGGACTGAAGGACCTAGTCTCCTTCTAGTGAGACTAGAACATTAGGTCATCACTCAATTCTGCTCCACCCTCTACTTTGCTCGTGATGACAGTGACAGGATGATATGGATGACACATGGAGGACAATATATGTCACTTATGAGGAGTTTGCAAGAATTCTTCACCTGAAAGATTCTTTGGAGAATGACATCATTATCCACAATCTGAAGCCTTTGGAGAAAGATCAGCTTGACTTTCTCTATGACACAAAGACGCCATTAAAGTCTCCAACTACTAAGTATTTGAAGCCTTTCTATGTTGTCCTTAACAGGATCTTGAGGAAGACCATTGCTCCCAAAGAGGGAGATGTAGGGACCATTCAAGGCACCTTCATAACATTGATGAAGGTGATAAGTAGGAAAAGGACTTTAAATGTCTTTCAGTACATGTACAATGATATTGTGAACATATCCATCACTCCTAACAGGTCTTGTGGCTATGCACCTTACATCATGTACATGATTTAGAAGGTGATAGGACTGGAATTTGTCAAGTATGTGCCTCACACTAGACTTAGGCCCAGAAGCCTACCATCTACACTATCCAATCTGCTCCTACTTCACCTATAGAGGAAAGAAGATCCAAAAGGGCTCAACAAGGCACAAGATCTAAGGCTGTTGCTCCTACTCCTCCACCTCCTAGGGAGTCATCTAGTGGAATTCTGAAGATGTTGTTGTTCATCTTTGCTTCGTGATGCAATGTGGAAATCAAGCAGCATAAAGAGTGTCTGGCCAGGAAGAAGCATCAATGGTATGTGAAGGACAACATCAAAGCCATCTGTGACAAGCTAGAGATTGAACCAGTGGGGTCACCTCAGATTTCAGAGGACTTTGAAGAAGATATCACTAAGATGGCTCCTTTCACTGACCAAGAGTTGGACTTGTTTGAACTGTCTGGTACATCTGCTCCTCCTCCTCCTCCACCTCAAGCACCTGAAGATGAAGAAGAAGATGAAGAGAGGACTCAGAGTTAGAGAGGTAGTGACGATGAGTGATTCCACTCAATTTTTCCCTTTTTGGTGCCTTGATGCAAAAGGGGGAGAGATTGAGACTAGTTGTCTAGGTTGTAGTTTTTAAGCCATTAACGACTTGTGATCAAGGACATCTACTCATTTTCGAACTATTTTAATTTATTTTGGATGTGCTTAATTTACTTAATGTGTGATGCTTAGTTAATGTTAATGTGATGGTTGTTGCTATAACTATCAAATGCTTTTGTATTGCTCATCACATCTTTTGATCACACACTTGTTAGGCACCCCACCATAAAGAGTGCATATATGTGAGAAGTATTTCATTACTCATTCATTATTATCATTTATGCACACTTTATGAAAATTGACTTTTTACGCTTAATTGTGATATCTCGATTGGTTGTCATCAATCACCAAAAAGGGGGAGATTGAAAGCGCATCTAGGTAATCCCTTGTGAGTTTTGGACGATTGATGACAAACAAATGAGATCCTAATGTATTTGTTGAGATGACTGCAGGTTAAGCAAAATGAGATATTTTGGTGCACTCAAAAAGGTGAAAAATGAAGTGGTGTACAAAAGAGAAAAGCCCAACTATCAACTGAAGCGCAAAGTAGATTTAAATGTATAGGATGTGTGTGAGAGACACATCTGAAGAGCTCATGTCTTTGTGTATGGGTAAGGAGTTAGTAACACCTAAAAATTCATTGAACACCTGACCAGTCCGGTCATGGATCGGACTAGTCCGTTAAACTCCCTGTTGTCCAAGTACATTGTGCACCGGACTAGTCCGATTGTGGACCGGACTAGTCGGTTAACCTTTTTGGAATCCAATAACATAGTGCACCCAATAGTCTGATCATGGACCGGACTAGTCTGTTAATGTCTTTGTAAATCCTTTTCAGTGCACTCCGGACAAGTCCGTTCAAAGGACAGGACTAGTGCGTTGACCTCTCTGGAGTCCAATTAAACATAGCACCGGACAAGTCCGTTCTTAGATCAGACTAGTCTATTCAACTCTCTGGAGTTGAATTACACATGTCACCGGACAAGTCTGGACATCCATCGGACTAGTCTGGTATACCTCACACAATTAGGGTTTCTAGTGTGCTGCATTCAACGCCAAGTTTCACACAGCACACTCGACAAGTCTGGTACCCAGTACAGACTAGTCCGGTCATCGGGATTCCTAACGGTAACTTTTTGGAAACCCTATAAATAGGAGATCCACGACCCCACAATCATAAATTTCGATTCCTACTATCAAAATCATAAACCCTAGCGCAACCACCTGTCCCAAGAGCTCAAAAGCACATCTTCCCACACATCTAAAGTCCAAAAGGGTGAAAACCAATTGAACACTTCAATTTGGGACTGGGAGATCGTCGTCTACACGTCGTTGAACTCTTGGGGATTGATCTCTTGACACTCGTGCTCCTTCTTTTAATATTTTCGATTTTATTTGATCATTTTCTCATTGTAAATCTTGTGGGAGCCCTAACTGTGTCAGGTTGTCCTATAAACTCAGTGATTGCCCGTGATAGTGGAATCAAGTCGGCCTTGTGTGGTGACTTGAAGAGGGAAAGGGTTCGAAGAGACCCGGCTCTGTGTGGGCTTCCTCAATGAGAAGTATATCTCTTTGGTGAGATAGAACCTCGGTAAAAATCGGCGCCTCGTGTGCTTCTTTACTTTTGCATCTTGATAAGGGCACATAGTTGATCAATATCATAACTTAAATTGCAAATTGTTTTTCATGTGCAACTTCACGACATCAATTGTAAATTCAAGTAATCTTATCTTACATTCATATTTCCTCTGCTTAAAAGAATTTAAATCTTGTATCGATACTTAGTCAAATCGGCATACACCAGGCACACCGGACTAGTCCGCCCACACAACCAGACAAGTCTGGTCAATTAAGTTTTTGACTGTTTGATTAAGTGTGCAGGAAATTTTCAAAGCCTATTCACCCGCTCTAGGCCACATTCAATTACTCTCTCCTCTAATGTACTCTTGTTTTCTATAGATGTTGATCACTAGGAGTACAACGCGCATGAGGACTTGCCCGCTGCCTCTTGGATGTAGGCTTAACCCCATTGAGATTCTCGACGAGCCGATTCAAGAGGAGGAGAAAGTCAAGCCCGAGGTGGAGGGAGCTGATCCATCAAGCACTATGGAGGAGGATCCGGAGGAGCTTGAGACGTATGGAGAAGATATGGAAGATGAACCATTTGGGGAAGAACCACAAGAACAAGATATGGGAGATGAACCTTATGAGGAAGAGTACTATGCACCCTCCCCACATGAGGGGGAACACGAACAGAGACAAGAAGAGGAGCCACCACTGCGTGCGAATGAGAATGGACACAACAACCCAGAGTCCTGCCAAGTTGAAGAGCTTTGGACCACCAAAGCTGAAGGAGGACACGCATCACTCGAACTAATGGAATTCCTCCTTTCCTGTGGCATGGTTGCGAATTACTTCATGAAGAAAGTCCGTCGTCCCGAACGCGATGAATGGCATGCTGAAGTTGTCGCTTTCTTCTCAACCAAAGTGATCTCACGGCACTATGCTCCCACCTGGAGGTCTACTCAAAAGGATGCTACGGTGATGCTGCATGGGCAGCACTCACAAGTTTGTGCCATACTCGCCGCTTTGAGCTGCACCCTTAGCGGGAGAGTGGTACGAGAAAGATAATTGGATCCCAAAAAGCTACACCCAACTGACCAGCGATGGATAGGTCTCAAAAGGCACTACTTGACATGAGCAACCGCTATGCAACCGCACAAGGAGAGATCCACTACCTTCGCAAAGAGATAGCTTGTTTGGAAACCAGCATGGAGATGAAGGAAAGTGAAGAATGAGGAGAACCATGGTCACCCAAGAGAATCTGGTCACCTACATCACCATGGTGGAACCCCATCACATCCGCACAACCAAGGACACCTCCACCGCCTCACAATTAGGAATTTAAGTCCCTTATGAGTGATTTGTAATATGAACGCTTAGATCGTATTAGTTTTAGATAGTGTGGTGTGCTGAATTTTATATGGTATTCACTTGTGCTTGTGTGCTTAGTTGCGAGTTGTGGGACGCCTCGGTGAATGTCCACATCTGCATATAGTAGAGTGTTGTGAGATGCTTCAGCACTTGTCCACATCCTCATATAGGTTTATATTAATAAATGAATGTTTAGTGTCATATACCTTGATGCATATAGTTGGGGAATCGTTCCTTCAAATCTGAATTCTATCTCATCCTCTCTTCTCTCACAGAAGCCAAGGGGATACGCTACCCGCATATGAATGAACACTCGAGGTGCTGGAACTAGTGGAACACAAGAGGGTGATGATGACAACATGGAAGCTCGTCAGAACAATAATGTTGGAGCTGATGCAAGCAACCTTGAGCGCTTGATGCCTATACAGAACCAACTCATGCAAACTATGTGATGCAAACCTTGGGCCAGGTGCAAGTAAACAACAACAACAATCTCCACCATGGTGCTGCAGCGCCACTGCCACCACCACCGCCACCGCCACCACCACCTCACAATAGATGAGGAGAGTTTATGAGAACTAGACTACCTACCTTTGCACGAGCCAATGACCCTATGGAAGACGATTATTGGCTAAAGTTTGTCAAGAACAAGCTTGCTATTGTTCAATGCAGTGATCGAGAGAAAGTTCTCTTTGCATCACATCAACTAGTTGGAGCAGCTACTGACTGGTGGGAAGCCCTTTGCAACGCTCATGCTAATCAAGAGGCAATCACTTGGGCTGAATTTAAGCAGAGCTTTCTTTCCCACTATGTTTCTGAAGGTGTCATAAGACTAAAAAGACAAGAATTTGAGGTTCTGAGGCAAGAGAAGATGAGTGTGAATGAGTACTTGAACAAGTTCATGCAATTGTCAAGGTATGCTCCAAAAGATGTTAACACGGACAGCAGGAAGCAAAACTTGTTCATCAGGGGTCTAAACAATGAGATTCAAGTTCAGCTGCTTAATGGTGATCATCAAAACTTCCAGAAGCTTGTGGACAAGGCTATTGTTATTGAGAACAAAGTTCGTGAGATGGAACAAGATAACAAGAGGAAGATGCCATACCAGGGACAACTGCAAGGAAGCAATGTCCGCCCTAGCTATGCACCACCAACTGCACCATACTACAACCCATCTGCTCCTGCATACCGTGTTGCTTATCCATCCCACCCAAATCAGCCACCGCAACAACGCCCTGCCATGCAAGCCCCTCGCTATCCTGTGCCACCCACACCACGTCCCAACATGACGGCTAATGCTCAGAATCAGGTGCGCCCAAGTTTTCCTGGTGTTATGGGTAGCAAGACATGCTATGTGTGTGGAGAGGTCGGGCACTTTGCAAGTCAATGCCCCAAAAGAAGCTATGGACCGATGAATAATGCACCCAGGCCAAACTACCTGCGACCGAAAGGAGGAGCACAACAAGGCATCTGGAGACAGTAGAATTTCGCTCGTGGCAATGTGAATCATGTCTCTACTAAGGAAGCCCAACAAGCTGATGACGTCGTCATCGGTATGTTTCTCACCAAATCCAACCCCGCGACTATTTTATTTGATTCTGGAGCATCTCATTCATTCATCTCATCAAAGTATGTTGCCAAGTGTAATCTGTCTATATCTCATATGAAGCAAACTATGCTAGTAAATTCTCCTGGTGGAGAGATGAGGACAAATATAGTATGTCTGAAAGTAAGCATTAAAATAAGGGGGGTAGACTTTCTCGCAAACCTCATTGTCCTGGACTCCCAAGGAATAGATATAATACTTGGAATTGACTGGCTGAGCAAGTGTGATGGAGTCATTCAATGCGCCGAGAGGATTGTGCAGTTGACAAGCAAGCACGGTACTCGCATCAAAGTTGAGGTAGCCCAACCCGCAACACAGAAGGCAATGCTGAATCACGTGGAAGGTGTGACATTGGAAAGCATTCCGATTGTTCGCGAGTACCCAGATGTGATTCTGGAGGAGTTGCCAGGTATGCCACTTGATCGTGACATAGAATTTGTCATTGATTTAATACCTAGAACTGCACCTATAGCTAAGAGATTGTATAGGATGCCTCCTCAGGAATTAGTAGAGCTCAAGAAGCAAATTAAAGAGCAGCTAGAGAAGGGTTTTATACACCTAAGCTCATCACCATGGGGAGCACCAGTGCTCTTTGTAGATAAGAAGGATGAAACCCAGATGATTTGTGTGGACTATAAGTCTCTCAACGAAGTGACAATCAAGAACAAGTACTCGCTCCCCCGTATAGAGGATTTGTTCGACCAAATGAAGGGTGCCTGTATTTTCCTCAAGATTGACATGCAATCAGGATACTTCCAAATGAAGATTAGACCATCAGATATACCCAAGACGCCTTTTCGGACACGGTATGGCTCCTATGAGTACACCGTTATGTCATTTGGATTGACGAACGCGCCTGCGTACTTCATGTATCTCATGAATAAGGTCTTCATTGAATATCTGGATAAGTTCGTCAAAGTGTTCATTGATTATATTGTGATATACTCGAGAATTGAGGAAGAACATGAGGAGCACTTGAGGCTTACATTGCAAAAAGTGCGGGTACACCAGTTGTATGCCAAGTTCAGCAAGTGTCAATTCTGGTTATGGGAAGTGTCATTCTTGGGCCATATCATCTCCGGAAGAGGAGTATCGATCAATCCGGGGAAAGTGACAGATGTGCTTAAGTGGGAACCGCCACATAATGTGAAGGAAATTCGGAGTTTCCTTGGAATGGCTGGATATTACCAACGATTCATCAAGGATTTCTCCAAAATAGCAAAGCCCATGACTGAAATACTAATGAAGGGGAAGGCATTCCAATTGAATCAAAGTTGTCAGGATAGCATTGAGGAGTTAAGAAAGAGGTCAACAACCGCACCGGTATTAGTAGCCAGACGTTAGCAAGAGCTTTGATATATATTGCGGTGCATCAAGGCAAGGGCTTGCATGTGTGCTTATGCAAGAAGGTCAAGTGGTAGCTTATGCATCAAGGCAACTAAAGAAACATGAGCTGAATTATCTTACGCACGACCTTGAACTTGCAGCCATGGTGCACACCTTGAAGATATGGAGACATTATGTTTTTGGTCAGCGATGTGAGATTTATACGGATCACAAGAGCCTCAAGTACATATTCACACAAACGGATCTGAATTTGAGGCAACGCCGATTGTAGGAGCTTATCAAAGATTATGATGTAGGGATCAACTACAACCTGGGAAAGGCCAATGTAGTAGCGCACACCTTGAGCCGAAAGGGAACATGTCATCAACTCACGGTCCAGGAGTTACCACCCGAGCCATGCAAGGAGTTTGAATGGTTGCATCATGGGTTCATAAATTAAACGGGGGTGATGGAGTTAAATCCGACCCTAGAACGGGGAATTCGAGAAGGTCAGACAAATGATGAGAAAATCTAGGTAATCATGGAAAAGATCCAAGAAGGGAGAGAATTCAGATTTGATGAGGATTATCATGGCACTCTATGGCTTGGGAAAAGAATTGTTGTGCCAAATGTGAAGCAAATTCACAAGACGATATTAAAATAGGCACATGACTCGCACTATTCCATTCATCTCGGATGTACAAAGATGTACCATGACCTGAAAACAAACTATTGGTGGGATGGCATGAAGAGTGACATAGTCGAATATGTTGCTCTATGTGACATGTGTCAAGAAGTAAAGGTTGAGCATCAGCGACCTGCCGGATTATTGCAGCTGCTAAAAATACTTGAGTGGAAGTGGAAAGAAATCAACATGGACTTTATAGTTGGATCGCCACGTACTTAGTCCGGTTACGACTCTATATGGGTTATTGTGGATCGGTTGACAAAGTCTGTTCATTTTATTCCTATACGTACCAAATACAAAGTGGCAAAGCTAGCAGAGATCTACATGGAACACATTGTATGCCAACATGGAGTTCTGAAGAAAATAGTCTCGGGCCGAGGTACTCAATTCACCTCTAGGTTCTGGGAGAAACTACACGAATCTATGGGTACCAAGTTAAATTTCAGTTCCGCATACCATCCACAGACTGATGGACAAACCGAGAGGACAAACCAGATATTATAGGACATGTTGAGAGCTTGCGCTTTGAAACATGGACACAGCTGGGACAAGAGTTTGTTGTATGTCAAATTCTCGTACAACAATAGTTACCAAGCCATCTTGAAATTGTCACCCTAAGAAGCACTATATGGGGGGGAAGTGAAGAACATCTTTGTTTTGGAATGAGACAGGAGAGAACTATGTATTTGGACCTGATATGTTACAAGACGTTGAAAGGCGGGTTCAAATAATACGTGAAAACCAAAGGGCCGCTCAGTCACGGCAAAAGGGCTATGTGGGTAATAGGTGAAAGAATCTGGCTTTTGAAGTTGGAGAGTTCGTGTATCTTAAGTTGTCACCTATCTGAGATCAACGACGGTTTAACGTTAAAGGAAAACTAGCACCTCGTTACATCGAGGCATTTAAAATTTTGGACAAGCGAGGAGAGGTAACATATCGACTCGAGCTGCCGGCGCATCTCTCCGATGTGCATGACGTGTTTCATGTGTCTCAACTCAGGAAGTGTCTGAGAGTGCCGGAAGAACAAGTGTTGATGGACGAGGTAGAACTCAAGGAGGATTTGACCTATGCCGAGCAACCTATCAAAATCCTAGATATGAAGGAAAGAGTCACGAGTAACAAGAGAGTTTGTTGGTGTAAAGTACAATGGAACCACCATATGGAAGCCGAAGCTACGTGGGAACGTGAAGAAGACCTCATGGCAGAATTCTCTCACCTTTTCTCCATGCTATCGAGTCTGGAGGTCGAGATTCATTTTAAGAGGGGCAAGTTTGTAACACTCTCATTTTTAGTACCATGTGTTGCATATATTCTCATACATAAAACATTAGTAGAACAAAAGAGAAGAAAAATAAAAGATAAAACATATATATAAATATGTTTAGGTAATAATAAAAGTGAATGAGAACATAGGATATATAATAGAAAAATAAATATAAACAAATGGAGAATATATATTAAAAAATAGAAAACAAATATATATATATATATATATATATACATACATATAAAATCTGTAAGGAAAGAAAAAATATATAAAAAAGGAACTTTCTGGGTGTTTCTAGAATTTTCCAGAAGTTTTTGGAACCAGCCGAAACCTTCTGGATGTTTCCGAGGGAAGCTTCTTTATGCTTCCGGGCATGCCTCCCGGTTCCGAGCAGGACTTGGTTCCCAGGCTCGTAATCGCCGGGACTAAGGCCGCGTTGCCTCTCCCGTGTGTGGCTGCCCCCTATATAAGGAACTGCAGGGCCCCGGTACTGCATGCCTGCTCAGATATTTCTTTTCCAGCGCCGTACATAGTGCTGCCCACGATAGAAAAATAGAGAAGAAGCCCTAGCCGCCAGAGCAAAGGAAGAGAGGCCACAACAGGGAATAAGGGAAGGAAACAGAAGGAAAAGAAGAGGAAAAGGATCCGCCACCGTCGGAGATCGTTGTGCCGCCGGAGGATTGCTGCGCCGTCTACTTCGTCAACACTACACCTCTGTCGCGCAACTCCCAAAGCCACTGCATCTATGGTAGGATACATTTTCTGGGACGAATTTTAACAACGTAATAGATCTAATACCTGTAATTAAATTGTAGTTGCACCTATTTTATTTCAGCAGCGAACAACTATCGCTAAAACCCCCATAAACTTGCATGAACACATATGAACTAGTTGCATCTAATTAATGAACAGCCGTAGATAATTACTTATCGAACCTTGCATGCATCCATATCATTGCATATTTATTTATATGTGTGCATTGTATTGATTTGTATCTGTTCTCTTGTATGTGTGTGATCACGAGTAGAGGGAAGTGCTCAAGAGGCCGTCTATGAGGATTTTTAGAACCAAGACTTCGAAGTGCTTGAGCAACCCTATCCGTTGGAGCAAGGCAAGTGTCCTTGATCATATTTATCCTATGTCGTTTTTACATGTTTTGTTTGCGAAACTACATGATTGTGTCAATATGATGGGAAACCCGTACGTAAGAGTTTACTAGTGTTGTATACCACCCTTGTAATCGAGATATACATGATGAGTCGGGTATGAGTATTTTTCTCTTTTGCGCCGCATTTCTACACGGCTAATGGGTATAGTAAATAATACGCTGGACCACCTTAATTATGAGAATTTTGGATGATAATGAGATCATGATTAATTTAGCAACATGAAATTTAGGTGATCTAAGCAAGCATGCATAGTGGATAGGGGTTGATGGTACGGTGGTTTTGCTTGCCTTAGATCTAAGGACCGGTTCATGCAAATATATTCCAAGACAACAGTGCCACCACAAGGCCAAGTATGGGTGCAGCGTAGCTTAATAATTAGAAGTGCTACTAGTATTATATGGACCATTGGATGGCGCATGGAATGGGAGTCAAGTAGGGATACCCTGGGATACGCATGGCACACGAGGGGACCCGTGGTTGGGAGAATGGAGATTCAAGCCTGTCGGTGAAAACTTAGTGGGCCCGTACATACTAGTAGTACCTTTTGAAAGGCTATTTTGTGATCTCTTGGCCACACACCAACGAAGTGTGATAAGGCATAATAGGGGTTCTTAGTCAGCAAAAGGTGATGAAATCACAAACATGTGGGTAAAGTGGTACAACTTTCATGATTAGAATTGGACTTGGGTTCCGGGGATGGTTTGGTTATGTCACAGGAGTATGGTTGGTTTATGGGAGGATATGAAATTGATATATGGTGATGATATAAATTGATGGTTGGTTATAATTATATTATGATGGTAAATGAGGATATTATTATGTCATATGATAATTACTTGGGTTATGTTGGGATTTAATCACACCTAGACATTGCAGGATGCTTTTACTCGTTTGCGAACTAAAATTTGCTTGCTGCAATGAACCATTTATATATATCCTTGTTTTAGCTACATGTCATACTTTCTCACACTTGCTGAGTACGACAAGCACTCACCCGTGCAATTCTTCCACCAACAGCTACAGGAGACACTTGGGAGTACCCTGAGGATCACGTGGAGTGCTAGGTTGTGTGCCACCGTCAATTGCCTGTGGAATGGAGTCGTGCTACTTAGTTTATTTTCCGCTGCAATAATTAGAGGCTTGTCATTCATGAACCATTAGATTATTATAATAAGGTACTTAATTACTATTTGAGACATAGTTAAATTCTGTATATCGTTTGTGATGTTCTCGTGTATGTGTGATGAATGTCCTGGGCACACATATACGTTATACTTGGTTCATATTCGGAACCGGGTGTCACAAATTGGTATAAGATTCGTGTTGACCCATAGGACACAAGCCTAGATAGAATGGACAATCTAGAGCACAAAAGAACACTCCTCTAATATACTATTTTCGAAATTTTTTGCTGCTGTTTTGATTTCATCGTTTCAGCCACCGAAAAGTGCCAATTGATGATGCGTTTTCAATGCAATTTTCGGCCATGTCTTATTGTGATCGCTGCTGTATTTGCTGCTTACATCTTTGTGTAAAATTTTGTTTTTGCTGCTGCTATGCGCGGGTAAACTTATTTTGCGAGCTGCTGCATTTTTCCTCTCTTTTCTATTCTTTTGGACAGCCGCAACCCCTCCTTTTCCTTTATGTTATGGCTGCTGCAATTTTTAGATTTATGTTACATTACTGAAAGTGCATCTAGGCAATCCCTTGTGGATTTTGAACGATTGATAACAAACAAATGAGATCCTAATGAATTTGTTGAGATGACTGCAGGTTAAGCAAAATGAGATAGTTTGGTGCACTTAAAAAGGTGAAAAATGAAGTGGTGTACAAAAGAGAAAAGTCCAACTGTCAACTAAAGCATAAAGTAGATTTAAATGTATAGGATGCGTGTAAGAGACACATCCCAAGAGCTCAAGTCTTTGCATAGTCCATTCATGGACCGGACTAGTCCGTTAAACTCTATGTTGTCTATGTACACTGTGCACTGGGCTAGTCCGATCATGGACCGAACTAGTTCATTAACTTTTCTGGAATCCAATAACATAGTGCACCAGACTAGTCCGTTAATGTCTCTTTAAATCCTTTTCAGTGCACTCCGGACAAGTCCGTTCACAGGACAAGACTAGTTCGTTGAACTCTCTGGAGTCCAATTGCACGTAGCACCGGACAAGTCCATTCTTGGATCGGACTAGTACGTTCGACTCTCTGGAGTTTAATTACACATAGCACCGGACAAGTTTGGACTTCCACCAGACAAGTCTGGTAAACCTCACACAATTAGGGTTTCTAGTGTCCTGCATTCCATGACGACTTTCACACAACACACCAGACAAGTCTGGTACCCAGTAAGGACTAGTCCGATCATCGGGATTTCTAAGGGTAACTTTTTGGAAACCCTATAAATAGGAGATCCACGGCTCCACAATCATAACTTTTGATTCCTACTGTCAAAATCATAATCCCTAGCACTGCCACTTGTCGCAAGAGCCCAAAAACACGTCTCCTCACACATCTAAAGTCCAAAAGGCTGAAAACCAATTGAACACTTAGAATTGGGATTGGGAGATCGTCGTCTACACGTCGTTGAGCTCTTGGGGTTTGATCTCTTGACACTCGTGCTCCTTCTTGTAATCTTTTTGAGTGTATTTAGTCATTTTCTCATTGTAAATCTTGTGGGAGCCCTCAACGTGTGAGGTTGCCTCATAAACTCAGTGACTGACCGTGATAGTGGAATCAAGTCGGTCTTGTGTGGTGACTTGAAGAGGGAAAGGGTTTGAAGAGACCCGACTCTGTGTGGGCTTCCTCAACGAGGAGTAGATCTCTTTGGTGACATCGAACCTCGGTAAAAATTGGTGTCTCGTGTGCTTCTTTACTTTTGCATCTTGATTAGGGCACATAGTTGATCAATATCATAACTTGAATTGCAAATTGTTTTTTCACGTGCAACTTCATGACATCAATTGAAAATTCAAGTAATCTCATATGTTTTTCACATTTCTGCTGCTTAGAAGAATTTAAATCCTGTATCGATACTTAGTCAAATTGGCATACACCAGGCACACTGGACTAGTGCACCCACACAACTGGACAAGTCCGGTCAATCAAGTTTTTGACTGTTTGATTAAGTGTGCGGGAAATTTTCAAAGCCTATTCACCCCCCTCTAGGCCACATTCAATTGGTATCAGAGCAGGTTCTCCATCAACGAGACTCACCGCTCTGAGAGATCAATGGCCTCTGAGAAGAACAACGAGATCCCGAAGGTGCTCAACACCGACGAAGAGCAAGAAACTAAAGCCTTTGATGTACTAAGAGCAAATCCACATGATGATGAAGAAGTACGTCAACTGAAGGCACTTCTGAGGAAGAAACTGCTGGCACAAGGAAAAGAAGACAAGACGACGAGGAGTGGTCATCATGACTACTCCCAATATCCTTACAATTATAATCGTCTTAATGCAAATAATCACTATCTTTCTATTCCCATGGGAAAACCTCCGCAATTTGACAGAAACGACTACACTATGTGGAAATAGAATATGAAGATGCATCTAATCTCTTTGAATCCTAGTCTTTTGCATATTGTGTGCACAGGTGTAGATATCCCGGATACGGACGAAGAGCACACTCCAGAACAAGAACAAGAGATCTACCGCAATGCACAAGATGTTGCAATGATCACCTCATCACTAAGCAGAGAGGAGTTCACCGAGATTTATGTATTGGAAAGCGCAAAAGAAATCTGGGATACACTTAAAACAGCTCATGAGGGAAAAAAGTCAGTTCGATAAGCCAAAATTGAGATGCTTGAAGGAGAGTTGGGGAGATTCGCTATTGAGGAAGGCGAATTACCTCAAGACATGTACAACCAGATGAAGGCGCTCATCAATAAGATCCGCGCCTATGGAAGCAAGAAGTGGACTGACCATGAGGTGATTAAAAGGATGATTTGAGCCTTTATGCCAAGAAATGTCACATTATGCTCAATGAACCGAGAAAGCCCCGGGTTCAACAAAATGACCCGAATGAGCTATTGGGCTAAATCATAAACCATGAAATGATGGAGAAGGAAGCCCAATACGTCAAAGATCTAGCTGAGCTCACCTCCTCCAAAAAGAAAGAAGTTGCTCTCAAAGCAACATGCAGGCCTAAAGGAAAGGAAACTCGTGAAGCTCAAGATGATGAAGATACAAGTGACATGAGCACTGATCTAGATGATGAAGAGATGGTACTCTTCATCTAGAAATTCAAGCGCATGACGAAAACAAGGTATGGCAGCAACTCAAATGATGGGAAGAGCAAAGAGAAGGGAAATTCCAAAGCTCGATTTGCTATAACTGTGGCGAGTACGGACACTTCATGGTTCACTGCACCTATGAAGAGAATAAGAGGAAGAAGGAAACGAAGCCTCAAGAGAAGATCTTAAGAAAAAGGCGACAAGCTCATCAAGCGCACATTGGCAAGGAGTTGGACTCAAACGATGAGTCCTCCTCCGACGAATAAGAGGAGATGGCCACCATTGCCATCAAGAAACCCACGAAGTGGTCTACACTCTTCCCAAACATGGGTGGATAGGATACTCACAATCACACTTGCCCTATGGCTAAGGAAGGCAAGAAAAAGGTTTGATTCACTCCTCCCTCGCTAAATTCCTCTATTGATGATTTTGACAGTTCTAGTGAAAATGAGGAAATGTTTAGGGGATTGAGTAAAACTGCATTAAAGAAAATGAAAATGCTGTCAAATAAAATCTTTGAGAAGGAGGAGCTTGTCAACTGACAAGAAGATAATTAATTATCGAACCTTGCATGCATCCATATCATTGCATATTGATTTATATGTGTGCATTGTATTGATTTGTACTGTTCTATTGTTTGTATGTGATCGCGGGTAGAGGGATGTGCTCAAGAGGCCGTGTACAAGGATTTTCAGAACCAAGACTTCGAAGCGCTCTAGCAACCCTATCCGTCAGAGCAAGGCAAGTGTTCTTGATCATATTGATCCTATGTTTTTACATGTTTTGTTTGAGAAACTACATGCTTGTGTCAATATGATGGGAAACCCATACATAGGAGTTTACTAGTGTTGTATACCACCCTTGTCATCGAGATATACATGATGAGTCAGGTATGGGTATTTTTCTCTTTTGCGTCGCATTGCTGTACTGGTTATGGGTAAAGTAAATAATATGCTGTACCACCTTAATTATGAGAATTTGGGATGGTAATGAGATGATTAATTTAGCAACATGGAACTTAGGTGATCTAAGAAAGCATGGCATAGTGGAATGGGTTGGATGGTACGATAGTTTTGCTTGCCTTAGATCTAAGGATCGGTTCATGCAAACATATGCCAGAACAACAGTGCCAGCACAAGGCCAAGTATGGGTGCGACGTAGCTGAATAATTAGGAGTGCTGCTAGTATTGTATGGATCATTGGATGGTGCGGGGAATGAGAGTCGAGTAGGGCTACCTTGTGATCTACATGGCGCATGAGGGGACCCGTGGTGGGAGAATGGAGATTCAAGCATTCTGAGGAAACCATACTGGGCCCATACATACTAGTAGTATCTTTTGAAAGGTTATTTTGTGATCTCTTGGCCACACACCAATGAAGTGTGATAAGGCATAATAGAGGTTCTTAGTCACCAAAACGTGATGAAATCACAAACATGTGGGTAAAGTGGTACAACCTCTGCAGAGTGTTAAAAACTATCATGATAGTCGTGCTCTCGGTCACGAGCACCTGGTTAACTTTCATGATTAGAATTGGACTTGGGTTTTGGGGACGGTTTGGTTATGTCACAGGAGTATGTTCGATTTATGGGAGGATATGAAATTGGTATATGGTGATGATATAAATTGATGGCTGGTTAAAATTAGTAATTGATGATGTCATTATGTGGTATGATAATTACTTGGGTTATGTTGGGATTTAATCACACCTAGACATTGCATGATGCTTTTACTAGTTTGCGAACTAAAATTTGCTTGCTGCAATGAACCATTTATATCTATCCTTGTTTTAGTTACATGTCATACTTTCCCACACTTGCTGAGTATGGCACGTACTCACCCTTGCAATTCCCCCACCAACAGCTACAGGAGACACTTGGAAGTACCCTGATCATCACGTGAAGTACTAGGTTGCATGCCACCATCAATTGTCTGTGGAATGGAGTCGTGATACTTAGTTTAATTTCCGCTGCAATAAGTAGAGGCTTTTCATTAATAAACCATTGGATTATTGTAATAAGGTACTTATTTACTATTGGAGACGTGGTTAAATTCTGTATATTGTTTGTGATGTTCTCGTGTATGTGTGATGAACATCCTGTGCACACATATACATTATACTTGGTTCATATTAAGAATCGGGTGTCACATATGTGGTGTTAAGAAATACCAACAAGCATTTCTGGCACCGCTGACAGGGAAGGCATAGGAGTGAAGGATTACTATCACTAATGGTTAAGTTATAGGTACTTGTAGTCATTAGACAGGATTACCCTTGCTTTGTTTTCTTTGTTGTGTGAAAATAGGGTAGTGTTTGACTAGCCCATTCTATGGGAAATCCAAAAGAGGATGCAAGAGCTTAACTCCATTATACATCAAGGCGTTCCTCAACAAATTATTTCCGTTTGTCAACATCGTTGCCACTACGGGAGGATTCTCCAACTTTCAGTAGGGGCCAAAGGATTCTATCCCCAAAGCTTGGGGGAGGCTCCAAGATCATATCTTGGTTTGCCTTCACCATGGGGGCAAATGTTTTGTTCATCGTCTAACACTCCTACAACAGGTTGACTTGGAGGACTTGTCCGATTCAGATCAGAGGGTATTTCGGACTAGTCCGTGCAAACATCGGACTTGTCCGATTTAGATCAGAAAGAATATCAGACTAGTCCGGTTGTGATCGGACTTGTCCGATTTTCTGTGACTTGTGAAGTGTTTTGAGGACTAGTCCTCACTGGGGAGGACTAGTCCGATTCTAGTCAGAAAGGATATCAGACTAGTCCGATGGATATCAGACATGTCCGATTTCATGCAGAAAGGATATCGGACTAGTCCGGTGTTAGTCGGACCAGTCCGGTCCAGTGTAACTTTGTGCAATGTGTGTGTTATGTTGTGATTGAGCTCTTGGGATGTGTTTTCTTAACACACTCCATACACAATGATCTACTATTCTTCTTCCTTGAGCTCATTTCCACTTTGCTCCTCATTCTTCTTTCTTTTTTGGAACTTTGCTCATTTTCTTATTAAAATCCTGCACTCATCTCAACAAAGGGGTTAGGATCCCAATTGCTTGTCATAAATCATCCAAAACCTACAAGGAAGTCCTAGATGCACTTTCAACCCCCCCTTTTTGGTGATTGATGACAACCAATTGAGATTTCACAAAATATGATAAAAATTGAGATTTTCATAAAGCATGCACATATGAGTCCAAAATACATCAAGTAGTGAAAGCATAGTCCATATGTGCATTCTTTATGGTGGGATGCATAACTAAGTGCACTGAAACATTGAGAATGACATAATTGACATTTATTACCCAATAGCAAGCATATATGTCATTCTAGAGCAAGATCACAGTTTTCATAAATACTACTCAAAGGATCAAATCATTGCATCACAGAACCATAATTAACATAAGATCATTGTGAAAACATTACAAGCCACAAAAGAGTCAAAAAACAAAGCATAGAGCTTTCTCCTTGCAAGTTGCAGCTAAGACTAAGACTCCCCCTCAATCTCTCCCCCTTTGGCATCAAGACACCAAAAAGAAGGAGAGGAGGGTCCTAGGGTCTTCACTCTACGTTGTCGGTCCTCTCATCATCGTCTTCATCATCTTCATTGTCAGCTTGATGATGATGAGGAGGAGGAGGTGCGGAGGTACTCGAGCCCCCAACGCCAAAGTAGGCAAGCTCGGAGGGGGTCAAGGGCCCGAGCTCAGTGAAATCAGAATTTGAGTCTTCAGAGATTGTTGGAGACACAATTGGCTCAATCTCCAGCTTTTGGCAAATTTGCTTCACGTTTGCCTTGATATACTTCATGTCCTCCTTTCTTTTCTTGTTGAGCTTATGGGCCTTCACTTTGGCCTTTTTGCAGGAGACAAAGATAGCAGCCAGGTATTTGAGAATACCACTGGCTGAACCTTTTTGAGGGGCTGCACTAGAAGCAGGGGCAGCCCTAGCATCTTCTCTTGACCTAGTCGGTGCCTCGGGACTGGAGGCCAGTGAGGAAGCAGCCTGCACACTCGGCTTTTGAGTCATTTGAGGCCTCAAGGGGAGATGCTCCACATCTTTCACAAACTCAATGCCAGTGACTTTCTCAATCACAAACATTAGTAAGGAGCATATCCACAACACCTGTTGGGAGTGCAGCATATGTTCACCATATCATTCCAAATGTATTCCGCCACATCAAATGGGCGGTCCTTGCTTATGACCCTCATCAAGTCCGGAGGTATCCTTGCACACTCCCAGCATCTCCATCCTTGGGAGCAATTGTCTTCCTTAACACTCTGTTCAACACCACAAAGAATGGCTTCATGTTTTTGGTAGAAGGAGGGTTGAACTTTGAGTTTGGCTCATATAGGAACTTCATCCTATCCTTGTCAATTACACCAATATTTTGTATGACCAAGAAATCAGATCTTGTGGTGTCAAGGTGAAGCAGGTTAGCAAAATCTTCTTGAGTAATGTTGTACTTGGATCAATGGGTCATCCAAGTAACACTCTCCTCATCCTCACTAGAGAAGTGACAGGTCGCAAAGAACTATGCAATCACTTCATCATTCTAGTTATTTCTGAAAGCAAACATATCTCTCAGTCCATGCTTATCAATGGCTCTCACTACATCAGTGAACGGTGAGCAACCCTTCTTCTCAAAATGTGCCCAGTCAATCCACTGACTGCGCACAACTGGTGTCTTCATCGGGAGATACACAGATCTGTAGAAATCAGCATGGAAGTTGCACTAGAATCTTCCATCACCTGCTTGCTTCGGTCGGCCATACCAATCGATGCTTCTGAACTTGGCCGCCGAGTCACTGCCCTTCCCGTTGAACTTCTCTTCATTTGGGTCCCGGACCCCTTCCCTTGGAGCATGAAGCTTCAACGGGCCAACCCGGCCTGTTGCTATTCCTATGCCCTTGCCTTTTGCTAGGCGGGCACTTGCCGTGCGAGGGCCACCGCAGGTGGTAGCCCTAGAAGCAGGCACCTTGGAGGATGGCTTCTTGGCTAGCACTTTCCTCCGAGCCTGTGGAGGAGACTGAGCTGGCTTGGAGGGTCTTTCTTGGCGCTTCTTGCCAAGACCCGTCGAGGCCCGAGGTGCCACCTCGTGGTCCATCTCGGCCTCAAAGTCAGAGACATCATTGCCGGAGCTCGACATGACCTGAGAATGAGTGGTATGAATGATATGAATGACACAAGGCAAAGGTGTGAAAGGTTAGCAAGGAATTGCATTAAGGAATTGAAGAATTAGGTTTTGAGTTCAAAAACACCGGACTTGTCCGGTGCATAGGAACGGACTAGTTCGGGGGACCGGACTTGTCCGGTGTTCATCCTCAAAAACCTAAGAGACTGGACAAATGGTGAATTCTAATGCACAACGACCTTAGCATACACGTAATACATCAAGAGAGCTTGTATATAGCGAGGAATGCTAGGCTATTTGATCAACAATTAAGAAATTTGGAATTTCTAGGGTTTGAGCGAAAATTACCGGAGAAATTGCTTGAAACTTGGAGATGAGGGTGTTGAAGGCCGGACAAGTCCGCTAGCTTCAATCCTCAAGTGGACAAGCTTGATTTCCACCCAAATGCGAAGCTTTTTGGTGGAGGGGGCAAGGAATCGCCTTGGGAGCTCGAGCATGATGAGAGAGAGCGCGTAAGGCAAGAGTGTAGGTGGAGAAATTAGAGTTTGGCGGCAGCTAGGGTTATGGACACGAAAAATCGGACAAGTCCGGAGATGACCGGACTAGTCCAAACTTTTCCAGGGGCTATATTGGACTAGTCCGGCCTAACCGGCACTCTATAGACTAGTCTGCATGGGCGGACTAGTCCGGGCAACCACGGACAAGTCCGTGGTCACTAGGCAAGAATTGCTTAGCCCATTCATATATATTTGAAGGTACATATTTAGAAAAAAGAGAGGCAAAACACATCAAATAATCTTGATGAATATGATCAGTAAGCATACAACAATCAAGCAATGATCATAATTCACCAAGATCTAGTAATTGACATAGTTTTTCAGAGAAAAAATGAGAGAGATGATTTTCACAATCCAATCAACATATTTGAAGAATTCATACAGGTATGCAAAATTTCAAGCGACACTCCGAGCATCAAGGATAATTATTTCATTTTGGAGTTCACAAAAACGCTTTTCATCAAGTGGATTGGTGAATATGTCGGCCAATTGCTTTTGAGTGTTGACATGTGAAATGGCTATATCTCCTTTCATGGCATGATCTCTCAAAAAGTGGTGTCTTATGTCTATGTGTTTAGTTCTGGAGTGCTCAACTGGGTTGTGGGCAATTTTAGTGGCACTCTCATTGTCACAAAAGAGTGGAATATGGTTCATATTGTAACCATAGTCCCTTAGAGTTTGTCGCATCCAAAGGAGTTGTGCACAACAACTCCCGGCTGCAACATACTCTGCTTCGGCTGTGGATAAGGCAATAGAATTTTGTTTCTTGGAGGACCAAGAAACTAAGGATCTCCCTAGGAATTGGCATGTACCGGAAGTGATTTTTCTATCTACTTTGCACCCGACATAATCTGCATCGGAGTAACCAATGAGATTGAATTTTGAGCCTTTTGGGTACCAAAGACCAAGGTCGGGTGTATGAACTAAATATCTCAAGATCCTTTTTACGGCTGTCAAGTGACATTCCTTAGGATTGGCTTGAAATCTTGCACACAAACATACACTCAACATAATATCTGGCCTAGATGCACACAAATAGATTAGAGATCCAATCATGGAGCGATATACCTTTTGGTCGACGCTAGGTCCATCTTCATTGAGGTCTATGTGGCCATTCGTTGCCATGGGGGTTTTTATGGGCTTCGCCTTGTCCATGCCAAACTTCTTGAGTATGTCCTGTGTGTACTTGGTTTGGCTTAGGAACGTCCCTTCCTCCTGTTGCCGCACTTGGAATCCCAAGAAGTACTTTAACTCTCCCATCATTAACATTTCAAACCTGTCCGTCATGATTTTACTAAATTCTTCACAAAAAGATTGGATAGTTGGCCCAAAGATTATATCGTCAACATAGATTTGACAAATAAAAGGATCATCATCAAAATTCTTTGTAAACAGTGTATAATCTACTTTGCCAATCATAAAACTATTTTCAATTAAGAAATCTCCAAGACACTCATACCAAGCTCTAGGAGCTTGTTTGAGGCCATAGAGAGCCTTACGCGGTTTAAATACGTGGTCGGGGAACACTTCGTCTTCAAACCCAGGTGGTTGCTCCACGTACACCTCTTCCTTGATTGGTCCGTTGAGGAAGGCGCTTTTCACATCCATTTGATACAACTTGAAATCATGGTGAGTAGCATATGCAAGTATTATTCTAATAGATTCAAGCCTAGCTACTGGAGCAAAAGTCTCATCGAAATCCAAACCTTCGACTTGTGAATACCCTTTGGCCACAAGTCGTGCCTTGTTCCTTGTCACCACCCTGTGTTCATCTTGTTTGTTGCGGAAGACCCACTTGGTGCCGACGATGTTTGCATTTGGTCTTGCCACAAGTTCCCACACCTCGTTCCGCTTGAAGTTGTTCAATTCTTCTTGCATTGCCACCACCCAGTCCGGATCTTTCAATGCATCTTCAACCTTGTGTGGTTCCATAAAGGATACAAACGAATAGTGTTCACAAAAGTTAGCTATGTGAGATCTAGTGGTTACTCCCTTTTGGATGTCACCGATGATGTTGTCGATTGGGTGATCCCTTTGGACGCATTGGTGTACTCTTGGGTGTGGCACTTGAGGAGTTGTATCTTTATGATCATCTTCTTCTCCCCCTAAGTGATTGTCTTCGTTGACTTGTTGATTATCTTCGTATTATTGTGGTTGATCTTGTGTTGAAGCTCCCCCTTGATCGTTGGTCTCATCTTGTGGTTCATCTTCCTCATGTACTTGTGGAGGTGGCTCTTGTGGTCGAAACTCACCTAGAGCCATTCTTTTCAACGCTTGACAAGGAGCTTCTTCTTTACCTAGTTCACATGGATCAACTTGTTCCTTTTGGGAGCCATTAGTCTCATCGAACACTACGTCACGTGCTACTTCAACAAGTCTGGAGGTCTTGTTGAAAACACGATAGGCGTAAGTGTTCGAATCATAACCAAGCAAAAAACCTTCATCGGACTTTGAAGCGAACTTTGAAGTCCTAGGCTTCTTGTTCAAGATATAACATGGAGAACCGAAAACACGAAAATATGAAATATTTGGTTTGTTACCGGTGAGTAGCTCATATGATGTCTTCTTGAGTAGTCGATGAAGATAGAGTCGATTTACGGCGTGGCAAGCGGTGTTAATCGCTTCCGCCCAAAATCGAGCCGATGTCTTGTACTCATCGAGCATTCTTGCCATCTCTATGAGTGTTCGATTCTTTCTTTCGGCAACTCCGTTTTGTTGTGGGTAGTATGGCGCTGAAAATTCGTGCTTTATGCCTTCTTCATCAAGGTACTCCTCCACTTGCGTGTTCTTGAACTCTGTGCCATTTTCGCTTCGAATATTCTTGATTGTCAATGAGAATTTGTTTTAAACTCGCTTGAAGAACTTCTTGAGTGTTCATTGTTTCTCTGACTTATCATGGAAAAATAAAACCTAAGTGAAGTGAGAAAAATCATTAACAACAACTAAACCATATTTGTTACCGCCGATGCTTATGTAGGCTATTGGACCAAACAAGTCCATGTGTAGGAGCTCGAGTGGTCTTGTTGTAGTCATGACGTTTTTGGCGGGGTGATGTGCTCCAACTTGCTTCCCGGCTTGGCACGCGCTATAGGGCCTGTCTTTCTCAAATAAAACATCCCTTAATCCTCGGATGTGATCGCCTTTGAGGAGTTTTTGAAGGTTCCTCATACCAACATGCGCTAGCCATCTATGCCACAGCCAACCCATGTTGGTCTTTGCAACCAAGCATGTGCCAAGTTCAGCTTTATCCTTGTTGGAGTCAACAAGATAGAGCTTTCCCTTTAACATACCCTTGAATGCAACGGAACCATCATTCCTCCTAGAAACAGTCACACCCTCGTTAGTGAACAAGCAATTATAACCTTTGTCGCATAATTGAGATATGGTCAGCAGGTTATAATCTAGAGATTCAACATGTAAAACATGAGAAAGTGTGTGTTTGGAGGATATTGCAATTTTACCGGTACCGAGCACCCTTCCTTGACTATTATCTCCAAAGTAGATGCCTTCGTTTGGGTCCTCATTCTCTTCATATTCCACGAACATTCTTCTTTCCTCGGTCATATGATTGGTGCATCCACTGTCTAGCACCCATTTAGATCCACTGGAGGAATAGGCCTGCAAAAACAAATCATGCCTTGGTTTTAGGTACCCAAGCTTGCTTGGGTCCTTGGAGGTTAGTTACAATGCATTCGGGAACCCACACATGAGACTTGGTGTTCCCATGGCGTGGCCCAACATAATGAGCATAAACCTTGCAAAAAATATTCTCATTAACGCATAGGAGTCATCAAAAGTTTTAAACAATAGCTGTTGTTGTTTATGTACAGGACTAGTCTGGGGGGCCGGACTTGTTCGGAGGACCGTACTTGTCTGGACACCGACCGGACTAGTCTGGTGTTCCTGTGCAGTTACAGTCTTAATCTGTGACTTTCCAATTTGAGAGGGCCATCCTTCCACAAAGGTAATCATCTCCTTGTTATTCTTATGGCTTTTAGCATGTTGCTTTTCACCATAAGAATAACCAATGCCATATTTGACATTTGGAGGTCTTTTGACCAAGTATGCACTACGTGCATATTTGATCTTCTCCTTGTCAAATATGCCACTTTCGGCAGGATGTTTTTCCTTTGTAGAAAATGGCTTATCCTTCAAACTGGTGTCACTTTTCTTACATGTGCAAGCATGAGCAAAATCAGTTTTAGTTAGTTGAGAAGGTGAACTCGAAGAGGAGGAAGGTTCACTTAGCTTGAGTTACTCAACCTGCACTTCAAGGATCTTGTTGACCTTGATCAGGTCAGCAAGATGGTCCTTGATTGTGGCATTTGAGTCAGTTAGCTCCAAGCAAGTTTCCTTGCTCGAAGCTAACTCAAGCTCTAGTGATTTGCTTCGTTCCTTTTCAAGTTCTAGAACTTTGTCAAGTTTGACATATTCCTCCTTTTGGGAGATGATCATGTCCTCTTGACGATGTATTAATCTCTCCTTCTCAACAAGTTGATCAAGCAAAAATTTCATTTTAGTAGCGGTTTTCCTATCTAGTCCAATAAGCATGTCCTCATTATCACTATTGAGTTCATCATCGCTAGAATAGGAATGCACGGAAGGGGGTTTCATGGTTACCTAGCGTTTACCTTCCTTTGCCATAAGGCAAGTGCCATCTCCCTTCCATGCGCCAAGTGTGGGGAAAAGGGTAGACTTCTTGGATGTCTTCTCGATGGCTATGCTAGCCATCTCTTCTTCTTCGGACAATGAGGACTCGTCATTTGAGTCCCATTCCTTTCCGATGTGCGCTTGTTCGGCTTGTTTCTTCTTCTTGAAGAATTTCTTGGGTTCAGGCTTGGCTTCTTTGGTCTTCTCCTTGTTCACCTCATATGGGCAATCAACTATAAAGTGGTTGTATTCACCACAATTATAGCATGCCCGCCTCAAATTTGGCTTCGTTCTTTCTTTGTACTTTCCTTCGCTTGACTTTGTACCTTGTCTCTTTTTAATTATTCTCTTGAATTTCTTCATGAAAAATATCATGTCTTATTCATCCAATTCACTGCTCTCGTTGTCACTATCTTCCTCTAGTTGTGCTTCTCTAGCTTCTTTGGATAGTGGCTTGAGAGTGGACTTCAAAGCAACCCCTTTCTTCTTTGCTGAGGTGAGATCGGCAATTTCCTTGACATGTTTTGCTTGCTTTTCCATCATCTCGAAGTTGATGACCTTTCCAAGCAGTTCATCCGGAGTCAACCTTTTGTATCCGGGGCTTTCTCTAATCATGGAGCATAGTGTGACATTGCGAGGCATAAAAGCTCTAAGGATGAGCTTTACCACCTCATGGTGATTCCATTTCTTACTTCCATATGATCTGACCTTGTTGATGAGTGTCTTTAATCGATTGTACATGTCTTGGGGTGACTCGTCTTCTTCAATTGTGAATCTTCCTAACTCGCCTTCAATCATCTCGATTTTTGCTTCAAGCACATGTCTGTCACCTTCATGTGTAGTTTGTAGTGTGTCCCATATCTCCTTTGCAATTTCGAGTCCATCCACCTTGGTGAACTCGTCCTGACTGAGTGAAGAGGTAATTACGGTTGCGGCTTGAGCATTTCAGTGAATTGCCTGCTCTTGGATGGGGGTGAGCTCTTTGTCGTCGTCCGGGATATCTATCCCTGTGCACACAATATGCCACAAACTTGGATTGAGGGAGATTAGATGCATTTTCATATTTTGCCTCCACATTGAGTAATCACTTCCATCGAAGTGTGGGGCTTTTCCAAGTGGGATAGATAAATAATGATTGCTATTGGAATTGAGACGATCATAGTTAAAAGGATATCGGGAGTAGTCGGTGTGACTAATCCCCTTCTTCTTCTCTTCAACTTTTACTTTCCCTTTGGAAAGTGTCTTCTTTCTTAGGAGTGCCTTTAGCTCCAGCGTCTCCTCATAGTCGTCCTCGAAGTCTTGAATGGCTTCGAGGAGCTTTTCCACCTTGAGGTTCTTTTCATCATCAACCTTCTCTTGGTTGTTGATCTTGTGGGTGTCCTTCATGTCCGACATGATCTCCTTCGAGCGATTAGTCTCTTTCTTGAAGAACATGCTCTGATACCAATTGAATGTGGCCTAGAGGGGGGTGAATAGGCCTTTTTGATAATTGTCAGATCCTGCAACACTTAACAACCAGTTCAAAACCACAGAAATTGGACTAGTCCCGTAAAGTGCAAACTAGTCTGGTGTATACAGACTAGATTGATTAGGTTTGATCGATTAACTTTGTTCTTCCATATATGCAACGGAAGTATATGATTAAACAAAGTGTCACAAGGTTATGAATCAGGTTGTATCACAATTCAAACTTATACTTGATATTTCAACGTAAAGTAATCAAGATCAATTTGTAACCCTAGATTGATATGAAGTAAGGACAATGAACACAAAAGAGAACACAAGAGATTTATCCAGTGGTTCGGTTCCCACAGAGGCAACCTACATCCACGTTGAGGAGCCCACAAAAGGATCGGGTCTTCTCCAACCCTACCGTCTTCGGATCACCACGAAGGCCAATCCTCTTCCACTTATGTCAAATGTGTGAATAACCGAATTCAAGGGGCTTTCTCATACGTTGAGAGCTTCCGTGGATTACAACAAAAAATACCACCAAGAACACACTCAAAAAATACAAATAAATCGCAGGAGTGTGTTAGAGAATCAAACCAAAAGCTCAATGTGGTGTTGAATGTGTCTCTCCAATGAACTAGAGTGAATTCTCAAAGGATTGATCTTTGTTGCACTTAATTTTGTGGAGAGATGTGGTTTTTGGGTCTCTTGGGAGGTGTGACGGCGCTAGGGTTCGAGAGTGAGTAAAATATGGCCATACAACTCTATTTATATGGGTTTCTAAAAGTGACCGTTAGGGTTCAGAAAGATCAGACTAGTCCGTGGTGGTCACCGGACTAGTCCGGTGTGCTGTGTGTAGCAAACTCTAAGTGTCCCGAAATATCAGACTAGTCCGGCTAGGAGCGGACTTGTTCGATTTCGCTACTGGAAATCTCTGGACTAGTCCGATAGTCATCGGACTTGTCCGGACATGAGAAACCCTAAGTGTATAGGATGACAAGTCCGCACTTGGAGGACTTGTCCGATTCAGAGCAGAGGATATTTCGGACTAGTCCGTGCAAACATCGGACTTGTCCGATTTGGATCAGAAAGAATATCGGACTAGTCCGGTTTTGATCGGACTTGTCCGATTTTGTGTTACTTGTAAAGTGTTTTTAGGACTAGTCCGCATTGGGGAGGACTAGTCCAATTCTAGTCAGAAAGGATATCGGACTAGTCCGATGGATATCGGACTTGTCCGATTTCGTGCAGAAAGGATATCGGACTAGTCCGGTGTTAGTCGGACTAGTCCGGTCCTGTGTAACTTTGTGCAATGTGTGTGTTAAGTTGTGATTGATCTCTTGGGATGTGTTTTCTTAACACACTCCATACACAATGATCTACTATTCTTCTTCCTTGAGCTCATTTCCACTTTGCTCCTCATTCTTCCTTCTTTTTGGCACTTTGCTCATTTTCCTATTAAAATCCTGCACTCATCTCAACAAAGAGGTTAGGATCCCAATTGATTGTCATAAATCATCAAAAACCCACAAGGGAGTCCTAGATGCACTTTCACCCTGTTCGGCCGACATGGGGAAATGGCCATTGTGGCTCTCTCACCTTCAACGGCTACATTTGGTTCCCTAGTGACCGTTGTGGATTGTACACTACAAACGGTGGCCTTGAGGAGCTCTTCTCCTCACGCTTCACCTCATTTCATACCTCCCCAAATTCACTCTTGCTCACATTGTTTTATTGCTCTTCATTGAAGTAGTCTTGGTCAATTCCCAACTCAAAAAGATTTGCTTTCATTTGCATTTGCCTCTCAAGTTCTTCAAGGGAAAATTTGTCGGGGTTTTGTTTTTGCCAACATCACCTCTTTCGAGTTTTGCCTTGTTGTGTTCTTGTTTGTTGTGGCCATTAAAAGAATTAAGAGTTTGTTTGGAAAGAGGAAGGAGGCTACAAGCTCAAGCCATGGTGGAGATTTGAGTCCACGCCCCTCTTCTGTTGCTACACCACGTTCACGGAGGAGGAGTGTAGGAGAGGACACGCCCATGGGTGAGAGCATCAACTCTCATCAACTTCTTCACGATGAAAACCTCGACATCAAAAGTGAAGTTGAAGATCAAGCGCTCAAGATCCTCCAAGATCATCAGTTTTCTCATACGAAAACTTATGATCCGGATTTGATCTCCAGAACAGGTATGGATTCCAAATTATTTTCCATTTGGCATGATTATGATGGGAAAACTTTGCTCACATAGAGGAGAAAGGTTCACGCCGTCTCTCAATACAATTCCTTTGCACACTCAAAATAGGATTTGATGGTATTACTTTTTGATTATTTCAAAAAGAGTACAACATCCTATGGAAATAATTAAGTGAAATCCTAGGCTTCCATAAACATTGTTTGCTAGATTTAGACACTTTGTCTAAGTTTAACAAACAAAGTTTTTGGCAAGATTTAACTGCAGAGGTCAGATGTAGTGCACCTGGGAATAGCCACTTGCACAACCCTACTTTGCGCTTCATGCATAGATGGGTGGCTATGACTATGTTCCCTAGAGGAGATGTAAGGGTAGTGCATGATGATGAGCTGAAAATTTTATTTGCCAAGATTAAAAAGATAAAAGTTGCTCCAATTATTGCCATGTTGACACAATGGTTACATTACATTCCAAGGGTAGGGCCAGTTGAATGTACTTCATTGATTACCCGTATTGCTACTAGGGTAGGAGCACTAGAATATTCTTCATTTGAGTATATTGAAAATGAAAGATAATTAATTGATGAACATTATTTAGTGCAAGGACATACCCTTAAGCATGATCAAGATGGCTCTTTGATATTTTATTATCGCAGCTTTGTCAATGAAATTTGGTTACCTAACCTGGATTATCATTTGTACAAATGTCGAAAGCTAACCATTGACCTCCTTCCCATCGAGGAAGCTGGAAGAAGTAATGTCCCTGGCAAGGTAACTAGAAGCCATACAAGGAGAGCGGCTATGGCCCCGACAACCTCCACAGTCCATGATTACAAAGATGAATAGAAAACCCAACGGGTGATGCACCCGGATGGACTCAACCTCCATCGTATGAGACTGAAAGTCCATCTTGACATGGATGGCCAGGTGCCACATGGGAACCGCCCCTATCCACTTTATGCTCTAGCAGCATGCCTCCATCGTCCATAAGAAGATGTCGTTCCTCTTTGGCTAGAAGTCATCATGACTATAGCCAAGGAATGATGGATCTTACTGGATGTATGGATGAGCTTGAAGTAAGAACAGGTGACATCTACAACACTCTCCAAGGGCATGTCCAAGGTACCCAAGTCTACCAACAACACATGTATGCTCAATTCACAAACTTCAACTCCACGCTACAACAACAACAACAAGTGGATCTCGTGGCATACTTCTGTCATCAAGGGTTCAACCCTCGACACGGAGGTGAGTGAAGAACAAGCTTGGGGGAGGACCCTCACTTGAGGTAAACTATATCAACCCCTTTGCATATTTATTTTCCATTCGACCATCATTCACCTTGATATAAAAAAATAAGATAGATTTGCTTTCAAATAAAATAAATGATGTGCGGTAAGAATGGTTTGGAATTCACATAGATGAAATGATGAATAGTTGCTCTATTTTAATTTTCCTAAGTCCCTAGTTTACAACTTACTACTCTCCAAAATATTGCTCTCATTGGCTAAGACTTTTGTTGCCTTGATATAGAAATTATGGGTAGCAAAAGCTTAATCCATTCTAAGTTGTTGTGAGATATGATATAGAGATAGGGCTGCTATTCCTAGTTTGAAAGTGAAACTTAGATTTCTGGAGAAATTCTAAAAAATTTTGAGTTACTCTCATTTGATTGGAAATACCTACAAAAGCCATATGATACATTATATTGATAGACCTTATGCTTATGCTATTTGTCCTCACATTGAGCTTTGTCAAACTCGTATAGTCCTATGTGAGATTTCATTCATTACTTTTTGAATTCAAGACTTCACTTGCACATGCTATACTCTACACTACAAGTAAGCAAAATCCCACCATACCACCATTCCACAATAAAAAGAGAAACTCCATACCATTCATGCTTAGTACTCTCTCAAAATTTCTTGCTTAAAAGGGGAGTAGAATACATGGCTACAAGAAAAAGAAAAATACATACTTACATCATAAGCATGAGAAAAAAAAAGAAAAAAAATAAAGAAAGAAAGAAAGAAAAGTAGCCATGTTTCATCCCTGCAAAATAAGAGAGTCCACTCAAAAAGGAGTCATCTCAAATATCCACATCCACTCCATTCCATCACACATGCACAAATCTTGAATCAAATTGTTTCCATTTGATTTCTCCTAAGGCTTACTCTTTTGACTTAGCAATATTGTGTGTTGCAAATATGCCAACTATATTTCCTACCAAGCTCTACACACAAGCCTTATATTGAGGTAGGATGAATTTAGGCAAAATGCCTTGGTGAGGATATATTTCCACTACACACAAAGGAAAGACTTGAGAGAATCAAATTGAGATAATTAAAATCTAAATTGAACTCTCCAGAATTTTAGTGGAACTTGATTTCTAGGGTATGTGTGCTCCATTTGCTATTCTATCTTTCAACCACCCATGAATAGGAGATGGCATAGGTCCCATAATGACCTAAGATGGGTGAAGTACCGTGCCAATTTTTGCAATACTAGGTAGAGTATTTTGTTGTGCACATGATACTTTTGAAAAGTAGATCATTGTAGCAACTCCTGATCATCAGTCTAAAGTCATGGCTTTGCTCGGGACGAGCAAAGGATAAGCTTGGGGGAGTTTGTTGACAGCTGTTATATACCAATTTCACCCGTCAATATATCTCAATTATGTGAAGAAAATATCATTTCTTGCACACATCACCTTTTCTATTTAACCTATTTCCACTTGGTTTTGGAGAAAGTAGCACATGCAGGCATTCTATGCAGAATTGAAGTGAAACAAGGGGATGGATCCTATAAAATATCATTCCAGCGAATCAGGTGATTCCACGTGGCACCACATGGATCAAATGGCTCACAAACAGAAGTACTCGAGGAAATCCAACGGTGTAGCACCCATATCAGTCAATGGGATCCACTTGGAAGTCACCACGAGGAAGCATGCCAGAAATGGTCAACATTTTTGTTCAGCCGACTAGGGGGTTCGGCCGAACCCTTCCTGGCGCCAAACTCGGTCATCTTCCACGTGTCGACTCCCTGTGGTGCCTTGGTCACGATGAAGACTGATTCGCCCGCTTTTGGTGGAGGGAACTGACCCTTCTCCAAGCTATAAATAGGACACCTCACTTCAACACACACCACTTGAGTATTCATCCATTGTATCCACTACTCGCCATAGGGTTAGAGGAGTATAGGCTGTAGAGAGGAGAGTCTCTAGTCCATAGTCCAAGTAGGAGAGGAGTAGGAGTCTCTTCCCAATTTTCATCTGGGAAAGGTATGGCTCTTATATTCCTATTAGTATTTGTGACTTTGTTCTTAATAAAGATGTTATCTTTACTTTGCATTGTTTATATGCTTGGATGAAGCATTTCCTATTTGATTGTGGATTCCATGTATGTGGCAGCAGTAGTATTTATGATTATGCTATACCACTCTCATTATATCATCATAAACACTACAAACCCCCACTATAGTCTAATTAGCTATGACATGATTATGTTAACATGAATCACTTATGCTATGTATTAACATTGGTTCAACGATGATTTAGTTCATTGCCTTAGGATTGCTTGTGCCTAGGCTCTTAAGTTAATTACTTAATCTGCTAGCATGGTGATAGGATAGAGTGTAGCGTTGAATTTCTCGAAGAACCACAGATTGAAGAGGTATGCAGTAGGTGGTGACAACCCTATCTGTCCTTTATAATCCTCTACGTTCGGCTATGCCACGGGCTCTTGGAGGTAGTCATCCTAGTATTGCTAGGGGTAAACTTATGCCCGATGTATTAATCCACTTACTATGAGAATTCATAATTGACATGATCATTAGTAACTAACTTAGGCTATGTATATGTACATTAGAAGCTGTCGATGGTTTTGCTCCGGCAGATCTCCCGACACTACTAAAGTGTTTGCGGAGTTTGAAGTTTGGTGTGGGCGCGCGAAGATTCAAGAAGGTGAAATATAAAATGACACAGGAGACACAAAGATTTACATGGTTCGGGCCACCTGAGCATAATACCCTACTCCACGGGGTGTGTTGGTGTTGTATTGGATGTATGAACTCAACTCAGGTGACGTGAGTTGAGAGTGCGCAATCAGATTAGAGCAGGTCAGATCAGTCCAGATCCGTCCCCTCTATGTATCATCGACCTATCCTTTTATAGTACAAGGACAGGCCATTACAAGTGGCCTGGCCCGACATGTGGCCTTGGCGGTTACTAATATTGATGCACATTTGAAGCGATTAATTACCCTTAATGACCAAGTTACGGACTTTGACAGCACCGTTACTGGTAATTAAGGTCGTCCGATTGTGTGTCATTAACATAGTATTAATGACACTTAATCGGGTCTTGAAGTCCTTGATTCCCCTTTGAAGATCTGGAGCCGTTGTGGAGTCTTCTGGAGGTTTGAGGCTGAAGATCCGACGGTTGGACACGTGGCTGCTCCGGAGCATACTGTGGGGAATAGATAGGTCCGGTGCCATTAGACACGTGTCAGTTCCGGAGCTTCCCTCGGTCTGGGGTTAGGTCCGGGGGTGCCGTTATGGTACATAGCCCGAAGCTTCCCCCTTGTGGGCGGTAGCTCCGGTTTGATGGTACACGTGGCGACCCTGAGACTAACCATGTTAGGGAAGCGGGTCCGGTTATGTCTGACGTGGGCCTCCGAAAGTCTTCAAATCAAGTAGATGACCTTTCCTTGAGATCTTTGCAATCTCAAGGGGTATACGGTACCCAGGGTACCGACAGTGGCCCCCTGGGCCCGCCTCTGGGGAAGACCCCTTGGGTGATGTCATTCCGCCGGAGGAGGGTCCATCCTTCGACTTTTGAGCCGAGTCTTCAAAGGTCTTCACATGTGCCGTTGGCGATAGTTTTGGAGTTAAATCCTCGCCGCGTGGCATATCTCGGGTGCGGAAAATGAGGTCTTTGGCGTGCGGATCTCACGCAATTGAAGGTCGCCGGTTCCCGATATGAAAATCGTATCGGTTTCGCGCGCCTTTTCAGGACGCCGCCTTCGGGCTTCCCGCCTCTCTTGATGACAACCGTTGGCCTGGGTAAGAACCTCGACTTGATCGTCGGGGTGGTCCCGGGCCCTCTTGTCATCGGCAGGGTGAAATTTTTGAATAGTATCTTCGACTTTCTTACGATTTCCATCCAAGCGTTGCGGGGTCTTACTTAAGAAGAAAAGCGCGCACCGTCTGGGGTTCTTTACACCTCTCATCTGAACTTGCGTTCGAACTCCCAAACTTGTGCTTGCTTTTCCTCCCTCGCCTCGCTGTGCTGCGATGGAGTTGGGTCTCCGCAAGAGCCACTTGAAGACCGAAGGTGACCTGAAGAAGGTCCGGGCCCTCATGGGGTGGTCCTCGAACTTCTTCAACCACCAGGTCCGCGCCGGTGGGGAGCTCCCGTTCGAGAAGGAGCACGCCGGTGAGATGGTGTACTTCTCTGCGTACGCCATGGTGGGGTTGGTCCCGCCTTTTTCCTCTTTTTTCTTGATGCTGCTAGACTTCTATGGTCTGCAGCTGTACCACCTTGGCCCCCACTCCATTCTTCTAGTGTCTGTCTTCATCCACTTTTGTGAAAAGTGGGTGGACATCCCCCCTGCATTGAGCTTTTTCGGACCTTCTTCACCGTCCATACCACCGGAAGGAGCAATGAGTACCTTGGCTTCCACTACTTCGTGAAGCGCAAGAAGTGCCCATTCAGGTACCTCCGGTCGTTTCCCTATGGAAAGTGGGATGATTGGAAGAAGGACTGGATAGTCATCCGGGTGGAGGAGCACGAGAAGCTGGAGCTGCCTGAAGGCCTCCCCAACATCGACACTGCAGTCTGGAGTGAAGCTCCGGTGCTGTCGGATGCCTTCAACCCTGCTCTGACCAGGATCCGCCATTGTGTGGAAGGAGGATTAACTCCTCGGGCGGTATTTTGCAATTTCCTGGTTAACAGGTGGGCACCGCTGAAGAGGAGAGAAAAACTCGCTTGGGCCCTCAATAGTGTGATGGACGACGACCGAGTCGAGACCGGGCTGAAGTCCAACATGGAGGGGGCGACCTTGGAGTTTCATCTCAAGAAGTTCCAGCATGACATCGACATTGCGGGTGATGACTTGACACTGCCACCAGCCTTCCTCCCTATGAACGTGGAGGTAGAGTTCAGCAGGGAGCTCCAGCGGACGATGCCGGTGCTTGACGACCTTGGTGTCGTCAAGAGAAGATCAACCTCCAGGGTGGTGATCCCTGGGGCTTCTGAAGGTGGCTCCGACCCTGCCCCGAAGCCAAGGACCGAAGTCGTCGGCAAGGGCAAGGAGCCGGCGGATGAACCCTCGAGCCGGAAGAGCAAACTGAAGCATGCCGACGGAAGGTCCGTTAGGCCTGCATCCTCTGCAGCAGCTCCTTCTCCCCAGAGGGGGAGGTCTTCTACAACTGCGGCGACTGTACCTGCAGCAGCGTCTTCCCTGGGTGCAAGCTCCGGGCATGTGACTCCAGCACCAGGGCCAGTTGAGGCAAGGGTCCGGAGGTCCTTCCCGGTCGAGGGGGGCCTCGACTAAGGAAATGCCCGTGGCTGCAACAAGTTCCGGGGGGCCTTCCGGAGCTACCACGCCGGCGGCGGCCATGGTCAGTCCAGAACGCCCGGGAAAAAGATTCCATGCAAGCTGGTGCGGAAGCCTTCCGAGGTAATTTTTAATCTTTACCTCAGACAGTTGTTTTGTTGTGGTAATTGTTTTTTAAGTTTCTGCATCCATCATCTGCAGCGTCCCCAAGAAGAGGAGTGAGGCTCCACCCTCAGCCAAAGCAGCTGAAGTTGTGAGGGCGGAGGCTTCTGCCCCTGTCCTGGTGCTGCCCCAAGTGGTGGCTGAAGCTGCGGTAGCTCCGGCGCCAGCTGTTGTGGTCATGGACCTCGACTCATCCCTCGAGACTCCCGTGGTAGCGCCAGACCATGGGAGAGAAGATGCGCCAGTGGCACCTACCGTGGAGGTTGAAGCCCCGGGTCTTGCTGCTGAGATGATGGGTGCTTCGGCCGTTGAGCCAGAGGAAGCAGTGATTCCGGCCCCAGAGCCAGAAATTGTCGAAGCTCCGGTGGTTGAGCCGGAGGTTGAGGAAGTCCCGGCAGTTGAGCCGGCTACCTCCGAAGCTCCGGCCTCAGAGCCAGTTGCCACTGAAGACCTTCTGGCGCCTGAGCCGGTTGAGGTTGAAGCTCCGGCCTTAGGGCCGGTTTTTGCGGAGCCATCAGCACTCGAACCCATGGTGGTCTAGGTGCCAACACCCGAGCCACCAGCGGAGGAGGAGCTCAGGCCGGAGCCCGAAGTTGCCCTTGCTCCAGAAGTGATGACGGCGGAGGTGCCTGCTGCTGGGCCAGGGTGCCCAGATGAAGTCGCTGGCCCCCTGCCTAAGGGGGCAAATGAAGAGCTGGCAGAAGGGCCTTCGAAACCACTTCCGGAGGTCGAAACTTCTTCTGCGGGACCCTCCTCGGTGGCGACTGAGGCTATCCCAGAGGACGGCCCTAGTGCCGTGGAGGCTCAGGGGACCACTCTTGTGGAGTGGGACCCAATTTTTGTAAGCGAGAACCCACTGGAAGCAGCAGAGGAGACCCCAGCAGGTCCAGACCCTATTCCCCTGTCGTTGTCCATTGACAACGCTTGCTCCAGTCTGCGTCAAGTACAACTGCCGTTCTACCATGACAGCAAGGCTCTTGAAGAGGAGCGCCAAACCCTTAGGTGGTGGCGTCATCGGCTCTACTTCAAGACCAAGCTGGCGCAGTCGAGGCTGGCAGACGACAAGGAGTGGATCAAGCAGGAGAAGGTCTGCCTGGAATACTGGGGCAAATTATTGGATGATAGTGAGAGATTGACTCGTGCCCTCAATGCTCAATCCCGGGCCATTTATGAGCAGACCAAGGCAGCTAATAGTGCGGCTGATGATCGCCAAGAAAGGCTTGAAGCCATTAACACTACTCTCATCAAGTGCCGGGAGGCACATGAGGAGAGGGAGAAGAGGCTCGAAGACGAAGAGCAGAAACTCCTAGAGCTGCGGGATGACGTCTTGAAGAGGGAAGAGGAGCTCACCGAAAAGGTGGCTCTGGCTGACAAGGGCCTCGAGGAACGCACCAAGAAATTGGAGGAGCGTTGCGTTGAGGAGGAGGAGACCTGGGTGCAAGGGCAGGAACTCTACCAGCAAGAGTGTGCCATCGCTGCCAGGGAGAAGAAAGTTAGGGGCAAGGAGAAGGACCTGGTTGACCGCCGGAACAAGATCTACCTCCGGGAGGAGGAGCTCGGAAAAATCGAGAAGCAGGTTGCTTAAAAGATTCAGCAAAATGCCAAAGAGGTTGAGCGCCTTGCTCGCGAGAATTCTGAACTGGCGGCGGCCAAAAGATCCGTGGAGGAACTGAAGGGCTTGAGGGCTGCGGACTCCCTACAGGTTTGGGAGTTCCTGAGCAAAGCCAACGACGTGCAGACACCGATGGGCTTCAATCCCATGCGTCCGGATGATCCGGAGCCGGAGCCGGACCTGGCGTTGCAGGCGTTGAGCTCGGCGGGTATCAAACTCTCCAAGGTGGGTGCCGTCATTGCGGACCAGTTGGAGGTTGAGGGGCAGTCCCTGGCGAAGAACATCACAGAGTATGTGCTGACGTGCTACACCAGCCGGGATCCTTAATTTCCTCTGGACCCGGTGCTTGAAGGTCCCGTCGAAGGAGAAGGTGAAGCCACCTGAGCCAACGTTTCAGAGGTTGCTCAGAAGGTCGCCCAGTTCTTCCATAGGGTCTAGGACCATATCTATAGCTCCCACTTGTATTCTCTCTTTTTCTTCCCCAATTTTGTAATCCCTTATCTCCAGATGAATGAAATCCAATTTTTTGTGAATTTCATTTTTTGTCTTCAACACTTTTGTCTTCACTTGGCCCCCTGGTAGATGTACACGATTTTATTGTGAACATGTACCAAGAGGATAATGTGTTTTGTTGAAGACTCGTTTGCTTCGAACTTGTAGAGTGTAGGTCCGAAGTCTTTGATAGTGAAGGCCCCCTGAGGTTGTCGGAGCTTAGAGAATCCGGCATTGACTATGGTCGGAGCTCAGTAGCTCCGGCAATAGTCTCTATCAATGCGTAGAGCATCGATAGTTAACCCTCCGGGGTGTCGGAGCTCAGTAGCTCCAGCAGTGACCTTTGCCGACGCGTAGTTTGTCGGCAGCAGACTCCGCTTGTGGGGTCTTCTCACCATCTTTTATTCTACATCGACGGCTAGCCCCCCTAGCTTTACCGGAGCTTGGTTGCTCCGGTGATGCTCGTTTTCAGTGTTTAACATTGATTACAAGCCACCTAGGGGGAGTCAGAGCTTCGTTAGCTTCGGCTTTTCTCCATCAACGTTGATTCTTTATTTTTCCTGCACACTTGAAGCCAAGAAAAATAGTAAAATTTGCTCCTTGCCTATAACTTCGTCGCGGCTTACGATTCTCGAGAAAGTTTTAGGTCAAACACAATTCTAAATACAATCGAATGTGTTACCTTCTTCCTTCCAGATCCAATTGTACTTGGACCCGCCTTACTTCGGCCTGTCGGGGTGTAGGTAGAGTGGCGTACTTAGGGTGCTTGACCAGGCTAAGTCGATAGCACACTCCGACCCTAGATTGGCTTGGCGGCATTCAGGTGAGTGGGCCATGAACAATATTTGAATCCTAAAGAATTGACAATACAGCTCGAATTGTACATGAACTGGTCGAACTAAAATTTTCTTAAGAATTGCACAATTTTGTTATAGACAATAAAGATAAAAATAAAAAATGTTGAGCCTGTGCAAAATAAATGCACGTGGAGTCTGTTTCAGATGAAGATGTCTTTCATTATAGGTTTGGGGTACAGGGGAAACAAGTACACTCTTGGGGTACGGAACCAGGCTAAGCGTGTTTAATTTCTCGTTTGACGCAGGGTAGCTAGCCACACTCTGATACTGTGACAAGTGTTGCATGAACCTTGCGGACCTTCCGGGAAAGGTCCGGCTGTTCTCCCGGAGGAACTACCCGACTCTGTACAATGACTCTATAACATACACCTCAAGTTACTATAGACTCACCTCCGTGATATTAAGTGTAGAACTTACGGAGGTGCTCAATATTCCAAGGATTTGGGAGAGGTGTCCCATCCTTGGTAGCCAAGCGAACGCTTTCGGGACGGGATACTTTAATCACTCGGAAGGGTCCCTCCCAGCTGGGGGAGAGTTTGTTTAAACCTTCTCTGGATTGTATTCTCTATAGCACCAGATCGCCTTCCTCGAGCTCTCGGTTGTGTACATGCCGCTGATGATAGCGCCGAAGGGCTTGGTGGTATCGGGCATTCCGAATAGCTGCTTGGCACCTTCCCTCCTCAAGGAGGTCTAGGTCTTCACGGCGGAGCTGATCCTGCGTGGCTTCGTCGAAGGTCTGGACCCGAAGTGACCCCAAGGTGATTTCCGGAGGAAGGATTGCTTCAGCTCAGTACACCAGGAAGAAGGGTGTCTCTCCAGTTGACCGGTTTGGAGTTGTCCTGTTGGCCCATAGAGTGGGCGGAAGCTCTTCAATCCAGATAGCTCCATGTTTTTTCAAGCGCTCATAGGTGCGCGTTTTGAGTCCTTTCAGGATTTCAGCATTTGCTCTCTCGGCCTGGCCATTGCTTGCCGGGTGAGCTACGGAGGCACAGCAAACTTGAATGCCGAGGTCTTTGCAATATCCTTGAAATGCAGAGCTTGTAAATTGGGTCCCGTTATCAGTAATGATTTTGTTTGGGACTCCAAATCCTCATACAATGGACTGCAAAAAGTTGATAGTAGATTGCTTGTTTATTGTCACAACTGGAGTTCCTTCCGGCCACTTGGTGAACTTGTCAATGGCGACATACATGAACTTGTAACCTCCGACGGCTATTGGGAAAGGTCCCAAGATGTCCATCCCCCAAACAACGAAGGGCCATGTAGGAGGTATCATTTGTAGAGGCTGAGCCGGTGTGTGAATTTGTTTTGCATGAAATTGGCATGCTTTGCATTTCTTCACCAGCTCAGTTGCATCCTGGAGTGATGTAGGCCAGTAGAAGCCATGCCGGAAGGCTTTACCGACCAGCATGTGGGAAGACGCGTGGTTCCCACACTCGCCTCCATGAATTTCTACATGGAGCTCGCAGCCTTCTTCCCTTGTAATGCACTGCATTAGGACGCCATTGGCACCGTTCCGGTAGAGATCCCCTTCTACCAACGTGTATCTTTTAGCCAATCTGACTATCCGTTCAGCAGATACATCATCATCAGGAAGGATGTTGTCTTTCAAGTAGCTCCAGATCTCCAATATCCATGCATCGGAGCTAACTTGAGCATTTGAGTCTTGCGTGCTAGGTTGCTCGGAGCTTCAGACAGCACCTACGACCCTTGATGGTTGCCATGGTAATAGGGCCATCGGGACCGTAAGCTTCGGTATGCTGATCTCGCCCCCTTTGCTCAGTTCGGCGGGCTGAGTAGTGGGTTTTGACAACCTCTAGACAAAAATTCCGTCAGGAGCTGGACCTTCGGTTGACGCTTTCGTCGAGAGTTCGTCGGCTTCAGCGTTGTGGATACGCTGGACGTGGTGGAGGTCTAGGACTTCGAAGTCCTTCTGAAGCCTCTGGACTTCAAGGAGGTAAGCAGCTAGCTAGGTATTGTTGCAGGAGCATTCACCCTTCACTTGTTTAATGATGAGCTGTGAATCTCCCTTGACCAGCAGTTGCTTGACACCATATGACAGTGCCACCTCTAGTCCATAAATGAGTGCTTCGTACTCCACCATGTTGTTGGTCGCCTTGAAGTCAAGCTGTACCATGTATTTTACCTTCTCCCCGGTTGGTGCAAGGTGAAGGATTCCAGCTCCGGCCCCCTGCTTTTGCATGGAGCCGTCGAAGTAGAGGATCCAGTGAGGCTCGATGAAGACTGGAGCTTTGTGTTCCGGCCTCTGCTCACTGGGGGCCCCAGGGTTTGATGGAGAGGGAGTCCATTCTGCCACGAAATCCGCCAATGCTTGACTCTTGATTGCTTGCCTTGGAATGAATTCGAGATCAAATTCGGCCAATTCCGCTGCACACTTTGCAATATTCCCAGTTGAATTGGGATTATGCAAGATTGCTCGAAGTGGGTAAGAAGTCACCGCCGAAATCTTGTGAGCTTGTAAGTAATGGCGAAGCTTCCTGGAGGCAATAAGAACTGCATAGAGTAGCTTATGCACCTCTAGGTATTGAGTCTTGGCGTCATGAAGTACTTCACTGATGAAGTACACTGGGCGCTGGATGGGCCGGACCCTCCCGGAGTGGTCCGGAGCTTCGTCTTCATTGACTCGGATCCTCCCGGAGGGATCCGGACCTTCTTCGGGGACCTCCGGGTCCTTGCTGGAGGGACCCTAAGCTTCTTCAGAAGTGACCTGGACCCTCCCGGAGGGGTCTGGGTCTTCTGAAGTAACTTCTTGTGGACTCAAGTCTGGGAACTGGGACCCAGACTCGCTTTCAGGAACCTCCGGACCCTCCCAGAGGGGTCTGGATTCCTGAGTATGGGATAGTTCTGGTCTCTCCGCAACCAGGACCATACTGACGACTTCGTCAGTTGCTGAAATGTAAAGCAGCAAAGGCTCACAAGGGTTCGGAGCTACCAGAGTTGGTAGGGTGGTGAGGAACTGTTTTAGCTCCTGGAAAGCCTTTTCTGCTTCTTCAGACCATTGGAATGGTCCGGACATCCTCAATAACTTGAAGAAGGGAAGTGCCCGTTCCGCCAGTCTTGAAATGAACCGGCTGAGGGCTGCTAGACATCCAGTCAGCTTTTGGACATCCTTGATGCGGGCTGGTGGCCGCATGTCTTCAATGGCTTTGATCTTCGCTGGATTAGCTTCTATGCCCTGGTGACTTACCAGGAAACCAAGAAGTTTTCCGAAGCTAACCCCGAAGACACACTTGTCTGAGTTTAGCTTTGTTCGGGTGACCCGTAGCTTGTCGAAGACAGCCTGCAAGGTGTCAAGGAGTGACTCCTTGTTCTTGACCTTGACCACGATGTCATCGACGTATACTTCCACTATGTCTCTAATGAGTTCTTCAAAAGTTTTGTACATAGCTCGTACAAAGGTTGAAGCTGCATTCTTGAGACCAAATGGCATGGCTGTATAACAGTACAATCCATCTACTGTGATGAAAGAGGTATGCTCTTCATCTTCCCTAGACATTCTGATTTGATGATACCCAGAATATGCGTCTAGGAAACACAATAATTCACACCCGGAGGTGGAATCCACTATCTGGTCTATTCTAGGTAGTGGGAATGGATCTTTTGGACATTCCTTATTTAGTGTTGTATAGTCAATACACATCCAAAGCTTCCCACCGGCCTTGGGCACAACAACTGGGTTTGCCAGCCATTTTGGATGGAAGACTTCTCGGATGAATCCAGCTTCGAGCAATTTCTTCACTTCTTGTCGAATGAAGTTCTGTCGCTCCACGGATTGCTTCCGAGGCTTCTGATGCACGGGCCAGGTGTCAGGGTAGATCTTCAGATTGTGCTCAATCACTTCCCTCGGGATCACAGGCATTTGTGACGGTTGACAGGCAAACACGTCGACATTAGCCCGGAGGAAAGCGATGAGCGCGAGTTCCTATTTGTCATTCAGTCCCCCCGATATACGGGTGGTCTGAGCGGCATCGGAACCGATTTGGACGACTTTGACAGGAATGTCGGTGTCACCGCTTGGCTGCACACGAGGTGCAGAAGTCGAGCCTTGCTGACGAATGCTCGGGGGTTTTGGAGCTTGCTCCTGCCTGGAGTCCTCCTCTTGCGCCATAGTAAGCGCATGAAGTTCTTCCAGAGCAGTTACTCCGGTAGTTGATCTCCGCGGATCCGGAAAATGCCTACTGGTGTTGGCATCTTTAACACCAAGTAGCCATAATGAGCAGCTGCCATGAATTTGTACAAGGCAGGCCTGCCCAAGATGGCGTTGAAAGGTAAGTTGATCTGAGCAACGTCAAAGACCAACTTCTCAGTGCGATACTTCTGCCGGGTCCCGAAGGTAACGGGGAGAGTAATAGCACCGAGTGGGGTAATAGCTCCCGGAACTACTCCGGAGAAAGGTCGGGAAGGATGAAGATCCAAAGGTCAGAGCTGAAGCTTGGTAAAAGCTTCGAAGCTTATGAGGTTCAGCCCCAAACCTCCGTCTACCATAACATGGTGGAGCTGAATGTTATTGATGGTAGGAGATACCATCAATGGTAACTGGCCTGCTCCAACCATGCTTCGAGGGCAGTCCGAAGCATCAAAAGTGATGGTCGTGTCCATCCACTTCCGATGAGGCTCCGCCCTGGCTGTAGGAGCTACAGCGGCCATGTCCCGACGCATTGTCTTAAGGACGCGACGGGAGGTGATGTCCCATGATCCACCAAAAATGGTGTTCATGGTCTTCCGACGCTCGTTGTCAGAGACGTCAGAATCGTTGTCGACGGAGGTGTAGACGGCCTTCAGGACCTTTTTGGGATCCTGAAAACCTAACTCCTCTTCAGCTGGAGCTTCTTCAACTTTTTGTTTTCCTTCCCTCTGTCGGAAAGGAACTTCTTCCCGATGCTTGCTGTAGCACTCGGCAAGGTTTTGGACCTCCCGGCAGTCTTCCAAACTGTGGCTGTCCGTCTTATGAATTAGACACCACACCTTGGGTTTGCCACCGTCTTCAGAAGACGGTCGAGGTCGCTTCTCGGGGCGTGGCCCCTGGCCACCCGGAGCCGCAGCAGCTGCAGCATTAGATGCGCCGGCCGACGGCTTCTTCTTGCCGTTGGTCTTTTTCTTCTTCTTTCCACTCCCGGAGGTAGTGGCTTCTCCTTTGGAGGATTTTTTGTTATCCTCCGGAGGTGGTTTGGAGTGCATTTCACGGCCCTCTGCAGCTCTGGCACATTTGTCAGCCGAGCTGAAGAGTTCCGTGACACTGGTGATCTCCTTGATCGCCAGTTTCTCCAACATCTTCTTATCCCGTACGCCCTGTCTAAATGCCACAATGATAGAAGCGCTACAGATAGAAGGGATAGTGTTTCGTACCTGAGAGAATCTTTGGATGAATGATCGCAGGGATTCTCCCCCTTTTTGCACGATTGCAAAAAGGCCCAGTTCGGTGCCTGGTCGGGTGTATGAACTCCCATAGTTGGCGGTGAACATCAGGCACAACTCCTCCCAACTGTATATGGAGTTGGGTGGAAGGATCATAAACCAGGACCGGGCGGTCCTAGTTAAAGCCACTGAAAAATAATTGGCCATTACGGCCTCATTTCCTCCAGCTGCCAGGATAGCGGTGGAGTAAATCTGAAGAAATTCGACGGGATTAACGGTCCCGTCAAACTTCTTCGACAGGTGAGGCCGGAATTTCTGTGGCCACCTGACCATACGCAGATGCATGGCCAGGGCCGAACAGCCTCCTCCTACTCCTTCAGGAGCAGGAATGTCCTGAGCTTCTCGTTTTCACGACCACGCTCGATATGGACTCGGGTGTCTTGTTGACGGTATCGGCGATCAAGCTCCGCCCGGAGGTCATGGGTTGAAAGCCTTGATACCGTGTGAGTGCGTCGCGCCCCGGAGGGCAACGACGTCACTTGCTGTGACGCAGCACGTCTCCTGTTGTTGGAAACGTGCGGACCAAGTCTACCAGACAAGGTCCGTCGCTACGACGGGGACGTACTGAAGGAGGAGGACCCTGGTTACCGATGCGGTCGGCTGCTGCTGCAAGCAAGTGTTCCACATCGGCCCTCCACTGCTCCATTGCATCCCGGGATGCATCCGGAGGTGGTGGGCACTGAAGGAGAGCACGTGCTGCATGGAGCGCGTGTTCTGGGTTGTCATGATTCGCCGATGCAGTGATTGACGCCGGTGCACCATCATGCTGCCCAGCTTGATTTGCTGGTGGAGGCGGCGGTGGTGGAAGTGTGACTCCTGCTGGGACTGAGGTTCCTGCTAGTGGCTGCATATTGGAGGGATTGCCCCCAGCAGCTTGAACAGCAGGATGACCATTGGATGATCCAGCAGCTGAGTTCACCATTCTTGAAATCTCAGGCGCCCCTACCTGGCGCGCCAACTGTCAGTGGTTTTGATCTGGTAGATCTCCTGACACTACTAAAGTGTTTGCGGAGTTTGAAGTTTGGTGTGGGCGCGCGGAGATTCAAGAAGGTGAAATATAAAATGACACTGGAGACACAAAGATTTACGTGGTTCGGGCCGCCTGAGCGTAATACCCTACTCCACGGGGTGTGTTGGTGTTGTATTGGATGTATGAACTCAACTCAGGTGACGTGAGTTGAGAGTGCGCGATCAGATTAGAGCAGGTCAGATCAGTCCAGATCTGTCCCCTCTATGTATCGTCGGCCTGTCCTTTTATAGTACAAGGACAGGCCGTTACAAGTGGCCTGGCCCGACATGTGGCCTTAGCGGTTACTAATATTGATACACATTTGATGCGCTTAATTACCCTTAATGACCGAGTTACAGGCTTTGACAGCACCGTTACTGGTAATTAAGGTCGTCTGATCGTGTGTTATTAAAATAGTATTAATGACACTTAATCGGGTCTTGAAGTCCTTGATTCCCCTTTGAAGATCTGGAGCCGTTGTGGAGTCTTCCGGAGGTTTGAGGCTGAAGATCCGACAGTTGGACACATGGCAGCTCTGGAGCATACTGTGGGGAACAGATAGGTCCGGTGCCAGCAGACACGTGTCAGTTCTGGAGCTTCCCTCGGTCTGGGGTTAGGTCCGAGGGTGCCGTTACGGTACATAGCCCGGAGCTTCCCCCTTGTGGGCGGTAGCTCCGGTTTCATGGTACACGTGACAACCCTGGGACTAACCATGTTGGGGAAGCGGGTCCGGTTATGTCTGACATGTGGGCCTCCGAAAGTCTTCAAATCAAGTAGATGACCTTTCCTTGAGATCTTTGCAATCTCAAGGGGTATACGGTACCCAGGGTACCGACAGAAGCATTGTAGGAGTCTCTATGTAACCCTTATCCTAGTCCCATAGAATGCTCTTGTCTGTGTCACACTACTCCAAATTATCATTTATCCATCCTTGCTAGAACCCTACCTAGACCAACCTAGCCTCTCCACTTGATGATTGTTTTACTTCCATCTAGCCTTCCTTTGGGAGAATATAAATGACACACTTTGGGAATACTCTTAGATGGGGAATGCTACATCGATAGATTCCGTGCGCTTACGAATTTAAATGTATAATCAAAAATCTATTAACAAGCATTTCTGACACCACTGCTAGAGATGAATTGTTAGTAGTGCATAGGAACCATCAAGAGTCACCACCTGCCACTTATTCCTACAAATCGTAGGTCTACAAGACATTCAACGATACGTAATTATCTAAGCACCATGCTTACTTAAAAAGTGAATACCTTAAGACTCCATATACAAATACCATCCTAAGGCAATGAGTAACCTAAACATCGTTGAAACCAATGTTGGGACTACATTACTCATATTAATATAATCACATTAATACCTAATTAGACTATAGTGGAGGTGCATGATGTTTATGATAGTATAATAAGAACATTATAACTAGATCATAATGACATATATACCTAACACATGAATGGAACCCACGACCAAACAAGGAACACTTCATCCAAGTATATGAATAAATAAAGACTAATAATATTATAAAGAATAATGTCGCAAATACAAGATAAGATACATGAGCCATACTTTTCCCAAATTAGACTTGGGACTAGAGGCTCCTCTCTACAGCCTAACCTCCACTAAGGACCTAAGAGCACTAGTGTAATACAGGAGAGAATGCTTGAGTGGTTTGTGTGAGAAGTGAGGAACCCCCTATTTATACATGGAGTAGGGGTGGTTCCCGCCACAATTAGCGCACTAATCATTCTTCACTGCCTATGAGGAGCCAACACGTGGAGGAAGACCGAGTTTGGCGCCAGGGACAACTTGGCTGACTAGGGGGGGGGGGGTCAACCAACCTGGTCCTGCCCCCCCCCCCCCTGGTGTGCTTCCTCGGGCTGACTTCCAGATGGGCCCTTATCCCTTCTCCGGGTTGTACACTATTGGATCTCCTCGGATATGCCTCTGAGAGTCATGGGTCCATGTGGTGCCACATGTTGTCGCGTGATTCACTGGGGTAGTAATTTTTAGGGTTGCTCCCCTCATTCTCCATCATTTCTGCATAGAAACTCTTACATGCACTATTTCTCCAAGTACAAGTGGAATTATGTTAAATCTAACTATGATGTGTGTGAAAAATGTTTATTCCTCCACGTAATTGAGATATATTGACGGTCCAAATTGGTATACAATGACCATCAACAAACTCCCCCAAGCTTACCTTTTGCTCGTCCCAAAGCAATGATAAGGACTTAGGTTGTTGATCAGGAGTCGCTACAATGTTCTATTTTGCAAAAGTACCAAGAGCACAATAAAATATTATACCTTGTAATGAATAAATTGGCTATGGTACCTCACTCTTTTTTCTTAGTCAATATGAGACTTATGCCTCATCCTTTCCTGGGTGGTTGAAAGATAGAACAACAGAGTGAGCATGCATCACCTAATGTTTAAGTTCCACTCGATTTTTTTGGAGAATTTCAAATGGTGTTTGAATTTAAGTTCCTCAATGATGCACTCGGTCACTCCTATGTGGAAGTGGTATTTGTATCCTCACTAAAGCAATGCCTTTCTTTTCCTACATCTCAATAAGGCTTTTATGTGGAGCTTGGTAGGGATCAAGAGTAGGCATATTTGCAACACATTTATTGCTAAGTCAAAAGAGTAAACTTTAGGAGAAAACAAATCATACTTTTGATCAAGATTTGTGCAAGTGTGATGGAAGATTTGTGGAGTGGAAATATGAAGATGACTCCTTTGTATGCACTCTCTTTTTGTGAGGATGAAACATGGCTACTTATTCTTTTTTTTCTCATGCTCTTGTATGTGAGCATGCATTTTTTTTCTTTTTCTTGTAGCCATTTGTTCTACTCCTCTTTTCTTTTCAAATATTTTGGAGAGAGTATTATGCAAGGGAAGCATGAAGTATCTTTTGGTGGTGGAATGGTATGATGGAATGTTGCTAACTTCTAGTGTAGAAGTTTAGCATGTGCTGCTGCAATCTTGATCTTAAAAGTATGAAAAGATTTTGTAATAGGCCTACACTAGTTTGACTAGGCTCAATGTGATAGCAAATAGCATAGGCATAGGGTTTATCTAATTCAACTCATCATATGGCTTTCGTAGGAGTTTATATCAAATGAAGAACTCCCATTTTAAATATTCTCTAAGAAATTTTGTTTCACTTTTAACTAGGGTATTAACAGCTCTTATCACTATATCATATCCCACAACAACTTAGAATTGGACTTAGTTTGTGCTACCCACAAATTCCAAGTTTAAGAAAAGAATATTCTAAGCTAATAAACGTAATACTTGGAGAATACTAAGTTGTATGAAAGGGACTAGAGAAAATAAAACAGAGCAACTATTCATCATTTCAACCTATATAAAGTAAAAATACTTTTACCGCATAGCTTTTATTTTATTAACCTAACCTATACAACATTAATATTTTTTTAGATGCAATGGTGGTGGAAAGAAATAAGTAAAATGAAAGAATGCAAATGGGGTGTGATACAAGTTACGTCAGGTGGGGGTCCTCCCCCAAACTTGCTCTTCTCAATCTCCGTGATAAGTGTTGAACCCTTGATGACGAAAATAGGCCATGAGGTCGGCCTATTGTTGTTACAGCGTGGTGTTGACATTGTTGAACTGTGTGTCGATTTGTTGCTGCCAGTCGTGGGTACCTTGGATGTGGTCTTGAATTGTGTTGAAGATGTTGCTAGTCCTCACATCAAGATCTCCCATCCGTTGGGAAGTTCCACCATTCCTTGGCCAATGGTCACGATAACTTCAGGTCGAAAAGGAACATCATGTACCCATTGGTGGAGGAGGCAAGCTACTAGGCTTGAGATTCCTCCAGTGGTAGCCCACTCTTGCCACGACGATCCTTTTGCCTCATACATTTGAGGTTGGTTCCAATCGGGTGCATCACCCGTTGGATCCAATTCCTCTTGGTATTCATAGACGGGAGGGTAAAATGGTGGCATGCCCATGGTCGCTCTACGTGAATGGATCCTTGTGACCCTGCCAGACACATTACTCCTACAAGCCTCTTCGATAGGTTAAGAGCAATGGTTAGTTCCCGGTACTTATATAAATGAAAGTATAGGATAGGCAACCGCATTTCATTTACATGGTCAGGACAGAAAAACACTAGCGATCCATCTAGATCATGTTTAAGAGTGTGTCCTTGCACTAGATAATCCCCATCTATTAAGTAGCTAGCTGCTGTAATATATTCAATTAAAGCATTTTCTAGAGCCCCTACTTTCATAGCAATGTGGGTAATTAATGAAGTACATTCAATTGGTCCCATCATTTTAGTGTTTTCTAACCATTGTGACATCATAGCCTTTAACAGCAACAATTTTAATCTTTTTAACCATGGCATAAAGGGTTCAAAGTTCATCATCACCAACAATCCTAACATCCCCTCTAGAAAACATAGTCATAGCCAACCATCTATGAATGAAACATACAGTAGGGTTTTGAAAGTGGCTATTCTTAGGGTTCTTACACACTACTTCACCAGTTAAGTCTTGCCAAAAACTTTGTTTATTAAATTTAGGCAAAGTATCTAAATCTATCAAACAACATCTATGGAAGCCAAGGAGTTCACTAAATTCATTCCATAGCATAAAGTATTCTTTTTAGAAAAACCTAAAAGAAATACCTTCAAATCCTAAATTTAATGGTGAATAGGAATTGAATAGTAATGAGGTTTTAACCTTCCTCATCTATTCGAGCAAAATTATCTCATCCTAATGCATGCCAAATGGTAAAGATTTTTGAATTCATAAATATTCTGGAGAGTAGTGCCGGATCGTAGGCCTTCATCTGGACGAACTCACGATCTCGAAGGATGTTGTAGACTTGTCGTTCAACGTAACTCCTCAAGTCGAGGTTGTCGTCGTTGAGGTGGCAGAGTGGAGCATCACCTTATTCCATCGGGACATCGTTTTGCACACCTCTCCACCGTGGACTTGGTGTAGGCTCCGGGGAGAGGTGTGAGCTTGAGTTCCTCCCATGGCTTGAGCTTGATGAAGGTCCCTTCCTCTTCCCAAACCACTTCTTCATGCTCTTCATGGATGCACAACTTAAGAACAAAACAAACTCAAAATGGGTATATTAGCAAAAACCAAACGAAAACCCTCAACAAATTGTTCTGTCAATTTGAGAGCAACTTGCAAATGCAAAATGCAGATGAGAGTCAAATCAAATCTTTTTGGCTTGAACTCAGGAGAAATGTTGCAACAAAGAGCACAACAATTCTTGAGAAAGTTTGAGAGTGAGTTGGGGAGGTGAAAATGAGGTGAAGTGTGAAGCAACCCATTCCCAGGCATGTATAAATAGCATAGCACCCCCAACGGTCATAAGAGGTAAGAATGTACCCGTTGGAGGAGAGAGAGCCAAAATGGCTTTCTCCCCCTCGGACGACTAGGGGGGTCAGCCGACCTGTAGGTGGGGCCCCCTGTCTCCTCGTTTGGCATGTTGCTCCCCAACGGCTATATTTCTAGCTGTTGGGTGAATCGACCATAAAATTGCTCTGAAAAATTGTTTTTCAAATAAAATTTCCCCACATTCGATATTTTTTTGATTTTCCTAAACATGAAAAATTAATCTAAGTTGAGACTACAAAATTCCCAACCCTAAAAAAAAATCAAAACATGCTATGCGCAAAATGCAAAAATCCAAACGATGGTGGAAATAAAAAAGAATGAGATAACTACAAAATTAACCTATTGGCGAGGTCCCATCCAAAATCCGATGGGATGGATTTTTCTCTTTCATCTTGACGCTCATTTTCCAGCCTCCGGCCCCGGAGAAATGGGCACGGCTGGCTCGCCTTGCTTCTTCCGCCACACCTTCCTTGGTGGTCTTGTGGAATTGGACCATTTGGATAGCCCTATCTTTTCCATCTTTTTAAATTGTCGACATGGGAGAAAAGATGTAGTCTCCTCATAAATTAAATTCCTCATGAATTTTATGAGGGAGTCCACTTGGGATGGTGTAACTTTGACCTCCTTGATATGTTCGACATTCGGAACATACTTGATTTTGATCATGAAGCATTGCTCCTTCCTTGGCTGAAAGTCAAACTTTTCCTCCTTGCCATTGATGTGGAAGTGGATTTCTCTGGCTCCCACATTGTTGTGAGCATTCGTGATGCTAAGGAAGGGGCGCCCAAGAATGAGCAGGGTTTCCTTCACGACCTCCATGTCGAGCACCACGAAATTCACGAGTATGAAGCAGTTCTAGATTTTCACCGGGATGGTTTCGGCGATATACGTGGGGTAGCAAACCGATGAGTCGGCCAGCTGGAGCTGCATAGCTTTTGGAGATAGCCTTGTGAAGTTTAGCTAGTGGAAGACCACCTTTGGCATGACACTAACACTTGATCCAAGGTCACAAAGGGCCTTGTCAAAGTGTAGTATGCCAATGGAGCAGGATATGGTGGGATATCCAGGATCCTTCAGCTAGTTGCTTTCCCGTAGTGAACCATGTTGGCATTTTTAATGGGAGGCTCGGGTTGCCCTGTCATCTTGCCATTCTCCAATTGCAGGACAGCAGCTGCCAGTTGAGCTAATCGGGTCACTAACATCTTGTTGATGCTCAACAGGTTCTTGAAGGAAGAAGCTTAACCTTCAACCTTGGCATTGATGTTCTCTAGGGTCTTGTCATTAGCCGACAGCTTCTTGAATAGGGCATCGTTGACCTTGAGCTCGCTAATGGCAAGTTCCCTCGGGCGAGACTGGTTCCCATTACCGTTTTGTTGTTGTTGCCTCCTTGAAAGAAAGGGCATGGGTGGCCCCACCCTTGACCTCCTGGATGGCAGCCACTATTGTTGTTGTAGTTCCTGTTGTTGGCCAAGTACAAGGCATCCTCACGAGTCTCATTGCAGTCACTCCCCATATGACCCGCGTTGCAACAAACTTCACATGTCATGTGAAAGTCAAAGGCTTGGACTGTGCCAAATGCTTCACCACTGGCTTGACTGTCCAACTTCTTCATAAGGAGGTCCAATTTGGCAGCGATCACGTCCACCTCCTTCAAGGTGTGCATGCCCTGTTGTTAGGGGTGGAGACGCTCATTGCTCCGCCCCATGTTGGAAACCATCTTCTCAATTAACTCCTTAGCTTTGGGTAGCTTGAGCGAGAAGAAGGCTCCTGCAGCAGCAGCATCCACATGATCATGGGCTGACGAAGTCAGTCCGTTGTAGAAGTTTTGGATGATGAGCCAGTCATACATCCTATGGTGGGGAAAGGCTAGGATATACTCATGCAGCCTTTCCCAAGCCTCGGGAATGGATTCTTTGGGCTCTTGCTGGAAGCTTGAAATTCTTCCATGTAGGGCATTAGTCTTGCCCAACGGGAAGCACTTGGCAAGAAATGTTGAGGAACATTTCTCCCATGTATTTATAGCACTTCGGTTTGTGTAGAACCACTGCTTCGCTCTCTCAAAGTGGGAGAACGGAAACAGTCTAAGACGGATTGCATCAGGTGCAACATCCTTGATCTTAAAAGTGCTAAAAATCTCGAGGAATTGTTGCAAGTGAGCATTGGCATCCTCGTTGGCTTTCCCATAGAATGGATTAGCCTGCACAATAGTGATTAGGCCAGTCTTGATCTCGAAGTTCACATCTCCCCTATTGACATTGGCCTAGTAGGCACATTGTCAATAGAGGGAGCCGAGAACTTACGAAGGGTCTTCTAGGCATTGTCTTGGAGCATGATGGTGCGGTTGTGACAAGTTTCCTAGCCGACAAGATGACCTGAGGAGGAATGATACGAGGTCGAAATCTTCTCAGCAGTGACTCAAGATCTTCTACGTAGTTGGCCGGCAAACGAAAACCGGTCATACACTACCCTATTTTCACATCAAAAAATGTGAAAACAAGGAAGGTTATCCTACTGAATACCTACTATGATACCATTTACCACATGATCATGGAAATAGTTTGTGTCTTCCCCGGCAACAATGCCAGAAATGCTTGTTGGTATTTTTAACGCCTACAGGTCATCCTAGCACAAGGCTAGTTCTGCAGAGGCACTAGGCTAACCTAAGACAAATCAAGATGAATTCCGCAAGTGCACAGAAAGTACCGCTGTAGCATTTCACCTGAGAGTATTACCTAGGGTATCGTATTTGTTTATCCCAAAGGAAGGCAAGGAAGAAGAGACTCAAGGTCAAGGATAGAAGAGGATGTTCTAGTGAGGGATTCGGTAGGATGGATAAATGAAGTGATGTGGTAGTGTGACACACATCTAAGCAAACTACTCTAAGGGGTAAGAATGTCCTAGTGGAGGATAACTTAAGGAGAGAGAGATAGAGATAGAGAGAGAGCAACTCCTACTATGCTTTAGGGATTCATACACATAGTCAACTAGTGTACATATGGCTATGCTAACTACGAGTACTAGGGCTTAGTGGTCCAACATATCGGGTCCAACATGATGTTTATGATAGTATAATAAGGACACTATAACTAGATCATAATGACATCTACCTAATACATGCATGGAATCCACAATCAAACAAGGAACACTTCATCCAAGTATATGAATAAATAAAGACTAATAATATTATAAAGCATAATGTCGCGAATACAAGAGAAGATACATGAGGCATGCCTTTTCCAATTTGTACTTGGGACTAGAGGCTCCTCTCTACAGCCTAACCTCCACTAAGAAACTAATAGCACTAGTGTAATACAAGAGAGAATGCTTGAGTGGTGTTTGTGAGAAGTGAGGCACCCCCCTATTTATACACAGAGTAGAGGTGGTTCTTGCCACAGTTACAGTGTGAATCAGTCTTCACCGCATATGAGGAGCCAACACGTAGAGAAAGACCGAGTTTGGCACCAGGGCCATGTCGGCCGACTACGGGGGTTGGCCGACCTGGTCCTGCCCTCCCCCCCCCCCCCCCGGGTGTGCTTCGTCGGGGTTACTTCCAGGTGGGCCCTTATCCCCTTCCGAGGGGATACACCGTTGGGTCTTCTCGGATACGCCTGGGAATGAGTCATGGATCCACGTGGTGGCACATGTCATCACGTGATTGGCTGGGGTGGAACTTTTTAGATTGCTCCCCTCTTTCTCCATCATTTTTGCATAAACTCTTGAATGCACTATTTCTCTAAGTACAGCTGAAATTATGTTAAATCTAACTATGATGTGTGTAAGAAATATTTATTCCTTCAAAAAATTGAGTTACATTAATGGTCGAAATTGGTATATAACGACCGTCAACAATTGACTTAGACATTCTGTGCCTAGGTTTAATAAATAATACTTATGAAATGACTCAATGGTTGGCATGTAGCAACCTAGCAATAGTGATGTCCATAATTTTGATTTGAACTCATTCATACATGGATCACTAAATTTTAAATTCCTAGGCAAGAAATTAAAAATGTTCAAGAGGATAAAAATTGAAATTCTTGTTTGCCATAATCCACATGATAAATATTTTCTCATGTAAAAAGTAAAGATGGTTAGAAAATTTAAAAGATGAATGAATCAATAGAGTGTACATCAATCACTTGCATTCTATGAGTAGGAGATTTAGAAAGTGTGCAAATTGATTAATTTATAAAGCTCCATTCCTATATCAATGAATAACACAATGTTTATGGATGCATTCGAATTTGAACCCGATATATCTTTGTTTTTTTTCTTCCTCGGATGTACAAATGAAATTCGGTCATAAAACTCAAAGTTTTAGTTGTACAAGTGCCAGGAGCTAACCATCCCTCTCTATAAGAGGGGAAGCTTGCAAGAATAGTATTTATATGTAGGCATGGAAGAAGTCAATTTGGAGGTACCATTTCCACATGTTTTGGCCAATGGGTAACCAAGCATGTTTGAAACCTATCGGGATTTAATCCTGTTGGCAAATCATAGCTTTACGAGGGTGGAGGTTTGACATGGAAACCTTCCATGAGCAACCAATGCGCTTACACGAATAAGTTAGATCTCTATGCTCCAACTATTCTAAGCACCCATTCAAGCTCAAGGGAGTTGCCACCGTCGTTGGGTGCACATTGTTCCTCTGTGGCTAAAGATTATTTCAACCTTAGCTAAGGAATGATAGATCGCACCCAATGCATGTTGGGTACATATTATTCCTTTGTGGCTCAAGGTTATTTTGTCCTTAGCCAAGGAATGGCAAATCACATCCAACACCTTATTGGTACACCTTATTCCTTTGTGGTTAGATGTTATTATGACATTAGCCAAAGAATGAAGCATGACACCCCACATATGGGAGACCTTCAGGTGCGGATGAGCGACATCAACAACACTCTCCTTGACCACACTCATGGCACCCATGGGAGACAACACAGCATCGGCACTCAACCCTCCAATGTCAAAGCCATGCTGCATCATGGTTAGTCCAACCTCATGGCCTACCTCCACTGTTAGAGGTTTCAACCCCTATCATGGACCTTGACAAAGGAGAAGCTTGGGGGAGGATTACCACTTGAGGTAACTTGTATCACACCCCATTTGCATTCCTTTATTTTATTTCTTTGTTTACACCACATTTGCATCTAAAAAAGATATAATAATGCAGTATAAGTTAGGTTAATAAAATAAAAGATGTGCAGTAAGAATATTTTTACTTCACATAAATTGAAATGATGAATAGTTGCTTTGGTTTGTTTTCTCTAGTCCCTTGCATACAACTTAGTATTCCAAGTATTGTGTTTATTGGCTTGGAATATCCTTGCCTTAAACTTGGAATTTGTGGGTAGCAAAGGCTAAGTCCAATTCTAGGTTGTTGTGGGGTATGATATAGTGATAAGAGCTGCTATACCCTAGTTGAAAGTAAAACTTGATTTCTGAGAGAAAATTTAAAATGGGAGTTCCCCATTTGATTTAAATTCCTACAAAAGTCATATGATGATTTGAATTGATAAACCCCATGCATATGCTATTTGCCTTCACATTGAGCCTTGTCAAACTAGTACACACCTATCACTGCAAGGATTCTGGTTTATCACAATGAAAAAATTCATCACAGTAGGTTATTTTTCGTCGCAATAGGTCGCTGTTGCAATGAAAAAGAACATGGCGATAGTTTTTATGAATCGTCGTAATAAATCATGTGGTGATAGGTTATTGCGATGTCTTGACATCCCTGGCGAATAGTATGGTATTGCAACGATTTCCCATCGGTGGCAAATAGGACGCTATTGCAACGATTTCATGTGTTGCGACGATTTAACGTATTGCAACGAATAGTACAGTATTGCAATGGGTTCATGATCATGGCAAATAGTTCGGTTTTGCAACGATCCCATAATCGTGGAAAATAGTATGTTGTTACAATGATTTAGCATATTGCGACGATTTAACATATTGCAACAAATAGCATGGTATTGCAATGATTTCACATTCGAGGTAATTTTATTTGGTTGCAACGATTTCACAGGTGTGGCAATAGTACGGTATTGTAACAATATCACATTCGTGGCAAATAGTATGTTATTGCAACGGTTTAGCTTAGTGTGATGATTTAACATATTGCCACGAATAGCATTGTATTGCAACGATGTCGCATTCGTGGTAATAGTATGTGATTGCAATGATGTTGACATTCGTGGCAAATACTAAAGTATTGCAACGATTTTCACAGCCGTGGCAAATAGTACTGTATTGCAACGATTTATGGTGTTGCGACGATTTACCATATTGCAACAAATATCACGGTATTGCAATAATTTCACGTTCGTGGCAAATAGTACGGTACTGCAACTATGTCACAGCCATGGCAAATAGTATGGTACTGCGACGGTTTAACGTCCGTGGCAAATAGTATGTTACTACAATGAGTCAACAAACATGGTCAATAGTATCGTATTGCAACGATTTCAGATCCGTGGGAACTAGTCTGGTACTACAACGATTTCACATCTGTGGCGAATAGTTTGGCATTGCAACGAGTCCACAAATGTGGTGAATAGTACCATATTGCAACGATTTCAGATCCGTGGGAACTAGTATGGTGCTGCAACGATTTCGCATCTGTGGTGAATAGTTTGGTATTGCAACAATTTCTTATATGTGGCAATAGTGTTTTAATGCAACATTTTCTGTGTGGTGGCAATAGCAGTCTAGAGCAACGTTTTTTGAGTCGTTGCCAAATGTTTATACTGCAACATTTTGTAATTCCTGGAAATAGCTTCCTATCGCAACAATTTATCATTCGTGACAAGAAATTCATAATGCCACGTTTTATAATTAGCGGCAGTAGAACCCAAATGCACCAGGTTTGAAAATTAGTGGCAACGGAATCACGAGTTTAACAATAAACATCCATCAATTGATATTGCAACACGCATAACAACACTCATGGATTAGTAAAGCGACATGTTTGCGTGCCAAGAGTTTTTCTAAGCTGACCGGGACTAATTGTTGGAGCAGGTGGCTTTTGACGGTTCCTTTGGTGGACCTTTTGTGGAGTGGTCTCCATCACCATTTTGTGCATTTCAGCCATTGAGGCGCGCATGTCCTGCATTTCCTTAGTTGTCTATTCATGATCAGCTGCTATCTGACCTTGTAAGTTCTGGACTTGAACGTTTAACTCTTCATTCTTCTGGTTTATGCAGTCCATCTGGGTGGTTAAGCTATCATTTCTTCCTTCCAACTTCTGCACTTGGTGATTAAGGCCTGCATTTCTATCTTCTACATTTTGAACTTGGTAGTTGAGGCGTTCAGACATCTGGATACGCATACGTTCACGTGCAGGACCAGTTGGGTTAGCCATATAACCACGCCCCCGAACCTGTGATCCTGCACAACCGATTGAGGATCTATAACAACACTGGAAGATGTGGTTTCTCTCCTCACTTGGAATTGGGCCTCCCTGCTCAACTTCCATGTCGTCCACATAGGCACGTGTCTAGATCTATATACGAAAAGAAAAGTCATAGGAAATTTGCAAATATTTATTTAATTGGGGATTGTTTGAAGTGTTACTCACATGTACAGCTTCTGCCATCTTGTTTGCCCAGTTACCATTCTCCAACAAATGTCTTGCCTCCCAAAGTTGTATGTCATCGGGTTCTTCTCCGGTCTCTGGGTCTCGCTACATAAAATACAAGTAAAATTCAACATGTCGGTATACATATTGTTTGCAGCGCAAAGTAAAAGCGTGATTTATTTTTCATACCTTCTTGTAACTAAGTTGGGTGTAGGATTTGGAGCCAAGCAAGTGACTCGCCTTTTGTCTTCTTCGATTTTGAGAATTGGTCCTGCTTATTGACTGCAATAATTTTAAGAATTAATTCCACAAATGAAAGTAAATGAAATATTTTTTGTGTGATGCAAAGCTATTAAAAAGTTAGCTGATCTTGAATCGCTCAGACCCAAAATATTCTATTAGGTGCAACCACTCAGGCGTCGTTACGTCAGCAGGCTTGTTTCGTATACGTTCTTCATCGGTAGAATAACTCTTATAGGTGGCATGCAAAGTCGAACGCCACCCCTTGTAGCGCTCACCAGCAATATTCAAAATTTTTCCTGCGCTCTCTGGTGTGTCCTCCATGTCCCAGGAATCCTGTACATTGTATAACAAGTTGTTGTAAACGTACAGGATGAAGATTGCAAGAAAAAAATACTTGTGTGGGGGTGTGACAACACTAACCAGAATGTCTCGTACTACATCTCTCTTGTTACTATGGCCAACCTCTACCCACTTCCTTGCACAGCTAAGGGATGCATGACTTTTTGTATACATAACCACATCATCGACAAAGTGCCGCTGATTAATACCAACCACAGCACCCAACCTAGCGGAGAACTAAATTGGTAGCTTCACATGCTCCATTCTACTAACTTGGGATGCATAGCGTATTCTGGCAATCTTAAGTCCTTTAGCCACACTTCTTCCTAGCTTCTTCTATTACATTGATTCAAACAGTAAAGGATTAAAGCAAATTACCGCCTGAACAAGTTTAGTATCATGTACAAATAGTGTGAAAAGAAGAAAGTTTGATGTTCATACCATCTTCAGGACGAGTGCGGCAAATACGAGCGTGGGACGACCGCGTCGTCCCAACACCATTTTGTTCTATAGTACTCCCTCCTGGTTTATATTAATTGTCGTATCAGACCAACAAATGAATTAAAAATGAACTACTAGTTAGGACTGTTTGAACAACAACTATTTTGATGGTGGGGGGGGGGGTACATTGTTGACTTCTTTGTTGCTGTTCATACCCTAAAATGAGCCATCAGGTACACATGTCAGCGGCGGTACACACTCGTAGTACTGCAGAAGATTTTAAGTCCATCAGCAAAGCAGGCAAGACTGTGAGGGGGCATGCAGCTGGCAACACTAGACTAGACAAAGATAGGGTTCACCGGTTCGGTCTGGCTGACATCAGTCTGAGCGCGTCTCGAAGAGAATTATTAGTTGCAGGGAAAGTAATGAACGCCAGCGGTAGCAGGTGGCGAATGCAAGACAGATAAGACAGGCAGCTTGCGGGATTGAAATCCAATGCAGTACTGCGCCTGCATTAGCTACTACTGACATGAGGGCCCAAGAGACATCGGGTCCACTTGTCAGTGGCGGCTACTGCAGGTGCAGTACTGCACAGTGCCAGCTTGCGATGCTCAACAAAGCGAGGGTTCGGTCTCGCCGAAACTCTCGAGGAGGATTGGTGGTAGGGCGAGTAATGGCCAGGGATCTGCGGGCGGCGGGGTAATCATGGCACGGGAAGGATGGGACGTGGCGATGGGCGAGGGAGACGGGTCAGGGAGGACACTGAAGTGATCAGCAGAAGGGCGTGGGCGCCTGTGTCGGCTGGAGTGGCCGGCAGCGAGAGAGCACATCGTGGAGGCATAAAAAGATCATGCCATCACACAGGCTGATGAACTGTAAACTATAAAGACTAATTAGTAAGAAAGTAGAATCGCAAGGCATGCTAAAACAATTAGTAGATCCTATGAAAGAATGCAAATGACTATGATACACCCATCATCAATACATCTAAAGGATAGAATGTAGTCTCTCAAAATGCTCCAAATTCAATGCTAAAGGAGTAAAAAACTAACACGCTCTGCCAAAACAAATGGCACGGTAGAGAGGCAGGTAGTAATGTGATGTGATATGGGTAGTTGGAAGCTACCGATAGAGTTGGAGTGGGACATTTTTTAAGCTCCAAAAGTAAAGTTACGATGGGGCGGAAGGAGTATTTCTGGATTGTATATCTATACCTGTTGTTGGTTCAAGCATCGTAGTACCAGGGAGTGACGAATCTCGGGGTTCCTGAACATCATGTGCTGCAATATTCTCTACATACCATGCAAAGGATTTAATGTTGTCTAAATTTGTTTAATTTTGATAGTAAACACATTTATAGTTATACCAGGTGCTTGTTGGCCACCATAAATGCTTGTAGACGACATCACGTCTTGATGTCTTGTTCCTAATGTAAAGAACATTGTAAGTAGTGATTCCAAATATTAGTGATAACGTCATATTACATGACCGACGTAGATTTTGGATCGGATGGTGTGCTTTCTATAAACTGCAGTGTTTGTTACGAACGGAGGAATTAGAAAAGAAAGAATAGAAAAAAAACGTACGATCCGAGAAAGCCACAAGAAACAAAAAAGTGTAAAAACCATGGGAACTAAAAATCTTAGGAATACAAATTTGTAAAACAGGGATGGGGTTACAACATTTGGAGTGGTTGATCAGATAACCCGTGCATCATTTACTTCTAAATACAGAAATTACATACTACTACCTCTGGTTTTTAGTATTTGTCATTCCCGGCCAGGAATTGAACTATAAATATACTACTGTAATAAGCTTTCGGAGCGACATTAATTTCGGGACAAATGTAGTATATGATGCATGAATATATATATATATATATATATATATATATATATAACTAAATTCGTGAAACGGAAGACCACACTTCTTCTTTGATAATTTATTTAATCTTCGTATATCAGGATGGATCGTGTATAACTTAACTAGCCCAAAACTGCATGGATCGTGTATAACCAAGCCAATATAGCTCTATAAAAAGACGGCATGGATAGTGTAGTTTACCTAGCACAAAACTGGAGTCCGGGATGCGATATCGCACGGAGGTGTCGGCGACGAAGAGGTTCGGTAGAGCCCGTGAAACTTGGTTGCCCGACGTTGTACCCAGGAGTCAACACCACCAAGAGCTTCGATGCGTCACTGCGAGATCCATGGGGGAAAATTGTAAAAACCGTGGGAAATGAAAACACCAGAATTTCTTAAGAATACATGTATGGAACACAGGACAGAGAGACAACACATTTGGAGTACTGCAAGATCACCGGAAGGGCGGGGCAGCGGTGTGTCGGGAATGGAGGCCAGTGTTTCCATTTATACTCATTGTGGCTGAAATAGGGTTAGAATAATAGGCGGGACTGAAATTGGAGGCTCAGGTAGTGAAAATTGAATTGTCAAAATCTCAAATGTGGCGCGCCAAGTAGAACGAAAAAATTTTCGAGGGAGTGGAGAATTTGAAGCAAGTCGTGCCCTTGTGCACGCATGCAATCGTGATTAATTACATGTCATGTCGCGTCGATTCCTGCACATGGTGCATGTAGTTAGAGGGGTAGACTTCGTCTTAGGACAACTTGCTCTCTTCTTAATTCTTCTTTGGTTCCATGCATGGAGATCAAAATCTAAAAGCAGTCATTTGCTAGCTAGTGGGACATTACAAAAAAATACGAAAAAAATATGAATCGCCAAATGTATATGATGCTAATGCAAACGATATGCAAATACAGAACACCCAAGTCCACGAAAGGACGATGGCAAACAATCAGCATTCTGTAACGTTAATCACAATGAAATGATAACATGTACTATATACTACTACTAAAAATACATTTTCCCATGCTCCAACTACAAATGAAAAAATTGAGTGAAAGAACACAAAAGAGGAGCAACGCAGCCTCAACCACGATCTCAATGGAGTTTCAACCAAGAGTCATCGATTGTCGCAACACAACGAATTCTTGGCTAGACATTGAACAACAATTATCTCGCCCCTTTTTTAGAAAGGAGTTGTTTTTCGATACTGCATAGGACGCATTGTTCACGAATAGAAAAGACATTTTTCATTAACATAAAACAACACATATATTGGAAACAAGAACTACGAAAGCACATAGAAAACAAGAAAAAAAACTACAAATACTACTCTACTCGGAGTCAGAGGAGATCTCCTCCACCTCCTTCTCTGCCACTGCCACCTCCTCCTCCATCGCTACTGTCGCCGCCGCCTCCTCCGCCGCTATTGCCGTCGCCTCCTCCTCTGCCGCCGCTGCTGCCGCCTCCTCCGACAATTGAGTCCGAAACTTTCGAGCGACGATCTGCAGAAGATGTTGGGGGCCCTTGATGAGGACATCACTTCTATAGATACAAACAACACTCCATTGAACATACAAGATGCAATTAATAGAGTTCATACACAACAATTAATTTCAGAGGTGAACTCGTTCTTATATATTTCCTTATATGTTTTTGAGCATAGATTGCTACTTAATGATTTATTTGTGATTAGGATCCATGGAGAGGTTCAAGTAGTACTTGGAGGGAGTATTAGGGACGTGGAAGACCAGAGAATTCGTTCAAAGAAGATGGAAACTGAACCAAACTCCAAACCGTATCCAACTCGGAGTCCAGGAGCAGTACGCACTAAAACGGATGCCCAGGACGCATACGAACTCCGTTTTGGACGTTCTATATATGCATGGAAAGGGGAGAGGATAAACTTTCCAATGGCGCCGGTCCCATGTCAAAATTCCGTCAGAGTCGATGGGAATCGTCGAAACAAAATCAAGTACAGAATCTGTCAGGGTGCTGCGCCACCGTATTGGGCCATTGGGCCTTGTATCAAGTCTAAGTCCATTATTTTCGTGTCTTAGGGTTAGGTCACGACCCTAACACCCCGTTAGACGTCCTCCCACCTATATATACTCCATGGTAGCCGCCATAGACAATTGGGTTTTGCTTAGATCAATAATATCGCCATTTTTCGGTTTGTGAAACCCCAATTCAGCAATTTCAGATTGCTTCTTCTACGTTCTTGCTTGTGTTCTCGGTTGCACTTGCAGGGATTAGCCTTCTTGGCGAGGTCAATCGTGTGAAGCACGGTTGATAACCAAAGGAGCGGTGGTGTAGTGATTGCAGGGGCTGTTCGTGTTCTACTCGAGAGCCTCGGATCATCAACGTCGAGATCTCCATCAATCGACTTACCCATTACCTTTCGGGAGATCGGCCTCAACCTTTTCTCATCAATTGGTATCAGAGCCAGGTTGACCGTTAGATAATTCATCTATCCATTACATTATTTTTGTTTTTCATACCTAGAGTCCACAAAAAAAGCCACAAAAAAACTTGTAGTTTAGTAGATCTGTTCATTACTTTGTCCAAACCACATTGAGCCTTTGCAACTTTGTTATTCAGTTTGGTTTTGTTGAGTTTGTGTCCGTTGTTGAGTCATATTGCTGGTTTATAAAGTGTTTTTGGTCTTAGTTTGAGTTTTGCATTGTGTGATTCATCCTTTTGAATCACGTCATCACGTCCAGATTAGATTCACCTCTGTCCAGTTTGGTATTTTCATCATATCTCGCTCATACGAACTCGGATTTTGGTGTTCTTGTACTTTCTGAAAAGCTTAAGAAGTGCTCTATAACTTTAATATTCATAATTTTCCCATAAAATATAGTTATAGATGTCTAAATTGCATTAGATCCGAATCTGTTATTGACCTAAAAATTCTGAACAGTCTGTATTTCGGGGTCAGTATTTTCTATTGTTCTTTTCCAAAATAGGTCTTCCATATATTGAAATTAAAGAGGAGAGATATATCTACAATCTTTCTGTTCTAAGTTTTCCAATTTAGAGCCTATAAGTGTGCCTATTTGTCCTTGGAAGATTGAGCAGAAAATCTGCGATAGACACACAAGATATCTTGGGTTGATTTTCATTTTGTTTTTCCCTTGCAGCACATTCTGAAAAAAAAAGGAAGAAAAAAGAAAAAGGCAAGTGCAAAACAAGAAACAAAAGCCGCAAAAAAAAAGAGGAAAAAAACAACAAAAAAAAAACAGAAGTGCTTGCATTCTTTATGTCATCTAGTTTTGTCTCATGTCTTGCTAGCTTGAACTACTAGGAACACATTTAGACCAGCAACTTTGACAAATACTTTGGACACTTATTCAACTTTACTATCTGATTTCATTGTTGCTAATCCTTGCTACATAGAAAGTGCCATCCAAGCTACACTTTACTCTTGAGTAGAATCGATAAACCTTTGCAATCATCCCACGCTTCATTGGTTTCTTCATACCGGCCACCGTTTGCCACCTGCAGTGTCGGTAAGAACACTTGTAAGAGCGTGGTAAGACGCTTGAGAGTGTGTGATTCCACTTCCACATTGCCATTATCCTTTATAGTTGATAGGGGTAACATATTTTTTTGTTATCTTCTCTTTGCTACTAACAATGTCAGGTAAAAGCAAGAATCATGCATTATATGCTGAGATGATAGACATGATGAAGAGGACGATGGAGTTGCTCACTAAAAATCAAATATCATCCAAGGTTGCACATGATGTTCAGACCACCTTTACAACTCCTTCAACAAAAAGTAATTACATTCTCTCATCTTTTCCTTCTTTTGATGGTCTTGGTTATGATGAATATATTGTTTGGGAAATAGAGTTGGATAAAAATTTTGGAAAATGTCATATGTGTGAGAGGAGGAAGATTAGAAATGTTGCAAGTGCATTAGTAGGTTGTGCATTAACTTGGTGGAACAATTTATATGATTTAGAAAAACCTCGAACATGGAAAGATATGAAAATTCTTATGCGAGAAACATTTACTAGTGTATCCAATTGCAAAGATGAAATACATGAGCTTGAGAAGAATTTTCTTGTTGTACCTCCTCCTATGCCTAACCTTTTGCAGGAACAAGAACCAATAATTGTAGAAAATCCAAAAGCGAATGAGGTGTTCAACAACTCCTGTGAAAATTCAGATCTATCAATTCATATTTCACCCACAATTACTGCTGAAAATAAGAATAAAGGTAACGAATATCACAACACACTTGTTGAAGGTGAGAAGTTTTTGGATGTTCTGAATTTTTTCACCAACCATGCTATTATCGAGGAGCGACTAGTGGAATCTTTTATTGATACACTATTGTCACATGTTGATTTTCCTGCTGATCCTTCTGTTAAAAATGAGTTGTGTGCTAATAATTATATTGTACCTATGCTAGAACAACTGAATGAATTTGATACTTTATCACCCACATGTGCTGAAATTAAGAATTTGATTCCAATTACTTGTGAAAGGGATGAGCTGAAATTGTTATCTTCTCTAAATACTTTGCGCTATACTGAATTTGACACTCTTTGTGATCTAGATATCGTAGAAAAGATAATATTTTCTCAATCTGAATTGCCTTTGTTAAGTATAAATATTTTTCAAGCTATAGGCAAATATGAACATAGTGGTATGTTTATGGTGCATAAAGTTTACATATGTTCAAATGAGGAAGCTCCTTTTGTGCTGCAACAACATGGTCAAGTAAATGAATATACTAACGCTAATAATATCTTGTCAAGTTTTTCTAGTATTTTTTCCTTGCAGCAGGGACAACAAAAGCATTGCTCACTGCGGTTGTGCAATATGGACAGTGCTCACTCTATCCCCAAAAGCCTCTTTGCTGAACATACAAGCAAGCCCAGGACGGCTTGTCATAAAGAAGGGGAGAATGATGAGATCATGCACGTTATCATTGCACCTACGAACATGACACAATGTTTATTTTTTTGGGATCCTAGCTCAAGTGAATGTGCACTCTCATTTGATGGACAAGATCAAGATGGCGCACTATGTCGTCCACCACCTTGGCCTCCTCCATTCATGCATACAACAAGATTTGATGGCGTTGCACATTTAGACCAACACATAAGAGGAGATGAACTTGAGTCGAGGACGACTCCAATTCAAGAAGGGGAGGATGATGAGGACATCACTTCTATATATACAAACAACACTCCATTGAACATACAAGATGCAATTAATAGAGTTCATACACAACAATTAATTTTAGAGGTGAACTCGTTCTTATATATTTCCTTATATGTTTTTGAGCATAAATTGCTACTTAATGATTTATTTGTGATTAGGATCCATGGAGAGGTTCAGGTAGTACTTGGAGGGAGTATTAGGGACGTGGAAGACCAGAGAATTCGTTCAAAGAAGATGGAAACCGAACCAAACTCCAAATCGTATCCAACTCGGAGTCCAGGAGCAGTACGCACTAAAACGGATGCCCAGGACGCATACAAACTACGTTTTGGACGTTCTATATATGCATGGAAAGGAGAGAGGATAACATTTCCAATGGAGCCGGTCCCATGTCAAAATTCCATCGGAGTCGACGGGAATCGTCGAAACAAAATCAAGTACAGAATCTGTCAGGGTGCTGCGCCACCATATTGGGCCATTGGGCCTTGTATCAAGTCTAAGTCCATTATTTTCGTGTCTTAGGGTTAGGTCACGACCCTAACACCCCCTTGGACGTCCTCCCACCTATATATACTCCATGGTAGCCGCCATAGACAATTGGGTTTTGCTTAGATCAATAATATCGCCGTTTTTCGGTTTGTGAAACCCCAATTCAGCAATTTCAGATTGCTTCTTCTACGTTCTTGCTTGTGTTCTCGGTTGCACTTGCAGGGATTAGCCTTCTTGGCGAGGTCAATCATGTGAAGCACGGTTGATAACCAACGGAGCGGTGGTGTAGTGATTGCAGGGGCTGTTCGTGTTCTACTCGAGAGCCTCGGATCATCAACGTCGAGATCTCCATCAATCGACTTACCCATTACCTTTCGGAAGATCGGCCTCAACCTTTTCTCATCAGCCCTCCACCCTAGCCACCTCCCCGATCGTCTCGTAGAGGACGTTGAGACGACCGGCCACAAACCATAACCCGAAGCAGTAGTGGCCGGCGGTGTCCATGCTAGTGCAGACGGGAAGTTTTCCAAGACCCAGACGGTCAAACGAGTGAGATGTATCAAAAAAATACATCTCGCACCAATTGGTCAAGCATTTTTGTGTGCCCGGCGGTGGCGAAAGGGTGCTCGGTGGCCTCCTTCAGGCGCCAATTGAGTTCATCAAAGCGGTGTTCGACGAGGCGGACAGTCTCCTGAACCCAAACGGGATGAGGAGGTGTGGGCACCGTGGGAAGAAGGGGACGGAGGAGATGCGTGTGTCGCCTCCAGTTCCACCGGCATTGGCTGCGACGGAAACGGAGAATAAGGAGGTTCGGAGGACGTCGACGGCCTGGAGCACTTTGGTGCGGGGCTACCCATTTGTGCAATGACAGAGGTGTGGAGAAAGAGCGAGAGGTGGTCGGCGATGGTGCGGTGGTGAAGCAAGAGAAGTTTGGAGCCTATGATCGATGGAGATGGAGTGGTGCGGTGGAGGTGCAAGAGGACGGGTGTGCCTTTGTAGCGGGTCCTCGTCTAAGCGGACTGCTGTGCAATCTAGACTCCTGTGCAAGCGTGCAATCCGCGAATCTCAGCCATTGGACGGACATCCAAGGGTGGCTGACATTTTACACATAAACTTTTCCACCTGTCTGTGTAAAGGGAAGGATCTATGTGTAAAATGTCAGCCACACTTGGATAGCGTCGAATGGCTGAGATTCGCGGATTACACGCTTGCGCAGGAATTCAGATTGCATAGCAGTTGTTGCCGTCTAAGTGCACGAGTGGAGATGATCGGACACTTCAAAAACTACGCTTTGAATTAATCCAAACCGCGGTTGGCTTCCTCTAAGTTGTCGCAACGGCTCGACGCGTCCCATCTCCGCTTCACGGGTAGTTTTTTAATTTGACATGTAAAGGGTCCAGGGTATGCAGCGGCCCACTTGGCATACTTTGCAGGTCCGTCCGGCGGTGTTTCAGTTTTCCAGTTCCAGTTTTTAAGTTTGACACGCAAAGGGCCCACCGGCCCAAGGTATATGCAATGTTCCAGTTTTTTTAGTTTGTCACGCAAAAGACCTCGATCATGTTTCATGATGTTATGTGTTTTTTTGAAAGATCGTCACATATATATATATATATATATATATATAGTTGAAAGATCGTCAGAAAACACAAGAAAAAAGTACAAGACGATGAACACACGACACATTCATGCATTCATTAACACACACACACACACACACACACACACACACACACACACACACACACACACACACACACACATATATATATATATATATATATATATATATATATATATATATATATATATATATATATATATATATATCACAAACCCTCGTTCATGTTTTCTCAATTTGACATGCAAAAGACCTCGATCATGCATGTTTGATGACGTTAGGTGTTTTCTAATTTTGTTGAAAGATCGTCATATTTGAGGCTCGTTGATCATGTTTGGGGTGTAGCAAGCATGCATGGACGAGTAACATATGCACTTGAAAACCTCGCGGCGATCATGTTTGATGACACATTATTACGTGTTTTCTTTGTTTTTTGTTGAAACATCATCATATATAGTTTAAGGCTCGTTGATCATGTTTGGGGCATGACAACTAACATGTTATATATACATAGTTTTCTCTTTTTATTGAAAGATCATCATATATATATATATATATATATATATATATATATATGTATGTATGTATGTATGTATGTATGTATGTATGTATGTATGTATGTATGTATGTATGTATGTATGTATGTATGTATGTATGTATGTATGTATGTATGTATGTATGTATGTATGTATGTATGTATGTATGTATGTATATGTATATATATATATATATATAGTTTGGCATGTTGATCATATGTTTGGGGCGTTGTGTAGCATGCATGGACAACTATAACATGCATGTGAGAGAGACGTCGATGATCATATATGATGACGATACGCGTGTTTTTTCTCTATTTTTTGAAAGATCGTCATATATATATATATATACACTCCCCCCGTCTCCATAAACTTGTCGCTTTGTAGTTCATTTTTTAACTCCAAAGCTGCATCAGAAGAGGTTGTTTATTGGCTCATGGACAAGGAAAATTCTTTGTACGTAGTACAAAAGTATAAGTTGGTCGGCGTTGCCGTTCATACGCGAAGGATGCGGCCAGGTAGTTGCTCTTGCAGGTGTATGCTAATTACGTGATTGTTTGATCAGGTCATGTGGTTAGTCCACGATGCACCCCAAACCCGGTGTTGAGGCCGTGTATTTGTCATTTGTGCATACACTCTAGTGACATGTGACAAAGTGCCCAGTCATCAATTGTGTTTGGTTTGACGTCGAAGTTGGATTGGAGATATAGGATCATCCATTTCTTTATGTCTTGGATGATCCAAGTTAACACGCTATATATGAGGAGAAAGATTAGGATATGCTACCTATTGCTTGTGTTCAATAACCTTGCGCTGTGGACAACATATCCGACACTTCATTCTGGTCGCCACGATCATTCTGCCCCAAGTCATCTAGTGTAGCAGGCGGAGGACCTTGATCATCAGGATAAGGACCAGGCAAGAAATCATTGGTCCAGGGTAAGCTTGACCAAAGCTAAAAATAGAGTTGAGTTGGGATGGAGGGAGGAGTACTTTTTACATACCGCTTTGCAGGCCCCGCTGGGTGGACCTGTTTCTTACAGATGGATGTATCCAATTGAGAGGTACCTTGGTACATTGAAGAGGTATGTACGTAACAGAGCTCACCTGGAGGGTTCTATAGCTGAGGGATATATTATGGAAGAGTGTATGACTTTTTGTAGTTAGTTTTTTGACAACATCAGCACCAAGCTTAATAGGCCAGAACATCATGAAGCTGCAGCTAGGAATGAACCTTCTCTTGAGTCTAATATATTTACAGAAGTTGATAATTCTAAAAAAGGGTTAAATGGGGCCAACTTACTATGGTGGAACTACATAACATCAGGCATTATATTATTTCTAATGTTGAAGAGGCTGCTCCATGGATCAAGTACTATAACTCAAATGTTCTTACTATATTAGATCATGCTTATTGTAGATGGCTAATTTAATTTTGTACCCTTTTCAGTGAGCATTTTGAAGAGCTGAAAAAGATTCATTCTTGTGATATTGAAAAATGCCATAGAGATGAGTTTGTTTATTGGTTTCAGAAACGACTAAGTACATGCAAGTTTTTACTTTGATGAAATATTGAAGAAATATCTGTTCTAAAGTTGGTTTATCGATGACCCCTTTTATACTAATTAATGTGTACAGATTACGATATTACACAAAGAAGGCAAAGTAACCGATTATTTGTATGCATTATCTAGAGGACCCGATTGTCGGGCACGTTTTTTTAGTCGGTCATTCATCAATAGCTTCTTCCTTCAAACAGCAGAGGTGGAAAAAGATTTACGGACTCAAAATAGTGGTGTTGTAGTTCGGGATGGTGATCATGAGTGGTATGGAGTAATCAAGAAAATGTTTTCTGTTGATTTTGAAAAAAAAATCAAGAGGTCCTATTATTTGAATGTGACTGGTTTGATCGGCCTCATTCCGGTCAGAGCCAAAGCAGAGACTACAAAATGGATCGATACGGAATGATAGATGTTGACACTACTATTTCTCAATTTAAGTATGAGCCTTACATTCTAGCCACCCAAGCAGAACAAGTCTTTTATGTTCTAAGTGTGAAGCAACCAAAATGGGCTACAGTTGTTAAAACGAAGCCACAAAACCTTTTTGCCATGCCCCCTGAAGATAGTGAAAATAATGTCACTGAGACGATAGAGGCTTAGACATTTGATGATCGACGACTTACTGATATAAATGAGGATATGACCGCATGGGATAGGAATCAGCAAGCGGTGATGCTTCCGCTCTTTCAAATGAAGATGACGACAACGACGACGACGACGATGATGATACATATATCAATGATGGTATTGTACCTCCAATATTGGGGGAGGATAGCGAAGATGATGATTTATTTATATAAGTACTGTGTGAGCTAGCTGTACGTGAACTACTTGATTTTATTTTTTGAAAAGATAGAAGCCGCTATTCTATTTAGCAGCAAGCCACAAACTGATGAATCGTGGCATAAGTTCCTAATGCAACGTTTGTGTTTCGTGGTGGTAGATTGTAATGCCACGATCTGGTAAATCGTGGCAAAAGTTCGTAATGCACCGTTTGTGTTCCGTGGCTATAGATCTTAATGCCACCAACCGGTATTTTGTGGCAACAGATCCTAATACAACGATAGTGTTTTGTGGCGATAGATCCTATCGCCAAAAACTTGTGAATCGTGGCATAAGTTCCTAATGCAACGTTTGTGTTTCGTGGCGATAGATCGTAATGCCACGAACTGATGAATCGTGTCAAAAGTTTCTAATGCAACGTTTGTGTTTCGTGGTGGTAGATCCTAACGCCACGAACTTGTGAATCATGGCAAAAGTTCATAATGCAACAATTATGTTCCGTGGCGATAGATCTTAACGCCACCAACCGTTATTTCGTGGCAAGAGATCCTAATACAACGATAGTGTTGCATGGCGATAGATCCTATCACCACAATCTTGTGAATCGTGGCATAAGTTCCTAACGTGATGTTTATGTTTCATGGCGATAGATCATAATGCCACGAACTGGTGAATCGTGGCAGAAGTTCCTAATGAAACGATTGTGTCCCGTGGCGATAGATCCTAATGCCATGAACCAGTATTTCATAGAAATAGATCCTAATGCAACAGTTGTGCTTCGTGGCGATAGATCCTATTGCCACGAACTGGTGATGCGTGGCAAAAGTTCCTAATGCAACGATTGTGTTCTGTGGCGATAGATGCTAACGCAACGAACTAGTGAATCGTGGCAACATATCCTAATACAACGATCATGTTCCGTGGAGATAGATGCTAACGCCATGAACTATTGAATCGTAGCAACAGATCCTAATGCAACGATCGGGTTCCGTGGCAGTAGATGCTAATGCCACAAACCAGTGAATCGTGGTAACAGATCCAATGCAACGACCGTGTTCCGTGGCGATAGATGCTAATGCCACGAACTAGTGCGTCATGTCAACATATTCGTGGCGATAGATCCTAATGCCACGAACTAGTGAATAGTGGCAACAGATCCTAATGCAACGATCTTTTTCCATGGCGATAGATGCTAATGCTACGGACTAGTGAATCGTGGCAAAAGACCAAGCTTACTGCAATGATTTAGTATTCATTGCAGTACAATCGTTGTAACAGGGCGGAATCCTTGTATTGTATGTGAGAATCTGTCCATACTTTTAAGATCAAGATTGCACGGGCATATGCTAAACTTCTACACTAGAAGTTAGCAAAATTCCATGATACCATTCTGCCATCAAAAAGATACTCCATGTTTTCCTTGCATAATATTCTGTTCAAAATATTTGAAAAGAAAAGAGGAGTAGAAGACATGTCTACGAAAAAATGCTTATGTACAAGAGCATGAGAAAAAAAAGGAATAAGTAGCCATGTTTCATCCGCACAAAAAAGTGCATACAAAGGAGTCATCTTCATATTTCTACTCCACAAATATTCCATTACACTTGCACAAATCTCGATCAAAAGTCTGATTGGTTTTCTACGAAGGCTTGCTCTTTTGACTTAGCAATACATGTGTTGGAAAGATGCCTACTCTTGATCCCTACCAAGATCCACATACAAGCCTTATTTAGATGTAGGACAAGAAAGGCATTGCCTTGGTAACGATACAAATACCACTTCCACATAGGAGTGATTGAGTGCATCATTTGAGGAACTTAAATTCAAACACTATTTGAAAATTCTCCGAGAATTTGATTGGAACTCATACATTTGGTGATGCATGCTCATTTTGTTGTTCTCTCCTTCAAACACTCAAGAAAAGGATGCGACATAAGCCCCATAATGACTAGGAAAAAAGGTGAGGTACCATAGCTAATTTATTCAATGCAAGGTAGAATATTTTTTTGTGCAAGGTAGAATATTTTGTTGTGCACTTGGTACTTTTCCAAAATAGGACATTGTAGCAACTCCAGATCAACAACCTAAGTCTTTATCTTAGCTTCGGGATGAGCAAAGGGTAAGCTCGAGGGAGTTTGTTGATGGTCGTTATATACCAATTTTGGCCATCAATGTAACTCAGTTATGTGAGGGAATAAACATTTATTACACTCATTATTGTTAGAAATAACCTAGTCCCACTTGTACTTGGAGAAAATGGTGCATGCATGAATTTTATACAGAATTGAAGTGAATTCAAGGGAGGAGTCCTAAAGAATATCTTCCCAGTCAATCAGATGCCAACATGTGGTAGCACATGGATCAAATGGCACACCTACAGGAGTATCTGAGTTCATCCAACAGCGTAGCGTCCCGAACTGGTTAGAGAACCCACCTATTAGCCACCTAGAGGATGCACACTACGATTGGTGCCAGGACTAGGTTGGCTGACTAGGCGGGTCGGTCGACCCCTTCCTTGCTTGAAACGCGGTCAACTTCCACGTGTAGACTCACTACGGTGAGCTGATAGAGATTGAGAGTGATTCGCGCACTTTTGGTGGAGGGAACCACCACTAATCCTTATATAAATAGGGTGGGAGGCTTCACTTCACTACACACACCAGTCAAGAATTCTCTCTTGTATACACTAGTGCTGCTAGTTCCTTAGTGGAGGTTAGGCTTAGATAGTAGCCTCTAGTCCCAAATCCGAATTGGGAAATATATTTCTCATGTATCTTTCTTTGTATTTGTGACATTATGTTTATAGTAGTATTATTATTCCTTACTTATTCATATACTTTGATGAAGCGTTCCTTTTTGGTTGTTGTCAAAGCGTACGAACGACACTTCCCCCGACACTACTAAATTGTAGACCAAGGGATGGCTGTTACATGGGTTGCCTGGCCCGACATGTGGCCCTGGCAGTTATTCTCGCCCAATACAAAATTAAGTATGTTTAAGCATCCTAATAACATGATAACACACCTTAATGGTGGCGTTACCATTATTAAGGGTCTTCTGATCATGCGTCATTAATATTGCATTAATGGCACATAATCAGGCCTTCTAACTGTAGCAATAAGTGTCCTTTAAATGCTTATGTCGTTGGAGATCTGTCTGTATTCCCGTTGGTAGCGTAGGTCTGGAGGCTCAACATATGGTGGCTCCAGAGCTTTTCCTCGCGGGGAGGTAGGTCCGGAGCTGCTATACACGTGGTGGCATTGGAACTTCCTTCTAATGGGGGTTAGGTCGGGATCACTGAACACGTGTTAAGCGCGGAGCTTCCTTATGTAGAGAGTTTAGCTCCGGTCTTATACTACACGTGGTAATGCCGGAGCTACCCATATGAAGGAGGTGGGTCTGGTGCCGTGTGACATGTGGGGCCTGCGGAACTCTTCAACTTTGACAGGTGGAACTCCCTTGCACTCATTGCGGTATCATGGGGTACCCGGTACGCAGTGTACCGACAGTGGCCCCCGGGGCCACCTTTGGGAGAAACCCTTGAGGTTAATTTATTTAACCAGAGGTGGGACCATCCTCGATTCCCGTGCTGCAATCTTCAAAGGTTTTCTGATGTACCGTTGGGGCGATGGTTCAAGATTGAACCCTCGCCATGGCTTGTTTTGAATGCGACAGATGAGATCTTTGAATGCGGATCTCACGCAATTGAAGGTTGCCGGTTCCCAATATGAAAACCGTATCAGTTCCGAGCACCTTGTCAGACTGCCACCCTCGGGCTTCCCGCTGCCCATCATGACAATGATTTGCCTGGGGTAATAACCTCGACTTCTTCGTTGGGGTGGCCCTGGGCCCATTCGTCATTAACGGGGTAGATTCTTCGTAATGTGGACTTGCTCTCGTTGCGGTTTCCATCCAAGCGTCGTGGAGGCTCACTTAAGCACGAAAGCGCGCACAGTTTGAGGACTCTTTACGCATTCAATCAAACTCGTGCTCAGAGCCTCCCAAACTTTTCCTAGCTTTCTCCTCTTTCGCTCCACTTTGCTGCGATGGAGTTAGGTCTTCCCAAAAGCTGCATCCAAAGCGAGGACAATCTGATGAAGGTTCGTACCTTCATGGGATGGTCCAGAGACTCCTTCAACCACTTGGTTCGTGCCGGCAAGCTCCCTTTCAAGAAAGAGCTCCGCGGCGAGATAGTGTACCTCTTAGCGTACGCCATGGTGGGATTGATCCCACCTTTTTCAAGTTTCATCCTGATGCTCCTGGACTTCTATGGCCTTCACTGCATCATCTTGGCCCTCACTCCCTCCTACTGTTGGCGACTTTCATCCACATCTACGAGATGTGGGTGGGCATGCCTCCCTGAGTCGAGCTGTTCCCGACCTTCTTCACGGTCCATACCACCGGCAAGGGGACTGAGCTGCTTTGCTTCTACTACTTCATGAAGCGCAGGAATTGCCCCTTCAAGTACTTCAAATTGTCCCCCTCCAGCAAATGGGATTACTGGAATAAGGATTAAGTCATCGTTGTTGTGGAGGAACATGATAGGCTGGAGCTGCCCCAGGGACTCCCCAACGTCAACACCGATGCCTGGAATGTAGTTCCGAAGCTGTCGGATGCGTTCAAACCTGTCCTAGCCAGAATCCAAGAATGTGTGGAGGGTGGAGTGACCCCCAGATGGTCTTCGGAAATTTCATAGTGTACAGATGGGATCCACTGAAGAGAAGAGAGAAGCTCTGATGAGGACATCACAACAGCGGAGACGCACATTGAACTGCAAGGACCAATCACAAGAGCACGAGCACGGTTAATAAATCAGCAGGTGAATTCATTCATAACTTCTTTGGCATGTAAGTTTGAGAATAGATTGCTATGTGATGATTTAATTGTTATTAGGAATAATGGAGAAGATCAACAAGTGAAGGAAAGAGGCCTTGGGAGCGTGGAGAAGATCAACAAGCTTGGAGTCCAGGAGCAGTCCACCTTAAAATGGACGCCGAGGAGGCATACGGGCTCCGTTTTTGACGTTCTACATATGCAAGGAAAGAGGAGAATATAAACTTTCCAATGGTTCTGGTCCCACCTCAAAATTACTCCGGAGTCATTCGGAGTCATCAAAACAAGTCGAGTCCTGATTTCTGTCCGGTGCTGCGCCATCGAATCGGGCCTTTGGGCCTTGTATCCCGTAAGAGTCCATTAGGGACGCGTCTAATCGTGTTTTGGACGAACCCTAAACTTTAAATACTTCAGCCGCCGGTCATATTTAGTGGGTTTTGCTTAGATCAATAATATCGCCGTTCTACGGTTTGTGAGACCCCAACTTCGCGATTTCAGATCGTGTCTTCAACTTTCTTGCTCGTGTTCTCGGTTGCACTTGCAGGGATTAGCCTTCTTGGAGAGGTCAAGCGTGTGCAGAATGGTTGATAACCAACAGCGCCGTGGTGTAGTCATTGTAGGAGTACTCGAACCACTCGAGTACCACGGATCATCAACGTCGAGTTCTCCACCCCAATCGACTTACCTTTCGGAAGATCGGGCCTAAACTTTTCCCATCAATTGGTATCAGATTTCAAGGTTGCTCGTGAGGTATCTTTGTTTTCCTTCCATTATATCAATTTTGTTTTGTACCTAGAGTCCACAGAAAAGCCACAAAAAAACTTAGATCGTTTTTCCCGCTTCCTAGACTATAGTGCCTGCAGTTTCATTTTTCAGTTTGCATTGTTGAGTTTGCATTCGTGTGGTCGAGTCTTGTTACTGGTTTAGCTTTGTGTTTTGGGTCCTAGTTATCGTTTTTCGTCCTTGTTTTCTTGCTGCTCAACACCTATTCCACAATCGCTAAATAACAAACCGATCCACCACATTCATCGGTTTGCCCTAGCTAGCCGCCTTGCGTGAACTCCCGCATCGCCAGCCCAAGATTAGGTAACAAACCTTTGTGCCACTCATCCTTGAATAATCACACACCACCCCAGTAGTTGCTATGCAAATTCCCGATCGTTTTCATATCCGATTGCGAGTTCTGTTCTCAAACCGAGTTGGAATCAACATAAAAAAATGTAACTCGGACAGCTTACCAGCCATAACTTTCGCATACGAACTCGAAATCGGGCGATTTTTTTTTCAAATTCATTCTGCGCAATTGGATTGCCCAAATTCCCCTCGGAAGATAGGCTATCCGGCCTCCAAAGTTTTAATACGAATTTTAAAGAATCTTCTTGATTTTCTATAGGCCGCATATTACGTCCAATTGAGCTAAAAATTTGTGTGCTTCATATAGTCGTGCTCTTGAGTAAACAAAATATATCAAAAAAATATTACTAAAAAGAAAAAAATAGTGAAGAGCACGCATATTAAAGCAATTGGCCTATACCACTTGTGCTGTGATTGTTGGTTATATCATTTTGTCTTCCTTTTGCCTTGCTACTTCCTTGTGTTGTGCTAGGACCTAGAGAACTTGTTTGACCAGGAACAGTTTCCTACATTGAATACTTATTCAGCTTTGTTCCCTGTTAACGATTTTCTGCTTATTAGCCACCATATTGTGCCATCCAAGCTCCACCTTTCTCTTGAGCATAACAGATACCTTTGCAATCATCCCACGTTTCATTGGTGCATCTCACCGTCCACAGCACCTGCTGTGTCGGTAAGAACACTTGTAAGAGTGGTAAGACGCTTGAGCGAGAGAGATTGTTTTCTTCCACCTTTCACATTGTCACTGTAGTTGATAGGGATAACAAATTTTTGTTGTCTTTTGTTTCCTACTCACAATGGCACGAGAAGACAATGATGAAAAATGTGTTCAACATGCTGAGTTACGTGATATGATGAAGACCATGACAGATATGTTCACCAAATACAACGCAGCAATGGAGGAGTCATTGGCGAACTTGACTTGCCAACTTGATGACCTTGCTCTTCAGAAGAATACTTTTGAGGCTCGGTTGTCTCTCGCTGGAAGACATGAAGACAATGTTTATGATGATATGGAAGATCACAATAATCAGCCAAGACTGCCACTTTATCATCGAGGTATGGGAGGTATTAATAATCATAACAATTATAATCGTCCTCCTGATGATACTTTTGCTAAAGTGAAATTTACTATACCCCCTTTTTCTAGGGCTTATGATGCTTAGGCTTATCTTGATTGAGAGATGACAGTAGAGCAAAAATTTAATGCCCATCTTGTTCCTGAACAACATAGAGTTCGTCAAGCCACTAGTGAGTTTAAGGACTTTGCTATCATATGGTGGAATGAACTTGTTAAAACTAGAATTGATCCTCCAACATGGGATAGATTAACGGAAGCTATGCGTGTTCAATTTGTTCATCCATCTTTTCAGCGGGACCTTCGCAAAAAATTGCAGCACTTAGACCAAGGTAAATGTCCGTAGAGGAGTATTATAAAGAGTTACAAAAGGGTATACTGCGTTGTGGGGTAGTAGAGGACATGGATGATAAAATGGCTCGTTTTTATGGGGGGTTGAGGCGTGAAATTCAGGACATTATTGATTACAAGGAATATGATACTGTTAACAGATTGGCTTGCTATGTTGGCAGAAAAAGAATTGCAGAGCCGACAACAACAGCGACAACGCACGAGGAGCAATTTCACGCCGCGTTCGACGTCTACACCATCCAAAACAGCACCATCTTCGACTCCCCGTGTAGTGACTACACCATCCAATGGCGGCCAACGAACTATACCTGCTGCTCCACCTTCTCGTGTGCTGGAAGGCAGCAAGGCGACATCATTCAAGCCTTCATCGTCCACTCCTTCTACGGGTTATACTTCTGACATTAAGTGTCACCGCTGCCAGGGACTTGGTCACATGATGAGAGATTGCCTGAGCAAACGAGCATACATAGCACGCGACGATGGCGGGTATGATAGTACTTCGGATGTTGAAGATGAATATTCTCTTGCTACTAACTTTACAGATCTAAATGACAAACACATCGAAGAAGAGGTACTTGGTACAGCGGTGACGGGGAACTATAGGAGCATCATTGTGCAGAGTGCCTTAAGCTCCAAAGTGGAGACCGACGACAAGCTACAATGACACAACCTCTTTCACATGTTTCTCGCCATCAAGGACTGTCGTGTACACACTATAATTGATGGAGGTAGCTGCAATAACTTGGTGAACACGGATGTCATCAAGAAACTTGGTTTGACAACAAGAGCACACCTTCATCCGTACCACATTCAATGGTTCAACAACAGCGGTAAGGTTCGGGTAACACAAACAGCGAGAATACATTTTTCAATTGGTTCTTACCACGATTTTGCTGATTTTGATGTTGTTCCTATGGATTCTTGTTCTCTTTTATTGAGTCGTCCTTGGGAATTTGATATAGATGTTATTCATCATGGTAGAACCAATAAATATATTATCATGCATAAGGGAAAGAAAATCACTTTGCTCCCCATCACTCCTGCTGAAATTGTGCATTATGAGAAGAGTAAAATTCGTGAAGGCAAAGCAACAAAATTAGAATCTAAAAAACAGCAAGTCATTAAGTTAAAATCACCATCGTTGCTCGCAACTAAATCTGACCTTGCTGATTTATTCCATGCTAAGGGGATGTGCTATGCTTTAGTTTGCAAAGAAGCCATGTTTTCACTTCATGAATTTTCTATTGCATTGCCCCCTGCTGCTGTTGCTAACCTTTTGCAGGAGTTTGAGGATGTGTTTCCCTCCGAGATACCCCCTGGTTTACTACCGATGAGAGGCATTGAACACAAGATCGATTGATTCCAGGAGCAAGTTTGCAAAATCGTGCAGCATACAGGGCGAATCCACAGGAAACTAAGGAAATTCAGCGACAAGTCCAAGATCTTTTGGACCGCGGGTACATTCGTGAAAGCCTTATCCCTTGTTCCGTTCCTGTTCTTTTGGTTCCTAAGAAAGATGATAGTTGGAACATGTGTGTTGATTGTCGAGCGATTAATAACATCACCATTCGATATCGTTATCCTATTCCCCGCTTAGATGACATGCTTGATGAATTGAGTAGTGCTATCATCTTCACAAAAATTGACTTGCGTAGTGGTTACCACCAAACTAGAATGGCACTAGGAGATGAATGGAAAATTGCATTTAAAACCAAGTTTGGACTTTATGAGTGGTTAGTCATGCCTTTTGCTTTAACTAATGCACCCAACACCTTTATGCGTTTGATGAACGAGGTTTTACGTGCTTTCATTGGACAATTGTGGTGGTTTCCTTCGATGATATCCTCATTTACAGCAAGTCATATGATGAACATCTTGATCATTTTCGTGCTGTTTTTCTCGCAGGGAATTGAGATGGATGAGGCAAAAATTGAAGCAATCACCAGCTGGCCAGCCCCAACAACCGTCACGCAGGTTCACAATTTTCTTGGTCTTGCAGGTTTTTATCGGCGTTTTGTGTGGGATTTCAGCACCATTGCAGCACCTCTACATGAGCTAACAAAGAAGGGAGTGCCATTTCGATGGGGCGAACAGCAGCAACAAGCTTTTGATGCTCTCAAATTGAAGCTTACACAAGCACCATTGCTACAACTTCCTTATTTTTACAAGACCTTTGAGCTAGAATGTGATGCAAATGGTATTTGTATTGGAGGCGTTCTCATACAAGGAGGTAAACCCGTTGCTTTCTTTAGTGAAAAACTTCATGGTCCTTCTCTGAATTATTCCACTTATGATAAGGAATTGTATGCCTTAGTTCGAGTATTACAAACATGGCAACATTATCTTTGGTCTAAGGAGTTTGTCATACATTTAGATCATGAATCATTGAAGTATCTTAAGTGTCAAACCAATCTGAATAAACGACATGCTAAATGGATTGAGTTCATAGAGTCGTTTCCATACATCATTAAGCATAAGACAGGGAAGGAAAATATCATTGCCGATGCATTATCTAGGCGTTATACCATGCTGTCCCAACTTGATCATAAAATCTTTGGTTTGGAAACAATAAAAGCATTATATCCTACTGATTTGGGCTTCAAAGATGCTTTTGAAAATTGTAGAGAAGGAAGAACTTGGAATAAATATATGCTGCAAGAGGGTCTCCTTTATCGTGCTAACAAGCTATGCATTCCAGCTAGCTCTGTTCGTCTATTACTTTTGCAGGAAGCACATGGAGGAGGTTTGATAGGACATTTTGGAGTGAAGAAAACTGAAGACGTGCTGTCCACACACTTCTTTTGGCCAAAGATGAGGTGTGATGTCGAGTGCTACGTGTCACGATGTACTACTTGCAACAAAGCTAAGTCTCGCCTTAACCCACATGGTCTTTATATGCCTCTTCCTGTTCCTAGTGTACCTTGGGAGGATATTTCTATGGACTTTGTTTTGGGATTGCCTAGGACTAAGAGGGGGAGGGATAGTATTTTTCTAGTTGTTGATCGTTTTTCCAAAATGGCACACTTTATACCTTGTCATAAGAATGATAATGCCTCACACATTGCTGATTTATTTATGACGGAAATTGTTCGTTTACTTGGTGTGCCAAATACCATTGTTTTTTATCGTGATGCAAAATTTTTAACTCATTTTTGGAGGACTTTGTGGTATAAATTGGGAACCAAGTTGCTGTTTTCAACTACATGTCACCCACAAACGGATGGACAAACCGAGGTAGTTAATCGTATTTTATCCACTATGTTGTGGGTTGTCTTGAAAACAAATTGGAAGTGGAGGAGTGTTTACCACATATATCATTTGCTTACAACAGATATGTTCACTCCACGACAAAGGTAAGTCCATTCCAGGTAGTGTATGGTTTCAATCCCCATGCTCCTATTGATTTACTACCTTTGCCTCCTTCTGAAACTATAAATTGGGATGCCACACAACGATCTGAATTCATTCTTAAGATGCATGGAACTACAAAGAAAAAAAATGAAAAGATGAATGAGAAGTATAGGATTGCAGGTAGTAAATGTAGAAAGGAAGTAAAACTTGAACCGGGTGATTTGGTGTGGTTACACTTGAGAAAAGAGCGATTCCCTGACTTGAGAAAATCTAAACTTATGCCACGAGCTGATGGTCCTTTTAAGATTGTTGAAAAATGATAATGCATATAAGCTTGAATTGCCTCCCGATTTTGGGGTTAGTCCTACATTTAACATTAGATTTGCGACCGTACTTGGGAGAAGAAGATGAACTTGAGTCGAGGACGACTCCAATTCAAGAGGGGGAGGATGATGAGGACATCACAACAGCGGAGACGCACATTGAACTGCAAGGACCAATCACAAGAGCACAAGCACGGTTAATAAATCAGTAGGTGAATTCGTTCCTAACTTCTTTTGCATGTGAGTTTGAGAATAGATTGCTATGTGATGATTTAATTGTTATTAGAAATAATGGAGAAAATCAACAAGTTAAGGAAAGAGGCCTTGGGAGCGTGGAGAACCAGCTGGGACGTCCACAAGTGGATGGAAACAGTTTACAACTCGGACTCGAGTTCAACTCGGAGTCCAGGAGCAGTCCACCTTAAAACAGACGCCGAGGAGGCATACTAACTCCGTTTTTGACGTTCTACATATGCACGGAATGAGAAGAAGATAAACTTTCCAATGGTTCTGGTCCCACCTCAAAATTCCTCCAGAGTCATTGGGAGTCGTCGAAACAAGTTGAGTCCGGATTTCTGTCCGGTGCTGCACCACCGAATCGGGCCTTTGGGCCTTGTATCCCGTAAGGGTCCATTAGGGACGCGTCTAATCATGTTTTGGACAAACCCTATCCTTTAAATACTGTAGCCGGCGGTCATATTTGGTGGGTTTTGCTTAGATCAATATAATCTCCGTTCTACGGTTTGTGAGACCCCAACTTCGCGATTTCAGATCGCGTCTTCGACGTTCTTGCTCGTGTTCTCGGTTGCACTTGCAGGGATTAGCCTTCTTGGCGAGGTCAAGCATGTGCAACACGGTTGATAACCAATCGATCCGTGGTGTAGTGATTTCAGGGGTACTCGAATCGCTCGAGTGCTGCGGATCATCAACATCGAGTTCTCCACCCCAATCGACTTATCTTTCGGAAGATCGTGCCTAAAATTTTCCCATCAAGCTCGCCTGGGCCTTCAACAGTGTGATGGATGATGACTGGATAGAAACCAGTTTGAAATCCAACTTGGACGACGAAGCTTTGAAGCTCCATCTCAAGAAACTTTAGCACGGGTCCATCGCTGATGATGCCTTGGCTCCACTAGTTGCTTTCCTGCCTCTGAACATGACCCCAGAGTTTAGTAGGGAGCTCTGGAGGAGGATGCCAGTGCTGGATGACCTGGGTGAAGTGAAGAAGCGCAGGGTCTCCAGGGTTGTGATTCTCGGAGCTTTCGAGGGGGCGACCACCCCTGCTCCAAGCCAGAGGATTGATGACGTCGACAAGGGCAAGGGCAAGGAGCCAGCCGGAAAAAGAAGCTTAAACACACTGATCAGTGCTCTGTTAGGTCAGCTCCATCTGCGATTGCCCCTTCTCCCCAGCGAGGGAGATCTTCAGCGGCGACACCTCCTACGGTGCAAGCGTCCTCGAGAGGCGCCAGTTCCGTACAGTCGACTCTGGTCCTAGCGCCTGCTACGGGCTCCAGGTCCGGTAGTCCTTCCTGGCCAAGGAAAACCTCGGCTAGGGTAACACTGAAGACGATGGCAAGCTTCGGGCGTCATTCTGAGGCTCCCACTGTGGCAACTATGGCAGGTTCCGGCTCTGAGCCTCCACCGAAAAGTTCCACACCGATTGGAGCGGTAGCTTCCAAGGTAAGCTTTGCTTTTTCACCCTGATTTGCCATTCTTATTTTTGTCATGTTTTGAATCTCCCAATTTTTTTACTGCACGGCATCAAAGACGGGGTCTAAAGCTCCGGCCACTATTGTAGCGGCCGAAACAGGGCGGGCAGAAGCTCCAGCTCCAACCCCCAGGCCTCCTCAAGTGGTGGATAAGGTCACGGCGGCTCCAGCACCAACTGTCGTGGATCTAGATCTAGAGTCGACGATAGAGACTCCCGTGGTAGTGTCGGACCATGGGGGAGACATAGATGAAGATGCTCCAATAGCGACGACACTAGCAACTGAAGCTCTGGCGAAGGACGCAGAAATGGTGGAAGCTCCGGCTTCGGAGCCGAAGGTGATCGAGGCTCCTGTCGCTGCGCCAGAAGTTTTTGTTGAGTTAGCAGGCGAGTCTTAGGTGCTAGAAGCTCTGGCCCATGATCCGGAGGTTGTTAATGCCTCGGCAACCGAGTCGTTGGAACTTGAAGTACCGGCCTTCGAGCCGGAAGTTGCTGAAGCTCCGGCTGCCAAACCGAAGATAATTGATATACTGGCGCCCGAGCCGGTGGTGGAAGTCGCTTTGGGTGAAGCTCCAATGACCACCCCAGAAGCAATTGCTCTGGAGGTTTCCATGCCCCAGGTGGAACACTATGAAGAGGCGGTGACAGGCTCTCCACCAACGGAGCCAACAATTGAAGGTCTTGCGGCAGGACCTTCGACGTCGACCCCGAAGATAGAAGTTCCCCCAGTGGTTTCTTCCTCAGCTGCCGAAGAGCACCCGGAGGGTGACTCCGGCGCCACAAAGGCTCAGGGAACCACGCTTGCGGTGTGGGGACCTATTTTTGTTCTTGAAGACCCTCTGGAGCTAGCGGAGATGACCCCGGCAGGTCTGGAGCCTATTCCTTTGGTGTTGTCTATTGACAATGCTTGCTCAAGCCTCGGACAAGTCCATCTCACCTTCGACCATGACAGCAAGGTCCTCTAAGAAGAGCATCATACCTTGAGGCGCTGGCACAACATACTACTTTTCGAAACCAAGCTGGCGTAGACAAGGATTGCATACCAAAAGGAGTGGGTCGAGAAGGAAAAGGCCCGGCTGGGTTAGGGTTGCTGGAGGAAAAGGAAGTCGCCATCAAGGCTCTCGACGCTAATTCTCGGGTGATTCTTGAGCATGCCAAGGAAAGGAGTGATTTTGCTGACAAGTGTCATGACAACTTCAATGAATTAAATGAGGTTCTCCTGAAGTGTCAAGCAAACCTTGATGCAAGAGAAGAGAAGCTCCTAGAACAGCAGGAGGATGTTTTCAAAAGAGAGGAGGAACTCGGTCACAAGCTGACTCTGGCTAAGCAAAATTTGGCAGATCGTTCTACGAAGTTTGATCTGTGGAATAGGAGGAGGAAAAGTACTGGAAGCTGAGGCAGGATATCTCGAGAAGAGAAGCTGATGTTGCCACCAGAGAAGGAAAGTAAGAGGTAGGGAGAAGGACCTGGCGGAACGGTGGAACCGCATCCACCTCCGGGAGACGGAGCTAGCCGACCGCGAAAAGCATGTAGCTGAGAGTATGCAGCAACATGCCAAAGCAGTTGAGCGCCTCGCTCGGGAAAGTTCGGAGCTAGCGGCCGCCTGGTGGTCACTGGAGGAGCTGTGGGCTCGATGGCAACTGAATCCCTGCTGGTATGGGATTTCCTGGGGCATGCAAACAGAGCCCTTGTGCCTTTTGGTTTCAGTCCAGTACATCCGGAGAACCCAGCACAGGAACTGGACCAGGCGCTGGTGGCACTTGGCTCCGCTGGTAGTAAACTCGACGCAATGGGTGATGTCATCGCCGACCAGTTGGAGACCGAGGGAAAATATCTAGCCAAGAACGTCGCCGAGTATGTCTTGGCGTGTTACAAAAGCTGAGACCCTCAAGTTTCTCTCGATCCGGTCTTCGAAGAACTCATTGCTAAAGACGAGGATGCCGCCAAAGCTAGCGTCCAAGAAGCTGCTAAGAAGGTTGCCTCGTTTTTCCGCAGGACTTGGATCCTCCAGTAGTTAGGACCTTTTTCTTTTGCCTTTTGTTGTAACCCTGATTTGTAATCTAGTACTTTGAATGAATGAAATCCACTGTTTCTGCAATGAATTCCATTTTGTAATCCTTATCTTCAATACATTGTCCTTTATCTTGTTTGCCCCTATTAGATGTACACAATTTGATTGCGAACATGTACCAAAAGGATTTGACGATGTGTTGATGACTTGGACACTTTGAACTTGTCGTTTCTAGGTTTGAAGTTTATTTCTGACTTCTTCAGGGAGCTTTTGTAGTGTTGACGGCCGGCCCCTGGGGTTGTCGGAGCTTGGTAGGTCTGATGCCACCCACTGTCAACGCGTAAAATGTTGACGACAGGCCCCCTAGGGTTGTCGGAGCTTGGTAGGTTCGATGACACCCACTGTCAATGCGTAGGACGGTGGGCCCCCTGGGGTTGTTGGAGCTTGGTAGGTCCAATGACAACCACTGTCAACGGGTAGAACATCGACGGTGAGCCCCCTTGCGTGGTTATGCCATCTTCACTTGAATTATACTTCATGCCAACGTACGAACACGTCGACGGCCCCCATGGGAGTTGTCGGAGCTTGTTAGCTCCGGCGGCGCCCACTTTCAACATCCGAACACGTCGACAGTGGGCTCCCTTGGGGAATATCGGAGCTTAGTAGCTCTGACATTGTCCACCATCGGCATGAATTTTCCATCTTTCATGCTACCTAATGTCAAGAAAAATGTTAAAATTCATTCTCTTATCTATAAATTGTTTGTGACTTATTGTTCTTATTTGATTTTTAGGTCCGAAGAAATTTGATATGATAATAACCATATTGATGTAATCCTTCCAAATCCGTATGCTGTTTTAGTACTCGCATTACTAAGGCCTGTCGGGATATAAGTAGAGTGGCATACTTAGGATGCAGAATCAGGCTAAGTCGATAGCACACTCCGGACCTATGTTGGCTTGGCGTTCAGGCAAGTAGACTATGCAACAATGTTAAGATCCAAAGAGACCAACAATATAATTTTTAACACATATTAATAACTTGGACTAAAACTTAAAAAGAATTACACAACTTCATTATAGACAAGAATGATAAAAATAATAATTCAAAAGACTGAGCCTTGTACAAAAATAAATGCACGTGGAGTCTGTTTTCACACAACAATGTCTTTCATTATAGGTCCGGATTACGGGGGAGACATGGACACACTTAGGGTACATGACCAGGCTAAGTGTGTTATACATCTTGTACTATTTCGGGGCTGGTAGCTACACTTTTAGTGCCATGAGTGTGTAAAGTGTTGCTTAAACTTCTCGGACCCTCCGGGGGGGGGGGGGGGTCTGGATGCTTTCCCGGAGGAGCTACCCGTCTCTGTATATTGACTCTATAATATGCATTGTGTGTAATTACGGACTCACCTCCGTGATTCTAAGCATAAACCATACGAAGGTGCTCGATGTTCCAAGGATTAGGAAGCAGGGTCCAATCCTCAGTTGCCAAGTGAACGCATCTGGGACGGGATACTTTGATTACTCAGAAGGGACCTTCCCAGTTGGGGGAAAGTTTGTTCATCCCTTCATGAGTTAGTATTTTCCGCAGCACCGGATCACCTTCTTCGAGCTGTCGGTTATACACGTGCCTTTGATGATAGCGCCAGAGCGCTTGGCAATATCGTGCATTCTGAATAGCTGCATGGCACCTTCCCTCGTTGACGAGGTCAAGGTCTTCACGTCGGAGCTGGTCCATCGTGGCGTCGTCGAAGGTACGGACACGGAGTGACCCCATGGTGATCTCTGGAGGAAGGACTGCTTCGGCTCCGTACACCAAGAAGAAGGGTGTCTCTCCAGTTGATCGTTTAGGTGTAGTACTGCTTGCCCATAGTGCAGACAGAAGCTCCTCAATCCAGTTGGTTCCATGCTTTTTTAGGCGCTCATATGTGCGCGTCTTGAGTCCTTTTAAAATTTCTGCATTTGCTCTTTTGGCTAGACCATTACTTGCTGGGTGAGCTACTGAGGTGTAGCTGACTTGAATGTCGAGGTCTTAGCAACATTCTTTGAATGCAGCACATGTAAATTGAGTTCTGTTGTTAGTTATGACTTTGTTTAGAACTCCAAATCTGCAGATTATGGACTTCAAGAATTTGATTGTTGATTGTTTGTTAATTGCCACAACTGGAGTAGCTTTCGACCACTTGGTGAACTTGTCAATGGTGACATAAAGGAACCTGTAACCTCCGGTGGCTTTTGGGGAAGATCCCAAAATGTCTATGCCCACACAGTGAATGGCCATGTAGGAGGTATCATTTGAAGTGATTGAGCTGGTGTGTGAATTTGTTTTGCATGGAACTGGCATGCTTCACACTTTTTCACCAACTCCAGTGCATCATGGAGTGTTGTAGGCCAATAAAAGTGATTACCTAACCTTGTCTTGTGGTAATTTTCTGTATACTCTTTTGTGATGCACTCGTGTATGTGTGTTGAATGTCTTGGGCACACATATGCGCTCACTTGGTTCATTTTCGGAACCGGGTGTCACACAGAGCTTCCTCTTCATCGAGCCGGGCCCTTTCAAAGGGGTCCGGACCTTCTTGTTGAGCTTTCCGGACCCTCCCGGAGGGGTCTGGAACTTCTTCATGTTCAACACAGACCCTCCCTGAGGGGTCCGGATCTTCTTGAACAGCCGTGAGAACTCCCTCAGATGAGAGAGGTTGATCTTCTAGCATTCCACCTTGAAGTGCTTGGGGGTTGGGGCCCACACTCACCTTCAGGTAGCTCCGGACCCTCCTGGAGGGGTCTGGGCTCCTGAACTGGATGTGGCTCCAGTCTTTCCGCGACCAGGACCATGCTGACAACTTCTGTGGTTGCAAAAATGGAAAGCAGTAGAGGCTCACCAGGGTTCAGAGCTACCAAGATTGGTAGGGTAGTGAGGAGCTGCTTGAGCTCTTGAAATGCCTTCTCTGCTTCTTCGGACCAATGAAATGGTCCGGTCTTCCTCAATAGTTTGAAGAAGGGAAGTGCCCGCTCTGCTAGCCTTGCGATGAACTGGCTTAGCGCGGCTAGACATCCAGTTAACTTCTGGATGTATTTGATGCGGAGTGGAGGCCGCATATCTTCTATTGCTTTGATCTTCGCCATGTTTGCCTCAATTCCTCGGTGGGTTACCAAAAAACCAAGGAGCTTCCCGGAGCTAACCTCGAAGATGCACTTGTCTGGGTTCAGCTTGGTGCGCATGATGCTCAGCTTGTCGAAGATGGCTTGTAAGTTGTCAAGGAGTGACTCCTTGTTCTTGATCTTCACAACGATGTCATCGACATACACTTCCACCAAGTCCCTAATGAGCTCTCCAAAAGTTTTGTACATAGCTCGCACAAAGGATGAAGCAACATTTTTGAGACCAAAAGGCATTGCAGTATAACAATACAATCCATCTATTGTTATGAAGGTAGTATGTTCTTCATCTTCCCTAGACATATGGATTTGATGATATCTGAAGTATGCATCTAGGAAACACAATAGCTCACACTTGGAGGTGGAATCCAGTATCTGATCTATCCTAGGTAGTGGAAATGGATCTTTTGGACATGCCTTATTTAGTGTGGTGTAGTCGATACACATCTGAAGCTTCTCGCTGGCCTTGGGTACAACAACTGGGTTGGCCAGTCATTTTGGATGAAAAACTTCCCGAATGAAACCAGCTTCGAGCAGCTTATTGATCTCCTGTCGGATAAACTTTTGCCGCTCAATTGATTGCTTCTGGGGCTTCTAGTGTACAGGCATTGCGTCAGGATAAATCTTCAGATTGTGCTCAATCACCTCCCTAGGAATCCCAGGCATTTGTGATGGTTGCCAGACAAACACATCAACATTAGCCCAGAGGAAAGTGATGAGCATGAGTTCCTATTTGTTGTTTAAACCTCCCGATGTACGAGTAGTCTGAGTAGTAGCAGAGTTGATTTGGACGACTTTGATGGGAACGTCGGTGTTGCTACTTGGTTGCACATGTGGTGCAGAGGTTGAGCCTCGATGTTGAGTGCTCGGGGGTTGAGCAATGAGAACTTTGCCGGAGGTTCCTTCCTGCACTGTGGCAAGCACATGGAGTTCCTCTAGCGCAGTGACTCCTGCAGTGCGGTCTCCGCAGACTCGGAGAACACCTGAAGGTGTCGGCATTTTCAACACCAGATAGCTGTAGTTAGCTGCGGCCATGAACCAGTACAAGGCAGACCTGCCCAGGTTGGCGTTGAAGGGCAGACTTGTGGGGACCGTAATTCTGACCTCCAAGGATATCATTGGGTGGTGTCGTGCGATGCGACACCCAACAGTATTCAAGAAAAGGACGAGAACAATTTACAATACCAAGTCTTTATTGAAAAGCACAATGGAAGTTTTAAAATACTAACGAAAGGAAAGTGAGCTATAACTCATAGCTACGCTCTTAGCACTAGCTATGCAAAATCAAAGTCATCCATGTCCTGGATACTTCGCACTAGCAACACACAACTCATGGCGGCGTGCAGGGTTCCCACTCGGCTGTAAACCCTGTAGGGGGTGCAGCCTCGTTATCAAACACGTCATCAATCGTATAATCTGCAAAAACTTGTTAACTGCAAACGTGAACATAAGGCTCAACAAAACTAACCCATCTCACTAGACATATGCAAGGGTGAATACTAAGCATAGGTAAGGTAAAGCATAAATGACTCACCTACAAGTGGATCCTTAAAGTCATGTTTTTTAGTAGCACATGACATTCTTCAGGCACGTCACATCATAGGCTCCACAATCAAACAAGAAACATTTTGCTGATGATATGACGTGCACAAATCACATAATGCTATTCAGGTAAAGTATGGGGAAATTGTAAACTTTTAATTGTACTATCTCTAAGCCAAACAAGGTTGTCACAGCAAATTGTAATCCAATATATCATATTCTCCTGACTTCTTCAGTTATTTACTACACCACAGCACAGTGAACAAGTGGTACTCTATTACCGCAAGGGATGATGATTGCAATCAGGATACACCCGGAACAACACGACTCATACGCACTTTCGGAAATGTGAGCGAGCACTTATAGCAGTACCTACGTAACACTTCAGTACTAGTCGTATATGGCAACCCTTCACTACACACTCGAATGTCGAACCGGTCGATCTGTCATGAGCAGGAGTTTGCGTGGGGCATACACTGACATGCCAACCATTGATTTACACCTTGCTGCCCTCAACCCACGCCTATAAAACGGAGCAGAATGCCTCGACAAACGAGTATCAAGCTACGTCAGTTTATTGGAGCCCATTTCTCTAGTATGCCGCCGGTACATTTCAAGCTTGTCCAGTAGGGCCACACACGAAACGGTCCTCAATCGACACAAGCAGGGCTACGCACATAAGACCACGTCTCGCTGCATCCTACCCACTGCTCGGTCTCAATTTCATATTCATAAACCATTTTCTGATTCACGATCCTCCTGTGTGATACAATTCCTATCTCGCGAGTAGATTCCAACTACTTGACTTCTACCGAATTCCTATGAGCATAAGCATAGCAGTGTCTACTCAACGGGCGGTAGACCTACCCAAGACTCCATAGGATTTGTGGGCCATTCAAGTGGATGTCAAACAGCTTAAACGTAATGCACAATCATCTGAAGACGTAAGGTGAATGAAAATTGTAAAAACACTGTAAGGAACTTAAATGCAAATTAGGGCTTGCCTGAATGCGAGTCTGAGCCTATGTTAGTTTTTGGCAGCTGGACTTCCAAAGCTTCCGGCTGCTCCACGATTTCAGCTACTACACGATATGTATATACTAGGTATGAATGACTTTGAAATAAATTAATATGCTTGAGATGATGTCAATATCCTAGGATGAAAAATAAGATAATTATCTTAATTGGCTTTTGGACTTTTACTAGATACTAGTGACTATAGTGGAGACTCTTGCAAAGAACATGATATGATCAAGGAAGTTTGTTGTTCTTGAAAATTATGGTAAGCCATAACCTTCTCTAATTTTTGGTTTAAATTTTGGAGACCTATCATGGCTACTAGGGGTTATATCATGTAGAGGGTGTCTCACTGGTTCTAGGAAAAAATTCACTATTTTCTAGGCCTCCTACAGGGAGAAACTGATTTTTCAAATTTGGGGAAATTTCTGGAAATTTATTTTCCATTTTTCTCAATTTATAACTACATAGAGATTTGGAATATTTATCAACCCAGTATTTTAAATCCAATGAACTTGAATTTTTTACTGGAGATCAAGTGTATTAACAATAGTGTTCTGACCAAAATTGGGAATTTGCCAATTAATAGAACTGTAGGAATGAATCCTTTAAGCATTTTTCTTATTTGAATAATGGTGAAATTTCTATGGCTTTTCATACAAATCCAAGTGCATCACTGGAAAGTATTCTTCATGCTGGCTCTAACAAAATTTATTTGGAAATTTTTGGATGATTCTACTAGAAGTTATGGATTTTCCAAGTTGAGCTAAATCCTGGAATTATTTTTCAATGGGAAACATTCAAATAAATCGGCCGGGCCCACTGGTTTAAAATCAACCAATCGCAGCATGGCCGTACCGGGGGCTATGGGGTTAAACCCGCGCAGTCACACCAGATCCCTGGCCACAACCGGATCCCGTAGTGACTGACTCATGGGGTCCACGGTCGTCTTCAACCTTGGGCTAGCGCTTGCGCGCGGCGGCACCCGCGGCGGTATCTCGCCGGATCTCGCTGCCGGCTAACAGCTGTGCCAAACTCGCCAAGCCTGGCCGCCTGGGGGTTTTCAGGGGTGCTGAGTACGACGGTGATGGCGGCACCGGCGGAAATGGACCAGAAACAACAGCGCGACGGCAGCGGCGGTGGTGAGGGCTCGGGCCTGCTCGAACTCACTCAACTCTAGCTTAAACATCTCAGGAATTCCTCCAAAAGCTACCTGTGATCTCAAGGATCAAGAATCTGGACTACGGAAGAGTGGAAACACCCACGAGATATGAGCTCGATGGTGAAGCACGGTCTTTCAACCGGCAGCCGCGAAATCTCGAATTCTAAGGTACTCGGTGGATAACTTTTGGGGCTTTTGGGCAGGGAGCTGCGCTAGGACATATGCAAGCTACCTCCTAATCATATTAAAGAATGATTGCATGATTAAACGAATTTAGGCATGAAGCCTGACTGTTCTACTGGACAGTGATTCGGATATTGAATGAAATACTCTAGTCACAGTTCATGTCACAGGCTCAGAATCGGTGAGCATAAACTAGAGAGGATTGCGAACCTTTTTGCTTAAAGGATCGAGAGCGGAAACAGACTAGAACTGGAGCTTGATGGTGAGACAGTGAAGGTCCTCGGCGGCTTCCTCGATGGCGACCGAAGAAACTTCAAAATACCCCAAGCAGAAGCGATGTCACGATCAATGACCAAATAGAATATGTAGAGGATGTTGTGACAAGCCTTTTATCTACTTACAGCTTGGTGAGAAATGGCTTCAATCGTTGGCGAAAACTCGACGAACGGAGGCGGAAGCAATGGCGCAAAATTGAGATGGAGTTCGATGGCGACGGCCAAGGGGGGTATTTATAGGGACGGAGGGACGAGAGGGGTGCGCCACAGCGCAAGCAAGCAGGCAGCTCGGTGGTTGCATGCCGCGTCGTGGTGTCGCGTGCTGCCGGTGTTGATCGGCGGGGAGAGCTGGATACAGAGCACCCCATGGTTTCACTCGAGTAGGTCAGGCTGACAGTGGGTCCCACCTCCTCTTATCCTCTTCCCCTCTGCATCTTCAACTCTCCTACCAAACTTGATCCAAAAATTCTAGATTTTTGTGGGGAGGCCAAAGTAAATATCTGGAATTTGATTCTGCAATTGGATTTCGATTTGGAGCATGTTTCGATTGAATTTCAAATTTGAATTTGAAATTGGATGAAATTCAATGGTGTCACTGATTTAGATAGCAATTGAGTTCCAAAAATTGTGAAACTTTGAGGATAAGTCAAGCAAGTCATGCTTACCATGAGGGTGTGTTCAAATCTTGATGTTCAAATTAGTTGAACAGAATTCAACGTTTGAACTCAAAACATGGTTTGAATTTGCTAAGCGTCTCAAATAAAATAGCAAATGGAGTTCAAAATTTATGAAACTTTGCAGGACGTCTATCTGGAATATTAGGAAACCATAAAAAAATTTATGGCCTCAGATTTGAATATTTTTGACAGGGCCAAATATACAGTAGCATATTCAATTTGTAATTAATTTGAATATATATTTGGTACTGCATATTAATTTGACCTAGAAATCTCCATTCAAATAATTCCAAAATTTGAAGAGAGGACAATAGAATTAATCTAAGTTTATTGGTGAAGTCCATTCCTCATGTTAATAAAATTTAAAGCATGAGTGCAAGAAAATATTTGATGAGATCAAGTTCATAAGCATAGCTATAATTGGTCTCCATTAGGGTTGATAACCAACTTACAACTGAACCTCATATGAAGGAAAATGTGGGATTTTATATCCCCCCCTTAAATGAATCTCTCCCGAGATTACAAAAGGAAGGATAAAAGGAAAAGATCTAATGAACATATGACGTTAACAAGTCCGGATAGTTGGTTCTAAGATATTCCTTGCTTTCCCACATTGCTTCATCAGTGGTGTGGTTTCCCCACAAGACCTTGTAGAAATGCAAAGTGTGGTTTCTTGTGGCACGAGTCTTCTCATCAATTATCTGGGTCGGATGCTTAGAGTAAGTAAGATCTGGTTGGAGAGCTTCCAAATCCTCCATACGGACTTCCGCTGGGGCCTTGGGACATTTTCTCAACTATGAAATGTGAAACACATTGTGGACCCCTTAAAGTGACGCTGGCAGCTCTAGCCCATAGGCTACAGGTCCGCATTGCTCACTTATTGCGAATGGTCCGATGAAACACGGAGCTAGCTTCCCTTTTACTCTAAAGCGATGAATCCCTTTCATTGGGGACACACGAAGGTAAACGTGATCCCCGATATCAAAGTGAAGGGGTCGACGTTGTTTGTCCGCATAACTTTTCTGACGAGACTGAGCAGCCTTGAGGTTGGCTTGAATAACTCGTACTCATTCTTTGTCTTCCTTTATTAAGTCTATACCATATGTTACTCGTTCACCGGATTAATACCAGTTCAAAGGTGTGCAGCACTTCCGGCCATAAAGAGCTTCATATGGTGCCATTTGTATGCTAATTTGATACCATTGTTGTATGAAAACTCCGCCAATGGTAGATGATCATCCCAATTCTTACCATGGTGGATGTCACAGGCGTGGAGCATATCCTCTAGCACTTGGTTTACTCGTTCCATTTGACCATTAGTCTATGGGTGGTAAGCTGAGCTTCGAATCAACTTGGTACCCAAGGATGTGTGGAGCTGCTCCCAAAATCGAGCAACGAACAAGTTTCCACGATCTGATATGATAGTGCGGGGTACCCCATGTAGACACAGGATCCTGGCAATATACAACTCTGCATATTGTCGTGCCCCATACTTGACATTGAACTGAATAAAGTGAGCCGACTTGGTGAGTCGGTCGACTATCACCCAAATCGAGTCATGCTTGCGAAAGGTGAGAGGTAATCCAACAATGAAATCCATGCTGATGTCGTCCCATTTCCAGGCCGGTATGCTTAAAGGTTGTAGCTGTCCGGCTGCCTTTAGATGGTCGGCTTTCACTCGCTGACATGTATCACATTTGGATACGTACTTCGCAATCTCCCTCTTCATCCGAGTCCACCAAAATTTCTTCTTCAAGTCTTGGTACAATTTGTTACTCCCTGGATGAATAGAATATTTGGACAAATGAGCTTCGTCCAAAATTTTCTTCCAAAGTCCCACATTGCGGGGTACCACGATGCGATCTTTGAACCAGATGGTATAGTCATCGTCACCTCAGAAACACTTCATCTCCCCCTTTTTTCATTCTTTGGCGAATATGCGATATGCCCTTGTCTTTCTTCTGAGCCTCCACAATTTCTTCCCTTATGGTAGGAATGAGGGCTAGATTGTAGAGCGCCCCATACGGAACCAAGTAGAGGCTCGGTTCTTCTTCCTCTATCAAGGTGATAGAAAGGTTATTGATATGGGACTTGCGACTTAGCACATCTGCGACTACATTTGCCTTTCTGGGATGGTAGTAGATCTCAATTTCATAGTCTTTGATTAATTCCAACCATCTTCGCTGTCACATATTCAAATCCTTCGGGGTGAAGATGTACTTCAAGCTTTTGTGATCGGTGTAGAGTTGTACTAGGTTGCCCCATAGATAGTGTCTCCACATCTTTAATGCTAGTACCATGGCAGCGAGCTCAAGATCATGAGTCGGATAATGCTGATCATGGTTCTGAAGCTGATGTGATCCATAAGCAGTCACCCTTCTGTCTTGCATTAATACGCAACCCAAACAATTCTAGATGCATCACAATAAACATCAAATGATCTAGTTGTGTCTGGTTGGGCTAATACTGGCGTGGTTGTGAGGTGTTTTACTAATGCTTGAAAACCTTCCTCACATTCCTTTGTCCATGCATATTCTTTCCTTTCTTCAGAAGTTTCGTCATTGGTTTAGCTATCATGGAAAAGCTTGGGATGAACCTCTGGTAATATCCTGCTAAACCCAGGAAACTTCGAACTTCATGCACAGACTTAGGAGACTCCCATTTGAGTACTTGCTTAATCTTTCTTGGATCAACTACAATCCTTTCGGCAGAGATGACGTGCCCTAGAAATGGCACTTGGTTGATCTAGAACTCACATTTGTTCAACTTAGCGTACAGCTTGTGGTCCCCCAATCGCTGAAGCACGATGTGCAAATGTTGTGTATGTTCTTCTTCAGATTTTGAGTACACAAGGATGTCGTCGATGAAGACCACGACAAGCTTGTCCAAATCTGGCTTGAACACCGAATTCATGAGATACATGAAATGGGTCGGTGCATTGGTTAATCCAAAGGACATGAAAAGGTACTCATATAATCCATACCTCATCGAGAATGCTGTCTTAGGTATATCCTCTGGTCGAATCCTGATCTGATGATAACCAGAGCGAAGATCCATCTTTGAAAATACCCGAGCACCGACCAACTAATCGAACAGAATATCAATACGGGGTAGTGGATGCTTGTTCTTGATCGTGACAGCATTGAGTGGATGATAGTCCACACATAGTCTCAATGTTTTATCTTTCTTTTCCACGAACAATGCAGAACAACCCCAAGGTGATGAACTTGGACGAACGAAACCCTTGTCCAAAAGTTCCTTCAGCTGCTCTTTCAGTTCTGCAAGTTCCTTAGGTGCCATCTTATACGAGTTTCTCAAGATTGGCATTGTTCCTGGTACAAGTTCAATCTTAAACTCGACATCTCTTTCTGGTGGCATGTCAGAATGATCTTCGGGAAAAATGTTCGGATACTCACATACTACTGGAATGTCTTTGAGTTTACAGGCCTCGGTGTTATAAGTAGTTGGAGTCACGTGGATATTACTCTCAAGAGTGAGAGTTTGGGGAGAGTGGACCGGAGAATTTAGATATATCCTCCGAGGAACGATGTCAATAATGGCGCTTTTGTATTGCAACCATGCTATTCCTAAGATGACATCTAACTTCTGATGCTCCAATATAATGAGAGAGATAGGATATATGTTCCCACCCAGATTAAGAGGTACCCTATTGACCATCTTATCTGCTACTACTTTTCGTCCCAGAGAACAAATCATATATGGGGTTTTTGTGGAAATGATAGGCAACTGGTATTGATTGACATAAGACTTGCTAATAAAGTTGTGGGAAGCACCAGAGTCAAAAAGGATGACTACGGGATGACCAATGAGAGAGAACGTACCAGTGAGTACGGGTGCACCTTCTAAAACATCCTCGATGGCGAGGTGGTGGACATTGCTGGTTCTGGTGGCTGACTTCTCGGGCTGGTTGCGAGGCTGGTTTGCCCCCTGGTATGATGACTGTCCTCCGCTCTACGGGCAGTCCTTGGTGAAGTGCCCCGTACGTCCACATGTATAACACGTGTACGGGGTTTGACCGACACGAAATGGAGGACGGAATCCCGGTGCACGCGGTGGAGGTAGAGGTGCACGCGGAATCATCCCCTATTGCTGTGGTGGGCGGAAATCGGTGTTGTTAAACGGGTGACCACGAAACATCGGTGGTCGCGATGGCGGCTGCCACCTCTGGCCGGATGGTGATCGATACACCACGCGGTACTTCTGAGGAGTACCCCCTCCGCTGCCCTGCGGAGCACTCTTTTTCTTCTTGTTGGAGAACAACTCCCTAGTAGAGTCCTCCTGCACGATCGCAGCATTAACCATGTTGTTGAAACTGCCGCTGCTAAACAAGGCAAGCTTGTCCTTCATCTTGAGGTTCAAACCCCGATAGAAGCATTCCCACTTCCGATCTTCAGTACTCACTTGGTCTTTAGCATATTGGGCCAAGTGGTTGAATATCTTGGAGTACTCGTAAGCACTCCTCCCTCTTTGCTTCAGCTCCAGGAACTCTTGAAGCTTCCTCCTCATAACACCAGAAGGTATGTGATAAGCACGAAACGCCTCCCGGAATTCCTCCCAGCTCGTGGCATAGCCGGGGCTGGTCGTACGGCAAGGTAATTATCCCACCACGCACTAGCAGACCCTTGTATTTGTTGGGCCACGAACAGGGTCTTCTAATGTTCGGTCACTTGTAGCAAACCGAACTTCCCTTCAATGGAGCGGAGCCAGTTGTCCGCCTCCAACGGTTCATCGGCCTCCATGAAGACCAGCGGGTGCGTTGACATGAAGTCCGAGTACAAACTCGAAGAAGGCTGTCGTGGACCCGCATCTGGTCGCCCTCCTTGATGAGACGAATGTTGGACCAAAGTCCGCAGTAACTACGTTTGCTCATCACGCAAGCCAAGCACTACGGCGAGAACCTCCGCTAGACTCCTTGGAAGTTCTGGAGGTGGTGGTGGAGGAACTCGTTGTCGCGGTGTCGCAGCTATCTCCTGGGTCAGAGATTCGTCCTCACGACCACGACTTGATCCTCCCATTTCAGGTGTCGAGCGCATACGCACCATTCTGCATCCAAATGACTTAGAATCAGCACATGTTTTCTTTTCCTTTATCCATTTCATTATTCGATAGCACGACTATTGACAAGGGAATAAGTGCATAACATTCACATATATTGATAAAGTACAAACTTTATACAAGATATATTATCTCATGACCAAGTTTACAGTAGTGTACTCCAAAACAATGGACTCCCACTACGGAAGTGCATCTCTACCATACTTGGTCCCCATGAGATGTCATACACATTTTGCCATCTTAGACATACCCACTGCTATTCGTAATATGATACAAACATAGCCACAAAATAAACACGAGCAACTATTTAACTATATGTTGCCCCGTGATGGCAGAAGTGTTGTCTCATCCCACTCCAATACGTCCTACTCGATGTACTCGAGTTCCTAGGGATCTTCTTCTTCCTCTTCGTCGTACGAAGGCACTTGTTCACCCATATTTAGTGGTATATCATGGGCCGGTGGGTACACCACTGGTTGCAATTGTGCTTCGGCCTCAATCACATTATCCCAAAGTTGTTCTGCCTCATACTCCCAATTTTGAGCTGCCTCTATGGCTGTGTCTCGTTCCTCTATGACTACCGACAGCTACTCCGGCTGTTGTTGCACCTCTAACTGACTTGCTTGCAGCTCACCATGAGTTTGTTGCAATTCATTGCGAGTTTGCCATTGTTCAGCACGAGCTTTCCGTAATCTAATGTGAGCGTAATGCAGCTGACTATCGCACTTATTTAGTCGGTGATTTGTTGGAGCTAGGAACGAACGTAGATTCTCATTGATATAATCAAGAGTATCTCATCGCTCAGTCGCTTGCCTCAGGGCTTCGACTTGCTCTTGAATGATTGCACCTTGTGTAGAAACCACCACATTGGACGCAACCGCATACGTCCCAAGTGTCGTCGAGGTTGTGTCGCCATACGGTGTATAGGCAGCAACCATACGACGCTGTCACTTAAAACCAGCCACACCATGGACCGGAATAAGAGCAAATTGAGTGCCAGCCATGGCATCTTGATGAAACTCGCAAAGCTTCATAAGCGCCTCACCTGCTGCGATTGCCCAAGTGTCCTCCAAATGAGCCCCCTCGATAGTAACCGAGGAAGGATCCCATCCATAACGATGTGGTCTAGCTGGGATGTCGACCAAGATGGTGCATGACCGAACGCCTCTGTCAATCATTTCTCGGCCCCAATAGCATGGCATCTCGACGAAGCCAAACTGTTGGAGCACTTCCTGCAGCATACTTGGGAAGCCCGGACGGCTAGCGCAAGTGGAAAATATCCATCCGTCCGGTAATAGCATCATCACATCCGTCATCCATAGAAAAGGATATTGGAACAATGAGAAGGTTTCCAACTCCCAATAGTTTAAGAAAATTTTAAAACTGGAGTTGTAATCACAGTCTGTTTCAGCTTACCTTCCTGTATAAATTAAAAAATTTCATACAGGAAACGTCAGAACCAGAGGTTGGGTTGAATACAAAAGTTGTATTACACTTTCCATCCTTTCCAGATTATTTTGAAACAGCTACAGGTGAGCTAGGAATTAGTATCTATACAGGTCTAAAGTTGACCAAAATTTTCTGGAAATTTTGACAGAACCTCCCCTGTATGTGGTGATTGTCCACATTTTATACAGGTATATCATGACAATATATTGAGGTAATGACAAAATAAACATTGTATAACATCAAGTTAACAATCCAGAGGTAAAATATTTCGGCCATGAAACATTTGTTACATAGGTATAGTGCGCTAATTCGAAACTATGTGCCAACTCTTTCAAGTTCTGATCTGCCAGAACCAAGTTTGCAAACATAGGAATTAAACACAGCCACACCGAGATTCATGCCATGAGTGCAACACAAAGCTGATAGAGGACTTGCTAAGATTTCCAGAAATGTATATATATGATCATGTCACCATTCTGGATCAAAAGCTAGAGCTATCTAAACTTGACCGATGAACTGACTGTTGTTCAACAGCAGACCTGTAGTTCACTGTTTTGAGCTCGAAATTTGGATTACCTCAAATTCGAATCAAGAGAAACTTTGAATAACAAAACTGTAGATCTACTTCTACCCTTTTCATATATATATCATAATAAGGCATAAGATTTTGCTACATTGAGTTATTGCAAAAATACAAAGACTGGTACAATGTTAGGGTTGTCTGGAGCAGTTTAAGCATACCCCAAATTTCAATAGATTATCAAGCTTTTCTGCCTTGATGGTCAACATAAAAGTTGTAGAGGCCTTTGAGAGATTTCCATCCATAAAGCATACCCCTATGTTTATTCCTAACTAACCAAGATTACAATCTGACAAAGTTGAGCAAACTTTAGCCAGAAATCAAGAATCTTGGTGCTAACCCACTTTCGAATCAAAACTCATTTTGCGGAGTCCAAACCAACCAGCACCTGATAGTCAGACTTTCCAAAATACAATGCATCCATTTTTGTCGTTTGGGGATGGTCAAGTATCAAAGTTGATACCGACGGTACTACGTGCCTCACCAATGAAAATTCTAACCGGTATTTCCGGATACGTTTATAGGTGGCCCTAGTATCGTTCACTCACAAACGTGTTCTACACGGGTCGCTACCATAGTCAATGCTGCAGAAGACATACAATCCTCTTTCACACCTTCACACCTCAAGGGCGGTGCAGGGAAACACGACAGGCAATCACAATAATATATATGAAAGTAAGTGCATACGACTCTGGTGTGAGTCGCCCTCGAGTGATGTCATGTCTTGAGGTACATGGTTGTACTACGTCTATACAGCAAAGACTCCCGCATGAACCGGATTATACACGCTCGGGCATACGTGTTTCGCATGCTCCCATAGAACATGAATAGCTCTAGAGATGCATACTATCGGGTTATACACCACCCGACAGGGGCTCCCACTAACTTTGAAGCACGCTGGGGTACCGTGTGTCATAGGTTCTTAGAAACATGGAAAATTCTCAGAGACTCCTATTAACATTTCCGTGCCAAGCCACGGAAAGACTTCCATGCTACCTCTCGCATGGTGAGCTTACCGCAATTGATTCGCTTACGGTGGCATACCTAACCTCTTACCTGACGTCGAAGCGTTGTTACAAAATTAATAATATATAAGTTAGTTTACCACCTTTATATCTTATACCAATAATACTCCTTATAAGGGCATATAGCTAATTCCTCATTCATAAATCCTAAGTTTTGAAAATATGATATTTTCATGTACACTTCTCCCAATGATGCTCTGATACCATGTCTGTGGGGACCGGAATCCCGACCTCCAAGGATCTCATTGGGTGGTGTCGTGCGATACGACCCCCAACAGTATTCAAGAAAAGGACGAGAACAATTTACAATACCAAGTCTTTATTGAAAAGCACAGTGGAAGTTTTAAAATACTAACGAAAGTAAAGAGAACTATACATCATAGCTACGCTCTCAGCACTAGCTATGCAAAAACAAAGTCATCCATGCCCTGGATACTTCGCACTAGCAACACACAACTCACAGCGGCGTGCGGGGTTCCCACTCAGTTGTAAACCCTGTAGGGGGTGCATCCTCGTCATCAAACCCGTCATCAGTCGTATAATCTGCAGAAACTTGTTAACTGCAAATGTGAGCATAAGGCTTAGCAAACTAACCCATCTCACTAGACATATGCTAGGGTGAATACTAAGCATAGGTTAGGTAAAGCATAAAGGACTCGCCTACCAGTGGATCCTTATAGTCATGTTTTTAAGTAGCACATGACATTCTTCAGGCATGACACATCATAGGCTTCACAATCAAACAAGAAACATTTTGCCGATGATATGACGTGCACAAAGCACATAATGCTATTTAGGTAATGTATGGGAAAACTGTAAACTTTTAATTGTACTATCTCTAAGCCAAACAAGGTTGTCACAGCAAATTGTAATCCAATATATCATATTCTCCTGACTTCTTCAGTTATTTACTACCTCACAGCGCAGTGAACAAGTGGTACTCTATTACCGCGAGGGACGGTGATTGCAATCAGGATACACCTGGAACAACACGACACATACGCACTTTCAGAAATGTCACCGAGTACTTACAGCAGTACCTACGTAACACTTCAATACTAGTCGTATATGGCCACCTTTCACAAGACACTCGAATGTCGAACCGGTCGATCCGTCACGAGTAGGAGGTCACTGCGTGGGGCATACTCTGACGTGCCCACCAGCTGATTTACACCTTGCTGCCCTCAACCCACGCCTATAAAACGGAACAGAATGCCTCGACAAACTAGTATCAAGCTACGTCAGTTTATTGGAGCCCATTTCTCAAGTATGCCACCGGTACATTTCAAGCTCGTGTAGCAGGGCCGCACACGAAATGGTCCTCAATCGACACAAGTAGGGCTACGCACGTGAGACCACGTCTCGCTGCATGCTACCCACTGCTCGGTCTCAATTTCATATTCATAAACCATATTCTGATTCCAGATCCTCCTGTGTGATACAATTCCTATCTAGCGAGTAGATTCCAACTACTTGACTTGATATGCCCATGCTGACCACACCATCAAGTATACCAAATACATCAAGCAAGATGGAACAATCATCAAATCAAGCTGCACCAGCTCATGTTTTCGATGGACCAATTACTCGTAGCCGAGCTAAACAGCTACAACAAGAGGTGCACGCGCTACTTTGTGAAATTCCATTTATTAATGAGAATTATATACTTCCAAAATCGTACATGTTTCTATTACTCAAGTTCACCAAGGAGGATGACAAGGACACGCCAAGACTGAACCAGAGAGAACTACGTCGAACCAGTTCGGCCTGGCAGAACTGTCATGAAGAAACAGTCATATCTCTTGATTCATAGAAGCTGTGAAGGTCCATGAGTACTTGTTGGAAAGGTGTTGAAGTCAAATTTTTAATTCCACTAAGTGCCGAGTGCTTTAGAGCTCCCAGCTTGGCAGCCGAGTGCTTTTGGTGCAGACTGTTCAGAAGACCAACAGTCAGCCTGATATCCAAGTTTCCGTGAGAAACTGTTTCACTCTACAATATTTCGTGAATCATGCAACACATTGTGTGAAAGGTTATCAAATTATCTTTCCAACGCATCTGGTCCCATGTCTTTTGGATGTCCCTAGGTGGAGTTATGATTAAAACACTGAAGACCACTCAGAAAGCCAGAAGACATGCAGGAAATTGATGACCACTGCATGAATGATCAAGCCAGTTGGCCTTCCACCTTCCCACGTGGCTTTTTCAGTTCACATCTATTTTTAGACTAGTTGTTGGTATAAATATCCCTCTTTTGTAAGCCAAGGCAAACTCTTTGATGAATTATGATTATTCGAGTGAAATTTGCAGCCGAGCTGCTTGAGTGTCTTACTCAATCCTTGTTCTTCCTTGTTCTTCTTGAACTTGTGGAGAGATCTCTCTGAGATCCACTAATTCGTGCTCTACGGGTTCCAGTACGGCTGCCCCGTCTTGTGTGGATTAGCTCCGGTTGTGGTTCTGTGGTCGTTCGGAGATCGAGTCGAAGTCTTCGCGGTTTCGGTGTCTCTCTCCCTGTCGATTGGTCGCATCCAACCTTGGTCAGGTATAAAGCTAGTTATCCGCGCTATTTCCACAGCAAGTTATCTTGTTCTTGAACCTCATGTCATGAAGATCAGGCCACCCTTCGCCGAACCAAATTCGGTGCATATGACGTGGTAATCAGAGCTATCGTTGTCACGGTAGGTTCATTTTTTTTATCACCCACCCTCCCACCCTTTTTCAATCTGTTACAGTTCTCACCATCCACATATTCATCCCTGTGTTTATCTTTTACATATATTTGTTTGTCCTATAGTCCAAAGCCTAAAAAAAATACCTATAGCCCTTTTGACGGTACTTTTATCTTGTGTTTGTGTTCTTCCAGTTGCTCGTCACCACCATTTACCTATATCTTTTGTAATCAGCACCCCTGTTAGTGTTATAAAAAAGAAGAAAGAAAGAATACATTAAAAAAAATAGAGCACAAGTGAAAAGATTCTGAAGAATTTTGTGTTACGGTTGGGTGTTGAAATTTTCAGTTTTCATATCCAAGTTGGTGGTAATCTTGATAGCAGCAAAAAAAAATTATCTTTTGAGCACATCTTTTTTCACTTGATTGGCAGCACCGTAGCCCTCCTTGTTCAGCCACCTATAGCTCCACCAAAAACCTGAACCGGGACTTTCAATTTGTACTCCTTACGGCCTCTTTACCACCTCCGTTGAAGCTGTCACACCAGCACCATCACAGTTCTTGAGATCAGGCAAGAACTTGGGTAAGTAAGAGGTGAGATTGAGTGTGTCAACATATATATTTTCTTTTTTTTCTTGCTGCTCCTAACATGGTAGACTCAGATTCAAGTGTTCATGGTGGACACCATGGTGATAGGGAACCCCTGTCTCACGGGATGAGATGCGTCGCATGGCTGATTAACTCATGGAGGCCATGGGCAGGCTCCTCGATGAGCGTCTTCCCGCGGCTGGAGGACGTCGAGCATGTCGTGATCAAGAGGACCGTCATCGAGAGGAGTCCGGCGATGAGAATTCTAGTTTCAGCCATGGATTCAATCGTTTCGGACATGGCCCTGACGGATCTGGTGGTGGTCGCCATGCTGATTTTAATAATTACCATGGCGGGCATCATACACATAGGCGCAATGCTGATGGTCGCCGCGTACATTTTGAAGACGAAGAGTTTGAAGATCAAGATAGTGAAGAAGGATCTCATGATGATGAAAATCCTTTCGGCCAAGAAGCCAGGTTTGATTGGCGTCATCATCGCCGGCCTGCTGATTTTGAAGAAAGGGAATACCATCATAGTCGACGTCCTCATGACAACCCAGATAACATCGCTCGTGTCAAATTGAGTATTCCAAAGTTTACTGGAAAGGAGAATCCTGATGAATTTCTTGAATGGGCTGAGCAGTGTGATCAAATATTCCGAGTACATAATCTTTCGGCTCAGCGCCGTGTGAATCTTGCTTCGGTGGAATTCTCTGGATACGCTCTCACTTGGTGGAACCAAATGCAGGAGAATCAATGTGATTTGGGACGTGGATATATCAATACATGGGAGTAGATGAAGCAAGTGATGAGAAGGCGATTCGTGCCATCTAGCTATCAACGTGATCTCAGGAACCGGTTGCAAATGTTAAAGCAAGGGAAGAGATCAGTTGATGAGTATTTCAAGGAGATGGAGTTGTTGTTGGTGCGGGCTGGAATAAGAGAAGATGCAGAGTCAACAATGGCAAGATTTCTAGGAGGTCTTAATGAAGAAATTTTTGGTTTTGTGGAGATGTTTCCATATCGTACATTGCAGGATCTTGTTGATCAAGCTATGCGAACAGAGAAAAAGATTCAGCAAGAGTCACGTGGAAAATCTTATGGCAGTTATTCTATTGCTGCTCCATGGCGCAAACAACAGTCAAGTACTTCCTATGGTGGTGGACGATCTCAAGGGGCTGCAGCCAAGTCTTCTCAATCATTTGTTCCATTGAAGATGGCAGCCTCCATCGCGTCATCACCAACAACTCAGCAGCGACCCGCTGCAAGTTCAGCAGCCCACAGCAATGCCTCGGGAGCTACATCTTCTTCTCGAAGCAGATAAATTGTATGCCATAAATGCCATGGCCGTGGGCACATTGCTGCCCAATGCCCAAGCAAGAGGACCATGTTGTTGAATGAGAAAGGTGAATGGGAATCCGAGAGTGATCCGAAAGATGCTAGATAGATATGTGATGAAGAAATTGAGGAGGAAGGGAATGAGATCCAGCCTGAAGAAGGAGAACATAATTGCTTTATTTCTCTATGAGTGCTTAGTGTAACAGCAGAAAAGGAAGACAACGGGCAGCGACATAATTTGTTCCATACCCGTGGAATAATCAAAGATAAGGTGTGTCGCATCATCGTTGATAATGGTAGCTGCAACAATATTGCTAGCCAAGAATTGGTGGACAGATTGGGACTGAAACCACGGCGTCATCCTAGTCCATACAAGATGCAGTGGCTTAATGATTGTGCTGCACTACGTGTCAGTCATACTGTGATTGTACCATTCTCTGTTGGTAAATACAATGATCATGTAGAGTGCGACGTGGTGCCTATGCAAGCCTGCCAGCTTCTGCTCAGTGGACCATGGCTATATGATCTTGATGTCCAGATTTTTGGAAGGACCAACAAGCTGTCTTTTGTGTACAAAGGAGAGCGAATTTCCTTGCTTCCTTTGACACCGGAAGAAATTTTGAAGGATGACATCAGGAAGAAACAGCGCGAGAGCGAGCACCACTTGCGAGTGACCACAAAAATAGTAAGGACGAGTGTCCACGGCCAAATCAAACCCCACAGCTAGAAGGAACCCAGAAACCGGGAAAAGAGGGTTTAGTAATGATGGCTAGGAAGGGGGATATCAAAGCATTGAGTGAACCCAATGCCATGTTCTTTGTACTTATGTACAAGGACACTTGTCTTTCTACTAATGCCTTACCCTCTACCCTGCCGAGTACTCTTTTGAATGTCTTGCAGGAATATGAAGATGTCTTTCCGGACGAAGTACCACCAGGACTGCCACCTAAGAGAGGGATCGAGCATCAAATTGACTTGGTTCCTGGTGCGTCACTTCCGAACAGGTCTGCATACCGCACCAACATAGAGGAGACAAAAGAAATTTAGCGACAAGTGGAGGAATTGATGAAAAAAGGGTATGTACAGGAAAGTCTTTCCCCTTGTGCTGTCCTTGTTCTTTTAGTGCCTAAGAAAGATGGGTCTTGGAGACTATGTGTGGATTGCCGTGCAATTAACAACATCACAGTAAGATATAGGCATCCCATTCCTCGCTTAGATGATATGCTTGATGAACTTAGTGGTGCTAATTTTTCACTAAAATTGATTTAAGAAGTGGCTATCATCAGATTCATATGAAAGAAGGAGATGAGTGGATAACAGCCTTTAAAACAAAATTTGGATTGTATGAATGGTTAGTGATGCCCTTCGGTTTAACCAATGCACCTAGTACATTTATGCGATTAATGAATCATGTGCTTAGAACTTTCATTGGTAAATTTGTTGTGGTTTATTTTGATGACATCCTAATCTACAGCAAGACTCTTGAAGAACATGTTGCACATATCCAGAGCGTACTTGTTGTCCTGCGTAAACAAAAATTGTACGCTAACCTTGAGAAGTGCACCTTCTGCACCGACAAGGTAGTTTTCCTTGGTTTTGTTGTTTCAGGACAAGGCATGGAGGTGGATGTTGAGAAAGTCAAGGCTATACACGAATGGAGGCCCCCACAGAATGTGAGCCATGTGAGAAGCTTCCTTGGACTTTGTTGGTTTCTACCGGCACTTTGTGAAAGATTTCAGCACGATCGCTGCTCCAATCAATGAGCTGACCAAGAAAGACGTACCTTTCAAATGGGGAGAAGTACAACAAAAGGCTTTTGAAGAATTAAAGAGGAAGCTCACAACATCCCCAGTCCTTGCACTTCTTGATTTCAACAAGACATTTGAAATTGAATGTGATGCAAGTGGAGTTGGGATTGGAGGCGTGTTGATGCAAGAAAAGAGACCAATTGCATTCTTCAGTGAAAATCTAAGTGGTCCAACTTTGAATTATTCAGTTTATGATAAAGAATTATATGCTCTCGTTCGGAGTTTAGAAACTTGGCAACACTACCTTTATTCTAAAGAATTTGTAATACATTCAGACCATGAATCATTGAAACATATTAAGGGACAACTAAAACTGAATAAACGACATGCTTGAATTTATTGAGTCCTTTCCTTATATTGTCAAATATAAGAAAGGTCAAGACAATATTGTAGCTGATGCTTTATCTCGACGTCATGCTTTGCTCACACAACTTGATGCTAAAATTCTCAGATTGGAAAGTATAAAGGAATTATATGCCACTGATTCGTACTTTGTTGAACCATATGCCAAGTGCCGTATTGGAAAAGGATGGGAAAAGTATCATGTGCATGATGGATTTTTATTTCGCACTAACAAACTTTGTATACCAGATTGCTCTGTTCGACTTTTACTCGTGCAGGAAGCTCATGCAGGTGGACTTATGGGCCATTTTGGAGCCAAGAAGGCGGAGCAAGTGTTGGCCGACCATTTCTTTTGGCCAAAAATGCGACGAGATGTAGAGAGACATGTTCTTCACTGTGAAAATGCCACTAAGCTAAGTATCGTCTGAACCCTCATGGTTTATATACTCCCCTTCCTATTCCTAATGCACCTTGGGAGGATATTTCAATGGATTTTGTTCATGGGTTACCACGGACCAAAGGGGGAAGGGATTCAATTTTTGTCGTGGTTGATCGTTTCAGCAAAATGGCACATTTTATTCCTTGCCACAAGAGCGACGATGCTTCCCGTATTGCTAAATTATTTTTCAGGGAAATCGTGCGACTACATGGAATGCCACGTACAATTGTGTCGGATCGTGACACCAAGTTCTTGAGCTACTTTTGGAAGACATTGTGGGGCAAACTTGGGACAAAACTGTTGTTCTCCACAACATGTCATCCGCAAACGGATGGCCAAACTGAAGTTGTGAATCGAACACTATCAATGTTGCTCCGAGCTGTCCTTAAGAAGAACCTGAAACTATGGGAAGAATGCTTGCCACACGTTGAGTTTGCATACAATAGGGCAGTACACTCAACCACTAGATTTTGTCCATTTGAAATTGTATATGGATTCACACCCACTGCTCCCATAGATCTTTTGTCTTTACCAATGCAGGAACGTGTGAACTTCGATGCAAGCAAGCGAGCTGAATTTGTCAAGAACATTCATGATAGGGCTCGGGCCAATATTGAAAAGATGACCAAGAAGTATGAGAAGCACGCTAACAAGGGTCGCAGGAAGGTGTTGTTCGAACCAGGGGACTTGGTTTGGGTGCACCTTTGAAAGGATCACACGGCGGTAGCTCGCCGGCGATCTCGCTGCCGGCTAAACGGGTCTGCTCGAACTCACTCAACTGTAGCTTAAACATCTCGGGAATACCTCCAAAAGCTTCATGGGATCTCAAGGATCAATAATTTGGACTAGGGAAGAGTGGAAACACCCGCGAGATATGAGCTTGACGATGAAGCACGGTCTTTCAACCGACAACCGCAAAATCTCGAAATCTAAGGTGCTCGGTGGATAACTTTTGGGGCTTTTGGGCAGGGAGCTGCGCTAGGCCATATGCAAGCTACCTCCTAATCAGATTAAAGAAGGATTGCAAGATTGAAACATATTTAGGCACGAAGCCTAACTGTTCTACTGGACAGTGATTCGGATATTGAATGAAATACTCGAGTCACAGTTCATCATGTCACGGGCTCAGAATTGGTGAGCATAAACTAGAGAGTATTGCGAACCTTTTTTGCTTAATGGATCGAGACTGGAGATGGACTAGAACTGGAGCTCGACAGTGAGACAGTGAAGGTCCTCGGCGGGCGACCGAAGAAACTTCAAAAATACCCCAAGCAGAAGCGATGTCACAATCAATGACCAAATAGAATACGTAGAGGATGTTGTGACAAGCCTTTTATCTACTTACAGCTCGGTAAGAAATGGCTTCAATCGTTAGCAAAAACTCGACGAATGGAGGCGGTGGCAATGGCGCGAAACTGAGGTGGAGTTCGACGGTGACGGCCAAGGGGGTGGGGGGGGGGGGTATTTATAGGGACGGATGGACGAGGGGGGTGCGCCACCGCACAAGCAAGCAGGCAGCTTGGTGGTTGCATGCCACGTCGCGGTGTCGTGCGCTGCCGGCGTCGATCGGCTGGGAGAGCTGGATACAGAGCACCCTGTGGTTTCACTCGAGTAGGTCAGGCTAACAGTGGGTCCCACCTCCTCTTATCCTCTTTTCCTCTCTGCAACTTCAATTCTGCTACCAAACTTGATCCAAAAATTCTAGATTTTTGTTGGGAGGCCAAAGTAAATATCTGGAATTTGGTTCTGCAATTGGATTTTGATTTGGAGCAAGTTTCAATTGAATTTCAAATTTGAATTTGAAATTGGATGAAATTCAATGGTGTCACTGATTTAGATAGCAATTGAGTTCCAAAAATTGTGAAACTTTGAGGATAAGTCAAGCAAGTCATGCTGACCATGAGGGTGTGTTCAAATCTTGATGTTCAAATTAGTTGAACAGAATTCAATGTTTGAATTCAAACATGGTTTGAATTTTCTAAGCGTCTCAAATAAAATAGCAAATGGAGTTCAAAATTTATGAAACTTTGCAGGAAGTCTATTTGGAATATTAGGAAACCATAGAAAAATTTATGACCTCGGATTTGAATATTTTTGACAGGGCCAAATATACAGTAGCATATTCAATTTGTAATTAATTTGAATATATATTTGGTACTGCATATAAATTTGACCTAGCAATCTCCATTCAAATAATTCCAATATTTGAAGAGAGGTCAACAGAATTAATCTAAGTTTATTGGTGAAGTCCATTCCTCATGTTAATAAAATTTTAAGCATGAGTGCAAGAAAATATTTGATGAGATCAAGTTCATAAGCATAGCTATAATTGGTCTCCATTAGGGTTGATAACCAACTTACAACTGAACCTCATATGAAGGAAAATGTGGGATTTTACAAGACTGATGTGAGTCAAAAACCAGCTTCCCAGTCCTGTATTTTTCCCGAGTCCCGAAGGTCACCGCGAGAGTGATGGATCTGAGGGGGCTGATGGCCCCCGGACCTACCCCAAAGAAAGGCCTTGAGGGGCAAAGGTCAGATAGTTGCAGCTGGATCTTCATGAATGCTTCAAAGCTCAAGAGATTGAGTGTTGCGCCTCCATCTACCAGAATGTGGTAGCTCTGAGCATTGTCGATGGTCGAGACACCATCAACGGGAGTTGGCCAGCTCCGACCATGTTTCTGGGGCAGTCTGTTGCATCAAAAGTGATGGGCGTATCCATCCACTTCTGATGTGGTTCCGCCTTGGCAGCAGGAGCTACGGCAGCAATTTCTCGCCGCATTGTTTTAAGGATGCGGCGAGAGGTGATGTCCCAGGGCCCGCCGTAGATGGTGTTGAGGGTCTTTTGACGCTCATTGTCAAAGACGTCAGAGTCATCATCGACTTTGTTGTACACATCCTTTAGGACCTTCTTGGGGTCCTGGAAGCCTAACTTCGTCTAAGCCAGAGCTTCGTCAACTTTTTGCTTTCCTTCCCGCTGACGGAAAGGAGCTTCTTCTCGACGCTTGTTGTAACGCTCGACAAAGTTTCAACCTCTCGGCAGTCCTCCAGACTATGGTTATCCGTTTTGTGGATTGGACACCACATCTTGGAACTACAACCATCTTCTGACGAAGGTCGAGGTCATTTTTTGGGGCGTGGCCCCCGGCCACCTGGAGTTGCAGCAGCCACAGCAGTAGGTGCGCCGGCCGATGGCTTCTTGCCGTTGGACTTCTTTTTTTTGCCGTCACCGGAGGTAGTGGCTTCAGCTTTGGAGGACTTTTTGTTAGCCTCCGAAGCTGGCTTTGAATGCATTTCTCGGCCCTTTGCGGCTCGGGCGCACTTATCACTCAGGCTGAACAACTCCGTGACGCTGGTGACTTCTTTCGTCGCTAGCTTCTCCAACATTTTCTTGTCTCGGACGCCCTATCTGAATGCAATGATAACAGAAGAGTTCGAGATAGAAGGGATTGTATTGCGTACCTGAGAAAACCGCTGGATGAAGGATCGTAGCGATTCCACCGTTGTTTGCTTCATAGCAAACAAGTCCAATTCGGTGCCTGGTCGGGTGTAAGTGCTCTCAAAGTTGGCAGTGTACTATTGACATAGCTCCGCCCAACCATTGATGGAGTAAGGCGGAAGACTCATGAACCAGGACCTAGCGGTCCCAGTCAGAGCCACTGGGAAATAATTGGTCATCACGACCTCATTGCCCCCGATGCATGTATAGCGATGGAGTAGATTTGAAGGAATTCGGCTGTGTTGATAAGTCTCGTCGAATTTCTCCGACAGATGAGGCTGGAACTTCTGTGGCCAGCAGACCATGCATAGATGCATGGCTAGGGAAGAACAACCTCCTCTTACTCCCACTGGAGTAGGGTTGTCTCGAGCCTCTTGCCTCTCACAGGCACGCTCAATATGGATGCGGCCATCCTGCTGTCGGTAGCGGTGATCGAGCTTTGACCGCAGGTCATGCGTCGAAAGCCTCGACACAGTATGGGTGCATCGCGCCCCGGAAGGCAGCGACGTCACCTGTTGAGATACAACACACCTCCTGTGCTGTGATACATGAGGACCAAGTCTTCCGGACAAGGTCCTACGTTGAGTTGGTGTCTGCCCCAAAGGGGGAGGACCTTGTTTGCTGATGGCATTAGCTGTGGCTGCAACTAGATGCTGCACATGAGCACGCCACTACTCCATCGCACCCTGAGGTGCCCCGGGTGCCGGCGGGTGCTCTAGCAAAGTACGCGCAACAATCAGCTCGTTCTCAGGGTTGTTATTCGCCGATGCTGTGATCAACGTGAGTACCCCATCCTACTGTCCAGCATTGTTTGTCGGAGCAGATGGTGGTGGTGGTGGTGCGACACTTGTCGGGGCAATGGCGCCCGCTGGTTGCTGCATGTTGGAGAGATTCCCTCCAGCAGGTTGGATACCATTGTTGTTGTTGGATGATCCAGAGGCAGAGTTCACTATCTTGTGATCTAAGGCAGCCCCTTTCTGGCGTGGCAAATGTCGAAGCATACGAATGACACTTCCTCTGGTACAACTAAATTATAGCCCACGGAGGTTCTTATATCAGTCTAGGCGTGCGGAGATCTTAGACAAGATGATGACACATATGATTTAAGTGGTTCGGGCCGCCTGAGCGTAATACCCTACTCCATGGAGAGTGTGTTGTTGTATTGGAGATTTGATGGTGCTTGCGTGCGTATGAGCTTGCCCGTTTTGTACCGTGCAGCATATCCCTTTTATAGACCAAGGGATGGCTGTTACATGGGTTGCCTGTCCCGACATGTGGCCCCGACAGTTATTCTTGCCTAATACACAATTAAGTATGTTATAGCACCCTAATAACGTGATAACGCGCCTAAATGGTGGTGTTACCAGTATTAATATTCTTTTGATCGTGCGCCATTAATATTGTATTAATGGCACATAATCAGGCCTTGTAACTGTAGCAATAAGTGTCCTTTGAATGCTTATTCCATTGGAGATCTGTTTGTATTCCCGTTGGTAGCATAGGTCTGGAGGCTCAACACGTGGCGGCTCCGTAGCTTTCCCTCGCGGGGAGGTAGGTCCGGAGCTGCTATACATGTGGTGGCACTGGAGCTTCCTTCTAATGGGGGTTAGGTTTGGGATCACTGGACACATGTTAAGCACGGAGCTTCCCTATGTAGGGAGTTTAGCTCCGGTCTTATACTACACGTGGTAATGCCAGAGCTACCCATATGAAGGAGGTGGGTCCGGTGCCATGTGACACGTGGGGCCTGTAGAAGTCTTCAGCTTTGACAGGTGGAACTCCCTTGCACTCCTTGCGATATCATGGCGTACCCGATACACAGGGTACTGACAGCATATGAATACCTAAAGCACACTAGGAGTAGCTCCATTCCTAACTTATCCTCCACTAGGACATTCTTACCCCTTAGAGTAGTTTGCTTATGTGTGTTTCACAGTACCCCTATTGTCATCTTACCCTTGTTCTGATAAACACTTAGTACCCTATACCTTTATCATAAGGATAGTGTTTACCTAACTTCACCGCCTTCCTTTGCGATAAATACGATACCCTTCGAAATACTCCTGTGTGAAATGTAACAACGGTATCTTCCGTGCGCTTGCGGAATTCATCTCCTATCGGAGATGATATTTGGTGTTAAGAAATAGCAACAGTGACATGCGTCCATTGACCACATTTGGCGCTAGGACTGAGTCGGTCAAGCCAGGTGGCCGGTCGACTTGGTCCTGGCCCCCCTTCGGTCGTGCTTTCTCGGGGTGGCTGATAGGTGGGCCCAAATCCCCTTTCCGCGTGAATCGGTGTTGGATCCCTTCTGATACGTTTGGGAATGGGTTCATGGGTCCATGTTTCCTATGTCACAGATCATCTCTCGAAGGAGATGAGGTCCGCAAGCGCACAGAAACTATCGTGTAGTATTTCACCCAAGAGTATTCCCAAGGGTATCGTATTTATCCCAAAGAAAGACAATGGAGTAAAGTAGACACTCCTCTTATGATCAAGCTATGGGATACTAATCAATTATCAAGATAGGGGTAAGTGGATAATATATGGGTAGTTGACACACACCTAAGCAATCTATTCTAAGGGGTAAATGGGTCCTAATGGAGGTTAGACATAGAGTTGGGGGGTTGCTCCTACAATGCTTCCAATATACATATACATAGCCTAGGTTAAGTACCAATGAGCATGTCAATAGTTAATACTTATGCTAAGTTGTTCAACACATCGGGCACGAGTTTACCCCTAGCAATACTAGGATGACTCCCGCCAAGAGCCTTTTGCATAGCTGAAAGTAGAGGATTACAAAGGACAGATAGGGCTCTCACCACCTACTGCCTACCTCTCCAATCCGTGGGTCTATGAGACATTCACCGCTACCTCCTATCCTAGCACCATGCTAGCATATTAAGTAATTACCTTAAGAGCCCGGGCACAAGCCATCCTAAGGCAATGAACTAAATCATCGTTGAACCAATGTTGATACATAGCACAAGTGATTCATATTAACATGATCATATTATAACTAATTAGACTATAGTGGGGGTTTGTAGTGTTTATGATGATAGATTAAGAGTGATATGGCGTAATCATAAAGACTTCTCCTACCACATACATGGAATCAACAATCAAACAAGAAACGCTTCATCCAAGTATATGAATAAAAGAAGACAAAAGGTAATATCTTTATTATGCATAAAGTCACAAATATAAGAAAAGATACATGAGTCATACCTTTCCCAACTTGGACATGGGACAAGAGTGATGAGGACATCACAACAGCGGGGACACACATTGAAATGCAAGGACCAATCACAAGAGCACGAGCACGGTTAATAAATCAAAAGGTAAATTTGCTCCTAACTTCTTTTGCATGTGAGTTTGAGAATAGATTGCTATGTGATGATTTAATTGTTATTAGGAATAATAGAGAAGATCAACAAGTGAAGGAAAGAGGCGTTGGGAGCATGGAGAACCAGCTGGGACGTCCACAAGTTGATGGAAACAGTTTACAACTTGGACTCGAGTTCAACTCGGAGTCCAGGAGCAGTCCACCTTAAAATGGACGCCCAGGAGGCATACGTACTCCGTTTTCGACATTCTAAATATGCACAGAAATAGGAGAAGATAAAATTTCCAATGGTTCTGGTCCCACCTCAAAATTCCTCCGGAGTCATTGGGAATCATCGAAATAAGTCGAGTACAGATTTCTGTCCGGTTCTGCGCCACCGAATTGGGCCTTTGGGCCTTGTATCCTGTAAGAGTCCATTAGGGATGCATCTAATTGTATTTTGGCCGAACCCTAGCCTTTAAATACTGCAGCCGCCCGTCATATTCGGTGGGTTTTGCTTAGAATAACAATTTTGCTGTTCTACGGTTTGTGAGACCCCAACTTCTTAATTTCAGATCGTGTCTTCTACGTTCTTGCTTGTGTTCTCAGTTCACTTGCAGGGATTAGCCTTTTTGGTGAGGTCAAGCGTGTGCCGCACGGTTCATAACCAACGGAGCAGTGGTGTAGTGATTGCAGGGGTATTCGAACTACTCGAGTGCTTCAGATCATCAACGTCGAGTTCTCCACTCCAATCGACTTACCTTTCGGAAGATCGGGCCTAAACCTACTCATCAATTGGTATCAGATTTCCAGGTTGCCCGTGAGGTATCTTTGTTTTCCTTCCATTATATCAATTTTGGTTTGTACCTAGAGTCCACAGAAAAGCCACAAAAAAATTAGATCGTTTTACCGCTTCCTAGACTATAGTGCCTGCAGTTTTGTATTTCAGTTTCCATTGTTGAGTTTGCATTCGTGTGGTCGAGTCTTGTTGCTGGTTTAGCTTTGTGTTTTCGGTCCTATTTGCTGTGTTTCGTCCTTGTTTCCTGCTGTTCGACACCTATTCCACAATTCTTAAATAACAAATTGAGCCACCATGTTCATCAGTTTGCCCTAGCTAGCCGCCTTGCGTGAACTCCCGCATCCCCAGCCCAAGATTAGGTGACAAACCTTTGTGCCACTCATCGTTGAATCATCACACACCACCCTATTAGTTGCTGTGCAAATTCCCAATCATTTTTATATCCGATTGCGACTTCTGTTCTCAAACCGAGTTGGAATCAACATCCAAAAATCGTAACCCGGACAGCCTACCTTAAAACAGCCATAACTTTCACATACGAACTCAAAATCGGGCGATTTTTTTTTCAAATTCATCTACCCGAAATTTTGCATCTGTTTTTCTTCCGTGTATCTGTGTTCGGCGAAATTAGATTGCCCAAATTACCCTCGGAAGATAGGCTATCCGGCCTCTGAAGTTTCATCACGAATTTTAAAGAATCTTCTTGATTTTCTATAGGTCGCATATTACATCCAATTGACCTACAAATTTGTGTGCTTCCTATCGTCGTGTTCCTGAGTAAAGAAAAAATATTAAAAAAAATTTAGAAAAAAGAAAAAAATAGTGAAGAGCACGCATATTAAAGCAATTGGCCTATACCACTTGGTGCTGTTTTGTTGGCTACATCATTCTGTCCTTCTTTTGCCTTGATACTTCCTTGTGTTGTGCTAGGCCCTAGGGAACTTGGTTGACCAGCAACAGTTTCCTACATTGAATACTTATTCAACTTTGTTTACCTTTTAACGATTTTCTGCTTATTAACCACCATATTACGCCATCCAAGCTCCACCTTTCTCTTGAGCATAACAGGTACCTTTGCAATCATCCCACATTTCATTGGTTCATCTCACCGTCAACACCACCTGCTGTGTCGGTAAGAACACTTGTAAGAGCATGGTAAGACGCTTGAGCGAGAGAGACTGTTTTCTTCCACCTTTCACATTGTCACTGTAGTTGATAGGGATAACATATTCTTGTTGTATTTTGTTTCCTACTAACAATGGCAGGAGAAGACAATGATGACGAATGTCTTCAACATGCTGAGTTACGTGATATGATGAAGATCATGACAGATATGTTCACCAAATACAACTTAGCAACAGAGGAGTCATTGGCGAACTTGACTCGCCAACTTGATGACCTTGCTCTTCGGATGAATACTTTTTAGGCTCGGTTGCCTCTTACTGGAAGAAATGAAGACAATCCTTATGATGATATGGAAGATCACAACAATCAGCCAAGACTGTCACTTTATCGTCGAGGTATGGGAGGTAATAATCATAACTATTATAATCGTCCTCCTGATGATCCTTTTGCTAAAGTGAAATTTACTATACCTTATTTTTCTGGTGCTTATGATGCTGAGGCTTATCTATATTAGGATATGACAGTAGAGCAAAAATTTAATGCCCATCTTGTTCCTGAAAAACATAGAGTTCGTCAAGCCACTAGTGAGTTTAAGGACTTTGCTACCATATGGTGGAATGCACTTGTTAAAACCAGAACCGATCCTCCAACATGGGACAGATTAAAGGAAGCTATGCGTGTTCGATTTGTTCCTCCATCTTTTTAGAGGGACCTTCGCAAAAAATTGCTGCGCTTAGACCAAGGTAACATGTCCGTAGAGAAGTATTATCAAGAGTTACAAAAGGGTATGCTGCGTTGTGGGGTAGTAGAAGACATGGATGATAAAATATCTCGTTTTTATGGAGGGTTGAGGCATGAAATTCAGGACATTGTTGATTACAAGGAATATGATACTGTTAACAGATTGCTTCAGCTTGCTATGTTGGCAGAAGAAGAATTGCATGGCCGACAACAACAGCAACAACGCACAAGGAGAAACTTCACGCCGCGTTCGACGCCCACACCATCCAAAACGGCACCATCTTCGACCCCCCGTGCAGCAACTACACCATTCAATGGCTGCCCACGAACTATACCTGCTGCTCTACCTTCTCGCGTGCCGGAGGGCAGCAAGGCGATATCATTCAAGCCTTCGTCGTTCACTCCTTCTACGAGTCTTACTTCCGACATTAAGTGTCACTGCTGCCAGGGACTTGGTCATATGATGAGAGATTGCCCAAGTAAGCGAGCATACATAGCACGCGACGATGGCGGGTATGATAGTACTTTGGATGTTGAAGATGAATATTCTCTTGCTACTGACTTTACAGATCCAAATGACGAACAAACCGAAGAAGATGTACTTGGTACAGCGGCGATGGAGAAATATAGGAGCATCATTGTGCAGCGTGCCTTGAGCTCAAAAGTGGAGACCGACGACAAGCTACAACGACACAACATCTTCCACATGTTTCTCGTTGTCAAGGACTGTTGTGTACACACTATAATTGATGGAGGTAGCTGCAATAACTTGGTGAACACGGATGACGTCAAGAAACTTGGTTTGACAACAAGAGCACACCCTCATCCGTACCACATTCAATGGTTCAACAATAGCGGTAAGGTCTGGGTAACACAAATAGTGAGAATACATTTTCAATTGGTTCTTACCATGATTTTGCTGATTTTGATGCCGTTCCTATGGATGCTTGTTCTTTTTTATTGGGTTGTCCTTGGGAATTTGATACAGATGCTATTCATCATGGTAGAACTAATAAATATACTCTCATGCATAAGGGAAAGAAAATCACTTTGCTCCCCATGACTCCTACTGAAATTGTGCATTTTGAGAAGAGTAAAATTCGTGATGGCAAAGCAACAAAATTAGAATCTGGAAAACAGCAAGTCATTAAGTCAAAATCACCATCGTTGCTCGCAACTAAATCTGACCTTGCTGATTTATTCGATGCTAAGGGGATGTGCTATGCTTTAGTTTTCAAAGAAGCCATGTTTTCACTTCATGAATTGTCTATTGCATTGCCTCTGCTGTTGCTAACCTTTTGCTGGAGTTTGAGGATGTGTTTCCCTCCGAGATACCCCCTGGTTTACCACCGATGAGAGGCATTGAACACAAGATCGATTTGATTCCAGGAGCAAGTTTGCCAAATCGTGCAGCATACAGGGCGAATCCACAGGAAACTAACGAAATTCAGTGACAAGTCTAGGATCTTTTGGACCACGGGTACATTCATGAAAGCCTTAGCCCTTGTTTCGTTCCTGTTCTTTTGGTTTCTAAGAAATATGGTAGTTGGTGCATGTGTGTTCATTGTTGAGCGATTAATAACATCACCATTCGATATCGTTATCCTATTCCTCGTTTAGATGACATGCTTGATGAATCGAGTGGTGCTATCATCTTAACAAAAATTGACTTGCGTAGTGGTTACCACCAAATTACAATGGCACTAGGAGATGAATGGAAAACTGCATTTAAAACCAAGTTTGGACTTTATGAGTGGTTAGTCATGCCTTATGGTTTCACAAATGCACCCAGCACATTTATGCGATTAATGAATGAGGTTTTACGTGCTTTCATTGGACAATTTGTGGTGGTTTACTTCAATTATATCCTCATTTACATCAAGTCATATGATGAACATCTTGATCATTTACGTGTTGTTTTTACTGTTTTGAGAGATGCACGTTTGTTTGGTAACCTCGAAAAGTGCGTCTTTTGCACCAATCGAGTCTCGTTTCTTGGCTATGACATTTCCTCGCAGGGAATTGAGATGGATGAGGCAAAAATTAAAGCAATCACCAGCTGGTCAGCCCCAACAACCGTCACGCAAGTTCGTAGTCTTTTTGGTCTTGCAGGTTTTTATCGGTGTTTTGTGCAGGATTTCAGCACCATTGCAGCACCTCTACATGAGCTAACGAAGAAGGGAGTGTCATTTTGATGGGGCGAACAGCAGCAAAAAGCTTTTGATGCTCTCAAATTGAAGCTTACACAAGCACCATTGCTACAACTTCTTGATTTTGACAAGACCTTTGAGCTAGAATGCGATGCAAGCGACATTGGTATTGGAGGCGTTCTCATACAAGGAGGTAAACCCGTTGCTTTCTTTAGTGAAAAACTTCATGGTACTTCTCTGAATTATTCCACTTATGATAAGGAATTGTATGCCTTAGTGCGAGTATTACAAACTTGGCAACATCATCTTTGGTCTAAGGAGTTTGTCATACATTCCAATCATGAATCATTGAAGTATCTTAAGTATCAAACCAATCTGAATAAATGACATGCCAAATGGATTGAGTTCTTAGAGTCGTTTCCATACATCATTAAGCATAATAAAGGGAAGGAAAATGTCATTGCCGATGCATTATCTAGGCGTTATACCATTATGTCCCAACTTGATCATAAAATCTTTGGTTTGGAAACAATAAAAGCATTATATCCTACTGATTTGGACTTCAAAGATGCTTTTAAAAATTGTAGAGAAGGAGGAACTTGGAATAAATATGTGCTGCGAGAGGGTCTCCTCTATCGTGCTAACAAGCTATGCGTTCCAGCTAGCTTTGTTCGTCTATTACTTTTGCAGGAAGCACATGGAGGAGGTTTGATGGGACATTTTGGAGTGAAGAAAACTGAAGACGTGTTTTTCACACACTTCTTTTGGCAAAAGATGAGGCGTGATGTTGAGCGCTACGTGTCACGATGCACTACTTGAAATAAAGCTAAGTCTCGCCTTAACCCACATGGTCTTTATATGCCTCTTCCTGTTCCTAGTGTACCTTGGGAGGATATTTCAATGGACTTTGTTTTGAGATTGCCTAGGACTAAGAGGGGGGATAGTATTTTTGTAGTTGTTGATCGTTTCTCAAAAATGGCACACTTTATACCTTGTCATAAGAATGATAATGCCTCACACATTGTTGATTTATTTATGACGGAAATTGTTCGTTTACATGGTGTGCCAAATACCATTGTTTCTGATCGTGATGCCAAAATTTTAAGTCATTTTTGGAGAACTTTGTAGTATAAATTGGGAACCAAGTTGCTGTTTTCAACTACATGCCACCCACAAACGGATGGACAAACCGAGGTAGTTAATCGTACTTTATCCACTATGTTGCGGGTTGTCTTGAAAACAAATTTGAAGTTGTGGGAGGAGTGTTTACCACATATAGAATTTGCTTACAACAGATCCGTTCACTCCACGACAAAGGTAAGTCCATTCCAGGTAGTGTATGGTTTCAATCCCCGTGCTCCTATTGATTTACTACCTTTGCCTCCTTCTGAAACTATAAATTTGGATGCTACACAACGATCTGATTTCATTCTTAAGATGCATGAAACTACAAAGAAAAATATTGAAATGATGAATGAGAAGTATAGGATTGCAGGTAGTAAAGGTAGAAAAGAAGTAAAACTTGAACCGGGTGATTTGGTGTGGTTACATTAAAGAAAAGAGCGATTCCCTGACTTGAGAAAATCTAAACTTGTACCACGATCTGCTGGTCCTTTTAAGATTGTTGAAAAGATTAATGATAATGCATATAAGCTTGAATTGCCTCCCGATTTTGGGGTTAGTCCTACATTTAACATTTCAGATTTGCGACCGTACTTGAGAGAAGAAGATGAACTTGAGTCAAGGACGACTTCAATTCAAGAGGGGGAGAATGATGAGGACATCACAACAGCAGAGACACACATTGAAATGCAAGGACCAATCACAAGAGCACGAGCACGGTTAATAAATCAGAAGGTAAATTCGTTCCTAACTTCTTTTACATGTGAGTTTGAAAATAGATTGCTATGTGATGATTTAATTGTTATTAGGAATAATGGAGAAGATCAACAAGTGAAGGAAAGAGGCCTTGGGAGCGTGGAGAACTAGCTGGGACGTCCACAAGTTGATGGAAACAGTTTACAACTCGGACTCGAGTTCAACTCAGAGTCCAGAAGCAGTCCACCTTAAAACGGACGCCCGGGAGGCATACGGACCCTGTTTTTGACGTTATACATATGAACGAAAAGAGGAGAAGATTAAATTTCCAATGGTTCTGGTACCACCTCAAAATCCCTCCGGAGACATTGGGAATCGTCGAAACAAGTTGAGTCTAGATTTCTGTCCGGTGTTGCGCCACCGAATCAGGCGTTTGGGCCTTGTATCCTGTAAGAGTCCATTAGGGACGCGTATAATCGTGTTTTGGCCGAACCATAGACTTTAAATACTGCGTACGCCCGTCATATTCGGTGGGTTTTGCTTAGAATTACAATTTCGCCGTTCTACGGTTTGTGAGACCCCAACTTCTCAATTTCAGATCGTGTCTTCTACGTTCTTGCTAGTGTTCTCGGTTCACTTGCAGAGATTAGCCTTCTTGGCATGGTCAAGCGTGTGCCGCATGGTTGATAACCAATGGAGCAGTGGTGTAGTGATCGCAGGGGTATTCGAACTGCTCGAGTGCCGCGGATCATCAATGTCGAGTTCTCCACTCCAATCGACTTACCTTTCGGAAGATCGGGCATAAACCTACTCATCATAGAGGCTCTCCTCTCTATAGCATAACTCCGCTAAGGACTAAGAGAACTAGTGTCTACAATAGAATGATGCTCAAGTGGTGTGTGTTGAAGTGAGGGGTGAGGGATCCTATTTATAGCTTGGAGAAGGGTCGGTTCCCGCCACCAAAAGCGCGCGAATCAATCACCCATGACCTCTTCAAGCCGGGAGGAGACAACACATGGTGTTTGACCATGTTTGGTGCCAGGACCTAGTCGGCTGACTAGGGGGGTCGGCCGACATGGTTCGGGCTCCAAACGGCCAGTTCTTCCTCCAGGTGACTGACAAGTGGGTCTCATTCTATGATATGGGTGCTACAATGTTGGATGGCCTCTGATACTTCTGTTTGTGGGCCATTTGATCCATGTGGTACCACATGTCGACGCTTGATTGGCTGGGATGATAGGATCCATCCCCTTGTTTCACTTCAATTCGGTGTAAAATGCCTCCATGCACCAATTTCTATAAGTACAAGTGGATATAGGTTTAATAGAAATGTGATGTGTGCAAGAAAGGATATTTCCTTCACATAATATAGTTATATTGACGGGTGATATTGGTATATAACAGCCATCAACAAACTCCTACAACTATATTGTGCTCTCAATTTTATAATCTTGATGCAGTAAATTGACGATCAAATTTAGCATTTAAGGATTGTTAATAGTATGACACAAGAGGAAGTTGTTTCCTTTTTCTCTCAAACAAAGTGAAACAATGGTACACCCATAATATTGGGAAAACAAATGGAGGTTGGAGAGAATTATGATACAAAATTTGTCTTGGTTTCTTTACAATATCCCGAATTGTTTCCCTACGAATGGAAGTACTCGGCTTCCAACAGATGGAGAAGGAATCAATAGGTGCAGCTCGGGATAGGTTTTCTCTTTTGCAAAATTCTGGCCCAGATATGTTAATCCCTAATTCGTTGTTATTACAATATTTCTTCGTCGGACTTAACAAAGAGTCTGCCCCATATCTCGAGATTACGGCTGGAGGGTCTTTCCTCCATAAGACACTGGAAGAAGGGAAGGAACTTCTAGATCAAATTCTAGAAAATTCCTCATTCATTAAGGTTCTTATTGAACCTCCCCCAGAGGAAGCCATGTCGAGCATCAGGGACACTCCTATGGCTATGGAAGAGCCAAAATCGTGCCCATCACCTGCCTTGCCTGTAGAATCCTCTCCCGAACCTAAACTAGCGAACGATGAAGAAATTCAACCTTTGGAATTCCCTTTCTACTTCAAGGAGATTTTTGAAGATTATGGAAACATCTCGAAGTACCATTATCATAGGAAGTAATTGCTGCCTTCAACTCCATTTGACCCGCCTGATGGAGTATTCCTCCAAAAGACATTCAAGGAGTTGACCTCAATTCTGAGTTCGGAATGGACGGCAGAGGTTGAGAACCTGATATCCTTCGTATCACCTCACCCTTGGCCACCATTCTATGTCATATTAGAGGATCAACAATGTGAGTCCTATATAATCCCTATGTTGGAGCAAATATCATTTCTGATACTTGTGCTCTCGCCATTTTGGGTGATGTGCTAGTAGCACGAACACAAAAATTCTTCCGAGATACATTTGGGAATATTCTTGAAGGATATGAGATTTCACAAGAGGTGTCAGTAAGACACAAAAATGTTGAGGTTTTCATTGATTTCCATGCGTTCGAAGTCCGAGACTTCGACATTGTGATCAGGGCACCCAATGAGATTTTCCTCATGGAAATCCCCTCTGAAGGAAATCTCAACATAAATCTTGGAAGGAACGAAATTTCCATTCCCATTCAACCTTCCAAGAACACATCTGCGGTACTACCTAAAGTAGAAGGATAAGAAGATTTCATCTAAGAAGTAGATGAACTTCAGAAGACATTTGAATTGCCAAAGGAAGAGCCCATACCCAAACCTCCTATGGAGCTCAAAATCATGCCTGCGGGCCTACACTATGCTTTTCTAAATGGGGATTTGAAAGCCCTTGTCATCACAAGTGACAAGCTTTCAGATGATAAAACACTCAAACTCATAGCCATGTTAGAAAAGCATAGGACTATTTTTGGCTACTCACTCCAAGATCTCAAAGGCATCATCCCAGCTCTTCGCACCCATCACATTCCCATTGACCCCAAGAGTACCCCCTCACGGGAGCCTCAACGACGGTTAAATAATGCAATGTGTGAGGTTGTCAAGAAGGAGTTCTTGAAACTCCTTCGTGCTGGAATTATTTATCCCATACCTCATAGTGAGTGGGTCAGTCCCAGTCCAAGTAGTGCCAAAGAAGGGAGGAGTGACGGTTGTTCAAAATGAGAAGAATGAATTAATTCCTCAACGAGCCGTCGCAGGATGGAGGATGTGCATATACTACAAAAAACTTAACAAGGCAACTAGGAAGGATCATTTTCCATTGCCCTTCATCAATCAAATGTTGGAACAATTGGCAAAACGTTCCTTCTTTTGTTTCCTTGATGGATATTCGGGCTATCATAAAATTTCTATCCATCCCAATAATAAAAGTAAGACCACATTCACATGTCCATATGGAACATACGCCTACGGGCGAATGCCTTTTGGACTATGTAATGCTCTTGCATCCTTTTGAAGGTGCATGATGTCTATCTTTTCTGCCATGATTGAGGAAATCATGGAAGTTTCCATGGACGATTTCTCCATCAATGGAAAAACTTTAGATCGTTGTGTGAAAAATTTAGACAAGGTCTTACAAAGATGTCAAAAGAAGAACTTGGTGCTTAATTAGGAAAAGTGCCACTTTATGGTCCATGAAAGCATCGTTCTTGGACACCTAGTGTCCGAGAGGGGGATAGAGGTGGATAAAGCAAGAATTAAAGTTATTGAACAACTTCCACCTCTTGCCAAATTTAGGGGAATCCGCATCTTTTTAGGTCATGTGGGGTTCTGTTGTCAATTTATCAAGGACTTCTCCAAAATTGCTAGACCCCTGACAAGCCTATTAGCTATGGATTATCTCTTCGATTTTGACGGGGAGTGCCTTAAATCTTTTGATACACTCAAACAGGAACTTGTCTCGGCTCCAGTCATCCAACCCCGTCATTGGACGCTCCCATTCAAAATCTTGTGTGATGCCAGTGATTTTGTTGTTGGTGCAATCTTAGGCCAAACCAAAGTTAAAAAGCATCATGTCGTAGCCTACGCTAGCAAGGCTCTAACAGTGGCACAACTCAATTATGCCACTATGGAAAAAGAGCTCCTGGCAGTAGTCTTTGCTATCGATAAGTTTAGGTCCTATATTGTTGGAGCCAAGGTCATAGTCTACACAGACCATGCAGTCTTGAAATTCTTCCTCACAAAAAAGCATGCTAAATCAAGGCTCATCTGATGGATTCTCTGATTCCAAGATTTTGATTTGGAGATTAAGGATAAGAAGAGAGTGGAGAATTCCATTGCAGATCATCTATCACGTATGGAAGTCACACAACACATGGACATACCAATTAATGACTTCCTACGTGATGACATGTTGCACAAGGAGACCAACTCTCACTCTTGGTACGTGGATATCGTGAACTTCGTAGTCACGGGGTACTTACTGCTAGGGGAAAACAAAAAGAAGCTCATTTATGAGAGTCGTAGACACCTGTGGGACGACCCATATCTCTATCGAGTATGTGATGATGGCCTTCTTAGAAGGTGTGTCCCCACAATTGAAGGCACCAAAATCATTGAAAAATGTCATGTTGGGCCCTATGGAGGCCATTACGGTGTTTACTGTACTCAGGCAAAGATCTTGCAAAGTGGATTCTATTGGCCTTCCATGTATGAAGATACCAAGAAATTCATTCGTAGATATCTGAAATGCCAAAAGCATGGAGGAATCACTGCTCGTAATGCCATAACGTGGACATATATCTCCAAGTCGAATTATTTGATGTGTGGGGTATTGATTCCATTGGACCATTCTCAAAATCTCATGATTGCGAGTGTATTATGGTGGCTGTAAATTATGTGTCAAAATGGGTAGAGGCATTGCTGTAGGATTGAAGAGCACGTGAAAAGCTACCAGAGGGGAGTGAATGGTGGATTTAAACTTTTTCAGCGGAAGCAACGAAAATCCCCTCAGGAAAAATCAACCTGATAAAGAAACAGTGTGCGACTAATCTAACTGTGATCAACCGTGAAAAAATAGGTATATATTGTAGAGAATCAAGTCATGAATATGCAACAACAATAATCATGAGAAAATATCGAGTGAAACTTAAGTTATGACCAAAACTCTGAGCAAAGATAAATCTGTTCTAACAGAGAGCAAACAGATTTTCTATGCTGCAAAAAACCTCGTATAATGCAAAAACCATAAATACAATGACCGTTAAATTTTTACATATGATAGAGTATTGAGTTGTGAAATCAACATAAAAAGAATCACATCAATTGGATCAATAAAACGCGAGTTACGATCAAAACATCGAATAAAGGTCGGGCAGCACAAAGACTCGAAGAGGAAGACTTGATGAAAACAAGTCGGACGAAAAAGGCACAAAAGCTCCTCTAAACTACGAATTTTATTGATAAAAATACAAGTGGAACAGCTCCAAAGTCGTGCTCATCATGATCTCTAGCCTCCTTTTCTTATATAACCAACCCTAACACCAACTCAATCCTAACTAGGACTCCTACTCCTACTCAGTTTCAACCAAAACTTTCCAAACTGTTCAAGACTCTTTCATACACCGATAGAAGCAATCTTAAGACTTCCAAACACCTTAGGAACGTCTCAAACATTTCTAAAACAGCTCAACTTCGTGATCACCATGAAACCTAACCAAAACAAACTCTAAACTTTCCATAAACGAACCGTAACCATCTCAGCCCCAGTCTGAGGCATAATCCAACCGGTTGGACCTTTCAGGCCACATCTTCACATTCATATCTCTTCATCACACCTTATAAAAATGTTGCCACATCCATTCACCCCTTGAACATGTGCACATACATTCCAAAAACGTTCATGATACCTTCATATGCATTATTCTTGACTCAAACATGTTGTGCGACCTCCTGATTACCTCAACCATAATTCCTCCCGAACTTGGTTATTGAACCTCATCTTCTCCCTAAGACTAGTTCAAGGATCTCCATCACCAGCCATGTATTGACCTCAAGCAACACATGCACATTAAGAAACAACCATTCTTTGCGAGCCCAAGTCCTCGACTTGACTCAACTTAGTCCGTAAACCACAGCACCTTACGTGAGCACCTCACATAAGCATGTTGCAAACCATAGCAAAATATTGACCACCATAATCAGCCATAAAACATCAAAAACATAGTAAGAGAATACTAAGCAAACTTTTCATAAGTCAAAAAAAACAAGTTTGAAATATTGCAAGTTAAAAACATATCCGCCGCTCAATTATTTCAGTAAATAAAATTATCGAATAAACCAAAAGCAGCGCAGCAGTGTGAAGGCAAAACATCGGACATTCCAATACAAAACTCACATGCAAATCACTTTCAGAAAGTTTGGATAGTCCTAACCATGTAAAGAGTAAATGTTACTCTTGAAAACATATTTTTAAAGATCAACCATATCGACTCACGTGCAGCTCATGTGAGTGAAAGTTCGGACAATTCAAAGTGTGTTTCTCAAGTATATTCAAAACTTTGCATGTAAACCCATACTTTTATCCTAATTGCCAATGTATTCAGCACCTAGGTCTCATAATCCCCCCTTGATGAATGCATTGGCAACACCACCACAAAATCGAACATTGACACATTGACTTTTCATGAAAAGTTTTGATAAAAGAAATTTTCTCCCCCTTTTTGAAATAAAAATTAAAATTAGAAGAAACCCGAAAAATATCCCCATAATGATGTACACTCCCCCTGAGAAGAACGAGCAAATCAAAACTTTGTGAATGTGCAATGTGTGACCAATTTTTCCCCCTTTGACAATGTATTCAGCAAGGAACAAAAGAGAAATTTTAATTTGATTATGAGCATATGACATATACATATAAAACAAAGCACATCCAAGCCATATTATCAAGTAACTTACACTATCACGTCAATTAAATACATAAAGTAGTGTAAGCCATGCTAGAGATCAAGTGTAATTTTTCGATTTAAGCAAGTCATGATCTCACAAACTTAACAATTTCAAAAACCTGAAAGCATGACACATGTTGCTGCATTTTTAATTTTTCGTTATCATTTAAAGCACAAAGTTTGATCATATGACACTTGCAAGAGATTATATGCAGCATCCATCTCATTCTAACCATCCAAGCCAAGCCTATATCATTTGACAATATGAGCTTAAGAACATGGTTTTAGTCATACAAAATTCTTTTCAAATTCATATCAAAAAGCAATCACAAGCAATCTCAAAAGAAGAAGTGTGATGAATGCATATTCTCTTGATCTTTTCAGATTTTTTATTTGATCAAAAAAGCTCAACATGTGGGCTATTGATTGATTAATTTTTCAAGATTAAAAAGAACTTGTGAGCATGCAACAAGTTCAAAACAGCAAGAAAGTTCCATCATGACGAGATTTAGCGTAAGTAATTATTCAAATTACTAGTCATGACAAAAATTACAAAATGTATAACACAAGTAATGTAGTAAGAACTTTCAGCATGTAAAAGGAATAACAAAGTCTATATGTATGGAAATTATGCTCATATTATCTTTCAATTTCAGTTTCACACATAGACTTCCTATGTTGCAAAACTTCCCCTCAATTTAAGCCACGAGGATGCACAACCCCTATTTAACTACGAATGAATGAAAACGAGTGCAATCCAAAGGTTTTGTGAAAATGTCAGCCAATTGATGTTCGGAGTCTACATGGTGAAGCACAATATTTCCTTTTTCAACATTATCTCAGAGAAAGTGATACCTAATGTCAATGTTCTTTATTGTAGAGTGTTGCATGGGATATTTAGCAATGCAAATGGCACTAGTGTTGTCACAAAACAACAGAACACTATCTAAATCAACCCATAGTCCTTAAGTATTTGAACAATCCAAAGAATTTATGAGCAAGTGCTAGCAGCAGCTATATATTCAGATTCGGCCGTAGATTGTACAACTAAATTTTGTTTCCAGAGGACCAAGAAACAAGTGAATTACCAAGAAAATGACAAGCACCCGAAGTACTTTTCCTGTCAATCCTACAACCCCCAAAATCCGCATTAGAAAAAGCTTTCAAAGTAACAGTTGAGGCAGATGCAAGAAAAATGTCAAATTCTTGAGTACCATGTAAATACCAGAGAATCATTTTTGATGGCTTGACGATGTGAAGCACGTGGGAAGCTTGAAATCTTGCAAAAAGACATACGCTGAATTGTTTGTCCGGTCTTGATGTCGTGAGTTACAAAAGTGATCTAATCATACTTCGATATTGTTTTTGATCAACGGGTTCACCCTCTTCATCAAGTTCATGTGTTGTTGTTGTTCCCATTGGTGTACGAAAGGAATTGTTGTTTTATATGTTGAAATGCCTAAGGAGATCTTTTGTGTACTTCATTTGATGGATGAAGGTTCCCTCCTTAGTTTACTTGATTTCCAGCCCCAAAAAGTATGTGAGTTCTCCCATCATACTCATTTCAAATCCCGAACTCATCATACCTGAAAACTTGGACACAAGATCATGAAAAGCACAACCAAAGATAATATCATCCACATACACTTGAACGAATAGTGAGTCATTTCCATGCTTAAGCACAAAAAGAGTTTTATCTACTTTTCCCATGGTAAACCCCATTTCAAGTAAGAATGTTTTTAACCTATCATACAATGCTCTAGGGGCTTGTTTGAGACAATACAAAGCTTTGGACAGTTTGAAAACATGATTAGGAAAATCTGGATTTTCAGAATCGGGTGGTCGCTTAACATAAACCTCCTCATATATGTAGCCATTAAGAAAAGCACTTTTCACATCTATTTGATACAATTTGAAACCGTTAGATGCAGCAAATGTTAATAAAATTCTTATAACTTCTAATCTAGCAATAGAAGGAAAAGTTTCATCAAAACCTAGTCCTTCAATTTGTGTGAAACCTTGAGCAACCAACCTAGATTTATTCCTAACGACAACCCCATCCTCACTTTGTTTATTTTTAAACACCCATTTAGTTTCAATTAATGTGTGATCATGAGGTGGAAGTACAAGTTTCAAAACATTATTTCTTTAAAAAATTTCTAACTCTTCTTGCATGGCAATAATCCAAGGTTCATTAGTCAATGTGGGTGATATATATTTGGGTTCAAAAGAAGAAACAAAGCAGAATGAGCATGAAAGTTTGGATCGCAAAACTTGGACTGTGTGACTCGTTCGTGCATGCTTCCAATGATTTGCTGTGGAGGATTACTATTGAGGATCCGGATGGAAGTAGACCCTTTACAAGCTTCTTCTTCTCTATGTTCATATCAAATCGATGAGCTTGTGACTTGAGGACGATCTGGACCAGCAATGGTGGTCGTCGTTGCTGGTTGTGAATCAAAATCAAGAGCTAGAACGATGTCATTAGCGACTGAATTTTTGGGCAGCAGCACCACTTTTTCCACGTCTTCAATGAAAATACTCCCCCCCTTCGGATATGCATCTTGACATGCAATATTAGAGCTAGTACCTGGGGTATCTTCATCAAAATAAATTTCACAAGCCTCCACAATTTTGTTAGTGTCAAGTAAAAACACAAGGTAGCCTCTCTAGTATGAGACGGATAACTAAGAAATATGCCGTCAATAGATCTAGGTTTAAATTTATTAAGATTACCATGTTTCTTAACAAAGCATTTGCATCCAAAGACCCTAAAGTGTGTGACACTAGGCCTATGTCCAAATCGCAGCTCATATGGGGTTTTTCCAAGCTTAGAACGCAAGAAAACTCGATTTGAGCCATAACAAGTGATTGCAATTGCATTAGCCAAAAATTTCCTAGGAGTTTGATACTCATCAAGCATAGTCCTAGCCATCTCAACAGAGATTCTGTTTTTTTCTCTACAAAAACATTTTATTGAGGTACATATGGTGAAGAAAATTGATGATCTATTCCATTTTTAGCACAAAAGTGATCAAATGATTGGTTTTTAAATTCAGTTCCATTATCACTTCTAATTGCTTTTAAAGATCCTAGATGGTCAAGTGAAAGTCTAAGAACTAAACTTTTAAAGTAACTAAAAGCTTCATTCTTAGATGCCATAATGTAAACCCAAGAGTATCTAGAATAGTCATCAACAATTACAAGCATATATCACTTACCTCCAAAACATTGAACACATGAGGGACCTACGTTGTCAAGGTGTAAAACTTGTGCTGGTGCTGTTGTCATGGTCATCGTAAGTGGAGCATGTGAACCTACAACCATTTTAGCACGTCTAGAAGAAGTGAAAATAATTTCTTTGTCCCCTTTAAGCTTAGGCAGCCCACATATACGATCAAGATAACTAATACGTGTGAGATGATCAAAGCCTACGTGACCAAGTCTACGATGCCAAAAATATAAATTTTTGAATCATTAGCAACTAGACACCTATGCTCAGTAATGACATATCAAAATCAGCTTTAAAAACTCCTGCAAACAGAGACATGTTAAACATAAGGTCACCATTAGAATCTACAACTTTGCAGCAATTTTTGGTGAAAATCATTTCAAGATTTTCATATAACAATTGTGAAACAGAAAGCAAGTTGTATTTAAAATTTTTAACAAGTGTCACATATTTGAAAAGCGTAGTAATTATTAACTCTAATTGAACCCTTAGCAATTACAGGAGTTGAAGAATTCTCGGTAAAAGTAACATTTTCTATACATGACACAAAAGAGAGAGGAGAATCATTCTTTGTTACTAGTCATGTGGCGTGAGAAACATGAATCCACAAGCTAAATGTTCTCCTTCCTCAAGCGTGTATCCTACATAGAAGCACAATACGTCGATGACTCAATTCTATGGTTAGTCAAAAAGGCATTTAGGAATCCAGTACTGAGTCACACAACGTCCAGTGGGAATAACATGTGAAAGCTGAGATAAAACAGCAGGTTTATGAGCCAACTGTAAATGCCCTAAAAATTAATAGTAATAAGTTAAGATAGGAGAATTAAAAATTTGAATGGGAAAAGAAATAAAAAGGAAATGGGAAAAAGAAGAGGATTTAACCCTACAAGAGAGAATTCAAAAATTCAAAATAGCTCCTGTTTAAACCTTAACAAAATAAAAATTTGAGTTCACCATTAGCTTCCAAATATTCCAAATAGCATCCATGTAAAATTTCAGAACATTTGGAGCACATTTGCTATTCAGTTCATTGTGTACATTGAATCCCATTCAAATTCAAATTCAAATTTTAAATTCAGATGAAACTTGGCCAAATCAAGTTTTTGATTTCAGAATCAAATCCTAGATAATTGTTTAGGCTCCCTGCCAAATTTCATGATTTTTGGAGAAATGTAGGTGGGAGAATTGAAGGACCAGAGAAGATAGAGTTGGAGGGGCTGTGGGACCCACTGGTCAGTGGCAAAAATACGTGAGTGCTCTGCTTCAGTTCACGTGCGACACCACACGGCATGCAACAACAGCAAGCTTCTTGCATGCTTGATTGCATCATGGCGTTCTCCCTACACCTCCCCATCCCTATATTCGGTTCCTGACCAAAGTGGAAAAGCACCGGAGTTCCTTCCTCTGTTTCTCTCCCGAGCGCACACCATCGCCACCTCTCTGTTCACCCGTCAAGCCAAGAGTTTGGCCGAGTTTCTTCATCCTCCCAACAGCAAAGTGGTGCACAAGACTTCCCTCTACCTTCTCCATCTTTTGGTTCCGTGTTTTGTCAGCTACAACGTTGGTATTTTGCAGTGTTGCGGACGCCGCCATTCTGCCGCCGCGAGGAAGCCCACTACCTTCCCGTCACGCCGGCGCCACAGGCCACCTCTTGATCTGCTCCCAAAAGCAAACAGGTTCTCCAGGACACCACCTTTCTCACGGTAAAAACCGTTCTTCATTTCATCCCCTATCGAGCGAGTATTACTCATTTTTCTTTCGGCAAAAGGTTACCCTTCATGTTAGGTCGTGAGAGCAATTCATTTTCTATGTTCCTTGAGCCAGCTAGATATTAGTTTCTATACCCCCTAGCGCACCCCTCGGATCAATTCTCAGTGAAAACCATCGACTAGAGCCGGAGTATTTTCAGTTTTCCCCGCCATCGTGGGAAATCCCATCGGTCCACCATCGAAGTCGACGTTTCTGCCTATTTCACCAAGTTGCATCCACATTTTCATCTTCCCCATGATCCTAGAAAAATTCCTGATCAATTTTTGAGTGGTTTGAGTGATAGGGAGGTGGTTCCGACATGGCCGGAACCCTAACCGCCGTCGTCGTCGTCGTGTGCTCGCCTCCGGCCGTCGCCGCCTCGATTGGGCATCACCATCTTGTTGCGCGGCCGATTTTAGGGCCAGGCGGCCAAAGCTGTGACGGGAGGAGCTCAGCGCAACAAGCCCGGCGGGGCACCATCGCTGCTCTGGCGAGAAGTGCTGCCTCGAGCCAGAGGTTGAAGAAGATGGGGCGGGTCCCACCAGTCAGCATCTATTTCACTCCCTCGGATCTGTTGTGGCCATCAGATCTGGTGTGGCTGCATGGGTTAAACCCTAAGTGTGCGGCATGTGGAAAACCCTAAGTGTTCTGATATATCATACTTGTCTGGAAATATGTGGACTAGTCCGATTTGGTCTCTGGTAGTGTTTGAACTAGTCCGACAAATATCGGACTAGTCCGGTGTGGTGAACCTCATGTAGAATTTAGGACAAGTCCGCAATGGGGGGACTTATCCGATTTTAGTCAGAGAGTTTCCGGACTAGTCCGTGGTGATATCGGACTTGTCTGTTTCTGTGTAAAGTGTGAGTTTCTGAGGACAAGTCTACACAGGAGCAGACTTGTCCGTTTTTAGTCAGAAAGATATTGGACTAGTCTGTGGTGTTATGGGACTAGTACTATGCTGTGAAAATAGGTGTACTAGCGGACAAGGCCGATTTCTGGTCAGAGACATATCGGACTAGTCTGTGATGATACCAGACTAGTCCGGTTTTTCTATGAATTGTGCAATGAGTGAGATTTCTTTTGCTTGAGCTCTTGGGGTGTGTTTCTCCAACACACTCCATACACAATGATATAATCTATTAACCTCTTGAGCTCTTTTCCATATTGATTCTCATACTCCTTTCTTTTTGCGCTTTCTTCATAATTTCATTTAAACCTGCTGTTGACGGTTGTTATATACCAATTTCATCCGTCAATTTAACTAAATTATGTGAAGGATCTGTCATTTCTTGCACACATCAGCTTTCTATCTAACTCAATTCCACTTGGACTTGGAGAAATATGTGTATGCAGCATTTTATGCAGGAAATGAGGAAATGTAGAGGGACCAATACTATAAAATATCATCCCAGCCAATCAGGCAATGACATGTGGCATTCCATGGATCAAATGGCCCACAAACAGAAGTATCCAAGGAGATCCAACGGTGTATCACCCATATACATCAATGGGACCCACCTGGCAGCCACCTGGAGAAAGCACACGAGAAACGGTGCAATGACCAGGTCGGCCGAACCAGGGGGTCGGCCGACCTGGTCTTTGCACCAAACTCGGTCAACCTCCACGTGTTGAGTCCTCCCGGCTCCCTGGAGTCAATGGTGACTGATTCGCGCGCTTTTGGTGGCGGGAACCGACCTCAACACTAGTATAAATAGGGCCCCCTACCCCTCACTTCAACACACACCACTTGGGCATCATTCTATTGTATACACTATCTTCCATAGTCCTTAGAGGAGTTAGGATGTACAGAGGAGAGCCTCTAGTCCCAAGTCCAAATTGGGAAAGGAGTAGAAGGAGTCTCTCTTCCCAATTCCACATTGGGAAAGGTATGGCTTATGTATTCCTTCTTGTATTTGTGACTTTGTGCTCAATAAAGATATTATCTTTAGTCTTCTTTTATACGTATACTTGGACAAAGCGTTTCTTGTTTGATTGTGGAGTCCATGTATGTGGAAGGTATAGTCTTTATGATTTTACTCTCATGATCACATCTTATGGTCATAAACACTATAGACCCCCACTATAGTCTATGTAGTTATGATATGATTATGTTAATATGAATGACTTATGCTATGCTTCAACATTGGTTCAACGATGTTAGGTTAGTCATTGCCTTAGGATGTCTTGTGCCATGGCTCCTAAGGTATTTGCTTAGTATGCTAGCATGGTGCTAGGGTATTTAAGTAGCAATGGATGTCTTGTAGACCCACAGATTGAAGAAGTAGGCAGTAGGTGGTGACAGCCCTATCTGTCCTTTGTAATCCTCCACATTCGGCTATGCCACAGGCTCTTGGCGGGAGTCACCCTAGTATTGCTAGGGGTAAGCCCGTGCCCGATGCGTTGAATAGCATTGCATAAGAATTCATCATTGACATGACCATTAGTATCTACCTTAGGCTATGTATTAGTATTAGAAGCATTGTAGGAGCAACTCTCTAACTCTCAATCCAATCTCCCTCTAGGACCCATTTTACCCTTTAGAATAGATTGCCTAGGTGTGTGTCACACTACCCCTATTATCAACTTACCCCTGTCCGGATAATGGATTAGTATCCCATAGCTTGACCATAAGAGTAGTATATACTTTACTCCATTGTCTTCCTTTGGGATAAATATGATACCCTTGGGAATACTCATGGGTGAAATGTTACAACGGTATCTTCCGTGCGCTTGCGGATCTCATCTCTTTACTGGAGATGATCTGTGGTGTTAAGAAATACCAACAAGCATTTCTGGCGTCGTTGCCGGGGATGATTTGTTAGTATATCTTAGGAGCCGTCAAGAAGCATTTTTGGCGCCGTTGTCGGGAAGGCAAAGGAAGTGAAGGATAGCTATCACTTGTGATTAAGATATAGGTACTAATAGTTATTAGACAGGATTACCCTTGTTTGTTTTCTCCTTCGTGTGAAAATAGGGTAGTGTTGGCCAACCCATTGTATGGGATGGCCAACGAGGACGCAAGTGCTAAACTGCAAGATGATTCAAGGCGTACCTCAAAAAATGTCTGCTAGGCAACACCATTTCCTCTTTTGCGGGAGAATTTCAGTTTTCAGTAGGAGCCAAAGTCATCCATTACCAAGCTTGGGGAAGGCTCCAAGAAGTTCTTCTTGGTTTGGCTCCACCATGGGGTGGATAGCTGGCTCTTCATCCAACACTCGTGTCATGGGTTGGCTCCACCAATCCATGACCACATTCATGTTGGAGCTGAAGGAGTCCTCTTCTCATTCATCATGGATGAGAAGAAGGTCTCCACTGAAGGGGTGAATTGAAGAATGCTCGAGTTCCCATATCTTGTCATGCACACCACTTCACAAGGTGGACACGCTAGTTATGGAACTACACCTCCCATTGAAGTATCATGAATACCAAGTCAATGGAGATTTGTTTGGATAACCCAAGTCATGGATATTTACATGATTTATGAAAATCCATGTCAACATGGGATGCCTGGGAATTATTTCCCTAAGACCCATGAGGACCTTTTCCAAACAACAACTCCAATGGCTACCATTCACAAGGAGGTCAAGGGTGGAATTAACATCACCCTTGTATTCAAGGAGGCTATGGCTCTCCGAGGGATTTAAGTTCAACTAGCCTACCTTGAAGTATCTTCGCCAAGCAGAAATCAAGACAACATTCACATGAAGATCTTGGCCAAGGACAAGAACTTAAGGAGCATTCAAAGTCCAAGATACCCCACATCACTTGTTGGGATTCCCACACTTCGACCAAACCCATTCAACCTAGGGCAAGTGACATTGTGGATGAAGCGTTTCTTGTTTGATTGTGGAGTCCACATGTCATCATGCCCAAGGAATCCTTTGATCCATGATCAAGGTATGGGTCGATTCAATGGAATATCAATGTGGTCATAGTGGCACCCCTAAGAAGGACAAATCCTCACCATGCTCATCAAGGAATATATTCAAGAAGGAGAATCCGTCGCTACAACAACATGTCTATATCAATACAATGGGGAGAGGCTAGGGCCACCAGGTGGCCCACATGTCCAAATGACAGCCAAATGAGTTTGGCATGTCAAAACAGAAGAAACCGTCCACATCTTCAACTCCGGGATTGGACAACAGATCATCATGTTGAACAGAACGGTGATAAGTCCTACTCATCGGACTTCAAAAATTCGGTGAGTCCTTGCCAATAGGTTAGTTGGTAGTTATCTCATATTTGTTTTCCAAATTGCATCAACCCTTGCATTTACATATTTGAAATTCCACACTTGCATGTTGGAAAGTAAAATTTCCAACCATTATAAAACTAAAAATTTGAATTAGGGGACAAATTTAATTGGATATGAACTACGTGCATGACCACTTGAATTTATCTTCCTAGTTCAATCCAAAAAGATTTGCTTTGACCCTCATTGCATTTACAAGTAATTTCAAGCTGGCAAGACAATTTGAAAATTGGGTTCAATTTGCTTTTGGCTAACGTAACCCGTTTTCGAGTTGTTTTGTGTGTTCTTGATTAAAGCGCAGCTAGGTCAAAATTGTGAAGACGTGGTATGGCAAGAAAGTGGAAGGTTTCATCAAGCTCAAGTCACCATTGGGAGGATTTGAGAACACTTCTCTCCTTCAAACCCATTTTGAGTTTGAGGAAGAGAAATGTTCAAGATGGTGACCCAATGGAGGAGCCAGAACCAAATACATTGCCAAATCCAATCTCAATTTGGCATTTGACATCAACCATCATGTCTACACCGAAAATCAAGGTTGTGAGTGTCTCACACAAAGACCTTCGTCACCAATTGCTCTTCAAATGAGGTATTAGTTTAGAATTCTTCATTGTTTGGTTTGCCATAGAATTGAATGTATTTGCTTGCATTTGTGAGGAAGGTTGACAATTCCTCATCATTCAATTCTCATGCATCCTCACAAGAGTAAGTGTGAGTTTTGACTTTTGGATCTCCAAAAGGAAATCCCACCTTACATGGAAAAATCTAAAACAAGTATTGATCATAAATCAACACCTACTCTCATCTCAACAATTTGTTAGGATCTCATTTGTTTGTCATAAATCAACCAAAACCCACAAGGGATGCCTAGATGCACTTTCATGTATGCGCGCATTACTATTGTATGGACTAGATGAAGCAAACAAACATGTTGCTGATTTTTAAATCATGTGGATGCAGAATGGTGCGTACACGTTCTATGCCCGAGATGGGAGGCTCTAGCCAAGGTCGTGGTGATGAATCTCCGACACGGGAGCAAACCACGACACCACAGCAACAAGCTCCTCCTCCACCACCACCTGAACCTCCAAGGACTCTCGCGGAGATTCTTGCCATAGTACACGGCTCGTGCAACGAGCAAACCGAGTTGCTGCGGATGTTGGTGCAGAATTTGTCCCATCAAGGGGGGCGACAAGGCAATGGGCAATGCCAGCTCCAACAGAGTCCGTACTCGGACTTCTTGGCAACGCATACACCGGTCTTCACAGGGGCCGAGAAGCCTTTGGAGGCGGACAACTTTATCCGCACCCTCGAGGCGAAGTTCAGCCTGCTCTGATGCACCCAACAGCAGAAGGCGCTGTTCACAGCGCAACAGCTTCAAGGATCCACCAGTGCTTGGTGGGCAAACTACATCGCGTCACTACCGGCTGGTCATGCGGTCACATGGACCGAGTTCCGGGAGGCGTTCTGCTCCTACCATATACCTCCTGGTATCATGAAGAGGAAGCTTCTGGAGTTTCTGGAGCTGAAGCAAGACGGAAGGAGTGCTCATGAATACTCCCGTGCATTCAGCCATCTAGCGCACTACACGCCGGATTATGTTGGAACAGAAGAAAAAAGTGAGACACGTTCTTCCGCGGCCTTAATCCAAAACTGAAAGTGCAACTAGCACAATGCAATCTCGACACCTTCAATGACATCGTCAATGCCGCGATAGTGCAAGAAGATTCTCAGTGCGAGCTCATTTTTGATAAGAGGAAACGGAGCACACCTTCGAGCAGCAGCGGTGGTAGTCCACAGAAGTACCATTTGGTGTATCACTCACCATCCGGGCAGAGATGGCAGTCACCGCGCGAGCACAGCAGTTCCGCGGTCATTCTTTCAATGCGCCCCGTTTCCAACCGCCATTTCCACAGGAGCAGCAGCAGCAAAGGATGGTACCGCGTGCGTATCCACCTCCACTACATGCACCGGGATTTCGTCCGCAGCTTGGAGGGAACCCGACACAACACACGTGCTATACGTGTGGCCATGTCGGGCATTTTGCGAGGGACTGCCCCGAGCAGAGATAGGGCAGCGGGCAAGCACTATATCAGGGTGTAGCTCAACCCCGCAACCAGCCCATGAAACAAGCAGCAAAACCCGGCAACGTCCACCACCTAGTTATCGAAGACATGCCAGAAGGCAAACCCGTCCTTGCGGGTACGTTTTCTCTACTCCAAAATCCTGTAGTCATATTATTTGACTCCGGTGCCACCGATAATTTCATTAGCCAATCATATGTCATCAAACATCAATTACCTATCACTCCCACAGAATGTTCATATTTGATTTGCTCTCTGGTTGGGAAAATAGCAGCGAACATGAAAGTCCATAAAGCACAACTTAAGATGGGTGGGAATATCTATCCGGCTTCTCTAATTATATTAGAGGGTCAAAAGCTCGATGTCATCTTAGGAATGTCGCGGCTACACCAGCATGGAGCTGTTCTCGACATCGTGCCACGTGTGGTCCATTTAAACTCTCCACTTCATGAACCACACTCTCTCATTCTAGACCGCCTTATCCAAGAAATTCCAGCCACATATAACACGGAAGCCACAAAGCTTGAAGACATTCGTGTGGTGCGTGAATATCCGGACGTGGTTCCCAACAACCTTCCGGGTATGCCACCGGATAGGGACATCGTGTTCAAGATTGAACTTATTCTGGGAACCACGCCTATTTCTCAAAGGCCGTACAAGATGGAACCAAATGAGTTGGCGGAATTAAAGGAGCATTTGAAGGACCTGCTGGACGAAGGTCTCATACGCCCAAGTTCATCACCTTGGGGCTGCTCCGCATTGTTTGTGAAGAAGAAGGACAAGATGTTGTGTCTATGTGTGGATTATCCTCCGCTCAACACCGTGATGATCAACAAGTATCCACTACCACACATCGATATTTTATTCGATCAATTAGTGGGTGCTAAGGTTTTCATGAAGATGGATCTTCGGTCCGGATATCATCAAATCAAAATCTGACTGGAGGATATACCAAAGACGGCATTCTCGACGAGATACGGGCTCTATGAATATCTCGTCGTGTCGTTCAGACTTACCAACGCGCCGGCTCACATCATGTATTTGATGAATTCAGTGTTCATGCCGGAGTTGGCAAGTTTGTCGTGGTCTTCATCGATGATATTCTGGTTTATTCTAAATTGGAGGAAATACACGCCAAACACTTGCATATCGTGCTCCAACGATTGCGAGATCACAAGCTCTATGCAAAATTCAGAAATTGCGAGTATTGGATCAGCCAAGTGCCATTTCTGGGTCACATTATTTCAGCGAAGGCATCGTTGTAGACCCAAGAAAAATTGTGCAAGTGCTGAAATGGGAGGCTCCAAAGTCCATTCATGAAGTTCGCAGCTTCCTCGAGTTAGCGGAACATTATCGGAGGTTCATTCTGAGCTTTTCAAAAATTGCTAAACCAATGACGGAGCTGCTGAAAAAAGAGACCAAATATATTTGGAGCAAGGCATGTGAGGATGCATTTCAAGCATTAGTGAAGCATCTCACAACAGCCCCAGTGCTAGCTCAGTCGGATACGACCAAATCTTTCGACGTTTATTGTGATGCGTCTAGCATTGGTCTCAGCTGCGTGTTAATGCAGGAAGGCCGCGTGATCGCATATGGCTCACGGCAGCTCCAAAATCATGAGCAGCATTATCCAACTCATGACCTTGAGCTCGCTGCCGTGGTGCTCGCTTTGAAAATGTGGATGTATTATTTACTCGGAAATCTAGTGCATCTCTACACCGACCACAAGAGCCTAAAATATATCTTCACTCAAAAGGAGTTGAATATGCAACAACGAAGATGGTTAGAGCTGATCAAAGATTATGATATTGAAATCCACTACCATCCAGGCAAGGCAAATGTGGTTGCCGATGCGCTAAGCTGCAAGTCTCATGTCCATAACCTGTCCATCACTCCAATGGACGAGGACGAGCCGAGTTTATACTTAGTTCCATATGGAGCATTATATAATCTTGCTCTCATTCCTACCATACAAGAGGAGATTATGGAAGCTCAAAAGAAAGACGTGGGTATGTTGCCCATTCGGAGGAGGATGAAGAATGGGGAAATAAAGTGCTTCTGAAGTGATGATAATGGTACTCTACTTCAGTTCACCGTGCAACAATGCACGACATGCAACGCAACCGAGCTGCTTGCCTGCTTGATTGCATTATGGCATGCTCCCTACACCTCCCCATCGCTATCTTTGGTTCCTGACCAAAGTGGAAAAGCACCAGAGTTCCTTCCTCTGTTTCTCTCCCAAGCGCACACCATCGCCACCTCTCTGTTCACCTGTCAAGCCAAGAGTTTGGCCAAGTTTCTTCATCCTCCCAACAGCAAAGTGGTGCACAAGACTTCCCTCTACCTTCTCCAGCTTTTGGTTTCGTGTTTCATCGGCTACAACGCCGGTATTTTTTAGTGTTGCAGACGCCACCGTTCTTCCACCACGAGGAAGCACATTGCCTTCCCGTCACGCCGGCGCCACAAGCCACCTCTCGAGCTGCTCCCAAAAGCAAACAGGATCGCCAGAACACCACCTTTCTCACGGTAAAAACTGTTCTTCGTTTCATCCCCTATCGAGCGAGTATTACTCAATTTTCTTTTTCTATGTGGAGAAATCCCTTGAGCCAGCTAGATATTAGTTTCTATACCCCCTAGTGCACCCCCTGGATCAATTCTCAGTGAAAACCATTGACCAGAGCTGGAGTATTTCGAGTTTTCACCGCCGTCATGGGAAATCCCATCGGTCCACCATCAAAGTCGATGTTTCTACCTATTTCACCCAATTGCATCCACATTTGCATCTTCCCCATGATCGTAGAAACATTATCGATCAATTTCTGAGTGGTTTGAGCAACGGGGAGGTGGTTCCAACATGGTCGGAACCCTAACCGCCACCGTCACCGTTGTGCGCTCACCTCCGGATGTCGCCGCCACGATTGGACATCACCATCTTATTGCACGGCCGATTTTAGGGCTAGGCGGCCAAGCCGTGCCGGGAGGAGCTTGGCGCAACAAGCCCGGCGGGGCGCCACCGCTGCTCTGGTGAGAAGCACCGCCTCGAACAAGAGGTTGAAGAAGATAGGGTGGGTCCCACCGGTCAGCGTGTATATTACTCCCTCGGATCTGCTATGGCCATCGGATCTGGTGTGGCTGCATGGGTTAAACTGTGGCCCTCATAGAACCTAGTATCCAACAAGCTTCCTTGAACATCTCCAATTCTTGGTCCAATTCTTCCTCATAGAATCTAGTATCCACTGTAAAAATCCCAAAGGCAATTAAAATCATCTTCATACTTTATCAGTCATTAGAAATTCTTTTATATAGTTTTAATATCACTCATGTACTTTATATATTGCATAACATATAGTGACCGAGATTGAGGAGGAGCCGGGGCACTTGGAGAGCTAACTTCCCCCTCTAACTTCCCCTCTGACTTCCCCTCTAAGAACTGGAGATCGAGGAGGATCTATCATATATTGCATATCACCAGAAGCTAACTTCCCCTCTGACTCGCAGTCAGGCAAGCCCAGTTTGCATTTAAGTGCTTTTGCAAAGTTTTGATTTGTATCACTTATGTATGGGGTGAGATTTGTGCATTAAGGATAAGGTGCTTGTGACTCCACTTGCATGAACCACAAATCCCAGAGAGTATTGGGTAAGTCTACAACTTTACGAGTAGAAAATGCCATGCTAATGTTTTGAGGAATCAAGTAGAAGTCGAGTAGTTGGAATCTACTCGTAAGATAGGATTTTATCACCGGGGATGGACTTGATCAAAGAATGGTTTATGAATATGAATTTGAGACCGAGCAGCGGGATAGGATGCAGCGAGACGTGGCCTCACGTGTGTAGCCTTGCTTGTGTCGATTGGGGACCGATCCATGTGTGGCCCTGCTGGACAAGTTTGAACTATACCAGATGCATACTGGGCATATGGAACCCAGGAAACTGATGTAATTTGATAACTTGGGTGTCCAGGCAAAGCCCACTGTTGATAGGGGTGAGATGAGGGCAGCAAGGTGTAAATATGTCGGCGGGCACAGACACGCTCCATGTGGGGACCTTATGCCTACAACGGCGGGACCGGTTCGACGTTTGAGTTTCTTGTGAAAGGTTTCTACGTATGACATCATGAGGAGCACCGCACGCTTCTTATGCACGGGCGTGCGTGACGTGTTATCTGGGTGCCTACTGATTGCAATCACCGTCCCTCACGGTTTTTTGAGAACCGTTTGTTCACTTCGTTGTGACGTATTAAATACTGAAGAAGCTAGAAGAATATGATGTATTGAATTATAATTGCTTTGCAATGATGACTGATGTAGTATATTGCTTACTAAAGTTACATTCTAAACATTTAAATTGCTGCTAATAACTTGGAAGTAAGGATCCACTTGTAGGCGAGTCGTTTATGCAATATCACTGCCTATGTTTACATGTATCTCTGCATGTAGAGTTCCATGCTTAAGTGAGACGGTTAAGTCTTGCTGAGCCTTCATGCTCACAGTTGCTATATTAAGTTGTTTCAGGTGAGACGTATGAGGAAGGGCCCGAAGATGAGGCGATGCCCCCGTCGGGGTATACGGACGACTGGGAGCCCTACACGCCGTTGTGATATGTCGTGTGTTGCTAGTGTGTAGCGTCTCTGGGTTGGACGGCTGCACTTTTGCATAGCTAGGCTCAGATTTTAGCTATGAGTATTACTTCCGCTGTACATTAAGTATTGTAAAAGACTTCCGTTGTTTCTATAAATAAAACTTTGTATTTTTTCGTATTCTTTTTGTGTGTGTTGTTGGGTGTTACATCGTACGGCACCACCCTCTACGATTCCTGGAATGTGTGGACCCGGTCCCCACACCAACGTTTGAGGATTTTTGTACCCAACTACTAACCTATGCGATGTTACATGTGTAGCACGAAAAACAGTAGGTTTGGGAGCAAAAATTCCAAGTTTTTGACTCATCACAGCAGGTTGCAAGCTCCTAACATTTGGTTCAGCACGTGCAGCAAGTTTTGCTTGATTGCTACGTGATCTAGCTAGCATTATTTGCTTCTTTTTTTGTTTAGCTAGTCTATAACAAAAATCTATGACATTACATCTCTACCACAGTAGGTACAATGAAATTTTACTTTGTGTTCATGTCTAGATGAGCAAGCCATATGTTTATTAGCAACCGAATGAGACAACATTCCTGCAGACTTTAAAACCACCTGATTTTGTTTAGGAACTGTTTTAATCAAACCACTTCCTAGTGACTTAACAATCTTAGGTGGATGTGCCTTAGCATGAGCATGAGAATCAAAACCTAAACCAGTTTTATCATTGCAATTTTTAGAAGAATTCAGTAAAAAGTTTAGATTCTTATTTGCATGACAAAATCGCTCTAGTGTCCTATGCATGTCATCAAGTTTATTGGACAGATCAAGGCAATTCTCACATGAAGTTTTTTCCTATTAATTTGCAATTAGAACAGAAATTAACTTCATGAGAACGTAAAGCACTGTTCAAAACAAAATTTTCATTCAAAGCATCATGAAGTTTCTTATCAAGATCATCACAACTAGAGCAATGCAAATCAATTGTAGAACAGCTAGCATCTTTCATATATTTATCATTAAGTGCACCAAGCTTTTTGTTCTTTTCAATTTCAAACTCAAGTTTATCAAGTGTGGAGGTGTGTGCACTTCTTAAGGAGGACAATTGTTCATATATTAATCCACATGAGGAACAATAATCGTCACTAGGAATCAAAGATTTTAAATGATTAATTTCAGATTCTAGTGATTCAATTTTAACAGCATTGTCCCTAAGTTTTTTTTCCTATTTCTTAAGTACAATAGTGGCACGAGAAATAACATCACACATTTCTTCACAAGAGGGACATACCTCCTCATTGTCACTGTTGAATTCAGCTTCCTCCATACTTGATCTTGAGTTGTCTGCCATAAAACACATATTTTCCAAATTGTCTTCATCCTCATCACTTCTGGAGTCCACATCGCTTATGTTGTTTTCCAGTAGAGCAGAGAGAATATGGTCCACCACTTGGCATTTTGTGAAAGTCTAATTTTTCTTATTGTTGTTGCCAGAAGAGGACTTGAACTTATTTTGCTTTTCATCGCGGGTAGGACCTGAAAGGTTAGGGCAATCTATACGAAAACGTCCTGTCTTACCACATTCAAAACATCGTTGAGAACCACCACTTCCTCTCCTTCTAGTTCTCATATTTTGCAATGCTTTTGAGAACCGAGTGCAGAGAAGTGCTAGATCCTCCTCTGGAAATTCTTTAATCTATTCAAGGGTTATAGAAGACAGCTAAGCAAGTGTACCATTTGATGAAGATGGACTAGAACTAGGTATGTTAGATTGTGAAACAAATGCAAGAGACTTGTTGGGATTTTTCCGTGATATAATGTCAAGTTCATGAGTTTTTAACTTTTAATATAGAACATCTAATGTAAGTGTACTCATGATATTGGATTCACGAATAGATGTAACTTTCATCTCCCAAATTAAAATGTCTAATGCACTTAACAATTGCCTAGCGTTTTCAGCATATGACAAATTAACGGTGATGCTACGCAAGTTGCTAAGAATTTTATTAAAGCGAGCAAAAATGTCATCGATTGACTCACCGGGTTGCATCTCGAAGCGCATATATTCTTTCTTGAACATATCTTTCCTTGCCTCCTTGATCGTGTTGGATCTTTCGTGGTAATCGCATAGTTCTTTCAACACGTCATACGCAAATCGTAGGTGTGTAACACGATCGAAGTCACATTGGGTCAATCCTTGTATGATCAAGTTCTGCACCTTGTAATTGTTGTCGACGTCATGTTGGCAGTCGTAACTTCATCATTTGAAGGCATGAAAAAGCACTTGAATACCTTTTCCCATATAGCGAAGCCTTATGCCTGTATGTAAGCCTCCGTGCGAGCCTTCCAAACCTGAAAATAAACACCATCAAACACACAAGGTTTTACGGAATATTTATCCATATTGATTAGTCAAAACACATGCAAAAAACAAAGATTAGAGCACTGTGGTAGATTTAAACTTTTTCAATGGAAACAATAAAAATCCCCTCAGCAGAAAATCAACCTGATAAATAAATAGTGTGTGGGACTAATCTAACCGTGATCAACCATGACAAAATAGGTATAGATTGTAGAGAATAAAGTCATGAAGACACGACAACAAGAATCACGAGAAAATGTTAAGTAAAACTTAAGTTATGATCAAAACCCTGAGCAAAGGTAAATCTGTTCTAACGGTAAGCAAACAGATTTGCTACGCTGCAAAGAAACTCGTGTAATTCAAAAAAGGTAAATCCATGATTGTGAGATTTTCACAGATGATACAGTATTGGGTTCAGAAGACAACAAAAGAATAATCACATCAATTGGATCTATAAAATGGGAGTTACGACCCAAACACCCAAGAAAGGTCGGGCTGCGCAGAACTCGACGAGGCAGACTTAATAAAAATAAGTTGGAAAAACAAGGCACAAAAGCTCCTCTAAACTACGAATATTGATAAAAACACAAGAGGAACAGCTCCAAAGTCGTGCTCTCCATAAGCTCCGGCCTCCCTTGCTTATATAACCAGCCCTTAGGCCAACTCAATCCTAACTATGACTCCTACTCCTACTCCTACTTAGTTTCAACCAAAACTTTCCATAACTGCTCAAAACTCTTTCATACGCATATATAAGCAATATTAAGACTCCCAAACACCTTAGGAATGTCCCAAACATTTATAAAACAACTCAACTTCATGATCACTACAAAATATAACTAAAACAAACTCTAAACTTTTTATAAATGAACCATAACCACCACAGCCACATCCTGAGGCATAATGCGGTCGGTTGGACCTTTGCAACCACATCTTCACGTCCAATCTCTTCATCATGCCTTGTAACAATGTTGCCATGTCCATCCATTACTTGCACACGTGCACAAACTTTTCAACAACGTTCATGATACCTTCATATGCATTGTTCTTGACTCAAACATGTTGCGCGACCTCCCGATCAACTCAACCACAATTCCTCTCAAACTTGGTTGTTGAACCTCATCTTTTCCCTAAGACTAGTTGAAGGATCTCCATTGCTAGCCATGTATTGACCTCAAGCAACACCTGCACATGAACAAACAACCATTATTTGTGAGCCCAATCCTCGACTTGACTAAAGTTAGTTTGAAAACCACAACACCTTACGTGAGCACCTCACATAAGCATGTTGCAAACCATAGCAAAATATTAACCACCATAATCAGCCATAACACATCAAAAACTTAGTAAGAGAATACTAAGCAAACTTTCCATAAGTCAAAAAGAAAGTTTGAAACATTGCAATTTAAAAACGGATATGTCGCTCAATTATTTCAGCAAATAAAATTATCAAAATGACCAAAAGTGGCGTTGCTGTGTAAAGGCAAAACATCGGACATTCCAATCTGAAACTCACGTGCAAATCATTGCCTGAAAGTTTGGACAATCCTAACCATGTAAAGAGTAAATGTTACTCTCGAAAACACATAATAATAAGATTGTGAGCATAATATCTAGATATTCAATTAAGCTTAACATAGAGTGCGACAGTCCACAAAAGTCTCACAAACTACAAATGCATAAAAGACAAGTTTTTAAAACATAATATAGTCCACGGATCTTAGCTACTCCCCCTCAATCTCTCCCCCTTTGGCATCAATACACCAAAAAGGGAAGAGAGTAAGGTATAAGAGAGAACCTATGAACTACTCGTCATTGCTCTGAATATCTTCATCATTATCTTCATCTTGATCACTTTGAGTGGCTTCATCATCATCCTCTTTATTGTTGGAGTCTTCCTCATCATCGACCTCCTCAATGATGGGAGCGGCACTAGAAGAGCCACCACCATCACCAAAGAGAGTGAGCTCATCCTCGGTGAGCTCTAGGAAGGGTGTGAGCTCATTGTCTTCGGAAGCCACCGAAGACATTGGAATTTCAGCCTTCAAACACAATTGCTTGATATACTTCTCATGCCTCCTACTGCGCACTTCAACTTTGCCGCACGAAGTGAAGATAGACTTGAGGAACTTGGGGATGGTAGTAGAAGTGTCGCCAGAGGAGGAGGCGGGAGCGAAGGAGGGAGGAGGTGCATTGGAGGCACTCCTCCGAGAAGCTTCACCAAGCTTAGGAATGGGAGGAGGAATCTGAGGGTGGAGAGCTCTATGCTTGACGTTTTTGACAAACTCCAAACCGAACACCTTCTCAATCATACACATAATAAATGGAGCACAATCACAAGACCGATTCGGTGTACGAGAGATGTTGAAGATGTCATTGTAGATGTAGTCAAGCAAGTTGAATCTCTCATATTCACAAAGTAGCTTCATCAAATGCCTTAGGTTTCCTTGAATCATACAGGCATCTCCATCCTTAGGTGCAAGAGTCTTCCTTAAGAATTGGTTAAGCACACTAAAGAAGGGAAGAACATACTTGGTGGTTGGAGGGTTGAAGAATCCATCAACATACATAAACTCCATTTCACCAAGGTCCATGGCTTTGAGATTGTGAATGATGATGTCATGGCTCAAATGCTCTTCTAAACAAAGTATCTTTGCAAAGTCACCATAAAATACGGAGTATTGGACTCCCTCAATCAACCAAGTGATCCTTTCATCTCCATATGTAGAGAAATAGCAAGTTATGTAGAATTGGGCAATAACTTTGGTGTTCCAATTGTATTGGAACCCCGTGATCTCCTTGAGCCCATGATGTTCTACAGCTTGGATGACTTCATTGAAAACTTGATGATTCTTCTTGGCCATATAGTTACAATCAACCTATTGAGCATCGACCACGGGTGTCTTCATTCTTAAGTAGACCAAGCGATAGTAATCGCAATGGAAATCACACCAAAATCTGTGACCTGCCCGACACTCATACTTGTAGACATTTTGGTATCAAAACTTCTTAGATTTCTTTGCTCTTTTTCCTTGAAAAGTGTTGCTTGGAATATCCGCCTGACAATTGGGATCATGGACGGGAGGAGCCATCACCAAAGGTCCGATCGGACCTTGTGGAGAAGCCGATCCAATAGGCATGTCATGAATGACAAGGTTCCTGCTAACCAATGCCTTCTTCCTCGTAGGAGCCATGGTGGCCTTCTTGGCTGGTGCCTTGCCTTTGCCTTTGTCTGCCATAGGAGCCTTGCTCTTATCTTTGCTTGCTCCAGCTTCATCAACCCGACCTTTTACTTTATCGGTTGCTTGGACCTTCTCCTTGTCTCTCAAGGTCACAAGACTCTTTCTTTGACTAGCCTATTTCTCTATGGCATGAGCTTGAGCTGCATCTAGTTCATGCTTCTTCTTTGTGCGAGCCTCACGACAAGTGATCTCACGAGCCAACTCAGCCTCATCCTTGGCCCGATGGTGATAAAATTCTTGGCAAGCCGCCTCATGCTCAGGATCAGAGAGAGGTGAGTCATCACACGTTGACATGCTGCTGACACAATGAGGAAAGGCTATAAGTGAAGAAACAAAAAAGTATCATGTTGAAGATATGACAATCCAAAAAGATAAGAGTTGAACTGTGTTGGCCAGACTTGTCCGGTTCTGGTCGGACTAGTCCAGTCAGAACAGACTTGTCCGCTCCAGGTCCGGACAAGTTTGGACCACACAATTTCAAATCCAACTTTCGAAGATTGACATAAATCGCAAAGAGGGGCACCGATACTTAGAAAGTAAAATCACAATGTTTCAAGGATGAGAAATGAGCTCTAAGTTACTTGCGAAATAACCTAGGGAGCAAGGAATCGAAGAAACTAGCGTTAGGTTCAAAATTACCTTAGAGTTTGTTGAATCCAAAGAGGTTGTGCACAATACCTTCCGACTGCGACATACTCTGCTTCGGATGTGTAGAGGGAAATGGAGTTTTGTTTCTTGGATGACCATGACACTTGGGACCTACCCAAGAATGGTTAAGTCCCGGAGGTGCTCTTCCTATCAACCTTACATTTGGCATAATCCGCATCGGAGTATTCGATAAGATTAAATTTTGACCCTTTTGGATACCATAGTCCAAGGTTTGGTATATGAACTAAACAATGCAAGATTCTATTTATGGCGGTCAAGTGACACTCCTTAGGTGCAACTTGAAATCTTGCACACATGCATACACTAAGCATAATATCGGTCCTAGATGCACAAAGGTAAAGTAATGATCCAATCATGGAGGGATATACCTTTTGATAAATGCTAGGGCCCTCTTCGTTGAGGTCGAGGTGTCCATTTGTAGCCATGGGTGTCTTGATGGGTTTGGCCTTCTACATATCAAACTCCTTGAGTATGTCTTGAGTGTACTTGGTTTGACTTATGAAGGTGCCTTCCTTGAGTTGCTTGACTTGGAATCCTAGGAAGAACATTAACTCCCCCATCATGGACATCTCGAACCTTTCCGTCATGATTTAGCTAAACTCCTCACAAAAAAGATTTGTTAGTCGAACAAAATATATTGTCATCGACATATATTTGGCACACGAATAAGCCATCATCCATATCTTTAGTGAAGAGTGTATCATCGGCTTTTCCTATCTTAAATCCATTCTTAATGAGAAAGTCTCTAAGGCACTCATACCAAGCTCTAGGAGCTTGTTTGAGGCTGTAGAGAGCTTTATGTAACTTAAGGACATGATTAGGATGCTCATTGTCTTCGAAGCCTGGCGGTTGCTCCACATACACCTCCTCCTTGATCAGAACATTGAGGAAGGCACTTTTCACATCCATTTGATACAACTTGAAATCATTGTGAGTAGCATAGGCCAATACTATGCGAATTGATTCAAGCCTGGCTACGAGAGCAAAAGTTTCACCGAAATCAAAACATTCGACTTGTGAGTACCCCTTGGCCACAAGTCTAGCTTTGTTTCTTGTTAGCATGCCATGTTCATCTTTCTTGTTGCAGAAGACCCACTTTGTGCCTACCACGTTTGCATTTGGTCTTTTCACAAGCTCCCACACTTGGTTTCTCCTAAAGTTGTTGAGCTCCTCTTACATGGCCACCACCCAATCTGGGTCTCGTAGGGCATCTTCGACCATAAATGGCTCCAAATAATACACAATAGAATAATGATCACAAAATTTAGCCATACGAGAGTGAGTCATTACCCCCTTGGAGATGTCTCCAAGAATGTTGTCAACGGGGTGATCCCATTGAATGCTTTGATGAACTCTTGGGTGTGGCACACTTGGCCTTGAATAAACTTCTTCTTCTCCTTCTTTATCTTTGTCTCCCTCTTTATCATTGCCACCATTTTGATCTTCATTATCTTCATCATGGTGATCTTGATCTTGACCTTGATCTTTGGAGTTTTCACCTTGATCTTGTGTGTGAGGGACCCCTTGTGATAAAGATGGATCACTTGGGCCTTGTTGTTCTTGTGGTTGTATGTCACCAAGTGCCATCCTTCTCAATGCCATGCATGGTGCCTCTTCTTCATCTAGTACACATTGATCAACTTGCTCCACTTGGGAGCCATTAGTTTCATCAAACACCATGTCACGTGCGATTTCAACACAACTGAAGATTTTGTTGAAGACGCGATAGGCGTAGGTGTTTGAGTCATAGCCAAGTAAGAAAGCTTCATCAAATTTTTAAGTTAATTTCAAAGTCCTAGGCTTCTTATTAATAATGTAGAACTTAATACCAAAAACTCGAAAGTATGAGATGTTTAGTTTGTTACCGGTTAGTAGCTCATACAGAGTTTTCTTCAATAGAGAATGGAGGTAGAGGCAGTTTGTGGCATGGTAAGCGGTGTTGACCGCTTCCGCCCAAAACTGATCAGATGGTTTGTATTCATCAAGCATGATTCTTGACATCTCTCTAAGAGTGTGGTTCTTCCTTTCGGCCACCCCATTTTGTTCGGGTGAGTAGGGTGCTAAAAACTCATTATTGATGCCCTCCTCGTCCAAGTACTCTTCTACTTGGGTGTTCTTAAACTCAGTGTTGTTGTCTTTCCTAATCTTCTTGATTCTCAAGAACTCATTTTGAGCTCTCCTCAAGAAATTCTTGAGGACACCTTGGGTTTCACCTTTGTCATGCAAAAAAATACCCAAGTGAAGCGGGAAAAGTCATCAACTGTAACTAAGCCATATTTGTTACCGCTAGTGCTTATGTAAGCAATGGGATCGAAGAGGTCGATGTGAAGCATCTCCAATGGACTTGTTGTTGTCATCACATTTTTGGCAGGATGTGCAGCTCCGACTTGTTTCCCGGCTTGGCATGCGCTACAAGGTCTATCTTTCTCAAAAACAACATTCTTAAGACCTCGGACGTGTTCACCCTTTGGAATTTTTCGAAGATTCCTCATACCAACATGGGCTAGCCTACGGTGTCACAATAACCCCATGTTGGTCTTTGCCATCAAGCATGTGTCAAGTTGAGTTTTATCCGTGGTGAAATCAATAAGATAAAGCTTTACATTGAGCACACCCTTGAAGACAATTGAGTTTCATCTCTTCTAGTAACGATCACGCCCTCATTAGTAAACAAGCAATTATAACCTTTTCTCGCATAGTTGAGATATCACTACAGGAATCTGCGAATAGGGCGTCGGCCATATAAATGTTGGTTGTCTATAGAAACCAACACTCATAAAGTAAAAGCGTCAGTGAACCGATGCTTTTAGCCGACAAAATCTAATGGACGCATTTAACTTATAAGTACGTCGGGGCCGACGCTCTTATCTTTTATGAGTGTCGGTTTAAAAAAACCGACGCTCTTACTTATAAGTGCATAAGCCATATGTACTGACATATTTAAGGTACATATGTGTGTCGGCCACTAAAATCGACATTCTTTTGTTTTTTACCCTGGGAGTCTTTTACAACCCCACCATTACTTTTCGTACGACATTACCGGGAGGTTTTCTTGTTTTTTCCAACAGGGGTCTAAAATCATCATTCAACACAAGCTTTACTGAATCTTCCTCCATTTTATGGTGGGTGGGGCGGCCGTCGCCGTGGTGGGCATGAGGGCGGAGGTCGCTGGGGCGAGCGCCGAGGCGACGGTGGCTGTAGGGTGGCGTTGGGCGCGGGGTCGTTGAGGCAGTGACGAGCGTGGAGGAGGCGTTGGTCGCGCGCGGCCGCGGGGTGCAGAGGCGTTGGGCACCGATTGAGGCGGCGGCGGCCGTGGCGGGAAGGCAGTGGCGGGCGCTGAGGAGGCATGGGCCGCAGGGGCACAGAGGCGGCGGCGGCCGTGGGGGCGTGGATCGAGGCGGAGGCGGCCGCTGCAGGGGCTCGACGCCGGTGGTGCGATGCGGCGCCTTTGCATGCTCGCCCAGTTGTTTGGTGACACCGGCAAGGAGGGAGAAAGAGAGAGAAACACGCCAAGCTGCAGGTGTCTGCTCCATTTAAACTGAAACATGCCAAGCGGACGAGTTCCCATGAGAAGCTCAATTAAAAATTTGGATTGGGAGGGCGCGCGGTGGGAAGCAAATTTTTATGAAGGCGTGGGCAGCCTATCAAATTTTTTGGAGTGCGGGTGGCTGGTGAAATTCGGTCTCACATTAGATGCGTCAGTTTGAACTGACACATTTGTTAAAAGTGTTGGTTGCACCGACGTATATATAAAGTGGGTCGGTTTTTTAAGTCCAGGCGACGCATTTAGTTTACGGGTGTCAATTTTCTTAAACCGACACTCTTAGTCGTTTTAAATACATCGTGATCGATGCCTCTAACTAAACTGACACCTTATTCATTATTTCCTGTAGTATATGGATAGAAGTTTATCTAAGGACTCAATATGCATCACATGAGAAATAGTGTGTTGAGGAGAAATGGATATTTTATTCATACCTAGTACCTTCCCTTGGCTATTATCGCCAAGATACCTTGACTTAGATCATTTTTTTCTTCATATTCCACAAACATTATTCTTGCTCCAGTCATGTGATTGGTGCATCCACTATCTAGCACCCACTTTGAGCCGTCGGTGGAGTAAGCCTACAAAAAAGTTTAGGCTTTTGTTTTAGGTACCCAAACTCGGTTGGGTCCTTTGAGGTTAGTAACAAGGCATTTGGGCACCCACACACAAGATTTTGGGCTCTTGTGGAGTGGCCAAACATATTTAGCATAAATATATCCAAATTTACTCTTCATAAGTACATAAGATGCATCAAAGTCATGAAACATGGTTGAGTTGACATTTTTAATATTTTTAGCATCTTTGTGATGTTTAACAATTTCAAGAGGTGAAGATGTATGATTATCAATCTTGACTTGATATGAACCTTCTTTGACAAATGCAATTTGCATATTGTTATTCTTGAGGAGTCTAGATTTTTCCTTTCCTCCCCTCGAATAGCCAAGACCATCTTTAATCAAAGGAGATCTTGTGATCGAGGATGCACTACGTGCATACTTGATCTTCCCCTTGTCAAAGATGCTACCCTTAGGTGTATTCTTGCTTTTTTCCACTTTGAGCTCATTTTTCAAATCAAGTACAAGATTAGCACATTTGCAAGTTTTAGCATTTGACTCCACATTTGACAAGTATGAGCTCATTGAGGCGGAAGAGGAGACACTTGACTTGAGAGTGTCGAATTGTGCGTCAAGACTCTTGTGAACTCTGTTCATGTTCACAAGTTCATCTTGGAGCACAACATTCGAACTCTTGATACTTGAAGAATTCTCCTTGCTCTTGGCAAGTTCAAGCTCAAGTGCCTTGTTCTTCTCTCTCTCAAGCTCGAGGAGCTTCTCAAGATCAAGGTTCTTTTGCCTCTCATTGACAAGCAATTCATCTTGTTAATTGAGAATTTCCTCCTTATCTAATATTTCATCAAAGAGCATTTTCATCCTAGTTATGACATTTTTATCCAAGCATTTAAACATGTACTCATTATCACTAGCACTATCAAAAACTTCATCTTTAATGGAACGTAAAGAAATTTTAGATTTAACCCTTCGCTTCCCTTCTTTTGCCATGAGACATGTGTGGCTTGAGGTCCTCCATTTGCCCTTGTTGGGCAAGAGATTTTTATTCATGGTTGGCTTCTTGATGGTGATGGTTGCCAACTCCTCTTCATCTTCGGAGGAGTACTCATCGTTGGAGTCCCACTCCTTGCCAACATGAGCTTGGCCATTTGCTTTCTTCTTATTGAACATCTTCTTCTCTTGAGGCTTCCCATCCTTTTTCTTCTTGTTCTCTTCTTCTTTCTCGTATGGGCAATTCACAATGAAATGTCCATACTCACCACAGTTGTAGTAAGCTCTCTTGGTCCTTGACTTGCTCTTCTCCTTGACTTTTCTCTCATAGTTGGAGCCTCTTCTTGTCTTCATCATCCTTTTGAACCTCTTGATGAAGAAATCTATCTCTTCTTCATCCATGTCGGTGCTTTCCTCATAACTTTCTTCATCATCACTTGATGATTGCTCCTCTTTGCCTTTGGACTTGGATAATGCTTTGAGATCTATGTTCTTCTTCTTGGAGGAAGTGACTTTAGCAAGGTCATTGACATGACGGTCTTCCATCTCTATCATCTTGTGGTTGATGATCTTCCCAAGCACCTCGTCCGGAGTCATCTTGTGAAAGTTGGGACTCTCTCTAATAAGGGTGCAAAGGGCCACATTTCGGGGCATGAAGGCTCTTATCATCCTCTTGACCACTTCATGCTCCATGCACTTCTTGCATCCGTACGCCTGAATCCTATTGATGAGGGTCTTGAGTCAGTTGTACATCTCTTGAGGGGTCTCACCATCTTCCATGGCAAATCTTCCAAGCTCCTCCTTGATCATCTCAATCTTGGCCTCCTGCACGGATCGGTTGCCTTCATGTGCAATCTTGAGCATGTCCCAAATCCCTTGGCTTGCTCCAACTCGTCCACCTTGTTGAATTCCTCTTGGCGCAAGGACGAGTTGAGCACGGCTCCTTCTTAAGCATTGCAGTAGATTTGTTGCTCTTGCTCGAGAGTGAGCTCTTCATCATCGATGGAGATATCTACACTTGTGCAAACAATATGCCAAAGGGTGGGATTGAGAGAAGTAAGATGCAGTTTCATGTTATGCTTCCACATGGTATAGTTAGTGCCATCGAAAGGTGGAGGTTTGCCCGTAGGAATAGACAAGTAGTTAGAATGAGAATTCAAGCGCTCATAGTCAAAAGGATATCGAGTGTAATCTTCTCCGCTCTTCTTGAGCTTATTCTCTCTTTCAAGCCTCCTCCTCCTCTTGGCTTTATCTTTGGCCTTTTGAAGAAGATCCGCGAGGCACTTCACTTCATCATCTTCATCTTCGCTTCGAAGATCGATAGAAGAAGGTGTTGGTTTTCTCTGCGTGTTGTCGATCTTGGAGGGTGGAGGATTTCATCCTTGGCTACCATTTGTGTTGTTTTCGCCGGTGCCGGTGGTGTCTTGAATCAGAAACTCTTTCTCATTTTTTCCCCATCTCCTCTCCAAGCGGTTAGGATTTAGGGAGAGTTACGCTTTGATACCAATTGAATGTTGCCTAGAGGGGAGTGAATAGGCTAAAACCTGAAATTACTTAATTTAAAACTTAATCAGTTCAACAAGGGTGGACTAGCCTGACCTGGGGGCAGACTAGTCCGGACATGATGTGAGAACGCAAGAAAGGAATGATTTTTATGTAATTTTTGATGACCTGCATGATGAGAAATGAAGTTAAACAACCAAGCATCCTAGTATATTAATTGCAAGCAAAGGAAACAAGTATTGCCAAGTAAATCACAAGATTTGAGCGAAAAATGATAAGAACCCTAAAAGTTATCTAGCAACGGACAAAGGTAAAATGAAGCAAGAGACACACGGATTTATCCCAAGGTTCAGCTCCACGAAGAAGACTACGTCCTTGTTGAGGAGTCCACGAAGGACCGGGTCACTTTCAACCCTACCATCACCAATCCACCATAAAGGTCGGCTTGTTCTTCCCCTAAATCAAGGGCTGACTACAACGATTCTTGGGGCAACTCACAATTTGAGGCTCCCACAATCACAGATCTTGAAAATGGATCAAAACACAACTCAAACCGACCCAAATCAACAACTCAAATCAAGAGAATCAACCAAGAGCTCAAATAATGATCAACTCCTTCTCTCCTCTCTCACAAATCCCACAAACCCACAGGATTTGCTCTTAGGGCTCAAAGATGTGAAGAGGAAGGCTTTGGAAGGCTCTTGGAAGGTTATGTCGGCGCAAGTTTCGAGAGAGGGCAAGTAAGGGGCAGGGTATCGCTTTTTATAGGGGTTCCGACAGTTAGCCATTGCCACTAGGACTTAGTCCCTATAGCCAACACTTAACTCCAAACAAACTAGCCTAACCCAGAGAACAGACTAGCCCGATCTCACATAGTAGCTCTTGGTCCGTGCAGAAATGAATAAGTCTGCTAGGATGAACTAGTCCAGTCTTTTAGGACTTAGTCCTAGGAAGGATTAGATACACATACCATGGACTAGTCCTTTCTAAAATGGGCAAGTCCAAAATCACACAATAACTCTTAGTCTACCTAACATCAGATCAGTTTGATGTGATCGGACTAGTTTGGCCTTCCAGCCCGGACAAGTCCGGCCTTATCCTTAAGGCTGCTTCAACTCTTCTCTCCAACTAGACCTAATCGGACTATGGGCTCTTAGGTGATTCTCAAACACTTGACCTGTTGAAAACTCTAGACTGCAAGGCTCAACTCGACACAAGAAATTTTTAAGTCAAATCTCTACTCTTTGAGTTTTTCAACGGCTTTTACTCTTTTCCCTTTTTGAGAGTATCTAATTTCGTTCCACTTTTAGCTTTTAGTCACCTGTACTTACACTCACAATGCTCATTAGTCCCATAATTATCTTCGTTAGTCATCAAAACCCACAGGGATTTAGCCTAGATGCACTTTCAAAACTTTATCTCATGGAGCCATCACACTCCAAGATAATGAAGGCCATCTATTTAAGGTAAAATGGGCACTGTCTCAAAATCTTCTTAGACTCCCATGAGGACTTCGAAAAGGAAGTCGACGTGATAAATTTAATCGATCTACACGCTTTTCTTCTAAATTCCATGTAAATCCTCGAAGTCCAACAAGTGGGTGGATTATAAAAGTCATCCACATGGACCACGGAATCCCAACCAATCCCTCGGTGCTACCGCATCACATTTCCCAAAAACATAGAGGTGCACTGTGACATTTAGAAACCTTATCCCTCTCTTTTCAACCCATCCCAAATCCCATCTTCAATTTCTTAAGGCGCTAGTTAAGTTTCAATTTCAAATTTCATTCAAGCGCCCTCATATTTTGATTACAATAAATAGAACTTACTGGGGTTCAACTAACACCGGTAAAGTTCCCCTTGTTTTTTATTGCATTTTTTCCAACAAAGATTCCAGGAAACAAGTGTGGAGGAGGAGTCCCTTCAAAATTTCGCGATGTACGGACTACATGTTTCACCCTAGAACACGTCGTGAACCAATACAGTAGATGACACGACGAAGAAGGGCATAGAGGATCCAGCTTGGCTTGACCGAGCCCCTGGCTCGACTGACCTGTTGGTGGCCCCTCTCAACCCTGTTTCGCTCCACAACGTTGATTTTGATCTCCTATCCCCTGCTCTATATGATTCACTACAAATTGAGTTGAAATTTTCAATATATCCACTTTAAAATCAACTCAATTAAAATAAACAATGCAAATTTCTTAAATATGATATTAGTATACCTTGTATTTGATTTCACTACCATGTTTCTGGACCCACATGATTAATTAGGAAAACATGTCACCTAAGATTTTGATTGATGTGATATGGTGAGTAAAATAAAACAATGGACAAAACCATCCTTGCTTGAAATTAATTTTGAATTTTGCACAATTTTGAAGCCTTAAGATTTTTTCTTCCTCTCTCATCGGAATACAAATACCCACGAAGACCATATGATACACTTATTGAAAACCACATGCATACGTCACTTTGCATGATTATTGAACTTTGTCGAATTCTTGACTCTATTGAGTGACTTGCATGAAATCTTTGGTTAGAAATTCTTGTTCCGCATATTCGATGATTTTCTTCTATCCACCATCATAAGATACTTCATGAGTTTTTGCAAAATACTCTCTCATTAAAAAAGATGCATAAAAAGGAGTACAAGGCATGGCTATAAGAGCTCTCAAAATAGAACTCAAAAAAAGAGAGAGAAAAAGAGCAAATAAGTAGCCATGCTTCATCCTTGCACAAAAAGAGAGTGATCAAATGGGAGTCATTACTATCACTCACCATCCATAATAAGTGCACAAGAATTTTCTTAGTCATTGGTTTTTTTTTTGCATAGTCTTTTCATATGGATCTTGTTTTTGACTTAGTAATATATGAATTGCAAGTGTGCTACTATTTATCCCTACCAAGCCCCACAAAAAGTCCTACTTAGTTGTAGGGACAAAAGTGGCAAAACCATACCAAGGTGACGATTAAAACACTTTGAGTGAATTAAGAGACTCCAATTGAGAGGAAAAAGGCATTATCCTTTTGACATTCGAAATATAGCAATTTTCGAAGTTATTTCAGCAGGAAGAAGTTGGAGTGAGATGTGCACTCAGCCATTCCGTCTCTCGAACACCCATGATGATGTGGTAGCCACACCACAAAAAGAGTTCATGAACAAAGGTATGAATTGAAATACTTTGTATAGTCCTTGCATATTCAAAGCAAAATTCTATCTTAGCACTTAGTTCTTAGTTATTCTTACATTCACTCGAGGACGAGCAAAGGACAAAGTGTGAGAAGTTTGTTGACGGTCCTTAAATGCTAAATTTGACCGTCAATTCACCGTATAAAGATTATAAAATTGAGAACACAACATAGTGGTAAGATTTAATACTAATAAATTCCACAAGTGTTAGTGGTTATTTGCATGTAGCTGAAGTAAGCACCAAAATGACCAAGAATGCAGGGAGCAATGCAAAAAATTATCATTCGACCAATAAGGAGGTGAAACATGGCATCACATGGATCCATGGACCCATTCCCAGGCGTATTTGAGAGGATCTAACGTTGATCTACTCTGGAAGGGGACCTGGGCCCACCTGTCATCCACCTCGGAAAAGCACAGCCGAAGGGGGGCCAGGACAAGGTTGGTCGACCATCTAGCTCGGCCAACTAGGTCTTGGCACCAAACACGGTCAATCGATGCGTGTCACCATTCTGTGGCTCCCTGATGGGGGTAACGACTGATTCTCATGCTAATTGTGGTGCCAAATCGATTGAACTCGTGTATAAATAGTCCCCTCACTCCCTCACTTCACAAACACCACAAGTTTGAGAATATTACTCCACTCATAAGGTTCAGAGCTGCCCAAGTGGCCAGCCAAGTAGAAGGAGAGTGGGGAGAAGCTATGAGGAGGAGTCTTGGGCTTGTCATGTCCCTCTTCCACACATGTACCTCTACGGAAGTTCTGCCGGAATCGAGTAAGAAACTTTCATGAATTCAATACAAGTTTCATTTCTATTCCATAGTAGTTTATTTAAGTAACTGCATGTGGGTTCACTTCTTTGATATATTAGAGGCTCTAGTCGTAGCTTTGCATTCAAAACGATTAAAGTTGTGAATTACAACTTAAGCATGGTGCTTAGGTTATATTTCATCAGTGGATATCTCGTAGACCCACAGAATGAAGAGGTAGACAGTAGGTGGTGACAGCCCTATTTGTCCTTAGTAATCTTCCAAGTTCGGTTATGCCATAGGCTCATGGTGGGAATCGTCTTGGTGTTGCTAGAGGTAAACCGGTGCACGAAGCAAGTAGTTGTCGTACTGTGGCCTAGAATTCAAACCATTGAATTCCTCTCAAATCCTTACCTACAAAAAAAATCGTGTGTCCTTGGGAGAACAAGCTAGAAGATCTCACACATGTTCCTTGGATTCGACATCATTGGAAATACTCTTTAAGGAGAAGTGTTGCAGCAGTATTTCCATGCGCTTGCGGATTATTTTGTTTTCGTAAGAAATACCAACAACAACCAAGAAGCCAAGTGGCAAATTAAAATACATTGTTGGGCAAAGTTCGAGGATGAGGAAAAGCAAGGGAAAGGAGAAGGAAACCAACGAACCCTCTGGGCCAATTGGTCCATTGGAGATGGCCCCTCGTCTACATGACAGAAACCGTTGACCCTCTGACAATGCATTCAATGGCAAGGGCAGTGACAAGGCTAAGAGACTTCGAGAGATCAATGTTTATTGACATGACAAGATGGCGGCAGATCCATGGTTTTGGAGTGACTTCCATTGTGACTATTACAAAATCGTTTATCTTTGCATGAAGACTCCAGAGGCAAAAAATCAGTGAATTGATTGGGAGTATATGGAAGGAAAGGGCAATGAAGCATTTCATCAAGTCATAGCTGCATATGAGTGTCATGGCTTGAAAGAACTCATGTCTTTCAACTATGACTGGAATAATGAGGTGATCTCCACCTGCTACTTCTCAAGGTCCGGGTGTATGAAATAACCTGGATGACACATGGCAAGCAACACTCAGTCACCTATGGAGATTTTGCCATGATGCTTGATTTGGATTGATCCTTAAACAATGAGATAATTGTCCATAACATCAAGGCATTGGACAAGGATGAGCTTCACTTTCTCTATGACAACAATTATCCATACAAGCCACCATCCACAAACTACATGAAGCCATTCTTTGTGGTGTTGAACCGTGTGCTTCGAAAGAGTATCGCTCCAAAGGATAGTGATGCAGGAAGCATCCAAGGCTTTCTCTGCAATTTGATGTAGATTATCAATGGGTTGGAGCAATTCAACGTCTTTGACTACACATACAACGACATATTCAACATTGCTCATACTTCAAACCGCTCCTTTGGCTATGCTCCCTATATCATGTACATGATTGAACAAGTCACCGGTTGGAGTTTGTGAAACACGTCCCCCACTCGAGGCTTCGCCCACATGTGCCTACAGCTCTAGCACCAGTGCTTCCACTATGAGGCAGCGCTCCACATGTGCCAGTGCAGACTCAGTGGGCCCCTCTTCCTCCTCAGCTCATTCTTCTTCCAGGGGTTCCAACAATGGCATATTGAAGATGCTTCATTCCATCTTTGCACCCAGCCGCAAAGTGGAAGTAAAGCAACACAGAGAGAGTCTTGCAAGGAAGTGTCATGCTCGCTACATGAAGGAGAATGTGACTGTAATTTGCCAAAAGCTAGAGATTTCTCCTATTGGCTCTCCAGATATTTTAGAAGACTCTGATGGGGTTTACATGGAAATGCCATGGCTTACCAACAACGAGCTTGCTTTCTTTGGCATTGGTTCTTCCACTCCTGCTTGCGATCCCCAATCTAGTGACGATGATGATGATGATGATGATGATGAGAAGCCAGACAGCGAGAAGACCAGGAGTGATGGGAGCGAGGACCACGACGACGAGTAGTTCACCTTATTTTTCCTTTTTTTGGTGTCTTGATGCCAAAGGGGGAGAGATTAAGGAGAAGAGGGTCCGGTCATAGTCTTATCTATGTTTAGTCTTTTGTTGGTCATGGACATGTATCTATTTTAAAACTTGTTATGCTTTATGTTTAACACTATGTTATGTTTTATGCAAGACCATGCAATGACTATGTTATGCTTTATGTTTAAGACTATGTTATCATTATGACTCATTGCTTCAAAATGTGTGTGCTATTTATATTAATCGCATATCTCTTTGATTATTAATCTTGTTCATCACACTATTTGTTCAACACACATTTTATGGTACACTTGCTTTGGTATCTTTTCTCTCATATGGGCATACTTTATGAAAATCCAATTAATTTACTCTTTATGGTTTAATCTTTATTTGGTTGTCATCTGTGAGACCTATGTGTGCTGAATACATTGGCTTTGACAATAAAAGTTTTGAATGCTGCCATAACATCTTTTTAGCAAGGTTCGACTTTAGCTATGGCATGTCTTTGATAGCTCCGGCATGTCTTTGTTAAGCTCCGATATGTTTTGCTAGGTCCAAATTATGTTGGTTAGCTCCAACATGTTTTTCTAGCTCCAGCGCTAGGTTGTACTAGCTTTGGTAAGCTCCGGCTCAAGCTTCGGTTAGTTTTGGCAAGATTTGGAGCTTGATCGCAATGTTCCTGCTTTTACTGTGAAATGTTTCGAACTTGCTTTACATTGTTGGAAAGATTGCTTAGTATTCATTTGCTAAGTTTTCAGTGCATTTTGGTTGATATGGTTGATATCATTTTGCTATGGTTTGCAACATGCTTATGTGAAGTGTTCACGTAAGATATTGTAGTTTTGGAACTAACGAGAGTCAAGTCAAGGACTTGTGCTCGGAAGTATTGGTTGTTTGTTCATGTGCAGGTGTTGCTTGAGTTCAAGACATGGCTGGTGACGGGATCCATTGAACTAGTCTTAGGGAGAAGATGAGGTTCAACAACCAAGTTCGGGAGGAATTGTGGTTGAGTTGATCGGGAGGTTGCGCAGCATGTTTGAATCAAGAACAATGCATATGAAGGTATGGTGGACGTTGTTGGAAAATGTTTGCATGTGTGCAGGGAGTGCATGGACGTGGCTACATGGTTCTGAGGCGTGATGAACAGATGTGGATGTAAAGAATTGGTCGGAAAGGTCCAACCGACTAGGTTATGGACTCAAGCTGCGGATGAGTCGTGTATGACTCAAATATGGAAAGATTGGAGTTGGTTATGATAGGATTTCGTGTGGGTCACGAATTTGAGTTGTTTTAGGAATGTGGGATATGTTCCTAAGGTGTTTGGAGGTCTTAAGATTGTTTCTATCTGCGTATAGAAGAGTCCTAAGCAGTTATGAAAAGTTTTGATTCGTGATTTGAGTAGGATTGGAGTCCTAGTTGAGATTGGGTTGGCCTAAGGGCTGATTATATAAGCAAGGGAGGCCAGAGCTCGTGGTGCACGACTTTGGGGCTGTTCCTCTTGTGTTCTATTGAATAAAGACCGTCGTTTAAAGGAACTTTTGTGCCTTGTTCGTCCGACTTGTTCCAGACAAGTTTTTCTCGTCGAGTTTCTGCACAGCACTACCTTTCTTCGGTGGTTTTATCATAACTCGAGTTTTACAGATCCAATTGACGTGATTCTTTTTGGGTTGTCTTGAAAACTTGATTATCTTTCATCTGTCAAAATTTCACGGTCATTGGATTTGTGGTTTCTAATCTACACTAGTTTCTTTGCAGCGTTCCAGAACTATTTTTCTCGGATAGGACAGATTGACCTTTGTTCGATCTTTCAATCGTAACTTGAGTTTCTCTTGACGGATTTGAGTGATCCTTGTTGTGTTGTCTTGGTGACTTGATTCTCTCTGATATCTATTACTTTTGTCATGGTGAAACACGTCTAGATTAGTCTCACATACGATTTCTTTAACAGATTGTTTTTCTGCCGAAGGGGTTGGGATTTAATTGTTTCCGCTGCGTAAGATTTTTTAAATCTACCATTCACCCCCCCCCCCTCTGGTAGCTTTTCACATGCTCTTCGATCCTACAATTGGTACCAGAGCCAAGGTGCTATAATTTTTGTGATTTTCACGTGGTTTTTACTAATCATCATGGAGAAATACTCTGCCAAACCTTGTGTGTTTAGTGGTATTGATTTTTAGGTTTGGAAGGCACGTATGGAAGCCTTCATCTAGACTCAAGGCTTCGCAATATGTGAGAAGGTATACAAGCCTTACGAAGTGCCGTCAAACGATCAAGTTACAGCTACAAGTCTGAGAGATGTCGATAACAACGACAAGGCTCGAAACTTGATCATACAAGGATTAACTCAAAGCGACTTCGACCGTGTTGCACACCTCCGATCTGCATACGATGTGTGGAAAGCACTTTGTGACTACCACGAAGGATCCAACACGATCAAGGAGGTAAGGCAAGACATGTTCAAGAAAGAATACATGCGCTTCTAGATGTAACCCGGTGAGTCTATTGATGATCTTTTTGCTCGCTTTAATAAAATTCCGAGTAACTTGCGTAGTGTCAATGTTAATTTTTCAGATGCTGAAAATGCTAGGCAATTGTTAAGTGCATTAGATATGTCAATTTGGGATATGAAAGTCACATCTATTCATGAATCTACTGTCATGAGTACACTTTCTTTAGATGTGCTATATTCCAAGTTAAAAACTCATGAAATTGACATAATATCACGTAAGAACCCCAACAAGTCTATTCCTTTTGTTTCTCAACATGACATGCCTAGCTCCGGTCAATCTTCATCTTGTGGTACACTTGCTTTGTTGTCCTCTCTAACCCTTGAACAGATTGAGGAGTTTCCAGAGGAGGAGCTAGTACTTCTCTCTACTAGGTTCTCAGAAGCATTGCAAAATGTGAGAACTAGAGGGAGAGGCGGCTCCGGACCTCAACAATGTTTCGAATGTGGTAAGACAGGACATTTTCATTCAGATTGCCCTAACCTTTTAGGTCCTACTTCTCGGGATGAAAAGCAAACAAGGACGAAGCACTCCTCTGCAAAATATACGAAGAAAAAAGGGTTTTACAGGACGTCAATTGGTGAGCAGTTTTATCTCCGCACTTCAAGAACTTGGCTCAAGCGATGTGGACATTGGAAGTGACGAAGATGATGATTATTTGGCAAACTTGTGCTTCATGGCGGGCAAGTCAAGATCAAGTATGGAGGAGGCACACAACAGCGACAATGAAGAGCTATGTCCTACTTGCGAAGAAATGTGTGATGCTATTTCTCGTGTCACTGTTATAGTTAAGAAAAAAGACAAAAAGCTTAGGGACAATCCTATTAAAATTGAGTCACTAGAATCTGAAATTAATCGTTTGAAATCTTTGATTCCTAGTGATGATTCTTGTTCCTCATGTGAATTAATATATGAACAATTGTCCTCATTAAGAAGTGTGCACACCTCCACACTTGATAAACTTGAGTTAGAAATTGAAAAGAATAGAGAGCTTGTTGCACTTAATGATAAAAACTTGAAAGATGCTAGCTGTTCTACATTTGATTTGCATTGTTCTACTTGTGATGATCTTGATAAGAAACTATAAGATGCTATGAATGAAACTTCTATATTGAACAATGCTTTAGGTTCTCATGAAGTTAAATTTTGTTCCAATTGCAAATTAAAAGGAAAAACTTCATGTGAAAATTGTCTTGATCTGTCCAATAAACTTGATAACATGAATAGGACATTAGATCGGTTTTGTAATGGGAATAAGAACCTAAACTTGCTGCTGAATTCTTCCAAGTCTTGCAATGATAAAACTGGTTTAGGTTTTGATTCTCATGCTCATGCTAAGGCACATCCACCTAAAATTGTAATGTCATTAGGAAGTGGTTTGATTCAAACAGTTCCTAAACAAAAAGAGTTGGTTTTCAAATCTGCAGGAGTGTTGTCTCATTCGGTCTCAAATAAAAATGTTGCTTGCTCATCTAGACATGAACACAAAGTTAAATTTCATTGTACCTACTGTGGTAGAGATGTTCATGTCATAGATTTTTCTTATAGACTAGCTAAACAACAGTAAAATGAAAGAATGATTGATAGATCTCATAACTTTCATGCAAAATTTGCCGCACTTGCTAAACCGAATGATAGGAACATGCAATCTGATGTAATGAGTCAAAAACATGCAAAGGTTGCTCCCAAACCTACTATTTTTGTGTTACACATGTAACATCTCGTAGGACAGTAGTTGGGTACAAAAATTCTCAAGCTTTGGCTCATAAACCTGTTGTTTTATCTCAGCTTTCACGTGTTATTCCTGCTGGACGTCGTGTGACTCAGTACTTGATTCCTAAATGCCTTTTGACTAACCCCAGTATTGAGTCATCGACGTATTGTGCTTCTATGTAGGTTAAACGCTTGAGGAAGGAGAACATTTGGATTGTGGATTCAGGTTCCTCACACCACATGACTGGTAACAAAGAATGGTTCTCCTTCCTCTCTTTTGTGTCACGTGTAGAGAATGTTACTTTTGCCGAAAATTCTTCAACTCCTATAATTACTAAGGGTTCAGTTAGAGTAAATAATCACTACACTTTGAAGGATGTAGCACTTGTTAAAAATATGAAATACAACTTGCTTTCTGTTTCAGAACTGCTACATGAAAATCTGGAAATTATTTTCACTAAAAATTGCTGCAAAGTTGTAAATTCAAATAGTGAGCTTATTTTTAACATGTATCGATTTGGTAGAGTTTTTAAAGCTGATTTTGATATGTTTTCTTCTAAGCATAGGTGTCTAGTTGCTAATGATTCAAAGGACTTATATTTTGGCATCGTAGACTTGGTCACGTTGGCTTTGATCATCTAACGCGTGTTAGTGCTCTTGATCGCATACGTAGGTTTCCTAAGCTTAAGGGGGACAAAGAAATTGTGTGCTCTTCTTGTAGACATGCTAAGATGGTTGCAGGTTCACATACTCCTCTCACAATGATCATGACAACTAAACCGGGTCAACTTTTGCACTTTGACACCGTAGGACCTTCACGCGTTCATTCCTTCGGAGGTAAATGGTATGTTCTCGTGATTGTTGATGATTATTCTAGATACTCTTGGGTTTACTTTATGGCATCTAAGAATGAAGCTTTTAGTCACTTTAGAACTTTATTTCTTAGATTATCAATTGATCACCCAGGATCTTTAAAAGCAATTAGAAGTGATAATGGAACCGAATTTAAAAATCAATCTTTTGATCACTTTTGTGCTGAAAATGGAATAGATCATCAATTTTCTTCACCATATGTACCTCAACAAAATGGTGTTGTAGAAAGAAAGAACAGAACCTTAGTTGAGATGGCTAGGACTATGCTTGAAGAATATCAAACTCCTAGGAAATTTTGGGCTGATGCGATTGCAACTGCTTTTTATGTCTCAAATCGTATTTTCTTGCGCGCTAAGCTAGGAAAAACACCATATGAGCTCCGGTTTGGACATAGTCCTAGTGTTACACACTTTCGGGTCTTTGGTTGCAAATGCTTTGTTAAGAAACATGGTAATCTTGATAAATTTGAACCTAGATCTGTTGATAGCATGTTTCTTGATTATCCATCTCAAACTAGAGGCCACCGTGTGCTTTTACTTGACACTAACAAAATTGTGGAGACTTGTGAGATGTCTTTTGATGGAGCTAGCCCAGGTACTAGATCAAACATTGCAGGTCCAGATCCATATCCGCGTAGGGAGAGCATTTTCGTTGAAGATGGGGAAGAGGTGGAGCTGCTGCCCGAAAATTCAGCAGCTAATGACATTGTTCCAGCTCCTGATTTTGATTCTCAGCCAGCACCGACGACCACCATTGCTGGTCCAGATCCTCCTCAAGTCACAAGCTCATCGATTTGTGATAAACATGAAGAAGAAGAAGCTTGTGAAGTGTCCACTCCCCTCCGGGTTCTCAAAATTCATCCTCCACAATAAATTATTGGAAGCTTGCACGAACGAGTCACACGATCCAGGTTTTGTGATCCAAACTCTCATGCTCATTATGCTTTTGTTTCTTCTTTTGAACCCAAAGATATATCACACGCACTCACTAATGAATCTTGGATTATTGCCATGCAAGAAGAGTTAGAAAATTTTGAAAGAAATAATGTTTGGAAACTTGTACCTCCACCTCAAGGTCACACTTTAATTGGAACTAAATGGGTGTTTAAAAATAAACAAAGTGAGGATGGGGTTGTGGTTAGGAATAAGGCTAGGTTGGTTGCTCAAGGTTTCACTCAAGGTGAAGGTCTAGATTTTGATGAAAATTTTGCCCTTGTTGCTAGATTAGAAGCCATAAGAATTTTGTTAGCTTTTGCTGCATATAAAGGTTTTAAGCTATTTCAAATGGATGTTAAAAGTACTTTTCTTAATGGCTACATAGATGAGGAGGTTTATGTCAAACAACCATCGTGTTTTGAAAATCTAGATTTTCCTGATCATGTTTACAAACTGTCCAAAGCCTTGTACGGTCTCAAACAAGCCCCTGGAGCATGGTATGATAGGTTAAAAACATTCTTACATGAAAAGGGGTTTACCATGGGTAAGGTTGATAAAACTCTTTTTGTGCTTAAGCATGGCAATGACTCATTATTCGTTCAAGTGTATGTGGATGATATTATCTTTGGTTGTGCTTCTCATGATCTTGTGTCCAAGTTTTCAGCTATGATGAGTTCAGAATTTGAGATGAGTATGATGGGAGAACTCATGTACTTTTTGGTGCTGCAAAACAAGCAAACCAAGGAGGGTACCTTTGTGCATCAAACGAAGTATACATAAGACCTTCTAGGGCGCTTCAACATGGACAAAAGAAAGCCTCTTCGGACACCAATGGTAACAGCAACAACACTTGAACTTCATGAACATGGTGAATATGTGGATCAAAAAGAATACAGAAGCACGATCGGATCACTTTTGTACCTCACGGCATCAAGACCGGACATACAATTCAGCGTATGTCTTTATGCACGATTTCAATCCTCCCCACGTGCTTCACATCGTCAAGCCGTCAAAAGGATTCTCAGGTACATACATGGAACTCAAGAATTTGGCATTTTTCTTCCTTCTTCCTCAACAACTACTTTGAAAGCTTTTTCGGATGCTGATTTTGGAGGTTGTAGGATTGATAGGAAAAGTACTTCCGGTGCTTGTCATTTTCTTGGTAATTCACTAGTTGCTTGGTCCTCAAGAAAACAAAACTCAGTTGCACAATCCACAGCCGAATCTAAATATGTAGCTGCTGCTAGTGCTTGCTCACAAAAATCTTTGGATTGTTCAAACACTTAAGGACTATGGGGTTGATCTAGATAATGTTCCACTATTTTGTGATAACACTAGTGTCATTTGCATTGCTAAAAACCTCGTGCAACATTCTAGAACTAAGCACATTGACATTAGGTATCACTTTCTCCGTGATAATGTTGAAAAAGGAAACATTGTGCTTCACCATGTAGATACCGAACAACAATTGGCTGACATTTTTACAAAACCTTTGGATTTCACTCGTTTTTATTTTATTCGTAGTGGAATAGGGGTTATGCATCCTCATGGCTTACATTGAGGTGGAGTTTTTAAACTTGAGAAGTTTATGTGTGAATCTGAAATTAAAATAATATGAGCATAGTATTTCATACATATATGACTTTGTGATTCCTTTTACATGCTGAAAGTTCTAACTACATTACTCGTATTATACATTTTGTAGTTTTTGCCATGTCTAGTAATTGGAATAATTACTTACACTAAATCTGGTCATGGTCGAACTTTCTTGCTGTTTTGAACTTGTTGCATGCTCACAAGTGCTTTTAATCATGAAGAATTAATCAAGTAATCAACTCACATGTTGAGTTTTTATGAACAAATATAAGTTGAGAAAATATCAAGAGAATATGCATGCATCGCACTTCTTCTTTTGAGATGGCTTATCATTGCACTTATATATGAACTTGGAAGAAGTTGTGTATGACTAAAACCATGTCCTTAAGCTTCTGATTGTCAAATGACATAGGCTTGGCTTGGTTGGTTAGAATAAGGCAGATGCGCATATAATCTCTTGCAAATATCATATGATCAAAATTTTTGCTTTGAAAAATAATAAAATGCAGACAAGTGTCATGCTTTCAGGTCTTGAAATAGTTAAGTTTGTGAGATCATGACTTGCTTAAATCGAAAATTACATTTGATCTCTATGGCTTACACTACTTTATGTATCTCATTGATGTGATAGTGTAAGTTACTTGATAGTATGACTTGGATGAGCTTTGTTTTGTATGTATATATTATAATATGCTCATAACAATGAAAATTTCTCTTTTCAACCTTGCTGAATACATTGTCAAAGGGGGAGAGATAATATGGTAAATTTTTAAAGATAAGTATGCAAGGGGGAGAAATATGTATAGGGGGAGAAATTTATTTCTATCTCATTTGATTTTCAAAAGGGGGAGAAAATGTTCTCAAAACTTTTCATGCCAATGTTCAGATTTTAAATTGTGTTGCCAATGCATTCATCAAGGGGGAGATTGTGGGACCTATGTGTGCTAAATACATTGGCTTTGACAATAAAAGTTTTGAATGCTGCCATAACATCTTTTTAGCAAGGTCCAAATTTAGCTGCGACATGTCTTTGATAGCTCCGGTATGTCTTTGTTAAGCTCTGATATGTTTTTGCTAGGTCCGACTTATGTTGATTAGCTCCGACATGTTTTTCTAGCTCCAGCGTTAGGTTGTACTAGTTTTGGTAAGCTCCAGCTCAAGCTCCGGTTAGTTTTGGCAAGATTCGGAGCTTGATCGCAATGTTCCTACTTTTACTATGAAATGTTTCAAACTTGCTTTACATTGTTGGAAAGACTGCTTAGTATTCATTTGCTAAGTTTTTGGCGCGGTTTGGTTGATATGGTTGATATCATTTTGCTATGATTTGCAACATGCTTATGTGAAGTATTCACGTAAGATGTTGTAGTTTCAAAACTAACGAGAGTCAAGTCGATGACTTGTGCTTGGAAGTATTGGTTGTTTGTTCATGTGCAGGTGTTGCTTGAGTTCAAGACATGGCTGGTGACGGGATCCATTGAACTAGTCTTAGGGAGAAGATGAGGTTCAACAACCAAGTTCGGGAGGAATTGTGGTTGAGTTGATCGGGAGGTTGCGCAACATGTTTGAATCAAGAACAATGCGTATGAAGTTATTGTGGACATTGTTGGAAGATGTTTGCATGTGTGCAGGGAGTGCAAGGACGTGGCTACATGGTTCTGAGGTGTGATGAAGAGATGTGGGCATAAAGAATTGGTCGGAAAGGTCCAACCGACTAGGATATGGACTCAAGCTGTGGCTGAGTCGTGTTTGACTCAAATATGGAAACATTTGAGTTGGTTATGATAGGATTTCATGTGGGTCACGAATTTGAGTTGTTTTAGGAATGTGGGATACGTTCCTAAGGTGTTTGGAAGTCTTAAGATTGCTTCTATCTGCGTATAGAAGAGTCCTAAGCAGTTATGGAAAGTTTGGATTCGTGATTTGAGTAGGATTAGAGTCCTAGTTGAGATTGGATTGGCCTAAGGGCTGGTTATATAAGCAAGGGAGGCCAGAGCTCGTGGTGCACCACTTTGAGGCTGTTCCCCTTGTGTTCTATTGAATAAATATTGTAGTTTAAATGAACTTTTGTGCCTTGTTCGTCCAACTTGTTCCAGACAAGTTTTTCTCGTCGAGTTTCTGCACAGCACTACCTTTCTTTGGTGGTTTTATCATAACTCGAGTTTTACAGATCCAATTAACGTGATTCTTTTTGGGATGTCTTCACATCTTGATTATCTATCATCTGTAAAAGTTTCACGGTCATTGGATTTGTGGTTTCTGATCTACACAAGTTTCTTTGCAGCATTCCAGAACTGTTTTTCTCGGGTAGGACAGATTGATCTTTGTTCGATCTTTCAATCATAACTTGAGTTTCACTCGATGGATTTGAGTGGTTCTTGTTGTGTCGTCTTCGTTACTTGATTCTCTCTGATATCTATCACTTTTTTCATGGTGAAATACGTCTAGATTAGTCTCACATACGATTTCTTTAACAGATCGTTTTTCTGCCAAAGGGGTTGGGATTTAATTGTTTCCAATGCGTAAGATTTTTTAAATCTACTATTCAACCCCCCCCCCCTCTAGTTGCTTTTCACGTGCTCTTCGATCCTACGTCATCAATCACCAAAAATGTAAATTGTAAGTGCATCTAGGCATCCCTCGAATGTAGGTTTTGAATGATTGATGACAAACAAGTAAAGAGCTAATAAAATTGTTTAAGTGAGAACAGGTCATAATGGAGAAAAAGGTGGAAAATACAAAAAAAAAACAGGAAACTTTGATGGAAAAGGCTTAAATGAAGGAGAAGACGTAGAATAGTTCCTAGTGTCATGGTGTGTGTCAAAAATCCTCTCAAGAGTTTAATCGTTGCATGGGAAGAATGAGAGGGTAAAACATAACTAAAATTAACTCACACACCGGACTAGTCTGTCGTACACCAAACTAGTCCAATTAACCTTACTGGAACACATTGCACTTGTCTGGTGATACACCGGACTAGTCCGGACTCCACAGGCTTAGTCAGTTTTCCACAGACAAATACTCACCAATCCGCTATATGCTAATGGAACATATGAGACTTGTCTCACAACACAAACCCTAGTCTGAAGGTACTTAATGTAACACATCGGACTTGTCCGTTCCACAATAGACTAGTTCGTTATACCTTACTTTACCACATAGTACGACCCCCGTGCGTACTAGTCCAGACCATTAGGGTTTGAACACTTGAACTTGAAACAGTGGCGACACTTATCCTAGTTTCTACATTTCACCACATCAGACTAGTCCAGTGCCTACCACGGACTAGTCCGGACATGTAAAAACATAATGGTCACTTTTCCAAACTTCTATAAAAAGGAGACCCCGACTTAATTTGCATCCATCATGAACCCTAGCACCCTAACGCCACCACTGCATCCCAGAGCACAAAAACACTCCTCTCCACACATTCTAAGGCCCTAAGAATGAAATCTTTGGGATTTGGGAATCGAGAAAGGGAGAATGACGATCTCATCGATATTGAGCTATTGGTTTTGATCTCTCATACACTCTTGTTGATTCCTGATTAATTCTTCGAGTGTGTTGATCTCTATTTTCGTTTGTAATCTTGTGGGAGCCCTCAACTTGTGAGAAAGCCCCAAAACACCGTGATTATCATTTTTGATAGTAAAAACCAAGTTGGTCGTTGTGGTAACTTGGTGAGGGAGGGGTTGGTAAAGACCTGTCGCTTTGTGGGCTCCTCAACGAGGACGTAGATCCATTGTGTGCGATTGAACATCAGTAAAAATTGCTTGTCTCATGTGTTCTCGTGAAGAATGGTAGATATGGTTCGTAGCCATATACTGGTCACGTACCATCTCGAGTCCCGTGTCTTCGGTGCCTCGGGTACAGAACTCAATCACATAAAATGGGTCCCAGAGTTTTCGTCCATTGTACACCAAGAAGGATAATGTGATCACCCAAAAGAACAACAAAAAGGTCCACTAGAAATTCATTGTTGTTAATTTGTAGTGTCACATCTTTGCATACTCCACAACAATCGAACTTGTCCCCATTGGCTACTATGAATAAATGTGGTCTAGACTTGGTGGGGAGTGAATAGGCCTTTTGAATTCCTAAACGCTTAATTCAAGCTCGTTAAATTTTGGATATTGGACTAGTTCGGTGTGAGTGCGGACTAGTTCGGGGTTACTCAGCACAACGAGCAAACTTGAATATTTTTGTTATTTTCTTTGAATTTGTTGCAGTGGAAAGTAATAAACTAGTCTAATAACTCAATCAAGTATATCGGATGACAAATTTTCAAGTGGATCACGAACATACTAAGGATAGCTACTATGATCACATTTATGCCATAGCTAGTTACATAACGAAAATGACTAAGTAAGAACACACGAGACAAGCGATTTTTACCAAGGTTTAATCTGACACAAGGGATCTACGTTCTAGCTGAGGAGTGCACAAAGGGTTGTGTCTTCACCAACCCTTCCCTCACCAAGTTACCACAAAGACCAACTTGGTTCTCACTATCACAAAGGGTCATAACCGAGTTTTGGGGGTTTCTCACATGTTGAGGGCTCTAACAAAATTACAAATGAAAAGAGAGATCAACACACTCGAAGAATTACACATGAATCAACAAGAGTGTGTGAGAGATCAAACCCAACAGCTCAATGTCGATGAGATTGTCACTCTCCCTTTCCCAATTCCCTAATCCCAAAGATTTCACCCTTAGGGCCTTAGAATGTGTGGAGAGGAGTGTTTTGTGCTCTTGGATGCAGTAGCGGTGCTAGGGTTCAAGATCGATGCAAATTAAATCAGGGTCTCCTTTTTATACAAGTTCCGAAAAGTCACTGTTATGTTTTTAAATGTCTGAACTAGTTCGTGGTAGGCACTGGACTAGTCCTTTGTGGTGAAATGTACAAACTAGGATAAGTGTCGCCACTATTTCAATTTCAAGTGTTCAAACCCTAATGGTCCAAACTAGTTCGCATAAGGGTGGACTAGTCCAATGTGGTACAGTAAGGTATAACGGACTAGTTCATTGTTGTAACACCCGGTTCTGAATATGAACCAAGCGTAACGCATATGTGTGTCCAGGATGTTCATCACACATATACGGATGCATCACAAACGATATACAGAAATTAACCACGTTTTAACTATTAAATAAGTACTTTATTACAATAATCCAATAGTTCACAAATGACAAAACTCTAGTTAATGCAGCAGAAAATAAACTAAGCAGCACGACTCCATTCCACAAGCAATTGACGGCGGTACGCAACCTAGTACGTGTGATCCTCAGGGTACTCCCAATTATCTCCAGTAGCTGTTGGGGGGGGGGGGGAGGATTGCAAGGGTGAGTACATGTTGTACTCAGCAAGTGTGGAAATAGATGACATGTAGCTAAACAAATGACTGGAATAAAATGGCTAATTGCAGAAAGTACATTTCATAAACATGTAAAAGCAGCCTATCATGTCTATGTGACTTTACCATCCAAATTCTCATAATTAAAGTCATCAAGCATGTTAATTAAGTTACCCCTAACCCGTGTAGAGATGCGTTGCAAAAAGAAAAATACCCGTACCCGACTCATCATGTATATCCCGGTGACAAGGGGTGGCATACAACGCTAGTAAACTCTTATGTATGGGTTTCTCATCATATTCACACGAGCATGCAAGTTTGCAATCAAAATATTTAATAAAACGGGATCAATATGATCAGGGACACTTGCCTTGCTCCGACAGGTGGGGTTGATCAAGCCTTCAAAGTCTTGGTTCTTGAAGTCCTCGTAAACGGCCTCTTGAGCACGTCCCTCTACTCGTGATCACACATACAAGAAAATACATACAAATCAACAAGATGCACACATATTAACCAACATGCAATGACATGCATGCATGCAAAGTTTAATAATTAATTAACTACGGTTGTTTATTGATTACATGCAACTAGTTCATACGTGTTCATACGAGTTTACGGGGGTTTTAGCGAGAATTTATGTTGCTAAAAATAAATAGATGGTGCAACTACAATTAAATCGCGACTATTAGATCTAATACGTCGCTAAAATTCGCATCGGAAGACGTATCCTACCGTAGACGTGACAGCTTCTAAGATCACGGGACGGAGGTCTAGCGTAGATGAAGTAGATGGCGCAGCGGTCCTCCGGCGGCACGACGACGGCGACATGACGATCTCTGGCGGACGACGGCACCCTTCTCTTTTTCTTCTTCTTCTCCTCTTTTTCGCTCCTCTCCTTCTCCCTGGTGCGCAACTCTGTTCTTTTTGTTCTATGGTGCTAGGGTTTTTTTTCTGGGGCTACGGCGCTGATGTTGACAAAACACGAAGCCTTCGGTTCTATTTGTAGGCGGCGGTAGCAGAGTCTGGCTGTGGCACGGCAGCCGAAACAGCGGCCGACTCGGCCACGGCGCGAGGGCGCACGAGAGTCAGGGCTGCACGGCCGACTCGGCCACGGACGCGCGGGCGGAGCGCGCTGGCGTGCGGGTGCGCTAGGCGAGCGGGTCTGACCGGGCGGTGGCCTGGCGCCGGCTCGGTCACGCGGGCCAGCGCAGGCACGCGTGCGGCTCGGCCGCTCGGCCTGGCGTGGCTCGATGTCGGTTGGGCACTGTTTGCCCAGAACATTTCAAGGTGAAGCAAAGCTTCCCCCGAAAACATCCGGAAGTTTCCAGAATCTTTTTTTCGATTTCACTTACATTTTTCTTATATATATTATTATTATTTTTATTTGTTCCTAATACATGTGTTTTTATTATTATTTTCTTTTCTTCTTTTAATACACATATTTTGTATATGTATGTTTTATCTTTTATTATTTTTCCTTTATTCTACTAACGTTTAATGCATGATGTAAAAATTTAGGGTGTTACAGTTGTGGATTGGACAAGTCCAATGTGTTGCAGTAAGTATCTTCGGATTACGATTTGTGTCGTGAGACAAGTTCGATGTGTTCCAGTAGCATATAATGGACTAGATCATTTAAGAACAGACAAGTCCGATGAGTGTTTGTTTGTGGAAAACTGGCTAAGTCTGTGAAGTGCTGACTAGTTTGGTGTGTCACCGTACAAGTCTGATGTGTTCCAGTAAGGTCAATCGGACTAGTTCGGTGCACAATGGACTAGTCTGTTGTGTGAGTTAATTTTAGTTATGTTTTACCCTCTCGTTCTTCCCATGCAACAATTAAGCTCTTGAGAGGATTTTCACACACACCATGACACTAGGAACTATTCTAAGTCTTCTCCTTCATTTAAGCCTTTTTCCATCAAAGTTTCTTTTTTTCCTTTTTGTATTTTTCACCTTTTTAGATTTGTTGATATTCTCTCACTTAAACAATTTTATTAGCTCTTTACTTGTGTAAGACCTATGTGTGCTAAATGCATTTGCAATTTAAATAAAAGCGGGGGTTCACACGCAAAGTTTTGAGTATTTCTGAAAAGCTCACTTCGGATTGTCGAACTTGCCGGATTCCATTTTGCACTGTCCGAACTTCATCGCACGTGAGTTGCACGTGTTTTCTCGCTTCAGGTTGTCCTAACTTTTCTCACGTGACTTGCACATGTTCGACATTTAGAATTGTCCGAACTTTCACACACGTGAGATGCACATGAGTCAACACAGGTCGATCTTTACAAACGTGTTTTTAGGATTAATGTTACCCTTGATGTTTTAGTAATCTCTGAACTTTCTCAATGCATATCGGGAGTAACAGTTATTGCGCAAAGTTTTCATATTGAGTTTGGTTGCTCTTTTTTGCTTTGTTCTGCTTTTTTTAACTAGCAATGTTTCGAACTTGCTTTTGTCTTATGAGAAGGTTTGCTTAGTATTCATTTACTAAGTTTTTGATGTGTTATGCTGATTATGATGGTTAAACATTGCTATCGTTTGCAACATGCTTATGTGACGTGATCACGTAAGGTGTTGTGTTTTTTTGACTAACAAGAGTCAAGTCGAGGACTTGGGCTCGCAAAGATTGGTTGTTTGTTCATGTGCAGGTGTTGCTTGAGGTCAAGACATGACTGGTGACGGGATCCATTGAACTAGTCTAAGGGAGAGGATGAGGTTCAACAACCAAGTTCGGGTGGAATTGTGGTTGAGTTGATCAGGAGGTCACGCAACATTTTTGGGTCAACAACAATTCATATGAAGGTATCTTGGTCGTCATTTGAAGGTGTTTGCACGTGTGCAAGGAGTGCATGGATGTGGCAATATGATTCCAAGGCGTGATGAAGAGTTATGGACGTGAAGATGTGGTCGGAAAGGTCCAACCGACTGGATTGTGGACTCAGGCTGCGGTTGAGTCGGTTATGGCTCAAATATGAAAAGATTTGAGTTGGTTTTGGGTAGATTTTGTGTTGGACATGAAGTAGAGTTGTTTTAGGAATGTGGGATACGTTCCTAAGGTGTTTGGAATTCTTAAGATTGCTTCTATCTGTGAATATTGTGGCCTAGAATTCAAACCATTGAATTTCTCTCAAATCCTTACCTACCAAAAAAATGTGTGTCCTTGGGAGAACAAGATAGAAGATCTCACACATGTTCCTTGGATTTGATATCATTGGGAATACTCTTTAAGAGGAAGTGCTACAACAGTATTTCTGTGCGCTTGCGGATTATTCTGTTTTCGTAAGAAATACCAACAACAACCAAGAAGCCAAGTGGCAAAGGAGAAGACATTGTTGGGCAAAGTTCAAGGATGAGGAAAAGCAAGGGAAAGGGGAAGGAAAACAACGAACTCTCTTGGCCAATTGGTCCATTGTAGATGGCCCCTCCTCTATATGACAGAAACCGTCGACCCTCCGACGATGCATTCAGTGGCAAGGGCACTGATAAGGCTATTCGAGATATAAATGTTTATCGACATGACAAGATGACAGCAAATCCACGGTTTTGCTGTGACTTCCATTATGAATCTTACAAAACTGTGTATCTCTGCATGAAGACTCCAGTGGCAAAAAATCAGTGAATATATTGGGAGTATATGGAAGGCAAGGGTAATGAAGCATTTCATCAAGTCATAGTTGCTGCTGAGCATCATGGCTTGAAAGAACTCATGTCTTTAAACTATGAATGGAATAATGAGGTGATCTCCACTTGCTACTTCTCAAGGTCCGACTGTATGGAAATAACATGGATGACACGTGGCAAGCAATACTCAGTAACCTGTGGAGATTTTGCCAAGATGCTTGATTTGGATTGGTTCTTAAACAATGAGATAGTTTTCCATAACATCAAGGCATTGGACAAAGATGAGCATAACTTTCTCTATGACAGCAACTATCCATACAAGCCACCATCCACAAATTACGCGAAGCCATTCGATGTGGTGTTGAACCATGTGCTTCGAAAGACTATCGCTCCAAAGGATGGTGATGCGGGAAGCATCCATGGCTTTCTCCGCAATTTGATGTGGATTATCAATAGGTCGAAGCAATTCAACATCTTTGAATACATATACAATGACATATTCAACATTGCTCATACTTCAAACTGCTCCTTTGGCTATTCTCCCTATATCATGTACATGATTGAACAAGTCACCGGTTGGAATTTGTGAAAGATGTCCCCCACTCGAGGCTTCACCCACAGGTGCCTACAGCTCTAGCACCACAGCCTTCCTCTATGAGACAGCGCTCCACTTGTGCCAGTGTTGACTCAGTGGGCCCCTCTTCCTCCTCAGCTCATTCTTCGTCTAGGGGCTCCTACAACGGCATATTGAAGATGCTTCATTCCATCTTTGCATCCTGCCGCAAAGTGGAAGTAAACCAACACACCGAGAGTCTTGCAATGAAGCCTCGTGCTCGCTACATGAAGGAGAATGTGACTGCAATTTGCCAGGAGCTAAAGATTTCTCCTATTGGCTCTTAAGAGATTTTAGAAGACTCCGATGGGGTTTACACGGAGATGCCACAACTTACCAACGACGAGCTTGCATTCTTTGGCATTGGTTCTTCCACTCATGCTCGTGCTCCCCAAGCTAGTGAGATGATGATGAAGAAGAAGAGGAGCAAGACAGCGAAAAGACCAGGAGTGATGGGAGTGAGGACCGCGATGACGAGTAGTTCACCTTATTTTCCCTTTTTTTTTGTGTCTTGATGCCAAAGGGGGAGAGATTAAGGAGGAGTAGGTCCAGTCATAGTCTTATCTATGTTTAGTCTTTTGTTGGTCATGGACATGTATCTATTTCAAAACTTGTTATGCTTTTTGTTTAAGACTATGTTATGTTTTATTCAAGACCATGCAATGACTATGTTATGCTTTATGTTTAAGACTATGTTATCTTTATGACTCATTGCTTCAAAATGTGTGTGCTATTTATATTAATCGCATATCTCTTTGATTATTAATCTTGTTCATCACAATACTTGTTCAAGACACATTCTTAGGCACCCCACCATAAAGAATGCACATATGAGATTTTATCCATGTTTCATTTATCTTTCCTCTCATATGTGCATACTTTATGAAAACCCAATTTATTTACTCTTTATGGTTTAATCTTTATTTGGTTGTCATCAATCACCAAATAGGGGAAGATTGTAAGTGCATCTAGGCACCCCCGCCCCCATGTGGGTTTTGAATGATTGATGACAAACAAGTAAAGAACTAATAAAATTGTTTAAGTGAGAGCAGATCATAATGGAGAAAAAGGTGAAAAATACAAAAAAAAATCATGGAAAAGGGCTTAAATGAAGGAGAAGATGAAGAATAGTTCCTAGTTTCATGGTGTGTGTGAAAAATGATGAGGACATCTCTCCTTTGCATACAATGCAAGGACCGATCACTAGAGCACGTGCACAACAATTGGATCTCCAGGTACGTTCTAACCTTGTCAATTGTTTTTCAAAACTTACGCTTGTTTCCATGCATGTTTTATCGATTAGGAACAATGGAGAGGACTAGCAAGGGCTTGAAGGAGTCCAAGGAATCAAGGAGGAGGAGATAGGACGTGCACACCAAGGAGGAACCCAAGTACAACTCAACTTCGGAAACACCTTGGGTTCCAGGAGCTTCCTTCACCAAAACTGACGTCCCGGACACATACAGAGTCGGAATTGGACGTTCTATTTATGGTTGGAACCGTGATTTCATAAAGCTTCCAATGGAACCAGCCCCACCTCAAAATTCCTTCTAAGTTTACGGGAATCAGCAAAACAAGTGGAAGTCCAGAATCTGTCCGGTGCTGCACCACCGTCTGGCCCGTGTATCGTGTGGAAGCCCATTAGGGTTGCATCCAGGGGTCTTGCACGCTCCTAAACTCCTTCTTATACAGCAGCCATCACAACATTAGGGTTGGGTTTTGCTTAGATATAATCTGTCATTGAACAGTGTCGCTGATCATCGGTTGTGAGACCCCAAGTTTGTAACCAATTCAGTTTTGATTGCAGCTTCTCTGTTCTTGCTTGTGTTCTTGATTGCACTTGCAGGGATAAGCCTTCGTGGCGAGGTCACTCATGTGACACTGGTGATAACCAACGGATCAGTGGTGTAGCGATTTTGGGGTTTCGTTCGTTCGGAGCCTTGGATCATCAACGTCGAGATCTCCACCCAATCAAGTTTACCATACCTCTCGGAAGATCAGGACCAATTCTCCTATCAAAAAATCCTCTCAAGAGCTTAATCGTTGCATGGGAAGAATGAGAGGGTAAAACATAACTAAAATTAACTCACACACTGGACTAGTCTGTTGTACAACGAACTAGTCCGATTGACCTTACTGGAACACATTGCACTTGTCCGGTGACACACCGGACAAGTCTGCACTTCACAGACTTATATAGTTTTCCACAGACAAACACTCACCAGAATTGTCCGTTCTTACACGGAGAAATTCACTATATGCTACTAGAACATATCGGACATGTCTCACAACACAAACGCTAGTCTGATGGTACTTACTATAATACATCGGACTTGTCCGATCCACAACGGACTAGTCCGTATATCTTACTTTACAACATAGTCCGACCCCTGTGCAGACTAGTCCGCACCATTAGGGTTTGAACACTTGAACTTGAAACAATGGTGACACTTATCCTAGTTTCTATATTTCACAACATCGGACTAGTCCGAACATGTAAAACCATAACGGTCACTTTTCCAGACTTCTATAAAAAGGATACCCCGACTTAATTTGCATCCCAGAGCACAAAAACACTCCTCTCCACACATTCTAAGGCCCTAATTGTGAAATCTTCGAGATTTGGGAATCGAGAAAGGGAGAGTGATGATCTCACCGATATTAAGCTATTGGTTTTGATCTCTCATACACTCTTGTTGATTCCTGATTAATTCTTCAAGTGTGTTGATTTTTATTTTTGTTTGTAATCTTGTGGGAGCCCTCAACTTGTAATAAAGCCCCAAAACTCTGTGATTATCCTTTGTGATAGTAAGAACCAAGTTGGCCTTTGTGGTAACTTGGTGAGGGAAGTGTTGGTGAAGACCTGGCTTTTGTGGGCTCCTCAACAAGGACGTAGATCCCTTGTGTGGGATTGAACCGTTATAAAAATTGCTTGTCTTGTGTGTTCTTGATTCTTCGTTTTCATTGTCATCACTAACTAGGGCATAAACTTGATCATAGTAGCAATCCTTGTTATATTCATGATCCACTTGCAAATTTGTCATCCAATATACTTGATTGAGTTATTGTGAGACCTATGTGTGCTGAATACATTGGCTTTGACGATAAAAGTTTTGAATACTACCAAGACATCTTTTTACCAAGATTCGATGATAGGTCCAGCATGTTTTGTTAGCTTTGGCAAGTTTCAAAGCTTGATCGCAGTGATTCTGCTTTTATCTTGCAATGTTAAAACTTGATTTACACTTATGGAAAGTTTGCTTAGTATTATTTTATTAAGTTTTTGGTGTGTTTTGGTGGTTATGGTTGATATCATTTTGCTATGGTTTGCAACATGCTTATGTGAGGTGCTCACATAAGATGTTGTAGTTTCGGGACTAATGAGAGTCAAGTCAAGGACTTGTGTTTGGAAGTATTGGTTGTTTACTCATGTGCAGGTGTTGCTTGAGTTCAAGACATGGCTGGTGACGGGATCCATTGAACTAGTCTTAGGGAAAAGATGAGGTTCAACAACCAAATTCGGGAGGAATTGTGGTTGAGTTGATCGGGAGGTCGCGCAACATGTATGAATCAAGAACAATGCATATGAAGGTATGATAGACGTCGTTGGAAGATTTTTGCACATGTGCAAGGGGTGCATGGACGTGGCTACATGGTTCTAAGGCGTGATGAAGAGATGTGGATGTAAAAAATTGGTCGGAAATGTCCAACCGACTAGGTTATGGACTCAGGCTACGGCTGAGTCGTGTTTGACTCAAATATGGAAAGTTTTGAGTTGGTTATGATAAGATTTCGTGTGGGTCACGAATTTGAGTTGTTTTAGCAATGTGGGATACGTTCCTAAGGTGTTTGGAAGTCTTAAGATTGCTTCTATCTGCGTATAGAAGAGTCTTGAGCAGTTATAGAAAGTTTCGATTCGTGAATTGAGTAGGATTAGAGTCCTAGTTAGGTTTGGGTTGGCCTAAGGGCTAGTTATATAAGCGAGGGAGGCCAGAGCTTGTGGGAGACGACTTTGGGGCTGTTCCTCTTGTGTTCTATTGAACAAAATTCGTAGTTGAAAGGAACTTTTGTGCCTTGTTCGTCCGACTTGTTCCAGACAAGTTTTACTCATCGAGTTTCTGGACAGCACTACCTTTCATCGGTGGTTTTATCATAACTCGAGTTTTACAGATCCGATTGACGTGATTATTTTTGGGTTGTATTCACAACTTAATTTTCTATCATCTGTAAAAATTTCATGGTCATTTGATTTGTGGTTTCTGATCTACACGAGTTTCTTTGCAGTGTTCCAGAACTGTTTTTTACAAGGTAGAATAGAATGACCTTTGTATGATCTTTCGATCGTAACTTGAGTTTCTCTTGACATATTTGAGTGATTCTTGTTGTGTCTTCTTCATGACTTGATTATCTCTGATACTTCTCGCTTTTGTCACTATGAAACACGTTTATATTAGTCTCACACATGATTTCTTTAACAGATTGTTTTCTACCGAGGGGTTTTCATTGCTTCCAATGAAAAAGTTTTAAATCAACCATTCACCCCCCCCCCCCTCTGGTAGCTTTCCACGTGCTCTTCGATCCTACAGTTATTAGACTAGTTTACTACTTTCCGCTGCAACTAATCCAAAGAAAAGAACAAAAATATTCAAGTTTGCTCATTGTGATGACAAACCCCGGACTAGTCCGGTCTCTAGAATTTAACGAGTTTGAATTAAGTGTTTCAGGAATTCAAAAGGCGTATTCACCCCCGTCTAGGCCACATTCAATTACCAGCCTCACCCACTATGTAAGAAACCGAAATAGGAGACAAATATGGGTGACATGCTAAAAGGCGAACATCTCTGATAAGCTTAAGCGAGACGAGCCCGCTTCAGCAAGGATCTGACATGGCTCGATTGAACGTACAAGGAGACGCGTTGCTATACAGCCTGTCTCAGTTATGTAGGTACCCGAGACATGCCCTCCTCTCTAACAAATGAGAGACGCACTTTCATTGAGCATGAATCATATTTGGTTCGTAACTGAGACAGACTTTCCTTGGAGTACGTCTCCTTTCATAATCGAATCTGGCGCATCTCACATACCCACCGATCATGCACGTCTCCTTTTGTAATGGAAGCGGGCTCGTCTCCCATTCCCTCTATAGATAGACGTGCGTTAAATCAATTCATCTTGATTTTTTGTTGCCCTTCTATGACCTCCTTGCTATGGTAGAACAAGTGGCTACCAGATTTGCCCTGTTTTTGCCCTGTTCTTTGCCTCTTTGGAGGTGCCCTTCTAAAAGTCTTGCAGTGATTATCAGTGGATCTTAAAACAAAGGGTTAGTCCTCTCCTGTTCCTTACTATTTTTTATCCCTTTAGATCTTAACTATCAGTGGCTTCGAATTTCTTTGATTTAGCTCTTCTTTTCTGTATGTAGATGTCGTCGGATCAAAGTTGGATGTATGGGTCACGCCTTTGCAATGAATATATCCAAGGAGTAGATGCATTTATCGATTTTGCGAAGAAAGACATGTTGGACAACATTAGAGGGACTATTTGTTGTCCTTGCAAACACTACAAGAATGAGAAGAGATATCGCGCACATGAAGTGTTGAGATCACATTTGATCATGCATGGATTTATGTTTGATTATTGATGTTGGAACAAACATGTGGAGGAGGGGCGTAATGAAGCATAGATGAGAGATCCATATATTGAGAGGTAGGTCCCTACCATTGTCGAAGAAGATCACGATGACGATGTGAACATGCCAGATATATCAGGGTTCACCGATGACGACATTGAGTTTCAGGTGCATACCATAGAGGAGATGGTACGCAATGTCGAGAGACATGGTGATGATGATATGTAAAGTTATGTTGAACTTTCAAATTACAAGAAGATGTAGGAAGACTTGAAGAAGCCATTGTATCATGGTTGTGCGGCTAGGTACACCAGACTATTTGCGATGATAAAACTTTTCCAGATGAAGGCAAGCAATGGATGGAGTGATTGTAGTTTTAAGGAATTGTTGACGCTCCTTAAGCACATGTTACCCCAAGGCAACACAGTCAATATGACAGTTTCTGGGACAAAACAGATAATTTGTCCACTGGGTTTGGAGGTGGAGAAATCCATGCGTGCGAGAATGATTGCACTTTATATTGTGGACTTGAGTACGAAAACCTCAAGAAATGCCCTATTTGTGGAGTGGACCTATTCAATCGTAGGAAGACAACGGTGATGACCAGAACTGCAACAGAAGAAAAAGAGGGCCCAAAAAATTTTTTGGTACTTTCCTATGATTCCTCATTTGAAGCGTTGGTTTGCAAACAAGAAGGAGTCAGAATTGTTGCGATGGCACAATGAGAAGCATAAGCAGGATGTTGGAATGATAAGACATCCTGCTGATGCCACACAGTGGCAAAACATTGATTCATGAAATCCTGAATTTGCCATTGATCCTAGGAATATTAGGATCGCAATGAGCACCGATGGCATGAATCCTTTTTTGAACAGCAGCACACATAGCACATGGACAATTGTGCTAACAATTTTGGACCTTCCACCTTGGTTGTGCAACAAACAGAAATATATTATGATGTCAGGACTAATATCGGGGCCACAACAACCTGGGAATGACATCGACACTTGTTTCGGGCCTCTGGTTGAATATCTGAAGCAGTTGTGATACAACGATGGAGTGCAGGTCTGGGATGACCACAAGCATGAGTACTTTCACCTCAAAGCCATTTTATTTGTCACTGTTAGTGATTCTCCAGCGGCACGTAACTTGTCCAGACAATGTAAGAAAGTAGGTTGCAGATGTCCACATTGTTTGAGAGAAATAGACTCATAGTACTTGAGCAACAACAATAACAACAACCAAGTCTTTGTCTCAAACAAGTTGGGGTCAGCTAGAAATGAAACTCAACAATTTTTGAAGAAAAGTAATAGAGAATAAGACGAGAGTAAAAAATACAAACAAAATAAGATTCTACATTTTATTTATTTTAGAAATGGATTAATAAGAAAGAAGATAAGAGTAACAAAATACGAATAAACTAAGATTCTGGCACATGAATTGCTAATTTCCATGCAGTCCTATCATGAGCCAAATCTTTAGGTATGTCCCACTCCTTTAAGTCTCTTTTCACCACCTCCTGCCATGTCAATGAGCGAGTCACGAAAAATAGTATACATGGGACATCAACGCTACATTCCTATGAAGTACCTGTTCGGAGTATGAAGGATAATTTCAATGGTCACACTGAGAAGAGGCGTCCTCCACCTCATCTCACGGGTCATGAAATATATGAAATGGTCAAGGATATTCATGTTGTCCTTGGTAAGCGGAAAAGGACTCGCAAAAATACTGGCGAAGATGACATGTGGAAGAAGTAATCAATTTTTTGGAAGCTATCATATTGGAAAGACTTAGACGTCTGTCATTCGATTGATGTGATGCACATTGAGAAGAATGTGTGCGAGAGACTGCTCGGGACATTGCTTAACACGGATGGGAAAACTAGGGACCATGGACATGCACGGGCAGATCTAAAGAAAATGGGAATTGGGCCTGAGTTGTGGGCCGATGACTCGGTAAAAGGAATGGAACTACCCACATCATGCATCACCCTTTCAAAAATGAAAACAAAGAGTTATGTGGGTTCTTTAAAAATGTGAAAGTACCATCCCGCTACTCAACGAATGTCTCAAGGCTTATTTGATTTCCAGATCTAAATGTAGCTCTTGGTGTGAATTCTCATGATTACCATGTATTGCTTACGCAGATGATTGCTGTTGGAATTCGGAGTATCCTACCGGTCAATGTTCGGGATGCTAAAATGAACTTTTTCTTTTTCTTCAATGCAATTGGTAAAAAAGTACTATGTGAAGAAGATCTCGAGTCATTGGAAAAAACGCACTATGAAACTTTATGCTTTCCTAAGATGTATTTTCCACCTAGTTTTTTTGACATTAGCATCCATTTCACAACTCATATTATTAACGAGATAAAGCTACTTAGCCCTATGTTCCTTCACCAGATGTATGCATATGAGAGATTCAACGGCATACTGAAGTCCTTCGTTAGAAATCGAGCTTACCCTGAGGGCAGCATGGTACAAGGATACTCTACAGAGGAAGTTGTGGAGTGGGCTCTAAACTACACTGACCCGAGTAGCCCGATTGGTGTTCCCAAGTCTTGTCATGAGGGGAGGCTCACAAGAAAATGGACCATTGGGAAGAAGGCTATAACTCCATATTCACATTTATTCTTCTGCGCTTATTTCCACGTGTTGAAACACATGTCCATTGTGTCGGAGTACCTCGATGAGCACAAGGAGGTGGTGCTTAGAGACAATATTGGCCGCAATGAATCATGGTTAGCGAATGAAAACAGGAGAAAATTCATTGGTTGGCTTCGGGTTCAGATTTCTCACTCATTGGGCACTCAAACAAGTAAATACCTAAAAAAGTTGGCTCGTGGTCCTATATTCACAGTTATTACATATCAAGAGTACGACATAAATGGATACACGTTCTACACTGTAGAACAAGATAAGAAAAGCACATATCAGAATAGTGGTGTTCATTGCAATACACCTCCTTGTGCTTTCAAGAGATTTGGGAGCTTGACTTTCAAGGATTCAAGATTCCTCTTTTCCGTTGCAATTGGGTTGATGGAATCAAAGGTGTTGTACAAGACAAGTACGGGTTCACTAGTGTTGATCTTAACCATCATGGATAAAAATCAGAGCCTTTCGTGTTAGCAGAACACATTGATCAAGTGTTCTATGCAAACAAAAGAAATAAAAGACTTAAGGTGGTTATACATGGAAAACGGCGAATCGTCGGAGTCAAGAATGCCATCGATGAGGAAGAGTTTGACCAATTTGATGAGATTCCTCCTTTTGTCACCTTGATGATCAAGCCAAGAATACCATCAGCCAACGAACTTCCTTACTTGCAGAACAGCCACCATGAAAAAGTCAAGAATTTAAAAAAAACCAATACTGCGACGTAAAGTTCCAAATTGATTTTGTGTAAATATGTGAAAATATGGTCAATTGAGTGAAAAATTGAATTCCATTTGGATATTTGTGTTATATATTCTAAAATGTGTGAAAATATTGCCATTTGAGTGAAAATTTGGCTTTCATTGGTCATATGTGCTCTGTATCATATGGAGAAGTACTAATGCCTTGTGTTCTGTTACTTAAGGAAGCACTACTGAATATAGCACTTGCTCTGCCCTGGAAAATGGGAGATGAATGTGATATGAGACGCGCCTCACAACGGCACATCTCTCAAGCAAGATAATGGGAGACGCATTTTTCAAGAATGTGTCTCCGATTTTGATGCATCGATCTGCGCGAATGGCATTATTGACAACCGCTCGCATTAATTCAAAAGAAAAGAGATGTGCTCTTATAAAGCGCGTATCTGATATGGGCTTACATACGCGTGGGAGACGCGTCCGGTGGTGGCACTTCTGAGGCGCATCTCAGATTGTTGCCCTAAGGTACTTTTAGCTCTCTCGTACGCTCTCTTCCCAACACTTAACAAAACTTTTCGACACTTTACCTCTCGCGTGTTGATCACTTTTTGCCCTAGAAACCGCCGCCATGTTGTCCTCTTCCCCAGAGCATGCCGCCGCGTCAGTCCTCTTCCCCAGAGCTCGTTGCCGCCTCAACACTACCCTCTTGATCATTGTCGCATTGCTGCCATCGACTCTCGACTCTCCGTCGACCAGCTCGGCACTGCCCTAATAAGGTTTGTTCGCGCTTTGGTGGTTCACCGGTCAATGTTTAATATATTTTCGGAGTACTACGCTTAGAGTATTACACATTGGTTGGAGTCGAAATGGTTCGCGCTTTGCTGGTTCACCGGTCAATATTTAGTATATTTTCGGAGTCCTACACTTAGAGTATTACGCTTTGGCTAGTACCAGTCAATGTTTAGTATATTTATGAAGGTCTCGCGCACCTGTAACTTGTGTGATGGACTTGTGGCAGTCTATTATTTAATGATTGCGTGGTTTGGGTTGTCCTTACACTTGGCACATAGATCTTTTTCTTATTAAGGTACAAATGCCATGAGAGAATTTGCTCCCTTATGTGATTATTTTGCGAATGTGACTAGAATTTGATACTGTTTTACAGGATTTCAGTGAATTTTTGTGAATTTGAAGATGTATTAGTCGGAGCATTAGCAGCATATTGAAGAGCAGACTCAGCAGCAAACACATGAAGAGGATGCATCTGCTTCTGGTAACACAAGAAAGAAAAGGTCGCGGATCACGTGGCTGACAGACATTTTGACTGTTGATGAGGCCAATGATGATGGCTTACCCTTGGACCATAATGTGAATATGAGACTGTTCAGAATTTGTGGTCTAGCTTCTTGGGAAAGGGTTGGTCTAGCTTCTTGGGAAAGGGTGCCGCTAAACCTGCAAAGATTCGATCACTTGACCAAAAATGAAAAGGATGAACTCTTCGAAAGCTCTATCCAACCACACATTCAATATCCAGAACATATGAAATGGAAGGGGAAGAAGCTAGCTACGAAGATGATCTCTCATTGAATGTGGCCTTGAGGGTGAATAGGCCTTTTTGAATTTTAGTCGGAACCTGCAACACTCAGCAACTTGATCAAATCTCGAGAAATCAGACTAGTCCAGTTGTGTGCGGACTAGTCCGATGCGTGCGGACTAGATTGATTTAGTTAGATCAATGATCTCAATACCAGCACAGTACGCAGCGGAATATAGTATGTAACTTAAATGTATTGAGTCAGTGAAATTAAATGTAGCACAAACTAACTTTGGTTTCAATGTTTTAACGTAAGATATGGAAGCTCAAGTAAACCCTAGAATGTGGTATGAAAAACTAAGAACAAGATTGGCACAAGAGTTTATCCCGTGGTTTGGTTCCCACAGAGGCAACCTACGTCCATGTTGAGGAGCCCACGAAAGGATTGGGTCTTCTCCAACCCTACCCTCGTTGAATCTCCATGGAGACCGATTCTCTTCCACTATCACAAAGGGTAAATCACCAAGTTCAAGGGGCCTTCTCACAAGTTGAGGGCTCCCCAAGATTACAAATCAAACACCACCAAGAACACACTCGTAAGATCCACAATAAAACAAAAGGAGTGTGTTATAGAATCATACCCAAGAGCTCAAGACGTGATAATTGTGTCTCTCCTTTGATCCAAAGTTAATCCTCAAGGATTTGATTTTTCTTACGATGGATTGTATGGAGAGATGTGTTTTCTAGGCTCTTGGAGGGTGTGACGGCGCTGGGAGTCGAGAGTTGTTAAAGGTAGGGTCGTGCACATCTATTTATATGGAGGTTTCCAAAGGTGTGTGGCGTGTAGGAAACCCTGAGTTCTCAGGAATATCGGACTTGTCCAGCCTAGGGGGACTAGTCCAATTTAGGCTCTGGAAAAGTTTGGACTAGTCCGGTTATTATAGGACTAGTCCGGCTATGGTGAACCCCTTAGTGAATTGAGGACAAGTCTGCACTTGGAGGACTTGTTCGATTTTAGTCAGAGAGGTTATCGGACTAGTCCGGATATTATCAGACTTGTCCGATGTCATGCAAAGTTGTGATGTGCTGAGGACTAGTACGCATTGGGGAGGACTAGTCCGATCTTAGGCAGAAAGATATCGGACTAGTCCGTGGTGATATCGGACTAGTTCGGTCTATGTAAACTTGGATTGTGTAGACAAGTCCGCACTAGGAGGACTTGTCTGATCTTGAACAGAGGGATTATTGGACTAGTCCGGGGTATATCGGACTAGTTCGGTCCTGTGTAAATTTGTGTAGTGAATGAGTTTTCTTGTGCTTGAGCTCTTGGTGTGTGTTTCTCCAACACACTCCATACACACTAATCTAATCTATTTAGCTCTTGAGCTCTTTTCCATATAGATCCTAATTCTCCTTTCTTTTTGCGCTTTCTTCATAATTTCATTAAAGCATGTGCTCATCTCAACAAATTGGTTAGGATCTCATTTGTTTGCCATAAATCAACCAAAACCCACAAGGCATGCCTAGATGCACTTTCACTCATGCATGGAGGACCTACAAAACTAAGCTTCACGAGTTTTGGAGGAGACATGAAACCCCCTTCCATAAGTATTAACATGTGTCAGAAGAGGACTGGGCGAGATTTGTTGAAAAGTGTGAATCACAGGATTTTGCCAACAATAGTGAACACATGAAGTGGCTCCGATCACATAACAAGCTTGACCACCACCTCGGCAACACCGGTTATGCTGGAAAAAAATTGGGAAAAAAAGGATGAAGCATTGGCCGAGCTAGGTGTTGGAATCCATATGATAGTTTTAGTGGAAGACTGAAACCATTTATGCATGCTCCTTCACAGCTGTCTGAGTGAGGCAATATCAGCTTCTAAAGCCCGAGCACCTTACATGTCGCTCAAAGAGCCTGAAACCTGAGTAGTGAAGAGTCATATGGTAAGAGGGAAAACGATGCCCTCACCAAGGTCCTGCAAAGACCGGAGCAACGAGGCAGTGTTCGTGGTGTTTTTTCCAATAAGTTGACCTGGAGGGAGGGTTTTCTGGAACACAAAAATACGTACCGGAGGCGGAAAATGACCTCGATATCACAGGTTGACGTCGAGGAGCTGAAAACATAGGTGAGAAGGGAGCTCCTAGGAGACGTGAAGCATATGCTAGAGGGAGCAGGTATAGCAATCCCTAACGCGTTTTTCGTCTTAAGTAATGACGAGGAGCGTAGGAGGAGCTTTGCTTTTACAGCATTTGAGTGTGGACAACCACAGGAGGATCTTAAGGCACCACTGTCTGAACCTTCAATTGAGCCAGACACGATAGATAACTTGGCTCAGCCAACAACATGCAGTCTTCTGCTAATGGTCGGAGGAATCGCTCGAATGCAGGTTGGGAGAGGGCTAGTGTATCCCGATCAGCCCATGATTTACGACATCCAGGTGGACACAACATCCTATGTTGTGGTCAAGGTGGACATGGTGCATGAAAATATGAAAAACCTACAGCTTGAAGTGCCACCGGATGATACAATGCTGACTATGCGGGATGCATTTACTAAAAGGGTTTAGTGGAGACGGAGCCTTATTCTTGTTGACCCAACAATAGTAGCTTCCGTGTGGACCTCTAATGCTTTGATGTCTCCTGAAGCATGTTTGCTTCTGCATCCAAATCTAGAATAGATGGATCTGTCTCCAATTCTAGAGCTATCATTGCCTCCAGTTATAAAGAAGCAGTAGAAGTCTCCAATTGGAGGGCAGTTGCCTCTAGTTACAGAGAAGCCGCATCTGTCTCCAACTCTACAGCTGCCGCAGAAGTCTCCACTCGAAGAGCAGGCGCATTGGTCTCCACCTCGCACTCGAAGTGCCCTACACCCTACACCTGATCAGCCGTCAGCAAAGCTAATGAAGAATGTACGTGCAAAGAACAAGAGTCAGTCGTAGCTGCGATTATCATCGAAGGAAGCTTGCAAGGAACCAATGAAAGAGTCGGAAACTAACTCGAGGGCACCGAAAGCTGTGACGCGTACAAACCTGAAGTCTGAAAGGGGAAAGCCGATGCTAATTGCGGCCGCACTCAAAAAAGTTGGTAAACCTTGTGTTCAACTTCATCAATGCTATATGGAAAATTACAAAAAGTGTGAAACCATACTAGTGGCATTGAAGGATAAACACTTTCTCTCAGGTGATGACGCTTTTGTCATCGGATGTTCTGATCTCTACGACCTTTTCAACCTCTGTGCATTGGGTGTCTCTCTAATACGCTGCTTCGCATTATAAGTCCTCAAAAACTAGGTTCTTCAATACATATGCTCAATATAAGTGTTATATGTAACAGATTTGGCATTTTGCATGTAGGCACCAACAACAACATACTCGTCATAACACGGAAAACGCGTCTCCTGCATATCTTGACCCGCAAGTACCAACGAGAACTTATATTCAGACGTCGAGCGGCCAAAAGGATGTTGTTCAATATTTTGTGAAGGCAATGAAACACTACAGTGATAAGGAGCTCCTAGTCGTACAGTTCAACCTGGGTAACCATTGGGTAACCATGGCAATTTCTACAAGGTACGACCAAGTCTGGTACTATGACTCCTCAAGGCCGAGAGATGAAAAACTGGCGAGCAAATAACCCGTACATGGAGTGATATCTCTTCCGTTACTGATGAGTAAGTTCCCTCTTCACTTTAGTTTCTGACTGTTTCATCCTTGCACGATAATTTTACATTAATTGTGAATGTTTTTGTTTAGGGCTTTTGGACAACTAAAATAAAAATGCCGGCAACTTTAATATCATACTGCATTCGACGTCCCACAACAAGCTCTAGGCAACACGTGCGGCTTCCATGTCTGCTTACACATGGCTTTATTTGGAGAGCAGCCTAATTGAATGTATGTGTAAGTGCATTTATTTTACTTTATTACTAATCTTTTCTACTCATTTTATCGTGTGGCAGGACTGCGGAGCCGCTTTCAAGAACGCTGAACGTCATAGCCTCAAGCAAATTAGAGATGTACTATGCAGGTTCATCATTTCTAAAATCATTAATTCAAAGGGATAATTTCATTACCAAGTAGAGGATTAGGTGATAGTTATTCTTTTGTGTAATTAGTTACTTGTTAAGCTGGATGAACAGGAGAATTTTGTGTAAATAGTTACTTGGCAACCACGATTGACACTTTGTTAATATTTGATTGGTCAATGTGTGTGATCTCCATTTGGCTATACATATGTTTCTATATGTGTATGTTGCTGACGCTTGCAATGCGGCTGCCAAATCCTAGCTAGCTCCAGGATGCAGCAGCAACCAGGATAATCAGGGGTGGGGGCACCTAATAGGAGATGTGCGTCTAGTAGGGACTGTCTCCTGTTAGTGTCGCAGTGACATGCCTGTAAACAATTCGCGACGTATTGTAATAGAAGACATCTTTGATTACCTAAATAAAGGAGACATGCTTCCTTACAGCAGTCTCAAATCAGTCAACAAATCTGAGACGGGCTAACATAAAGCGCGTCTCAGATCAATCAATAAATATGTGACGTGCTGTATTAGAGCATGTCTCGCATGTACGCTGATGGGTGACGCACTCAGAGCATGTCTCCAATGACCCCGTAAAGCCCGTCTGTTATGACTCAACGAAAGGATATGCGCTATCTTTGAGCGTTTCTCGCACTTAGTCTGATTGGCAACGCGTCTGTTGCTCGTCTCTGATGACAATATAATGTGAGATGCAACGACGGAGACACACATTTTGTTCGTCTCCCTTCTTCGTTCGGGCACATCTCGGATGAGCATTTCTTACATAGTGATCCCGGGCTTGAGCCCAAGAGGAATCATCTTCCCAACCTTCTGATTCGGGGCTTAGGCGTGCTAGGTACCCCGAATCGGTAGGCTGGGGCATTGCTGCGGGCCCCTCCTCGTGACAAGGTGTAGATATGGTTCGTAGCCGCATAGTGTTCATGTACCATCTCAGGTCCCGTGTCTTCGGTACCTCAGGTACGGAACTTCGTAACATGGAATGGGGCCTAGGGTTTTCATCCATTGTACAACAAGAAGGATAATGTGATCACCCAAAAGAACAACAAGAAAATCCACTAAAAATTAATTGTTGTTAATCTGTAGTGTCACATCTTTTCATAGTCCACAACAATCGACCTTGTCCTCATTAGGCATTTTGAATTCCTGAAACACTTAATTCAATCTAGATAAGTTCTGGAGACCGGACTAGTTTAGTGTGAGCGCGGACTAGTTTGGGGTTACTTAGCACAACGAGCAAACTTGAATATTTTTGTTCTTTTCTTTGAATTTGTTGCAGCGGAAAGTAGTAAACTAGTCTAATAACTCAATCAAGTATATTGGATGACAAATTTGCAAGTGGATCACGAATATAGGAAGGATTGCTACTATGATCAAGTTTATGCCACAACTAGTTATGATAATGAAAATGACAAACCAAGAACACATGAGACAAACGATTTTTATCGAGGTTCAATCCTACACAAGGGATCGATGTTCTGGCTGAGGAGTGCACAAAGGCTCGGGTCTTCACCAACCCTTTCCTCACCAAGTTACCACAAAGGCCAAACCTGTCCTCACTATCACAAAGCGTAATCATCTAGTTTTGGGGCTTTCTCACAAGTTGAGGGCTCCCACAAGATTACAAACAAAAAGAGATATCAACACACTCAAAGAATTACACATGAATCAACAAGAGTGTGTGAGAGATCAAACCCAAGAGCTCAATGTCAATGAGATCGTCACTCTCCCTTTCCCCATTCCCTAATCGCAAAGATTTCAATCTTAGAGCCTTAGAATGTGTGGAGAGGAGTGTTTTTGTGCTCTCAGATGCAGTAGCACCACTATGGTTCAAGATCGATGCAAATTAAGTCGGAGTCTCCTTTTTATACAAGTCCCAAAAAAGTGATTGTTATGTTTTTAAATGTCCGGACTAGTCTGTGGTAGGCACCGGACTTGTCCTGTGTGGTGAAATGTACAAACTAGGATAAGTGTCGCCACTATTTCAAGTTCAAGTGTTCAAACCCTAATGGTTCGAACTAGTTCACATAGGGGTGGACTAGTCCGATGTGGTACAGTAAGGTATAATGGACTAGTTCATTGTGGAATGGACAAGTCCAATGTGTTACAGTAAGTACTTCGGAATAGGATTAGTGTCGTGAGACAAGTTTGATGTGTTCTAGTAGCATATAACGGACTAAATCGCTTAAGAACGGACAAGTCCGATGAGTGTTCCTTTGTGGAAAATTGGCTAAGTCTGTGAAGTGCGGACTAGTCTGGTGTGTCACCGGACAAGTCCGATGTGTTCTAGTAAGGTCAATCGGACTAGTCCGGTGCACAATGAACTAGTCCGCTGTGTGAGTTAATTTTAGTTATGTTCTACCCTCTCGTTCTTCCCATGCAACAATTAATCTCTTGAGAGGATTTTTCACACACATCATGACACTAGGAACTATTCTAAGTCTTCTCTTCATTTAAGCCTTTTCCCATCAAAGTTTCTTTTTTATTGTTGTATTTTTCATCTTTTTATCCATTGTAAATGTTGATAGCAACTAAGAAACATTAACAAAACATCCTCGGCAACGGCGCCAGAAATGCTTGTTGACGTTTCTTTCATCACAGATAAAAATCCGCAAGCACACGGAAACTATCGATGTAACATTTCCCCTTAAAAGAGTGTTCCAAGGGTGTCATTTATATTCTCCCAAAGAAAGGATAGGTGGAAGCAAAGCAATCATCAAATGGAGAGTATAGGTTGGTTAAGGTAGGGTTCTAGCAAGGATGGTGTGAGACCTATGTGCGATGAATACATTGGCTATTATGATAAAAGTTTTGAATATTGCCAAAACACTCTTCTCATAGAGGTTGGATTCTAGGTCTAAGCTCCGGCAAGGTCCAACAATAGGTCCGACTTGCTATGGGTAGCTCCGGCAAGGTCCAACAACGGGTCTGACTTGCTTTGGGAGATCCGGCAAGGTCTGACAATAGGTCTGACTTATTTTGGATAGCTCCGGCAAGGTCCGACAATAGGTCTGACTTATTTTGGGTAGCTCTGGCAAGGGTTGACGATAGGACCGGCATGCTTTGGGAAGCTCTAGCTAGGTCCGACGTGAGGTCTGACAAACTTTGGTTAGGTCCAGCGCAAGGTTCGGTTAGCTTTGGCAAGGTTTGGTGCAAGATCACAGTGGTTCTGATTTTAACTTGCAATGTTTCAAACTTACTTTATGCTTATGGGAAGTTTGCTTAGTATTCTTTTACTAAGTTTTTGGTGTGTTTTGGCGGTTATGGTTGATATCATTTTGCTATGTTTGCAACATGCTTATGAGAGATGCTCACGTAAAGTGTTGTGGTTTTCGAACTAATGAGAGTCAAGTCGAGGACTTGTGCCCGGAAGAATTTGTTGTTTGTTCATGTGCAGGTGTTGCTTGAGATCAAGACATGGCTGGTGACAGGATCCATTGAACTAGTCTTAGGGACAAGATGGGGTTCAACAACCAAGTTCGGGATGAATTGTGGTTGAGTTGATCGGGAGGTCACGCAGCATGATTGGATCAAGAACAATGCATATGAAGGTATCATAGACGTTGTTGGAAGGTGTTTGCACGTGTGCAAGGAGTGCATGGACAGTGCAACATGGTTCCAAGGCGTGATGAAGAGAAGTGGACGTAAAGAATTGGTCGGAAAGGTCCAACTGGGTGGATTATAGACTCACATTGCGGCTGAGTTGGTTTTGACTCAAAATATGGAAAGATTTGAGTTGGTTATGATAGGATTTCGTATGGGTCAAGAGGTTGAGTTGTTTTAAAAATGTGGGATACGTTCCTCAGGTGTTTGGAAGTCTTAAGATTGCTTCTATTCGCGTATAGAAGAGTCTTGAGTAGTTATGGAAAGTTTTAGTTGAAACCTAGTAGGATTAGAGTCCTAGTTTGGATTGGCCTTAGTGTTGGTTATATAAGCAAGGGAGGCTAGAGCTCGTGGATAGATATGACTTTGGGCTGTTCCTGTTGTGTTTTTATCAATAAAATTCGTAGTTTAGAGGAGCTTTTGATACTTGGTCATCCGACTTGTTTCATACAAGTTTTTCTCGTTGAGTTTCTACACAGCACTACGTTGCTTTGGTGTTTTTATCATAACTCGATTTTTACAAATTCAATTGACATGATTCTTTTTGGTCTATCTCACAACATGATTATAAATCACCAGTGAAAATTACATGGACATTGGATTTGCGGTTTCTGATCTACACGAGTTTCTTTGCACAGTTGCACATCTGGTTTTTCTCGGGTAGAACAGATTGACCTTTGTTCGATCTTTCGATCATAACTTGATGTCATGTCTTCGTGACTTGATTCTCTATAATGTATACCACTTTTGTCACGGTTGAACATGTTTAGATCAGTTGCACACACGGTTTCTTAACAGATTGATTTTCTGCTGAGGGGTTTTTGTTGTTTTCACTGTAAAAGTTTTAATCTACCATTCACCCCCCTCTGGTAGCTTTTCACGTGATCTTCGATCCTACAATTGGTATCAGAGCCATGATGCTCTAATATTTTTGATTTCCACGTGTTTTGACTAATCATCATGGAGAAATATTCCGCTAAACCTTGTGTGTGTTAGTGGCATTGATTTTCAGATTTGGAAGACATGTATGGAGGCTTTCATCCAGGTGCAAGGCTTCACAATATGGGAAAAAGTGTACAAGCCTTACGACGTGCCACCAAATGATGAAGTCACGGCTACAAACATGAGAGATATTGACAACAACAACGAAGCACAGAACCTGATCATACAAGGATTGACTCGAAGCGACTTCGATCGAGTTGCACACCTCCAATCTGCGTATGATGTTAGGAAAGCTCTATGTGATTATCATGAAGGATCCAACACTATCAAGGAGGTAAGGCAAGATATGTTCAAGAAAGAATACATGCGCTCTGAGATGCAACCAGGTGAGTCCATCGATGATTTATTAGCTCGCTTTAATAAAATTCTCAGCAACTTGCGTAGTGTCAATGTTTATTTTTCGGATATTGAGAATGCTAGGCAATTACTAAGTGCATTAGACATGTCAATTTTGGAGATGAAAGTTACATCTATTCGTGAATCCATTGTCATGAGTACACTTACATTAGATGTGCTATATTCCAAGTTAAAAACTCATGAAATTGACATAATATCATGTAAGAACCAAAACAAGTCTCTTGCATTTGTTTCTAACCGTGACATGCCTAGCTCTAGCCAATCTTCATCATGTGGTACACTTGCTTTGTTGTCTTCTCTAACCCTTGAACAGATTGAAGAATTTCCAGAAGAGGAGCTGGCACTTCTCTTCACTCGATTCTCAAAAGCATTGCAAAATGTGAGAACTAGAAAGAGAGGAAGTGGTGGTTCTCAATGATGCTTTGAATGTGGTAAGATAGGACATTTTCGTACAGATTGCCCTAACCTTTCAGGTCCTTCTACCCATGATGAAAAGAAAAATAAGTCCAAGTCCTCTTCTGGCAACAACAACAACAAGAAAAAGAAGATTTTCACAAAATGCCAAGTGGTAGACCATATCCTCTCAGCTCTACTAGACAACAACTTGAGCGATGTGGACTCCAAAAGTGATGAGGATGAAGATAATTTGGCAACTATGTGCTTAATGGCGGGCAATTCAAGATCAAGTACGGAGGAGGCAGAACACAACAGCTATGATGAAGAGGTATGTTCCACTTGCGAAGAAATGTGTGATGCTATTACTCGTGCAACTAATATAGTTAATAAAAAGGACAAAAAACTTAGGGACAATGCTGTTAAAATTGGATCACTAGAATCTGAAATTAATCATTTAAAATCTTTGATTGCTAGTGATGATTCTTTTTCATCATGTGAGTCTATATATGAACAATTGTCCTCTTTAAGAAGTGCGCACACCTCCACACTTGATAAGCTTGAACTTGAAATTGAAAAGAACAAAAAGCTTGCTGCACTTAATGATAAAAACTTGAAAGATGCTTGCTGTTCTAAAATTGATTTGCATTGTTCTACTTGTGATGATCTTGATAAGAAACTACATAATTCTATGAATGAGATTTCTATATTAAACAATGGTTTACGTTCTCATGAAGTTATATATTGTTCTAATTGCAAATTAAAAGGAAAAACTTCATGTGAAAACTGCCTAGACTTGTCTAAGAAACTTGATGACATGAATAGGACACTAGAGCGGTTTTGTAATGGGAATAAAAATCTGAACTTGTTGCTGAATTCCTCTAAATCATGTAATAATAAGACTGGTTTAGAGTTTGATTCTCATGCTCATGCTAAGACACATCCACCTAAAATTGTAAAGTCATTAGGAAGTGGTTTGATTCAAACAGTTCCTAACCAAAAAGAAGTGGTTTTCAAATTTGCAGGAGTGTTGTCTCATTCGGTTTCTAATAAACATGTTGCTTGCTCATCTAGGCATGAACACAAAGTTAAGTTTCATTGTACCTACTGTGGTAGAAATGGTCATTTATAGATTTTTGTTATAGACTAGCTAAGCAACAGAAAAAAATAATTATTGCTATATCACATAACAACTGAGCAAAACTTATTGTGTGTGCTAAACCGAATGTTAGGAACATGCAACCTTCTGCAATGAGTCATAAACATGCAAAGTTTGCTCCCAAACCTACTGTTTTTCTTGCTACACATGTAACACCTCGTAGGTTAGTAGTTGGGTACAAAAATCCTTAAACTTTGGCTCATAAACCTGCAATTTTATCTCAGCTTTTGCGTGTTATTCCTGCTGGACATCGTGTGACTCAGTACTGGATTCTTAAATGTCTTTTGACTAACCCTAGTATTGAGTCATCGACGTATTGTGCTTCTATGTAGGCTACACATTTGAGGAAGGAGAACATTTTAATTGTGGATTCAGGTTGCTCACGCCACATGACCGGTAACAAAGACTGGTTCTCCGCCCTCTCTTTTGTGTCACGTGTAGAGAATGTTAGTTTTGCCGATAATTGTTCAACTCCTATAATTGCTAAAGGTCCGGTTAGAGTAAATAATCACTACACTTTGAAGGATGTGGCACTTTTTAAAAATTTTAAATACAACTTGCTTTTTGTTTCACGATTGCTAGATGAAAATCTGGAAATTATTTTCACAAAAAATTACTGCAAGGTTGTAGATTCAAATAGTGAGCTCATTTTTAACATGTCTCGGTTTGGAAGAGTTTTTAAAGCTGATTTTGATATGTCATCCTCTAAGCATAGGTCTCTAGTTGCTAATGATTTGAACGACTTATATTTTTGGCATCGTAGACTTGGTCACGTAGGCTTTGATCATCTCATGCATGTTAGTGCTCTTGATCGCATACGTGGACTGCCTAAGATTAAAGGAGACAAAGAAATTGTGTGCTCTTCTTGTAGACATGCTAAGATGATTGCAGTTTCACACGCTTCTCTCACAATGACCATGACAACTAAACTGGGACAACTCTTGCATCTTGACACTGTAGGTCATTCACGTGTTAAATCTTTTGGAGGTGAATGGTATGCTCTTGTGATTGTTGATGATTATTCTAGATACTCATGGGTTTACTTTATGGCATCTAAGAATGAAGCTTTTAGTCACTTTAGAAATTTAGTTCTTAGACTTAGATTGATCACCCAGGATCTTTAAAAGCAATTAGAAGTGATAATGGAACTGAATGTAAAAATCAATCGTTTGATCACTTTTGTGCTGAAAATAGAATAGGTCATCAATTTTCTTCACCCTATGTACCTCAACAAAATGGTGTTATAGAGAGAAAGAACAGAACCTTAGTTGAGATGGCTAGGACTATGCTTGATGAATATCAAACTCTTAAGAAATTTTGGCCTGATACAATTGCAACTGCTTGTTATGTCTCGAATCGTGTTTTCTTGCATGCAAAACTAGGAAAAACACCATATGAACTTTGGTTTGGACATAGGCCTAGTGTCACACACTTTAGAGTATTTGGATGCAAATGCTTTATTAAGAAATATGGTAATCTTGATAAATTTGAGCCTAGATTTGTTGATGGTATGTTTCTTTGCTATCCATCTCATAGTAGAGGCTCCCGTGTGCTTTTACTTGACACTAACAAAATTGTGGACACTTGTGAGGTTTTATTTGATGAAGCTAGCCCAGGTACTAGCTCTAATATTGTAGGTCCAGATCCATATCCACAGGGGGAGTATTTTCATCGAAGAAGATGAAGAAGTGGTGTTGCTGCCCGAACATTCAGAAGCAAATGACGTTGATCAGGCTGCTGATTTTGCACCACTACCAACACCAACAACTACTGCAACTGGTACAGATCGTCCTCAAGCCACAAGTTCATCAATTTGTGATGAACATGAAGAAGAAGAAGCTTGTGAAGTGTCTACTCCTCTCCGGGTCCACAAAAGTCATCCTCCACAACAAATTATTAGAAGCTTGCACGAATGAGTTACACGGTCCAGGTTTTGCGATCCAAACTCTCACGCTCATTCTGCTTTTGTTGCTTCTTTTGAACCCAAAGATATATCACACACACTCACTAATGAATCTTGGATTATAGCCATGCAAGAAGAGTTACAAAATTTTGAAAGAAATAATGTTTGGAAACTTGTACCTCCACCTCAAGGACACACTTTAATTGGAACTAAATGGGTGTTTAAAAATAAACAAAGTGAGGATGGGGTTGTGGTTAGGAATAAGGCTAGGTTGGTTGCTCAAGGTTCCACACAAGTTGAAGGTCTAGATTTGATGCAACTTTTGCTCCTGTTGGTGGATTAGAAGTCATAAAATTTTGTTAGCTTTTCCTGCATCAAAAGGTTTCAAGTTACATCAAATGGATCTTAAAAGTTCTTTTATTAATGGCTATATAGATGAGGAGGTTTATGTCAAGCAACCACCAGGTTTTGAAAATTCAGATTTTCCTAATCATGTTTACAAATTGTCCAAAGTCTTGTATGATCTCAAACAAGCCCCTACAGCTTGGTATGATAGGTTAAAAACATTCTTACTTGAAAAGGGGTTTACCATGGGAAAGGTTGATAAAACTCTTTTTGTGCTTAAGCATGGGAATGCCTCATTATTTGTTCAAGTGTATGCGGACAATATTATCTTTGGTTGTGCTTCTCATGATCTTGTGTCCAAGTTTTCAGCTCTGATGAGTTCAGAATTTGAGATGAGTATGAAGGGAGAACTCATGTACTTTTGGGGGCTGCAAATCAAGCAAACCAAGGAGGGTACTTTTGTGCATCAAATGAAGTATACAAGAGACTTTCTTAAGCGCTTCAATATAGACAAAAGCAAGCCTCTTCGGACACCAATGGGAACACCAACAACACTTGAACTTGATGAAGATGGTGACCTGGTCGATCAAAAGAATATAGAAGTATGATTGGATCACTTTTGTACCTCACGGCATCAAGACCGGACATACAATTCAGCGTACGTCTTTGTGCACGGTTTCAAACTTCCCCACGTGCTTCACATCGTCAAACTCAAGAATTTGGCATTTTTCTTCCTTCTTCCTCAACCGTTACTTTAAAAGCTTTTTTGGATGCTAATTTTGAGGATTGTAGGATTGATAGAAAAAGTACCTAGGGTGATTGTCATTTTCTTGGTAATTCACTTGTTGCTTGGTCCTCTAGAAAACAAAGTTCACTTGCACAATCCACGGCCGAATCTGAATATGTAGCTGCTTCTAGCGCTTGCTCACAAATTATTTGTATTGTTCAAACACTTAAGGACTATGGGGTTGATTTAGATAGTGTTCCACTATTTTATGATAACACTAGTGACATTTACATATCTAAAAATCCCGTGCAACATTCCAGAACAAAACACATTGACTTTAGGTATCACTTTCTCTGTGATAATGTTGAACAAGGAAACATTGTGCTTAACCATGTCGATACCGAACAACAATTGGCTGATATTTTCACAAAACCTTTGTATTTCACTTGTTTTTGTTACATTCATAGTGAAATAAGGGTTATGCATCCTCATGGCTTAAATTGAGGGGGAGTTTTCAAACTTGGGAAGTCTATGTGTGAATTTGAATTTAAAGTTATATGAGCATAGTATTTCATACATATATGACTTTGTGATTCCTTTTACATGCTGAAAGTTATTACTACATTATTCGTGTTATACATTTTGTAGTTTTTTCCATGACTAGTAATTGGAATAATTACTTACACTAAATCTGGTCTGATCGAACTTTCTTGCTGTTTTGAACTTGTTGCATGCTCACAAGTGCTTTTAATAATGAAAAACTAATAAATCAATTATACACATGTTGAGATTTTATGATCAAATGGAAAAATGAGAAAAGATCAAGAGAATATGCATGCATCGCACTTCTTCTTTTGACGGCTTATCATTGCACTTAGATATGAACTTGGAAGAAGTTGTGTATGACTAAAATCATGTCCTTAAGCTTCTGACTGTCAAATGACATAGGCTTGGCTTAGTTGGTTAGAATAAGGAAAATGCAGCATATAATCTCTTGCAAATGTCATATGATCTGAATTTGAGCTTTGAAAAATAAAAAAAGCAGCAACAAGTGTCATACTTTTAGATTTTTGAAATAGTTAAGTTTGTGAGATCATGAATTGCTTAAATTGAAAATTCACTTGAGCTCTAGCGTGGCTTACACTACTTTATGTATCTCATTGATGTGATAGTGTAAGTTACTTGATAGTATGACTTGGATGAGCTTTGTTTTATATGTATATGTTATAATATGCTAATAACTATTGAAATTTCTCTTTTGAACCTTGTTGAATACATTGTCAAAGGGGGAGAAATATGGATAGGGGGAATATTTGTTTTTGAAATTTATTTCTCATTTTATTTTCAAAAGAGAGAGAAAATTGTTTTCAAAACTTTTCATGTGAATAATCCAATGTTCGGATTTTAAGTGGTGTTGCCAATGCATTCATCAAGAGGGAGATTGTGAGACCTATGTGTGTTGAATACATAGGCTATTACAATAAAAGTTTTTAATATTGCCAAAACACTCTTCTCATCAAGGTCCGACTCTAGGTCCGAGCTCCGGCAAGGTCCAACAATAGGTCCGACTTGCTTTGGGTAGCTCCGGCAAGGTTCGACAATAGGTTTGACTTGTTTTGGGTAGATCTGGTAAGGTCAGACAATAGGTCTGACTTGTTTGGGTTAGCTCTGGCAAGGTCTAATGATAGGTCTGGCATGCTTTGGGTAGCTCTGGATTGGTCCGACGTGAGGTCTGACAAACTTTGGCTTGGTCTAGCGCAAAATCCGGTTAGCTTTGGCAAGGTCTGGTACAAGATCGCAGTGGTTCTGCTTTTAACTTGCAATATTTCAAACTTGCTTTACGCTTATGTGAAGTTTGCTTAGTATTCTTTTACTAAGCTTTTGGTGTGTTTTGGTGGTTATGTCTGATATCATTTTGCTATGTTTGGAACATGCTTATGTGAGGTGCTCACGTAAAGTGTTGTGGTTTTCTAACTATTGAGAGTCAAGTCGAGGACTTGTGCTCAGAAGAATTGGTTGTTTGTTCACGTGCAGGTGTTGCTTGAGGTCAAGACATGACTGGTGACGGGATCCATTAAACTAGTCTTAGGGAGAAGATGAGGTTCAACAACCAAGTTTGGGAGGAATTGTGGTTAAGTTGATCGGGAGGTCATGCAGCATGATTGGATCAAGAACAATGCATATGAAGGTATCATGGACATTGTTGAAAGATGTTTGCACGTGTGCAAGGAGTGCATGGATGTTGCAACATGGTTCCAAGGCATGATGAGGAGAAGTGGACGTAAAGAATTGGTAGGAAAGGTCCAATCGGCTGGATTATGGAGTTAGGTTGCGGCTGTCTTGGTTTGGACTCAAATATGGAAAGATTTGAGTTGGTTATGATAGGATTTCGTGTGGGTCACGAAGTTGAGTTATTTTAGGAATGTGGGATATGTTCCTAAGGTGTTTGGAAGTCTTAACATTGCTTCTGTCTACGTATAGAAGAGTCTTGAGCAGTTATGGAAACTTTCAGTTGAAACTCAGTAGGATTAGAGTCCTAGTTTGGATTGGCCTTGGTGCTGGTTATATAAGCATGGGAGACTAGAGATCGTGGAGAGAGACGACTTTGGGCCATACCTCTTGTGTTTTGATCAATAAAATTCGTAGTTTAGAGGAGTTTTTGTGCCTTGTCCGTCCGACTTATTTCAGACAAGTTTTTCTCGTCGAGTTTTTGCACAGCACTATGTTGCTTTGGTGCTTTTATCATAACTCGAGTTTTACATATTGAATTGACATGATTATTTTTGGGTTGTATTAACAACTTTATTATCTATCATATGTGAGAATTTCACGGTCATTAGATTTGTTTTTTATGATCTACACGAGTTTCTTTGCAGTGTTGCAGACCAGGTTTTTCTCAGGTAGAACAGATTGAACTTTGTTCGATCTTTCGATCATACCTTGAGTTTTTCTCGACGGTTTTCCATTATTATTATTATCATGTCTTTGTTACTTGATTCTCTATAATATCTACCAATTTTGTCACGGTTGAACATGTTTAGATCAGTTGCACATACGGTTTCTTAACAGATTGATTTTTTGTCGAGAGGTTTTTGTTGTTTCACTAAAAAGGTTTTAATCTACCCATTCACCCCCCCCTCTGGTAGCTTTTCACGTACTCTTCGATCCTACATATGGGTAAATGATAATTGGAGGTAGTGTGACACACACAAGAGCATTCTATCTTAAGGGGGGTAAATGAGGTAAAGAGGGACTAGGCTAAGAGTTAGGTAGATACTCCTAGTGTGCTTCTAATATACATATACATAGCCTAAGTTAGTTACCAATGATCATATAAATTATGAATTCTCATGCTAAGTTGATCAATACATCGAGCACAGGTTTACCCCTAGAAACACTAGGACGACTCCTGCCAAGAGCTTGTGGCATAGCCGAACGTGGATGATTACAAAGGACAGATAGGTCTGTCATCACCTACTGTCTACCCCTTCAATCTGTGGGTCTACGAGCCATTCAACGCTACTTATATATCCTAGCACCATGCTAGAATATTAAGTAATTAACTTAAGAGCCTAGGCACAAGCCACCCTAAGGAAATGAACTAAATCATCACTGAACCAATGTTAATACATAGCACAAGTGATTCATATTAACATAATGATGTCATAGCTAATTAGACTATAGTGGGGGTTTGTAGTGTTTATGATTATATAAAGAGAATGGTATGGAATAAATATAAATACTGCTCCTACCACATATATGGAATCCACAATCAAACAAAAAACGCTTCATCCAAGTATATGAACAATAGAAGACTAAAGCTAACATCTTTATTAAGAGCAAAGTCACAAATACAAATAGGAATATGAGAGACATACCTTTCCCAATTAGGAATTGGGAAGAGACTACTTCTACTCCTCTTCTACTTGGACTATGGACTAAAGGCTCTCCTCTCGGTGGCCTAAACTCCTCTATACCTATGGAGAATAGTGGATACAATGGAATGAATACTCAAGTGGCGTGTGTGAAGTGAGGGTAGGAGGTCCTATTTATAGGTGGAGAAGGGTCGGTTCCCGCCACCAAAAGCGCGCGAATCAGTCACCACTGACTTCTTCAAGCCGGAGGAGCCAACACATGGCGATTGACTGAGTTTGGCGCCAGGACCAAGTCGGCCCACTAAGGGGGTCAGCTGACCTGGTCTCTGAACCATTTCTCGTGTGCTTTCTATATGTCACTGTCAGGTGGGTCCCATACCTTGATATGGGTGCTACACTGTTGGATGGCCTCAGATACTTCTGTTTGCAGGCCATTCGATCCATGTGGTGCCACATGTCAATGCTTGATTGGTTGGGAAGATATTTATAGAATTGCTCCCCCTCTTTTACCTCATTTCCTCCAATAATTCACTACATGCACTATTTCTCGAAGGACAAGTGGAAATAGGTTAAATAGAAAGGTGATGTGTGAAAGAAATGGCATTTCCTTCACATAATTGAGTTATATTGACAGGTGAAATTGGTATATAATAGTCGTCAACAGTGACCGGCTCTCACTTAAACAATTTTATTAGCTTTGTACTTGTGTGAGACATATGTGTGCTAAATACATTGGCAATTTAAATAAAAGTGAGGGTTCACACACAAAGTTTTGAGTATTGCTGAAAAGCTCACTTCGGATTATCCGGACTTGCGGGAATCCATTTTGTACTGTCCGAACTTCATCGCACGTGAGTTGCACGTGTTTTCTCGCTTTGGATTGTCTGAACTTTTTTCACGTGACTTGCACATGTTCGGCACTTAGGATTGTCTGAACATTCACACACGTAAGTTGACACAGGTCGATCTTAATAAACATGTTTTTAGAAGTAATGTTACTCTCGGCGGTTTAGGACTGTCTGAATTTTCTCAATGCATATCGAGAGTAATAGTTACTATGCAGAGTTTTCATATTAACTTCGGTTGCTCTGTTTTGCTCTGTTCTGCTTTGTTTTAACTCACAATGTTTTAAACTTACTTTTGGCTTATGGGAAGACTTGCTTAGTACTCATTTACTAAGTTTTTGATGTGTTATGGCTGATTATAGTGGTTAAACATTGCTATGGTTTGCAACATGCTTATGTGACGTGCTCCCGTAAGGTGTTGTGTTTTTTAGACTAACGAGAGTCAAGTCGAGGACCTGGGCTCGCAAAGATTAGTTCCTTGTTCATGTGCAGGTGTTGCTTGAGCTCAAGACATGGCTGGTGACGGGATCCATTGAACTAGTCTTATGGAGAAGATAAGGTTCAACAACCAAGTTCGGGAAGAATTGTGGTTGAGTTGTTCGGAAGGTCACGCAACATTTTTGGGTTAAAAATAATGCCTATGAAGGTATAGTGGACGTTGTTGGAAGATGTTTGCATGTGTGCAAGGAATGCATGGATGTGGCAACATAGTTCCAAGACGTGATGAGGAGATACGGACGTGAATATGTGACCAAAAAGGTCCAACCAACTAGATGATGTACTCAAGCTGCGGCTGAGTCGATTATAGCTCAAATATGGAAAGATTTGAGTTGGTTTTGGTTAGATATCGTGTTGGACATGAAGTAGAGTTGTTTTAGGAATGTGGGATACATTCATAAGGTGTCTGTAAGTCTTAAGATTGCTTCTATTTGTGAATAGAAGAGTCTTAAGCAGGTTCATATGGTAAGTTTGAGTTAGAGTCCAAGTAGGATTAGAGTCCTAGTTTTGATTGGGTTGGCCTTGGGGCTGGTTATATAAGCAAGGGGGGCCAAAGCTCATGACAATACAACATTGGGCTGTTCCTCTTATGTTTTTATCAATAAAATTTGTAGTTTATAGGAGCTTTTGTGCCTTGTTCGTCCGACTTGTTTTCATCAAGTTGTTCTCGTCGAGTTTCGGGACAGCACGATGTTACCTCGGTATTTCGATCATAACTCGCATTTTACTGATCCAATATACGTGATTCTTTTTTTGTCTTCACAACATGATTCTCTATCATCTGTGAAATTTTCACGGTCATTGGATTTTTGGTTTTTTATCTACATGAGTTTTTTTGTAGCGTTGCTAATATGTTTTTAAATCAGGTAGAACAGATTGTCCTTCGTCTAGTCTTTTGATTATATTTCAAGTTCTACTTAGTGTTTTCACGTGATTCTTGTTGCATTAGTTCCGTGACTTGATTCTCTATAATCTACACTTGTTTTTGTCAAGGTTGGACACATTGAAAACAGATTACATACACGGTTTCTTAATAGATTGATTTTCTGCCGAGGGGTTTTTATAGATTCCGCTCAACAGTTTTTAATGTACCATTCATCCCCCTCTGGTAGCTTTTCACGTGCTCTTCGGTCCTAAAATTGGTATGAGAGCCACGGTGCTCTAATCTTTATGATTTGCATGTGTTTTGACAAACCGACATGTAGAAATACTCCACAAAACCTAGTGTGTTTGATGGCGTTGATTTTCAGATTTGTAAGACTCGTATGGAGGCCTACATACAAACGCAAGGCTTCGCTATATGGGAAAAAGTCTACAAGTCTTTCAACATGCCACCAAACGATCAAGTTATGGCTGCGAACATAAGAGATGTTGACAACAATAACAAGGCTCACAACTGATCATACAAGGATTGACTCAAAGCAACTTCGATCGTGTTGCACACCTCCGATCAGCTAATGATGTGTGGAAGACACTTTGCGACTACCACGAAGGATCCAACACGATCAAGGAGGTCAGGCAAGATATGTTCAAGAAAGAATATATGCGCTTTGAGATGTAACCAGATGAGTCCATCGATGATTTATTTGCTCGACTTATAAAATTCTCAGCAACTTGCGTAGTGTCAATGTTAATTTTTTCATATGTTGAAAATGCTAGGCAATTGTTAAGTGCATTGGACATGTCAATTTGGGATATGAAAGTTACATCTATTCGTGAATCTACTGTCATGAATACACTTACTTTAGATGTTCTATATTCTAAATTGAAAACTCATGAACTTGACATAATATCACATAAAAACCCCCAACAAGTCTCTTGCATTTGTTTCTCAACATGACATGCCTAGTTCTAGCCAATCTTCATCATGTGCTACACTTGCTTTGCTGTCTTCTCTAACTCCTTAATAGATTGAAGAATTTACAGAGGAGGAGTTGGCACTTCTCTCCACTCGGTTCTCAAAAGCATTGCAAAGTGTGAGAACTAGACGGAGAGGAACTAGTGGTTCTCAACGATGCTTTGAATGTGGTAAGACAGAACATTTTCATACAGATTCCCCTAAACTTTCAGTTCCTTCTATCCGTGATGAAAAGCAAAATAAGTTCAAGTCCTCTTCTGGCAACAACAAGAAGAAAAAGAAGACTTTCACAAAATGTCAAGTGGTGGACCATATCCTCTCCGCTCTACTAGACTAGAACTTGAGCGATGTGGACTCTAAAAGTGATGAGGATGAAGACAATTTGGCAACTATGTGTTTCATGGCGGGCACCTCAAGACAAAGCATGGAGGAAGCATAAGACAACAACGACGATGAAGAGGTATGTCCCACTTGCAAAGAAATGTGTGATGCTATTTCTCATGCCACTGTTATACTCAAGAAAAAGAACAAAAAATTTAGGGACAATGCTTTCAAAATTGAATCACTAGAATCTGAAATTAATCATCTAAAATCATTGATTCCTAGTGATGATTCTTGTTCCTTATGTGAATTAATATATGAAAAATTGTCCTCTTTAAGAAGTGCGCACACATCCACACTTGATAAACTTGAACTTGAAATTGAAAAGAACAAAAAGTTTGCTGCACTTAATGATAAAACATGAAAGATAGTTGTTCTACAATTGATTTGCATTGTTCTAGTTGTGATGATCTTAACAAGAAACTACATGATGCTATGAATGAGATTTCTATTTTGAACAATGATTTACGTGCTCATGAAGTTAAATATTGTTTTAATTGCAAATTAAAAAGAAAAACTTCATGTGAAAACTTCCTAGACTTGTCTAAGAAACTTCATGACATGCATAGGACACTAGAGCAATTTTGTAGTGGGAATACGAGTCTGAACTTGCTGCTGAATTCTTCTAAGACTTGCAATGACAAATTTTGTTTAGGTTTTGATTATCATGCTCATGCTAAGGCACATTCACCTAAGGTTGTTAAGTCATTAAGAAGTGGTTTGAGTGAAACGGTTCCTAAACAAAAAGAGGTGATTTTTAAGTCTGCGGGAATGTTGTCTCATTCGGTTGCTAATTGGCATGTTGCTTGCTCATCTAGACATGAGCACAAAGTAAAATTTCATTGTACCTACTGTAGTAAAGATGGTCATGTCATAGATTTTTGTTATCGACTAGCTAAACAACAGAAAAAGGAAAGAATGCTAGCTAGATCTCATAACAATCATGCAAAATTTGGTGCACATGCTGAACCGAATGTTAGGAACTTGCAACCTGCTTTAATGAGTCAGAAACATGTAAAATTTGCTCTCAAACCTACTGTTTCTTATGCTACACATAACACACCTCGTAGGTCAGGAGTTGGACGCAAAGATTCTCAAACTTTGGCTCATAAACCTGCTATTTTATCTCAGCTTTCACGTGTTATTCTTGCTGGACATCGTGTGACTCAGTACTGGATTCCTAAATGTCATTTGACTAATCCTTGTATTGAGTCATCAACTTATTTTTCTTCTATGTAGGTTGCATGCTTGAGAAATAACTAAAGTTGGCTTGTGGATTTAGATCGCTCACGCCACATGACCGGTAACAAAGAATGGTTCTCCTCCCTCTCTTTTGTGTGACGTATAGAGAATGTTACTTTTGCCGATAATTCTTCAACTCCTATAATTGTTAAGGGTTCGATTAGAATAAATAACCACTACACTTTGAAAGATGTGGCACTTGTCAAAAATTTGAAATACAACTTGCTTTTTGTTTCACAATTGCTAGATGAAAATCTGTAAATTATTTTGACTAAAAATTGTTGCAAGGTTGTACATTCTAATGGTGAGCTTATGTTTAACATGTCTCAGTTTGGAAAAGTTTTTAAATCTGATTTTGATATGTGATCCTCCAAGCATAGGTGTCTAGTTGCTAATGATTTGAAAGACTTAAATTTTTGGCATCGTAGACTTGGTCATGTAGGCTTTGATCATCTCACGCGTGTTAGTGCTCTTGGTCGCATACGTGGGCTGCCTAAGCTTCAAGGGGACAAAGAGATTGTTTGCTCTTCTTGTAGACATGCTAAGATGGTTGCATGTTCACATCCTCCTCCCACAATGATCATGACAACTGGACCGGGACAACTTTTACATCTTGACACCGTAGGTCCTTTAAGTGTTCAATCTTTTGGAGGTCCAGATCCATATTTGCAGGGGGGAGAACTTGCTGTTGACAGTTACTAAGAAACATTAACAAATCATCCCTGGCAACGGCGCAAGAATTGCTTGTTGACGTTTCTTACATCACATATCATCTCTCGAAAGAGATGAGGTCCGCAAGCGCAAGGAAACTATTGTGTAGCATTTCACCAAAAAGTATTCCCAAGGGTATCGTATTTATCCCAAAGGTAGGCAATGCAGTAAAGTAAACACTACTCTTATGATCAAGCTATAGGACACTAATCAATTATCAAGAAAGGGGTAAGTTGATAATAGGGGTAGTGTGACACACACGTAAGCAACCTACTCTAAGGGTAAGGTTGTCCAAGCTAGAGTTAGACTACGAGATGGAGCTACTCCTACTATGCTCTAATTACTCATATACATAGCCTAATAAAGTACACATGACTATGTTAATGGTGAATACTAAGGCTTAGTGGTCCAATATATCGGGCACAGGTTTACCCCTAGCAATACTAGGCGACTCCCGCCAAGAGCCTGTGGCATAGCTGAATGTGGAGGATTACAAAGGACAAATAGGGATGTCCCCACCTACTGGCTACCTCTTTAATCCGTGAGTCTACGAGACATCCAACGTTACTCACTATCCTAGCACCATGCTAGCATACTAAGTAAATACCTTAATAATCATGGCATCCTAAGGCAATGACTAACCTAAACATCGTTGAACCAATGTTGGATCCAAGCACTAACATATTCATATTAACATAATCATATTATTACCTAATTAGACTATAGTGGTGGTGTATGATGTTTATGATAACATGATAATGGCATTATGTCTAGATCATAACAACATCTACACCTAGCACATACATGGACTCTACAATCAAACAAGAAACGCTTTGCCCAAGTATATGAATAAAGAGAGACTAATAATACTATTATTATAAAGCACAAAGTCACAAACACGAGAAAAGATACATGAGCCATACCTTTCCCAATTTGGACATGGGACTATAGGCTCCTCTCTACAATCTTGTGAGACCTATGTGTGCTAAATATATTGGCTTTGACGATAAAAGTTTTGAATACCACCAAAACACCTTTTTAACAAGGTCCGGCGATAGGTCCTACTTGTTTTGGGTAGCTCCGGTGAACTTTGTCTTTAGCTCTGGCATGTCTTTGTTAGCTCCAGTATGTCTTTGATAGCTCTGGCATGTCTTTGTTAAGCTCCGACATATTTTCGCTAGCTCCGGTGCTAGGTCCGACTAGCTTTGGTAAGCTCCGGTTCAAGGTCCGGTTAGCTTTGGCAAGGTTTGGAGCTAGATTGCAAGTGTTGTGCTTTTACTTTGAATTGATTTGAACTTGCTTTACATCTATGGAAAGTTTGCTTAGTATTTTTTTTACTAAGTTTTTGGTGTGTTTTTGTGGTTATGGTTGATATCTTTTTGCTAAGGTTTGCAACATGCTTATGTGAGGTGCTCACGTAAGATGTTGTGGTTTCAGAACTAATGTGAGTCAAGTCGAGAACTTGTGCTCAGAAGTATCGGTTGTTTGTTCATATGCAGGTGTTGCTTGAGTTCAAGACACGGCTGTTGACGGGTTCCATTGGACTAGTCTCAGGAAGGAGATGAGGTTCCAACAATCAAGATCGGAAGGAACTGTGGTTGAGCTGATCAGGAGGTCACGCAAGGTGATTGAATCAAGGCAGTGCATATGAAGGAAATTGGATGTCGAAAGAAGGTGTTTGCACGTATGCATGTGATGCATGACGTGGCAACATGATTCTGAAGACAGGATTATGGAAGGAAAGATCTGGTTGGAAGGATCAGATCTATCGGATGATGACTTTGGTTACGGCTGAGTTTGTTAGAAAGTCTTGATATTTTCTCTATCTAAGAATAGGAAGATCTTGAGTAGTTATGGTTAGTTGCAATTCGTGATCAGAGTAGGATTAGAGTCCTAGTTAGAGTTGTGTTGGCCTTCGGACTGGTTATAAAAAGCAAGGGAAGCCAGAGCTTGTGATACACGGCTTTGGGGTTGTTCCTCTTGTGTTTTGATCAATAAAATTTGTAGTTTAAAGGAAATTTTGTGCCGTGTTCGTCCGACTTGTTTCGGACATTTTTTTCTCGTCGAGTTTCAGCACAGCACTACCTTTCTCCGATGGTTTTATCATAACTCGAGTTTTACAGATCCAATTGATGTGATTCTTTTTTGGGTTGTCTTCACAACTTGATTATCTATCATCTGTGAAAATTTCATGGTCATTGTATTTGTGGTTTTGGATCTACACGAGTTTCATTGCAGTTTTGCATATCTAGTTTTTCTCGGGTAGAAGAGATTGACCTTCGTTCAATCTTTTGATTGTAACTTGAGTTTTTCTCGACGGTTTTTCGTGATTCTTGTTGTCGTGACTTCATGAATTGATTCTCCACAATCGACACTGGTTTTGTCATGATTGATCACGTTTAGATTAGTCACACACACGATCTCTTTAACAAATTGATTTTATATTGAGGGGTTTTTGTTGCTTCCGCTGAAAAAATTAAATCTACCATTCACCCCCCCTATGGTAGCTTTTCACGTTCTCTTCGATCCTTCAATTGGTATCAGAGCCACGGTGCTATAATCTTTGAGATTTGCACGTGTTCTTAACTAATCATCATGGAGAAATACTCTATAAAACCTTGTATGTTTGCTGGTATCGATTTTCAGGTTTGGAAGGCACGCATGGAAGCCTTTATCCAGGTGCAAGGCTTCGTCATATAATAAAAAGTACACAAACCTGATGAAGTGACATCAAACAATCAAGTTACGGTTGCGAACCTACCGGACGTTGACAACAATAACAAAGCCCGCAACTTGATCATTCAGGGACTCACTCAAAGCGACTTTGATTGTGTCATGCACCTCTAATCAGCATACGATGTTTGGAGAGCTCTCTGTGATTATCACGAAGGCTCCAACACAATCAAGGAGGTAAAGCAAGATATGTTCAAAAAGGAATACATGTGTTCCGATATGCAGCCCGGTGAGGTTATTGATCAACTTTTTGCCCGATTTAATAAATTTTCAGTAATCTACATAGTGTCAACGTAAGCTTTTATGATGTTGGGAATGCTAGGCAACTCCTTAGTGCATTAGAAATGATAATATGGGAGATGAAAGTAACATCCATTCGTGAATCAACTGTCATGAGTACTCTTACTTTAGATGTGCTCTACTCTAAACTAAAAATTCATGAAATTGATATTTTATCATGTAAGAATCCCAATAACTCTATTGCATTCGTTTCACAACATGATATGCCTAGCTCTGGCCAATCATCATCTTGCAATACTCTTGGTTTGTTGTCCTCACTAACCTTAGAACAGATCGAGGAATTTCCAGAAGAGGAGTTAGCACTCATCTCTTCTAGATTCTCAAAAGCACTACAAAATGTGAGAACTAGAAAGAGAGGAAGCTCTGGACCACAGCGCTGCTTTGAATGTGGTAAGACAGGACACTTTCGTACAGAATGCCCTAACCTTTCAGGTCCTACTACCCGTGAAGAAAAGCAAAATAAGGTCAAGACCACCTCTGGAAACTCCAACAAGAAAAAGAAGGGTTCCATAGACGCAAGATGATAAACAGCTTCATCATCGCACTTCAAGAGCTCAGTTCAAGTGATGTAGACATTGGAAGTGATGAAGATGATGACGATCTGGCCAACTTACGCTTCATGGTGAGCAAAACAAGATCAAGATCAAGTCAGGATGATGCAGAACACAACAGTAACGATGATGAGGTATGTTCTACTTGTAATGAAATGTGTGATGCAATTTCTCGTGCAACTATTATTGTCACGAAAAAGGACAAAAACTTAGGGATAATGCTACTAAAATTGAATCACTAGAATCTAAAATCAACTGCTTAAAAACTTTGATTCCTTGTGATGATGCATGTCCCTCATGTGACTTAATCTATAAGCAATTGTCCACATTAAGAAGTGCACACTCCTCCACGTTAAATAGACTTGATGAAGAAATTGAAAAGAACAAAAAGCTATCTGATTTTAATGTTAAAAATTTAAAAGATGCTTCTTGTTCTACAAATGATCTGCATTGTTCTGCATGTGACAATCTTGACAAGAAACTAAAAGATGCAATGAACGAAATTTCCATTCTGAACAATGCTTTAAGTTCTCATGAAGTTTAATATTGTACCAATTGCAAACTAAAAGGAAAAACTTCATGTCAAAACTGCCTAGTTTTATCTAAAGAAGTTGACAATAAAAATAAGATACTAGAGCGGTTCTACAATGGGAACAAGAATCTAAACTTGTTGTTAAATTCTTCTAAACCTTGCAATGATAAAACTAGTTTAGGTTTTGATTCCCATGCTTATTCTAAAACACATCCACCTCTTGTTGTAAGATCATTTGGAAGAGGTTTAATCAAAATTGTCCCTAAACAAAAGGATGTGATTTTTAAATCTGCGGGAGTGCTTTCTAATTCTGTTTCTAATGCTTAATGCTCATCTAGACATGATTACAAAATTAAATTTCATTGTACTTACTGTGATAAAGCTGGTCATGTTGAAGATTTCTGTTATAGACTAGCTAAACAAATTAAAAAGAATAAAATATCTACTAGATCTCATAACTTTTATGCTAAATCTGCTATGCATGCTAAACCTAAAATTAGAAACATGCAACCTGCTTTAATGAGTCAAAAAATTGAGAAGGTAGCTTCCGAACCTTCTGGTAAGAGATCTGCAAAGGTAGCTCTGGTAGTTCGGATAGCTCCGAGAGCCCTCGGACCTTCTGTTGTTCCCTTTGGAACTTCAGTTTTGCATTCGGAGCTTCAGATTTTCCCTTTGGAACAACTGCTTTCACCTCTGGAGCTACTGGTTTTCGTGCTAAACAAGTAACAACTTTTAAATCAGTAGTTAAGAACAAAAAACTTCAACCTTTGACTCATAAACCTATTGTTTTGTCACAGCTCTCGCGTGTTGTTCCTACTGGACATCGCATGGCTCGGTACTGGATTCCTAAATGCTTATTGACTAAACCTAGTATTGATTCAATGGTGTATTATCTTTCTGTGGGTTTCACGAGTGAGGAAGGAGAACATATAGATTGTGGATCAGGATGCTCACGCCACATGACCGGTAACAGAGAATGGTTCTCCTTCCTCTCTTTTGTGTCACATGTAGAAAATGTTACTTTTGCCGATAATTCTTTGACTCCTATTATTGCTAAAGGATCGGTTAGAGTAAATTACCACTACACTTTAAAAGATGTGGCACTTGTTAAAAATTTGAAATACAACTTGCTCTCTCTTTCTCAATTGCTTGATGAAAATTTGGAAATAATTTGTTTTAAAAATTGTTGCAAAGTTGTAGATTCAAATTGTGAGCTTTTGTTTAACATGTCTCGTTTTGGAAGAGTTTTTAAAGCTGATTTTGATATGTCAACTTCTGAGCATAGGTGTCTAGTTGCCAATGATTCAAAAGAATTATTTTTCTGGCATTGTAGACTTGGTCACGCAGGCTTTGATCACCTCACTCGTGTTAGTGCTCTTGATCGCATACGTGGTTTGCCTAAACTCAAAGGAGACAAAGATATTGTATGCTCTTCGTGTAGACATGCTAAGATTGTTGCAGGTTCACAAGCTCCTCTCTCGATGACTATGACAACTGAACCTGGTCAACTTTTGCACCTCGACACTGTTGGTCCGGCACGTGTACAATCTTTTGGTGGTAAATGGTATGTGCTTGTAATTGTTGATGACTATTCCAGATACTCTTGGGTTTATTTTATGGTATCTAAGAATGAAGCTTTTACTCATTTTAGGACTTTATTTCTTAGACTATTAATTGATCACCCAGGATCTTTAAAAGCAATCAAAAGTGATAATGGAACTAAAAATCAATCATTCGATCACTTTTGTACTGAACATGGAATAGAACATCAATTTTCATCACCATATGTTCCTCAACAAAACAGTGTTGTAGAAAGGAAAAACAGAACCTTAGTTGAGATGGCTAGGACCATGCCTGATGAATATCAAACTCCTAGAAAATTTTGAGCAGATGCAATTGCAACAGCTTGTTATGTTTCAAACCGTATTTTCTTGCGTACTAAACTAGGTAAAACACCTTATGAACTTCAGTTTGGACATAGGCCTTGTGTTTCACACTTTAGTGTTTTTGGTTGCAAATTCTTTGTTAAGAAACATGGAAATCTTGATAAATTTGAATCTAGATCCGAAGATGGCATGTTTCTTGGTTATCCATCTCACACTAGAGGTTATATTGTGCTTTTATTGGAAACTAAAAAAAATTATAGAGACATGTGAAGTTTCTTTTGATGAAGCTAGCCCAGGTACTAGCACTGGTACTGCAGGATCAGATACATATCCTCTGGGGGAGGGTATTTTCGAAGAAGAAGAAGGTCGGTGATATTGCCTGATAGTTCTAAAGCTGACGCGTGTCCAGCTTCGAACTTTGAACAAGCTCCGACTACCACCTCTGCTAGTCCTGATCGTCCACAAGCAAAAAAGCTCATCAATCTGTAATGAACCTGATGAAGAAGAAGCTTGTGAGACATCTGCTCCCCTATAGATTTACAAGAATCATCCCCCGCAAATAATAATTGAAGCTTGTATGAACGAGTTACAAGATCCAGGTTTTCCGATCCCAATTCTCATGCTCATTCTGCTTTTGTTGCTGCTTTTGAACTCAAGGATATATCACACGCACTCACTAATGAATCTTGGATTATTGCCATGCAAGAAGAGTTAGAAAATTTTGAAAGAAATAACGTTTGGAAAGTTGTACCTCCACCTCAAGGCCCCCCCTAATTGGAACTAAATGGGTGTTTAAAAATAAACAAAGTCAGGATGGAGTTGTGGTTAGGAATAAGGCTAGGTTGGTTGCTCAAGGTTTCACACAAATCGAAGGTCTAGATTTTGATGAAACTTTTGCTCATGTTGTTAGATTAGAAGCCATAAGAATTTTGTTAGCTTTTGCTGCATCTAAGGTTTCATGTTATATCAAATGGATGTTAAAAGTGCTTTTCTTAATGGCTACATAGATGAGGATGTTTAAGTCAAGAAACCACCGGGTTTTGAAAAACTAGATTTTCCTAATCATGTTTACAAACTATCCAAAGCCTTGTGCGGTCTCAAACAAGCCCCTAGAGCATGGTATGATAGATTAAAAACATTCTTACTTGAAAAGGGGTTTATCATGGGCAAGGTTGATAAAACACTTTTTCTACTTAAGCATGGCAATGACTCATTATTCGTTCAAGTGTATGTGGATGATATTATCTTTGGTTATGCTTCTCATGATCTTGTGTCCAAGTTTTTAGCTATGATGAGTTCAGAATTTGAGATGAGTATGATGGGAGAACTCATGTACTTTTTGGGGCTGCAAATCAAGCAAACCAAGGAAGGTACCTTTGTGCATCAAACAAAGTATACAAGAGACCTCCTCAAGCGCTTCAACATGGACAAAAGCAAGCCTCTTCAAACACCAATGGGTACAGAAACGACACTTGAACTTGATGAAGATGGTGAACCGGTGGATCAAAAAGAATATAGAAGCATGATCAAATCACTTTTGTACCTCACAGCATCAAGACCGGACATACAATTCAGCATATTTTTTTGTGCACGATTTCAAGCTTCCCCACGTGCTTCACATCGTCAAACCATCAAAAGAATTCTCGGGTACTTATATGGAACTCAAGAATTTGGCATTTTTCTTTCTTCTTCCTCAACCATTACTTTGAAAGCTTTTTTGGATGCTGATTTTGGGGGTCGTAGGATTGATAGAAAAAGTACTTCGAGTGCTTGTCATTTTCTTGGTAATTCACTTGTTGATTGGTCCTCTAGAAAACAAAGTTCAGTTGCACAATCCACAGCCGAATCTGAATACGTAGTTGCTGCTAGCGCTTGCTTACAAATTATTTGGATTGTTCAAACACTTAAGGACTATGGGGTTGATCAAGATAGTGTTCCACTGTTTTGTGATAACACTAGTGTCATTTGCATTGCTAAAAACCCCATGCAACATTTAAGAACAAAGCACATTGACATTAGGTATCACTTTCTCCATGATAATGTTGAAAAAGAAAACATTGTGCTTCACCATGTAGATATCGAACAACAATTGGCTCACATTTTTACAAAACCTTTGGATTTCACTCGTTTTGTTTCATTCGCAGTGAAATAGGGGTTGTGCATCCCCATGGCTTAAATTGAGGGGGAGTTTTTGAAACTTGGTAAGTATATGTGTGAATCCAAAATTAAAATAATATGAGTACAATATGTCATACATATATGACTTTGTGGTTCCTTTTTCATGTTGAAAGTTCTTACTACATTACTCTTGTTATACATTTTGTAGTTTTTGCCATGACTAGTAATTGGAATAACTACTTACACTAAATCTGGTCATGATCGAACTTTCTTGTTGTTTTGAACTTGTTGCATGCTCACAAGTGCTTTTAATCATAAAGAATTAATCAAGTAAGCAACTCACATGTTAAGATTTTTATGGTCAAATATAAATTGAGAAAAGATCAAAAGAATATGCATGCATCGTACTTCTTATTTTGAGATGGCTTATCATTGCACTTAGATATCAACTTGGAAGAAGTTGTGTATGACTAAAACTATGTTCTTAAGCTTCTGATTGTCAAATGACATAGGCTTGGCTTGGTTGGTTAGAATAAGACAGATGCACATATAATCTCTTGAAAAATTCATACGATCAAAATTTGTGTTTAAAAAATTTGCAACAACAAGTGTCATGCTTTCAGGTCTTGAAATAGTTAATTTTGTAAGATCATGACTTGCTTAAATTGAAAATTACACTTGATCTTTAGCATGGCTTTGTAACACCCACATTTTATGTATAAAAATTTGATCAAACCCTTGTGCATTGTAGCCTGCATTTTTGTGTGAATTTTTTTTGAAGCTCAAACGAGTAGAATACGTTTCAGTTTGAATTTGAATTCAAATCAAAAGAGAAGAATTGGAAAAAGAAAAAGAAAAAGATAAAACCCCATGTTGGGCCAAATTCCCTCCCCTGGCCCAATTTCTTTCCCCTCTCCCGCGGCCCAGCCGAACCCCTCTCCTCTCTTCATCTCACTGCCACCCCGGGCCCGCTTGTCGGCGCCGTCTCTCCCTCCCTCCCCCTTTCTTCTCCCGCGCGCAACCGACGACGCGCCCACACCGACCCCGCGCCCACGTTTCCCCCCCCCCTCGAATCCACTTCTCCCCCCGCGGTTTTCGCACGCGTACCGCAACCGCACACCCCCTACGCGCTTAAGAGGAGCCGGCGCCCCCATTTTCCCCCTCCCCCGAGCTCTCCCCAACCCTAGCGCCATTGCCGCCGGTAAGTGCCGCTGTTCCTCGCGTTCCAGTCAATGCAGCCCCTCTGCTCCCTCTTTTCTTGGCCTAACGTGATCGCCTCTTCACCAGGAACACGCCGGACATGTTTGCTCGGGTAGAACGTCACTGCACCGCCGAATTCATCGAACTCCGACGAGCCCCGCCGCCTCCAACCGTCACCGACGTTCTGTGCTCCTCCCCAAGCCCGATCAACGCCTCTGGTGAGATTGCCCTGCCTCCCTCTTCGTTTTCCCGTGTTCAGATCTGAGAATTAGCGTAGATAGCACGCGAATTGGGTGATCTCCAGCGAGATCGCCGCCAGCAGCCGTCGGGCGCCACCGCGCACAGCGCTAGCGCCGGCAAGGGGCGACGTGGCCCCATCTGGACCATCGGTTGGACGCCTACGGCTGCGATTAGATCGCAGCGTACCCCTTCGCGTAATAAAATCTGAGCCCTCCACTTTAGATCCAACGGCCCACATTTAAATCCCCTTTCCCGCCGTTGCTTTTTCACCGCAGCCCCTGGAAACTCACCAGCTACCCCCTGGACTTTGCTGGAATTCAAATCTAGCCCCCAGAATTCACAATCTAGCCCCTGGACTTTCTGGAATTAGATTAAATCATTTAAATAGTCAATTTAACCCCTGGAAATTTATAGAATTGTGGATTTAGCCCCTGTACAGTGTAGTAATCTTATTTTTCAGTCCCTGGACTTTTATTTAATTGCTGAATATTGTTTATAGGTGTATTTAATGTGTAGAAAATAGATAAAAATGGTATTTAAGTGTAAAAATGGTAGGAAAAATTAGTATAAAATACTTTATGCTGTGATTAAATTGTAGATTGCATATAAAATATATTTTGTCCAGGACACATTTATTATAAATGTTTAAAAATACATTTTGGCCATAGAAAATTCAATAAGAATGGTTTTAGGCTATAATTAAATCCCAAAAATGTAGGATAAATATAAAAATGCATACCTTGGCCATGTAAACTAATAAATGCTTCGTAGAGACGCATTAGTATAGGATTTTATGCTTATGTGCGTGTTGTGATGCATGGTATTGCATGCTCTTTACTTATTTAGCTTTATTTTATTCTTGTCATGCTTGGGCAATATATTTAGAGTCGTACTACGACCCCAATCTTAACCTCCAAGACCAAGACTTCACCAACACTCAAGTCTTCAATGAAGGCAAGTGCCCTTGACCATCTTGTACCAATTTTAGGAATTTAGATAGATGCATGCTAATTAAATTGATGTCCTATTTCATGTTTACATCCCTGTTCCATATAATTCCTTGTTACTTGAAATGGGTTGGGAAGTAGATAGGTCTTATTTATGCTTAGCCATGCTTAGACATTGGGATTGGGATTTCACACAATTGTGCCATGTTAAACTTTATGGTTACTTTAATTTGTGGTGATTACACAACAGTAGTGGATAGGAATCTGGTGGTTGGATAGTTTTGGTATGGTGCAGTTTGCACGAGACCCGGGATTGGGGTTTGTTACCACCGGATTCTAAGGACCGGTTTATGGAGGAAGCCACTAAGCTTTATAGTACCACCACGAGACTGAGATGGGGCAGCTTGGTCAATTAATTAGGTTTCTCCCGATGAAATGCTAGTAGTTGGATGGTGCGGGGAATGATGCAAGGGAACTGCTCTGGGATCCGCAAGGCTCAAGAGGGGGCTCTGAGGCGGAGGGTTACTCCGAGAATCCTCAGTGGTGGAAACCTTAGAGGGCTAGCACTAGTAGGGAGCACCTTGGTAAAGACCATGTAGTGATCTCCTGGCCACACACCTACGGAAGTGTGAAATGTGGTTAGCTACCACGGGCATTCGGGGAGGTTCGCTAGTCCACCTGGCAACAGGGGATGAAATCATTGCTTGTGGGGAAAGGGTACACTCTCTGCAGAGATTTGGTAAAACTGTCATGACAGCCGTGCTCACGGACAAGAGCGGCTTGGGGCCAGTTCATAATAAGTCTATGGTTGGGAAATGGTGGTTAATTAAGATTCAAGTTACATTCATTATCATTACTCATGTGTTGGTTACTCTTGAATTATGATATTGGTAACTGAAAGCTAAGGTTAGGTTTTAAGCATAGTGCTAAGCCATAATTGGCCTTCCCTTGCTTTAGCCAATCATGTCATCTCTTCTCGCACTTGCTGAGTACTCTATGTACTCAAGCGTTTAATTTTCCATTAGAATATGAAGAAGAATAAGCGGCACCGGAGGACTTCTTCGTCAATCCGGAGGACTTGGCCTAGGCTGGCGACCGTACGCGCAACTGCTGCCTGTGAAGATGGAGCCATGCTTACCTATTTCCCCTTCCGCTGTAGTTTGGAGTTTATGAACTGTTTAAGTGTTGTAATTCGTTGTGGTGTGTATTTGTAGACCTTCAGGTCATACTGTAAGACTATTTATGTACTCGAACATGCTTATGTAATGATATTTCACTTTCGTCAGCGCATGTACGATTCAACTGATCCTGGCGTACATGTGATTAGCGTCTGTTCATCTTTACGATGACCGGGCGTGACAAAGTGGTATCAGAGCCGTGTTGCCCGTAGGACGCAAGCCTAGTTAGAAATGGCCGAAAATTAAGGACTATACTATTTTCTTATAAAATAGTATTTCCAAAACTTTGTGCTTCCCATCTCAAACCTTGTGCTTCTTATCTTGTTGTACTTATTGCTTTATTCTAACTTAATTTATTGATTATTGATCTCACTCTCTTCTTTTCAAATGTTTGTAGATGGCGCGCACCAAGCAGACGGCTCGTAAGTCGACTGGGGGTCGTGTTCCTCACCACGCCCTAGCCAGTCGCTCCGCACCTCAAACCCCAGGAGGGAGACGACGTTGTTCTCCACTGGGAGTGCTGCCTCGAGGATGCGTGTCCATCTTCGCTCTCTTCTTCGTGCTGCAGGGTACCGCGAGTACCGTGTTCGCCTCGTCTACCACACCACTAGGGTCTTTACACCCTATACTGGTGGACTGGAGTGGACTTCCCAGCTGGCCATCTACTACGACTCGGAGCTGCTGCACTCACACTTCTCTCCGGCCTGGAGGAGCTCCCAGCATGCGGCTGAGGAGGACGCCACTTGGGAGGCGACTACCTACTGGAGTCACGCCCACAGGTTCCACCTCGAGTGCACGGAGCACGCGTACACCCCTCAGCGCCCTAGTGGCACGGCCGACTTCACTGGACGTGACGTCGAGGGGCCTTTGACCCACACCCAGTGCGAGAGGCTGGTGGACGACGTGGTGGAGTTGTCTTCGCGACTCCAGCGTTGTCAGCAGGAGCTACAGGACAGCAGGGACCTGGTTGACCGCTACAAGCGACTTCGCCGACGCTATGCGAGGATCACTGCAGCTGATCCTAACTCTCCTCAGTATGGTTCGGACGTTGAGCCTTGGGCCCGAACTCTCCATATCGTCGTATGAACTCCCCCCAGGAATCAAGAGAGGACTCGGAAGAAGAAGACCCAGAGATGGAGGTTGAGGAGGACTCCGATGAGTAGGCGTGGACTTGTTTCCCCGCTAGACGACTCAGGACATTTATCCTTAGTATGTAGGAGCGTGTAGCTACGCCCTCTTTAGTCTTGAGTTGTGTTATTTATGATGTTATGCTAGTAGTTTTCTTTATGTTGTGTGTGTGTGTTTGTGTGCGACATGAGTTGTGGAATGCTTCGGCATCCTGTCCACATCCATGTCATATGTATATAGGCTTGTTAGTATGTCGTGTGAGTTGTGGAATGCCTTAGCATCTTGTCCACATCCACACTAGTTAATTAATGGATTTTCTTTATATCTATTATCCTTGATGCATATAGTTGGGACCGTTTTACCCTAGTGTATTTCTTCATATCTCATCTATTGTTCTAAAACTTCAGTGAATTTCTCTAACACAGATGGCTGGACGAGGTAGAGGTAGAGGCCGTGGTCGGGGCAACCCACCCCTAGATGAAGGACTTGGAGGTGTTCCCAGATGGAATGGTAGGGGTGCTCGAGGAGCCCCAGCCGCGCAGCAAATGCAGCAGATGATGGCCATCCAAACCCAGCTACTTAACAACCTTACTCAGATTGTCACCAACATGCAGCAAGCCCCACCCCCACCACCACCAAATTACAACCTTCCGCCACCACCACCTTTTCCGCCCAGGTCCTCTCTAAGGGACTTCCTTAACACTCACCCACCCACATTTGCCACAGTCACTGAACCGATGGATGCTGAGGATTGGCTCTGAACTATTGAAAGCAAGTTGAGGCTCATACATTGTGAAGGAAGAGAGAAGGTATTATTAGCCTCCCATCAACTCCAAGGGCCGGCAGCCGACTGGTGGGTCGCCTTTACTGAAGCTCACCAGGATTCAGAAAACATTACTTGGGAAGAATTCAAGACCAATTTCTGAAATCACTTTGTGCCTGAGGGAGAAATACAAGCAAGACGTGAGGAGTTCCTGATGTTAAAGCAGGGCCATATGACTGTGAGAGCCTACCTGAATGCATTCACCCAGTTATCCCGCTATGCTCCAACCAATGTGGATACTGACTCCAAGAAACAATTCCGTTTTAAGAATGGACTGGATAAGGAGTTGAAGTTTGCCATGTCTTCCAGCGACTACAGCGACTTTCAGAAGTTGGTTGACAAAGCTTTTGAGGTGGAGAGGACTAAAAAGGAACTGGATGATGATGAAAGAAAGAGGAAGTTAGCTCTAAGCCATGCCTCTAGCAGCAATGTACGCCCTCGTCTTAACCCTCCGCCTGCAAACCAGATGACTCTTCCTATGAACTACTCGGGACAGAGATTTCCAAACTCCAACTACAGGCCACCCACTCCCTACAATCAGCAAATGCGCCAGCAGCAGCAGCCACCACGCCAGCCAATGCAACCCCCACGTCAGAAGATGCAGCCACCCCGCCCTTCAGCTCCAGCTAACCGTCCAAATGGCCAACCCCCAAGAAACCAAGCAGGAGGCAACAAGGGCCAGAGTAATGCTGCGAGAGTTCAATGTTACAAGTGTGGAGAAATGGGACACTACGCCAGCAGTTGTCCAAAGAAGCAACAAAACCCACCTGGCCGTGTCAACCATGTGACACTAGAGCAAGCACAGGAAGCGCCTGATGTGGTGATCGATATGTTTTCTGTTAACTCCCACCCTGCCACAATATTGTTTGATTCGGGTGCTACACATTCATTTATATCCAAAGATTTCATAAAGAAGCATGACATGGTAGTTGCATTCTTGAATTGGCCACTGTTGATAAACTCTCCTGGAGGAGAGATGGTGGCAAGGCATCTATGCCGAAAAGTGAGTATAAACATAAGGGGGTAGTCTTTTGGGCCAACCTAATAGTGTTGGAATCACAAGGATTAGATATCATTCTGGGAATGGACTGGTTGACGAAGAATCAAGGAGTAATTCATTGTGCAACTAGAACAGTTTGCTTAACAACACCGGATGGCACTACAGTGGAGTTCAAGCCAGATCAGATACAAGAGGCAGTAGTACAACTCAACCATCTTGAGAGTACCGAAGACATCAGGGTTGTGAAGGAATTTCCGGATGTATTCCCAGATGACTTACCAGGTATGCCCCCTGATCGAGAGATTGAATTTGTCATTGAGTTAGTACCCGGAACAGCCCCAATATATAAGAGGCCGTATAGAATGGATGCTAAACAATTAGCTGAGCTAAAGGATCATATTGAGGAGTTATTGAGAAAAGGATATATTCGTCCTAGCTCATCACCTTGGGGAGCACCAGTCATATTTGTACCTAAGAAGGATGGTACACAAAGGTTGTGTGTGGATTACCGTGCCTTAAATGCGGTAACAATCAAGAATAAGTACCCATTGCCAAGAATTGAAGATTTATTTGATCAGTTGAGAGGAGCATGTGTGTTCTCTAAGATTGATCTTCGCTCAGGTTATCACCAACTGAAGATTAGACCCTCAGACATTCCCAAGACGGCATTTGTCTCTCGATATGGATTATATGAGTATACAGTTATGTCATTTGGATTGACCAATGCTCCGGCATATTTTATGTATCTAATGAACAAGGTATTCATGGAGTACTTGGACAAGTTTGTAGTGGTATTCATCGATGACATACTTATCTACTCCAAGACTGAAGAAGAGCATGAGGAGCACCTCAGGATGGCTCTACAGAAGCTACGTCAACACCAATTATATGCCAAACTTAGTAAGTGTGAGTTTTGGCTAAAGGAGGTATCATTTTTAGGGCATGTCATATCGGAAGGAGGTATAGCAGTGGATCCAAGCAAAGTGGCAGATGTTCTTAAGTGGGAAACACCCGAGAGTGTACATGATATATGAAGATTCTTAGGTATGGCTGGTTACTATCGTCGATTCATTGAGGGATTTTCAAAGATCTCTCAACCGTTAACCAAGCTGCTTGAGAAAGGAGTTGCTTTCAAGTGGACCCCCGAATGTGAAGTGAGCTTTGCCGAGTTGAAGAAGAGGTTGACTAGCGCACCAGTATTGGTGATGCCTGATATGCAGAAGGAGTTTATAGTTTATTGCGATGCATCTGGTCATGGTTTAGGATGTGTCTTAATGCAAGGAGGACATGTTGTGGCCTACACTTCAAGACAACTACGGAAACACGAGAGGAACTATCCAACCCATGATTTAGAATTAGCAGCTGTTGTTCATGCATTGAAGATGTGGAGACACTACTTAATGGGAAAAAGAACTGAGATATACACAGATCACAAGAGCTTGAAGTACATATTCACACAACCGGATCTTAATCTCAGACAACGTCGTTGGTTGGAATTAATAAATGATTTTGATGTGGGAATCAACTACCATCCAGGAAAGGCTAATGTGGTCGCTGACAGGAAGGGACAATGTAATAACTTGTCAGTACAAGCTCTTCAACCCCAGTTATGTGAAGAGTTTGCAAGGTTAAACCTATGTTTAGTGTCTAGCACTGAAGCAGTTGCTATGGAAGTAGACTCAACCCTTGAACGTGATATACGAGAAGGACAAAAGAATGATGAGAAGGTCAAGGAGATCAAGCAGTTGATGAAGAAGGGAAAAGCTCCGAACTTTAGGGAGGATGAACAAGGAACCTTATGGCTTGAAAAGAGGATTTGTGTTCCAGATATCAAGGAGATTACAGAATTGATACTAAGGGAAGCTCATAACTCATCATACTCCATTCATCCCGGAAGCACAAAGATGTATCAAGACCTTAAAGATTGATATTGATGGCATGGAATGAAAAGGGATGTAGCGGAATATGTGGCCGTATGTGATACATGTCAATTGATTAAGGAGGAACACCAAAGACCAGCAGGGTTGCTGCAACCAATCAAAGTGCCAGAATGGAAATGGGAAGAAATTACTATGGATTTCATTGTGGGATTACCAAGAACACAGTCTGGATATGATTCTATATGGGTCATAGTGGATCGTTTAACTAAAGTTGCTCACTTTATTCCCGTGAAAGAGACCTACAATGGTCTCAAGTTGGCGGAACTGTATATCTCCAGGATTGTACGCTTACATGGAGTTCCTAAGAAGATTATTTCAGATCGAGGCACTCAATTCACCTCAAGATTCTGGCGGAAGTTGCATGAATCAATGGATACCCGTCTAAACTTTAGTTTGGCGTATCATCCTTAGACTGATGGTCAAACAGAACGCACCAACCAGATATTGGAAGACATGTTAAGAGTGTGTGCTCTAAAGAATAGCCAAAGTTGGGATAAGAATCTGCCATATGCCGAATTTTCTTACAACAATAGTTATCAAGCCAGTTTGAAGATGTGTACTTTTGAAGCATTATATGGGCGGAAATGTAATACACCGTTGTTCTGGAATCAAACTGGGGAAAGTCAAGTCTTTGGGCCTGACGTATTAAAAGAGGTTGAAAGACAAGTACAAGAAATTCAGAAGAATCTAAAGGCAGCCCAAACAAGACAGAAGAGTTATGCGGATACTCGAAGACGTGATCTGACATTTGAGGATGGTGATTATGTGTACTTGAAGGTGTCACCTATGAGAGGATTGAGAAGATTTAAAGTAAGAGGCAAGTTGTCACCCCGCTACATTGGTCCGTTCAAGATAATAGAACAACGAGGTGAAGTGGCTTATCAGCTTGAGCTTCCGCCACACTTGTCAGATGTGCATAATGTGTTTCATGTATCGCAGCTTAAGAAGTGCTTAAGAGTGCCTGAAGAGCAGTTACCTATGGAAGCGGTGGATGTACAGGAAGATTTGTCTTATGTGGAGCAGCCTGTCAAGATACTTGAGACACTAGAAAAGGTCACAAGAAACAAAGTTATTCACATGTGTAAGGTGCAATGGAAGCATCACTCGGAAGCAGAAGCAACATGGGAAAGAGAAGAAGATCTTAAGGCTGATTTCCCTCATCTTTTCTCTTAGGACGTCCGAATCTCGAGGGCGAGATTCCTTTTAAGGGGGGTAGAGTTGTAACACCCATATTTTATGTATAAAAATTTGATCAAACCCTTGTGCATTGTAGCCTGCATTTTTGTGTTGAATTTTTTTTTGAAGCTCAAACGAGTAGAATACGTTTCAGTTTGAATTTGAATTCAAATCAAAAGAGAAGAATTGGAAAAAGAAAAAGAAAAAGATAAAACCCCATGTTGGGCCAAATTCCCTCCCCTGGCCCAATTTCTTTCCCCTCTCTCGCGGCCCAGCCGAACCCCTCTCCTCTCTTCATCTCACTGCCACCCCAGGCCCGCTTGTCAGCGTCGTCTCTCCCTCCCTCCCCCTTTCTTCTCCCGCGCGCAACCGACGCCGCGCCCACACCGACCCCGTGCCCACGTTTTCCCCCCCTCGAATCCACTTCTCCCCCGGCGGTTTTCGCACGCGCACCCCAACCGCACACCCCCTACGCGCTTAAGAGGAGCCGGCGCCCCCATTTTCCCCCTCCCCCGAGCTCTCCCCAACCCTAGCGCCATTGCCGCCGGTAAGTGCCGCTGTTCCTCGTGTTCCAGTCAATGCAGCCCCTCTGCTCCCTCTTTTCTTGGCCTAACATGATCGCCGCTTCACCAGGAACACGCCGGACGTGTTTGCTCGGATAGAACGTCACTGCACCACCGAATTCGTCGAACTTCGACGAGCTCCGTCGCCTCCAACCGTCGCCGACGTTCTCTGCTCCTCCCCAAGCCCGATCAATGCCTCTGGTGAGATTGCCCTGCCTCCCTCTTCGTTTTCCTGTGTTCAGATCTGAGAATTAGCGTAGATAGCACGCGAATTGGGTGATCTCCGGCGAGATCGCCGCCGGCAGCCGTCGGGCGCCACCGCGCACAGCGCTAGCGTCGGCAAGGGGCGACGTGGCCCCATCTGGACCATCGGTTGGACGCCTACGGCTGCGATTAGATCGCAGCGTACCCCTTCGCGTAATAAAATCTGAGCCCTCCACTTTAGATCCAACGGCCCACATTTAAATCCCCTTTCCCGCCGTTGCTTTTTCACCGCAGCCCTTGGAAACTCACCAGCTACCCCCTGGACTTTGCTGGAATTCAGATCTAGCCCCCAGAATTCACAATCTAGCCCCTGGACTTTCTGGAATTAGATTAAATCATTTAAATAGTCAATTTAACCCCTGGAAATTTATAGAATTGTGGATTTAGCCCCTGTACAGTGTAGTAATCTTATTTTTCAGTCCTTGGACTTTTATTTAATTGCTGAATATTGTTTATAGGTGTATTTAATGTGTAGAAAATAGATAAAAATGGTATTTAAGTGTAAAAATGGTAGGAAAAATTAGTATAAAATACTTTATGCTGTGATTAAATTGTAGATTGCATATAAAATATATTTTGTCCAGGAAACATTTATTATAAATGTTTAAAAATACATTTTGGCCATAGAAAATTCAATAAAAATGGTTTTAGGCTATAATTAAATCCCAAAAATGTAGGATAAATATAAAAATGCATACCTTGGCCATGTAAACTAATAAATGCTTCGTAGGGACGCATTAGTATAGGATTTTATGCTTATGTGTGTGTTGTGATGCATGGTATTGCATGCTCTTTACTTATTTAGCTTTATTTTATTCTTGCCATGCTTGGGCAATATATTTAGAGTCGTACTACGACCCCAATCTTAACCTCCAAGACCAAGACTTCACCAACACTCAAGTCTTCAACGAAGGCAAGTGCCCTTGACCATCTTGTACCAATTTTAGGAATTTAGATAGATGCATGCTAATTAAATTGATGTCCTATTTCATGTTTACATGCCCTGTTCCATATAATTCCTTGTTACTTGAAATGGTTTGGGAAGTAGATAGGTCTTATTTATGCTTAGCCATGCATAGACAATGGGATTGGGATTTCACACAATTGTGCCATGTTAAACTTTATGGTTACTTTAATTTGTGGTGATTACACAATAGTAGTGGATAGGAATCTGGTGGTTGGATAGTTTTGGTATGGTGCAGTTTGCACGAGACCCGGGATTGGGGTTTGTTACCACCGGATTCTAAGGGTCGATTTATGGAGGAAGCCACTAAGCTTTATAGTACCACCACGAGACTGAGATGGGGCAGCTTGGTCAATTAATTAGGTTTCTCCCGATGAAATGCTAGTAGTTGGATGGTGCGGGGAATGATGCAGGGGAACTGCTTTGGGATCCGCAAGGCTCAAGAGGGGGCTCTGAGGCGGAGGGTTACTCCGAGAATCCTCAGTGCTAGAAACCTTAGAGGGCTAGCACTAGTCGGGAGCACCTTTGTAAAGACCATGTAGTGATCTCCTGGCCACACACCTACGGAAGTGTGAAATGTGGTTAGATACCACGAGCATTCGGGGAGGTTCGCTAGTCCACCTGGCAACAGGGGATGAAATCACTGCTTGTGGGGAAAGGGTACACTCTCTGCAGAGATTTGGTAAAACAATCATGACAGCCGTGCTCACGGACAAGAGCGGCTTGGGGCCAGTTCATAATTAGTCTATGGTTGGGAAATGGTGGTTAATTAAGATTCAAGTTACATTCATTATCATTACTCATGTGTTGGTTACTCTTGAATTATGATATTGGTAATTGAAAGCTAAGGTTAGGTTTTAAGCATAGTGCTAAGCCATAATTGGCCTTCCCTTGCTTTAGCCAATCATGTCATCTCTTCCCGCACTTGCTGAGTACTCTATGTACTCAAGCGTTTAATTTTCCATTAGAATATGAAGAAGAAGAAGCGGCACCGGAGGACTTCTTAGTCAATTTAGAGGACTTGGCCTAGGCTGGCGACCGTACGCGCAACTGCTGCCTGTGAAGATAGAGCCATGCTTACCTATTTCCCCTTCTGCTGTAGTTTGGAGTTTATGAACTGTTTAAGTGTTGTAAATCGTTGTGGTGTGTATTTGTAGACATTTGGGTCATACTGTAAGACTATTTATGTACTCGAACATGGTTATGTAATGATATTTCACTTTCGTGAGCGCATGTACGATTCAACTGATCCTGGCGTACATGTGATTAGTGTTTGTTCATCTTTACGATGACCGGGCATGACAGGCTTGCACTACTTTATGTATCTCATTGAAGTAATAGTGTAAGTTACTTGATAGTATGACTTGAATGAGATTTGTTTTATATGTATATGTTATAATATGCTCATAACAATTAAAATTTCTCTTTTGTATCTTGTTGAATACATTGTCAAAGGGGGAGAAATTGATCACACATTCACAAGTGTTTTGACATTATATGGCACGATTCTTCTCAGGGGGAGAATTTTTTATTTTTCTTATCATTTTATTTCTGATTTACAAAGGGGGGAGAAATATTGTTTTGAAATATCCTTTTTGATTTGATTATTTTCAAAAATTTATATGTGAATAAGCCAATGTTCGGATTCTAAGTGGTGTTGCCAATGCATTCATCAAGGGGGAGATTGTGAGACCTATGTGTGCTGAATGCATTGGCTTTGACGATAAAAGTTTTGAATACTACCAAAACACCTTTTTAACAAGGTCCAACGATAGGTCCGACTTGTTTTGGGTAGCTCCGGTGAACTTTGTCCTTAGTTCCGGCATGTCTTTGTTAGCTCCGATATGTCTTTGATAGCTCTGGCATGTCTTTGTTAAGCTCTGACATATTTTTGCTAGCTCTGGCGCTAGGTCCGACTAGCTTTGGTAAGCTCCAGTTCAAGGTTCGGTTAGCTTTGGCAAGGTCCAGAGCTAGATTGCAATTGTTCTGCTTTTACTTTGAATTGATTTGAAATTGCTTTACATCTATGGCAAGTTTGCTTAGTATTTTTTTACTAAGTTTTTGGTGTGTTTTCGTGGTTATGGTTGATATCTTTTTGCTAAGGTTTGCAACATGCTTATGTGAGGTGCTCATGTAAGATGTTGTGGTTTCGGAACTAATGTGAGTCAAGTCGAGGACTTATGCTCGAAAGTATCGGTTGTTTGTTCATATGCAGGTGTTGCTTGAGTTCAAGACACAGCTGTTGACGGGTTCCATTGGACTAGTCTCAGGAAGGAGATGAGGTTCCAACAATCAAGTTCGGAAGGAATTGTGGTTGAGCTCATCAGGAGGTCATGCAAGGTGATTGAATCAAGGCAGTGCATATGAACGAAACTGGATGTCGAAAGAAGGTGTTCGCACGTATGCATGCGATGCAGGCAACATGGTTCTAGAGACAGGATTATGGAAGGAAAGATCTGGTTGTAAGGATTGAATCGTATCGGATGATGACTTCGGTTGCGGCTAAGTCAGTTATTGCTCGGTATGGGATATATCGAGTTGGTTATGGTAGTTTTCGTGTGTTACATGAAGTTAGGTTGTTTTAGGAATATGGAATACATTCTTGAGTTTGTTAGGAAGTCTTGAGATTGTTTCTATCTGCGAATAGGAAGATCTTGAGCAGTTATGGTTAGTTGTGATTCGTGATTAGAGTAGGATTAGAGTCCTAGTTAGAGTTGAGTTGGCCTTTGGGCTGGTTATAAAAGCAAGAGAAGCCAGAGCTTGTGATACAGGACTTTGGGGTTGTTCCTCTTGTGTTTTGATAAATAAAATTTGTAGTTTAAAGGAACTTTTGTACCGTGTTCATCCGACTTGTTTCAGACAAGTTTTTCTTGTTGAGTTTCTGCAAAGCACTACCTTTCTCCAGTGGTTTTATCATAACTCGAGTTTTACAGATCCAATTGACGTGATTCTTTTTGTGTTGTGTTCACAACTTGATTATCTATCATCTGTGAAAATTTCACAGTCATTGGATTTTTGGTTTTGGATCCACATGAGTTTTATTGCAGTGTTGCAGATCTGGTTTTTCTCAGGTATAACAGATTGACCTTCGTTTAATCTTTTGATTGTAACTTAAGTTTTTCTCGACAGTTATTCGTGATTCTTGTTGTTGTGTCTTCATGACTTGATTCTCCACAATCTATACTGGTTTTGTCATGATTGATCATGTTTAGATTAGTCGCACACATGATCTCTTTAACAGATTGATTTTCTGCCGAGGGGTTTTTGTTGCTTCCGTTGAAAAGTTTAAATCTACCATTCACCCCCTTTGGTAGCTTTTCATGTGCTCTTAGATCCTACAAACCTAACCTCCACTAAGGACTTGGAGAACTAATGTATACAAGAGAGTGAATGCTCAAGTGGTGTGTGTTGAAGTGAGGGGTGAGGGGTCCTATTTATAGCTTGGAGAAGGGTCGGTTCCCGCCACCAAAAGCGCGCGAATCAGTCTCTACTGACTTCTTCAAGCCGGGAGGAGCCAACACGTGGAAGCTGACCGAGTTTGGAGGAAAGACCAGGTCGGCCGACTAGGGGGGTCGGCCGACCTGGTAAGTCCTCCAAACGGTATGTGCTTTCTCTGGATGACTTCCAGGTAGGTCTCATCCCTTGATATGAGTGCTACACCATTGGATGAACTTGGATACTTCTGTTTGTGGGCTATTTGATCCATGTGGTTCTATGTGTTGACGCTTGATTGGCTGAGATGATATTTTATAGGATCCATCCCCTTGCTTCACTTCAATTCTATATAAAATACCTACATGCACTAATTTCTCTGGGGACAAGTGCAAATAGGTTAAATAGAAAGGTGATGTGTGCAAGAAATGATATTTACTTCACATAATTGAGTTACATTTATGGATGAAATTGGTATATAACAAGCGTCAACAAACTCCCCTAAGCTTATCCTTTGCTCGTCCCGAGCAAAGTCAAGACTTTAGGTTGATTATCAGGAGTTGCTACAATGTTCTTATTTTCACAAGTACCATGTGCACAACAAAATACTCTACATAGTATTGCAAAAATTGGCACGGTACTTCACCCATCTTAAGTCATTATGGGGCTTATGCCATCTCCTATACATGGGTGGTTGAAAGATAGAACAGCAAATGGAGCACACATACCCTAAAAATCAAGTTCCACTCAAATTCTGGAGAGTCAAATTTAGATTTTAAGTTCCTTAATTTGATTCTCTCAAGTCTCTCCTTTATGTATAGTGGAAATATTTCCTCACCAAGGCATTTTGCCTAAATTCATCCTACCACTAAATAAGGCTTGTATATGGAGCTTGGTAGGGAATAGAGTAGGCATATTTGCAACACATAATATTGCTAAGTCAAAAGAGCAAGCCTTAGGAGAAATCAATTCAAAACTATTTGATTCAAGACTTGTGCATGTGTGATGGAATGGAGGTGGATGTGGATATTTGAGATGACTCCTATGTATGTAGACTCTCTTATTTTGCAGGGATGAAACATGGCTATTTTTTTCTCTTTTTTTTCATGCTTATGATGTAAGGATACATTTTTTTTCTTTTTCTTGTAGCCATGTCTTCTGCTCCCTTTTATGCAATAAATTTTGGAGGAAGTACAAAGCATGAATAATAGGGAGGTTCTCTTTTTATTTTGGAATGTGGTATGGTGGAAATTTGCTTACTTCTAGTGTAGAAGTACATCATGTGCAAGTGAAGTCTTGAATTCAAAAAGTAATGAATGAAATTTCACATAGGTCTATACTAGTTTTACAAAGCTCAATGTGAAAACAAATAGCATATGCATAAGGTCTATCAATGTAATGTATCATATGGTTTTGTTAGGTATTTCCAATTAAATGGGAGTAACTTAAATCTTTTTAGAATTCTCCGGAAATCTAAGTTTCACTTTAAAACTAGGAATAGAAGCCCTATCATTATATCATATCCCACAACAACTCAGAATGGATTAAGCTTTTGCTACCCACAATTTCTAAATCAAGGCAAAAGTAATTCTAGCCAATGAAAGCAATATTTTGGAGAGTAGTACGTTGTAAACTAGAGACTTAGAAAAATTAAAACAGAGCAAATATTCATCATTTCATCTATGTGAATTTCGAATCATTCTTACCACACATCTTTTATTTTATTTTGAAAGCAAATATGCTCTACTTATTTTTAAGTTTTTTTTTTTTGCAAGGTAGATGATGGTTGAATGGAAAATAAATATGCAAGGGGTGTGATACAAGTTACCTCAAGTGGGGGTCCTCTCCCAAGCGCGTTTTTGGTATAGGTCCGCGATAGGGGTTGAAACCCTAACGACGGATGTAGGCCATGAGGTTGGCCTAACCTTGTTGCAGCATGGCTTTGACATTGGAGGGTTGAGTGTCGATGTTGGGTTGCCTTTCAAGGGTTCCACGAGTGTGGTTGAGGAGAGTGTTGTCGATGTCGCTCATCCACACTTCAAGGTTTTAATAGGTTGGATGTATCTTGTTATTCCTCGGCTTAGGTAATGATGATCCTTGGCTACAAAGGAATGACGTACACTCAACATGTGTTGAGTGTGTTCCGTCATTCTTTGGCTAAGGTGTATCATACTATGTTGCCATAAAGGAATAACTTGTACTCCTCATGCATTGGGTGTGATCCGTCATTCCTTGGCTAAGATAATGATACCCTTTAGTCACAAAGGAGTGACATGTACCAGACATGTGTTGAGTACGATCTGCTATTCCTTAGCTAAGGTGTAACATACCTATAACCACAAAGGGATTATGTGCACTCAACATGGGTTGAGTGTCATCCATTGTTCCTTGGCTAAGGTATAAAATACCTTCTAGCCACATAGGAACAACTTACACCCAATATACATTGGATGTGATCTTGTCATTCCTTGGTTAAGGTGTATCATACCTTTTAGCCACAAAGGAATAACTTACACCCAATAATAGTGGCAATACCCTTGAGATTGAATGAGTGCTTAGAATAGTTGAGGGCGTAATGCTCTCACATATTCGTAGCAGCCCATTAGTTGCTCACGGAGTGTTTCCATGTCAAATCTCCGGCCTCGTATAGTTATGGTTGACCTTCGGACTTAATTTCTAGATAGATAGCAACCATCCTAATTTACTCCTTGGCCAAGAGATATTGAAATGGAATCCTCTTAGGGTTTCCAACAATCGAATCTTTGAATGCCTACATAGTTATTTTATTCCTGCAAACTTCCTCTTTGTGATAGAGAGGGATGGTTAGTCCCAATATTTGTACAAATGAATTTTCGGGTTAGGTATCTGAATCTTCATTTGTACGCACGAGGAAGAACAAGACCAAAGATGCATTGGGTCCAATTTCTAGTGTATTCATGAACAATGTATGAATCATTGCTAGCAGTGGGGCTTTATGGATAAATCAAGTTGAACATTTTCTATAGCTCCTACTCATAGCAATGCAAGAGATATAAATACACTATATGGATCCCTTCATCTTGTAAAATTCCTAACCATCATAGTTTTTTACAAGAGCAAATATTTATCATGTGGTTCATGGCAAGCAAGATTCACAATTTTATCCTCATGAACATTTTTAATTTCTTGCCTAGGAATTTGAAATTTAGTGATCCATGCATGAATGAGTTTTAAATCAAAGTTATGCACATCACTATTCCTAGGTTGCTACATACCAATTCAACCATTAAGTCATTCCATAAGCATTACCTAGGCAGAAAATGTCTAAGTCAATTTTAGCAATGCTTGAAATTCTAGGTACTTGTTTAAATTTATTCCCAAGTAAGGTGACATTTCTTTTTGAAGAATCAAAAAGAGTAATACCAGCACTTACTCTCGTGAGGATGCATAAGGGTTGAATGATGAGAAGGTGTAAACCTTCCTTACCAATATAAGCAAAAATCATTCAATCCTAATGCAATTCAGATGACGGAAAATTTTAAACTTTTAACTCAATTTGAAGAGCAGTCTTGGTTGAAGGTTATTGTGTGAGAAATTCACGGCCATGGATTTTGGTGTAGCTTTCATGTCTAATGTCTCCTGCCATGTTGAAGTTGGAGTTGAATGAGCTTCATCTTGGTCCTCCATTGGACAACTATCTTGAGCATTCCTCCATTATGAACTCAAAATAAGATCAATGGAGGGATATGCGCTTGATGGGGCCTTCCAACTCTTTACAATTTTTTTCTAGCTGCACTAAAGTCAAGAACAAACAAAACAACTCGAAAACAGGTTACATTAGCTAAAAAGCATGTTGTACCCTTTGCCAAATTGTTTTGCCCAACTTGAAACAACTTGACAATGCAATGAATAATCAAGGGAAATATTTTTTGGTTTGAATTAGGAAGATGAATTCAAGAGGTTATGCCCAAGGTTCATATCCAAATAAATTTATATCCTAATCCAAAATGTTAGTTTTATGAAGGTTGGAAATTTTACTTTCCAACATGCAAATGTGGAAATTCTAACATGCTAAATGCAAATACAAAGATTGATGGGAAATTCAAATATGCAATTGGGGAATTAAATATGAGATAACTACCAATTAACCTATTGGTAGGGACTCACTGAATTTTTGAAGTCCGATGAGTGGGACTTACCTCCGTCCTATTTAGTTTGATGATTTGTTGTCCAATCCTGGAGTTGAAGACGTGGAGAACCTCTCTTGATTGACATGCCAAATCTCCTTTGGCATGTTAGTTGGACATGTGGGCCACATGGTGGCCCTAGCCTCTCCGTCATCTTGATGAAGAGTTGTTGATGTAGTCATGGTTTTTCCCTCTTGGAGATACTCTCTTATGAACATGGTGAGGCTTGTCCTTCTTTAGGGGTGTCACTTTGACCTTCTTGATGTTATTTTGAGTTAACCCATACTTTGATCATGGATCAAACGTGTCCTAGAGCATGGTGACATGTGGACTCCACAATCAAACAAGAAACGCTTCATCCACAATGTCACTTGCCCTAGGTTGCATGGGCTTGGTCGAAGCGTAGGAATCCCAACAAGTGATTGTGGGATATCTTGGATCTTGAATGCTCTTTAAGTTTCTTGTCCTTGGCCAAAAAGCTTCATGTAAATGTTGTCTTGATTTCTTGTTTGGCCATGGACAAGATAATTCAACGTAGGCTAGTTAAACTTAAATCCCTTGAAATCCTCATAGCCTCCTTGATTACAAGGGTGATATTGATTCCACCCTTGACCTCCTGGTGAATGGTAGCCATTGGAGTTGTTGTTTGGAAGGAAGAATCTCCATGGGTCTTAGGGAAATGATTTCCTAAGTGGCCCATGTTGACATGGATTTTCACACATCATATGAATATCCATGACTTGGATAATTCCAAACATTTCTTCATTGGATTGATCTTCATGATACTTCAGTGGGAGGTGTAGTTCCATAGCCACCATGTCCACCTTCTAAGTGGTGTGCATGCCAAGCTAAGGGAACTAGAGCATTCTTCAATCCACCCCTTGAGTAGAGACCATATTCTCATCCATGATGAATGAGAATAGGACTCCTTCAGCTCCAGCATGAATGTGGTCATGAGTTGGTGATGCCAACCCATGACATGAGTGTTGGATGAAGAGTCAACTATCCACCCTATGGTGGAGGCAAACCAAGAAGAATTCTTAAGGCCTCCACCAAGCTTAGGGATGGATAACTTTGGTTCCTACTAGAAGCTGAAATTATTCCGCAAGAGGCAATGGTGTTGTCTAGCAGACATTGTTGAGGTACGCCATGAATCATCTTGCAGTTGAGCACTAGCGTCCTCGTTGGCCATCCCATGAAATGGGTTAGCCACACTACCCTATTTTAAGCATAAAAAGAGAAAACAAACAAGGGTAATCTTGTCTAATAACTACTATATCTATAGCTTAATAACAAGTCATAGCTATCCTTCACTTCCTTTGCCTTCCTCGGCAATGGGGCCAGAAATGCTTGTTGATAGTTACTAAGAAACACTAACAAATCATCCCCGGCAACGGCGCCAGAAATGCTTATTCACGTTCCTTGCGTCACAAATCATCTCTCGAAAGAGATGAGGTCCGCAAGTGCACAGAAACTATCGTGTAGCATTTCGCCCAAGAGTATTCCCAAGAGTATTGTATTTATCCCAAAGGAAGGCAATGGAGTAAAGTAAACACTACTCTTATGATTGTTGATGTCTCCTAAGATATACTAACAAATCATCCCCGACAACTGTGCCAGAAATGCTTGTTGATATTTCTTATGCACCATTAACTAAACATCTCCATCTGATGTGTCAGAAATGGTTGTTAATGGTTCTATTGGATCACAAAGTGAGTTCTGCAAGCGCACGGAGGTATCATTGTAGCATTTCCCCTTAAGAGTATTACCAAGAGTGTCATTTATTTGATCCCAAAGGAAGGCAGGGAAGAGATATAACAATCATAAAGTGGAAAGGGTAGAAAGGTCTAGGTAGGAATCTAGTAAGGATGGATAAAATACTAGTGGAGGTAGTGTGACACACACAAAAGCTTTCAAGTCTAAGGGGGGTAAGAGGATCCTAGAGGTTAGTTAAGGTTGAGAGTTATGGAGGTACTCCTACTATGCTCTATTGTACATATACATAGTCTAAACTAATTATTCATAAGCTAGATCAATAGTGAATACTTATGCTATGTGGTTCAACACATTGGGCACGGGCTTATCCCTAGCAATACTAGGGCGACTCTCACCAAGAGCCTATGGCATAGCCGAACGTGGAGGATTACAAAGGACAGATAGGGTTGTCACCACCTACTGCCTACCTCTTCAATCTGTGGGTCTACGAGACATCCAATGCTACTTAGCTATCCTAGCACCATGCTAGCATATTAAGTAATTACCTTAAGAGCCTAGGCACAATCCATCCTAAGGCAATGAATTGAATCATCATTGAACCAATGTTGATACACAACATAATTATCCATACTAACCTAGTTATGTTATAATTAACTAGAATATAGTGGGGGTCTATAGGTTCTATGATAATGAGATATGTTCACGATGAAACAGTCATAGAAGCTATACCTTCCACATACATGGACTCCACAATCAAACAAGAAACGCTTTGCCCAAGTATATGAAGTAGAGACTAAATATACTATCTTTATTATGCATAAAGTCACAAATACAAGAAAGAATACATGAGCCATGCCTTTCCCAATGTAGGATTGGGAAGAGAGAGGCTCCTTACTCCTTTCCCAATTTGGACTTGGGACTAGAGACTCTCCTCTCTACAACCTAACTCCTCTAAGACTATGGATGATAGTGTATACAATAGAGATGAAGCTCAAGTGGTGTGTGTTGAAGTGAGGGGTAGGGGGTCCTATTTATACTAGTGTTGAGGTCGGTTCCCGCCACCAAAAGCGCGCGAATCAGTCACCATTGACTCCAGGGAGCCGAGAGGAGCCAACACGTGGAGGCTGACTGAGTTTGGTGCAAAGACCAGGTCGGTCGACCCCCTGGTTCGGCCGACCTGGTCATTGCACTATTTCTCGTGTGCTTTCTCCAGGTGGCTGCCAGGTGGGTCCCATTGATGTATATGGGTGATACACCGTTGGATCTCCTCGGATACTTCTGTTTGTGGGTCATTTGATCCATGGGATGCCACGTGTCGTCGCCTGATTGGCTGGGATGATATTTTATAGGATTGGTCCCTCTACATTTCCTCATTTTTTGCATAAAATGCTGCATACACATATTTCTCCAAGTCCAAGTGGAATTGGGTTAGATAGAAAGGTGACGTGTGCAAGAAATGACAAATCCTTCACATAATTGAGTTAAATTGACGGATGAAATTGGTATATAACAGCCATCAACAAACTATCCCAAGCTTATCTTTTGCTCCTACCGAGCAAAGTCAAGACTTTAGGTTGATGATCAGGAGTTGCTACAATGTCTTATTTTTAAAAGTATCTAATGCACAACAAGATACTCTACCTAGTATTGCAGAAATTGGCTATAATACTCTATCTTTCTTAAGTTATCATGGGGCTTATGCTTTTTCATATTCATGAGTAGTTGAAAGGTAGAATAGCAAATGGAGCAAACATAGCCTAAAAATCAAGTTTCACTTAAATCCTGGAGAATTCAATTCAGATATTAAGTACCTCAAATTGATTCTCTCAATCACTCCTTTGTGGATAGTGGGAATATTTCCTAACCAAAGCATTGTGCCTCTATTATTCCTACTCATTGAATATGGATTGTATGTGGAGCTTGGTAAGGAAAGTAAGTAGGCATATTTGCATCACATATTTTGCTAAGTCAAAAGAGTAAGCCTTAGGAGAATTCAAATCAAAACTTTTTGATTCAAGACTAGTGCATGTGTGATGGAGTGGAAGTGGATGTGGATACTTGAGATAACTCCTTTTTGGTATAATATCTCTTTCTTTTGCAGGGATGAAACATGGCTACTTTTCTTCATGCTTATGATGTAAGCATGCCCTTTTTTTGTAGCCATGTCTTCTACTCTCTTTCTTTGCAGTGAATTTTGAAGAGAGTGCTAATCATGAATAACATGGAGTTTCTCTTTTTATTGTGGTATGGTGGATATGATGGACGTTTTGCTTACTTCTAGTGTAGAAGTATAGCATGTGAAAGTGAAGTCTTGAATTCAAAAAGAGTTGAATGATTTCTCACATAGGTCTATACTAGTTTGACTAGGCTCAATGTGAAGGCAAATAGCATATGCATAAGATTTTGTCTATGTATGAACATCATATGGCATTGGTAGGTATTTCCAATCAATTGAGAGAAACTTAAATCTTTTTAGAATTTCTCCGGAAATCTAAGTTTTACTTTCAAACTAGGACTAGCAGCCCTATTACCAATTCTAGTCTTGCAACAACCTAGAATTAGGTTAAGCTTTTGCTACCCACAACTTCCAAATTAAGGTAAAAGTATTTCAAACCAATGAAAGCAATATTCGTAGAGTAGCAAGTTGTAAACTAGAGACTTAGGAAAATAAAACAGAGCAACTATTCATCATTTCATCTATGTGAATTCTAAATCATTCTTTACCGCACATCTTTATTTGATGAAAGCAAATCTAACCTATTATATTTTTTATATTTTTTTAAATTCAAGGCGGATAATGGATGGATGGAAAATAAATATGCAAGGAATGTGATACATGTTACCTCAAGTGGGAGTCCTCCCCCAACTTGTTCTTCAACTATCTCCGTGATAAGGGTTGAACCCTTGATGACGGAAGTATGCTGCAAGATCGGCTTGTTGTTGTTGTAGCGCCGTGTTGAAGTTGGTGAATTGAGAATTCATATGTTGTTGCCAATCCTGGGTACCTTGAACATGCTCTTGGAGTGTGCTGTAGATGTCACCCATTCCCACTTCAAGTTCTCCCATACGTCTAGTGAGGTCCGTCATTCCTTGGCTATAGTCATGATGACTTCTAGCCGAAAAGGAACGACGTCCTCTCATGGACGTTGGTGGCAAGCTACTAGAGCTTGAAGTGGATAAGGGTGGATCCCTTTGCCATTCTTGCCAAGATGATCCCCTAGTCTCATACGTCGGAGGTTGAGTCCATCCGAGCGCATAACCCGTTGGGTTCTCTTCCTCTTGGTATTCATGGACCGGAGAGATTATCAGTGGCATGCCTGTGGTTGCAGCCCTCACACGATTCTTTGTTACCCTGCCAGAGACATTACTTCTTCTTGCTTCCTCAAGGGGAAGAAGATTAGTGGTTAGCCTCCAACATTTGTACAAATGAAAATCCGGGTTAGGTAAACGAATTTCATTGACAAAGTCGGGATAGAAAAATATCAAGGACCCATCTTGATCATGCTTAAGGGTATGTCCTTGCACTAAATAGTCTTCATCAATTAACTCTCTTTCAGTTTTAATATATTCAAATGAAGAGTATTTAAGTGCTCCTACCCTATCAGCAATATGAGTAATCAATGAAGTGCATTCAATTGGTCCTCATTTTGAAATGTAATCTAACCATTGTGTCATCATGGCTTTGACTGGAGCAACTTTTATCTTTTTAGTCATGGCAAACAAAATTTTCAATTCATCGTCTCACACAACCCTAACATCTCCCTTAGGGAACATAGTCATAGCCACCCATCTATGCATGAAGCGTAAGGTAGGGTTTTGGATGTGGCTATTCATAGGAGCCCTACATGTGATCTCACTAGTTAGCTCATGACAAAAACTTTGTTTGTTAAACTTAGGCAAATTGTCTAAATCTAGCAAACACCGTTTATGGAATCCTAGGATGCTACCTAATTCTTTCCATAGGATGTTGTATTCTTTTTGAAATAATCTAAAAGAAATACCATGAAATCCTATGCTTAGCATGCAAAGGAATTGGATAGTGAGAAGGCGTGAACCTTTCTCCTCTATATGAGCAAAGTCATCAAATCCTATTGCATGCCAAATGGAAAGAAATTTGGAGTCCATACCTATTTTGGAGATCAAATGTGGCTCGTAAGCCTTGGTGTGGCGGAACTCACGACCTTGGAGAAGCCTGCATGCTTGATCTTCAACTTCGCTCCGTATGTCGAGGTCGTTGTCATGAAAAAGTTGGTGTGGGTTGCTTCTCTCTTCCATGGGAGTGTCCTCACACACACTTCTCCTCCTTGGGCTTGTACCCATGGATGAGAGGCGTGCACTAGAACCTTCACCATGGCTTGAGCTTGCAGCCTCCTTCCTCTTTCTGAACAACCTCTTCATGTCTTTTTGAGTTCAACAAGCAAGAACAAAACAAGGCGAGAAAAATCCGAAAAGTAGCGATGTTTGGAAAACAAAACTCTCAACAAATTTTCTCCTCTTGAAAGCTTGAGTGTAAAATGCAAATGCAAACAAAAGAAAATCTTTTTGGGGGTGGATTTGAGCAAGAGTGTTGCAATGAAGGGCAAGAAAAACAAGGTGAGCTAGAGAATGACTTGGGGAGGTGTAAAATGAAGTGGTGTGTGAAGATAAGTGCTCCTTACGGCCACAATTTATAGGGTGCACCCTCCAACAGTCACTTGGGGTTCAAAATGTAGACGGAAGGGGAGCCAATTTGGCTCCACTCCCTGTTCGGCCGACCAGGGGGTTCGGCTGACCTGACAGGTGGCCCCCCTGGTTCCCCTATTGGCAAATGGCTCCCCAACGGCTATAAAGTTAGCACGTTGGTGAAATGTCACATGTTCAGCTCAGAAAAAATTGTTTTTCAAACAAAAACCCTTTTTTCAAATCCAATAAAAATTTTATTTTGAAAAGAAAGAAAGAAAAATGATAGTTGCAAATATAATATTTTCAACTTGCTAGGAAAAATCAAATATGCAATGGGAAAAATCCAAATGGGGTGGAAAAAGAAAGAAAGAAAAATAAAGTGGGACAACTACCAATTTAACCTATTGGCGTAGGTCTCACCACCGTCTGATGAGATGGACATTTCTCCGTCTTCATTTCACATCTGGGCCTGGAGGGATGGGCTCGGACGGCTTGTCTTGCTTCTTTCGCCATTCCTTCTTTGGAGGCTTGGTGGATTTGGGCCTTCGGGAAGGTCCAGACGATTTCGTCGCCTTTAGATATCGGCGTGGTCGAAATGACGGATTCTCCTCGTAGATTAATCTTCTCATGAATGCAATGAGTGAGTCCACCTTTGGAGGTGTGACTTCGACCTCTCTGATGTGTTTATCATTCGGCCCATACTTGATTCGAATCATGGAGCATTGTTCTGATTTGGCCAAAAGTTAAACCTTTCCTCCTTGCCATTGATATGGAAGTGGATTTCTCCAGCTCCCATGTCTATGTGAGCTTTTGCAGTGCTTAGGAATGGATGCCCAAGAATGAGTGGTGTATCTTTCTCAGTGTCCATGTCTAGCACCACAAAATCCACGGGTATGAAGCAGTTCCGGATCTTCAATGGGACGTCTTCAGCAATACCCGCTGGATAACAGACTGAAGAGTCACCCAGTTGTAGTTGCATTGGTGTTGGAGTCAGTTTTGTGAAGTTCAGCTGGTCGAACACAACCTTGGGCATCATACTAACACTTGCTCCCAGATCACAAAGTGCCTTGTCAAAGTGGTGAGCCCCAATTGAGCATGAAATGGTAGGACATTCGGGGTCCTTCTGCCAGTTGCTCTCTTGTACGGAAATCATGTTGACATTTTCCGTCGGGGGTTCTGGCTGGCCTGGCATCTTGCCATTCTCCATCGGAGGAATAGCAGCTGCCAGCTGAGCCAACTAAGTCTCGAGCATCTTGTTGAAGCTCAGTTGATTCTTGAAGGCTGAGGATAGTCCTTCCATCTTTGCATTGATATTCACTAGGGTCTTGTCATTAGCTGACAGCTTCTTGGACAGGGCATCATTGATCTTGAGCTGGCTAATAGCAAGTTCCCTCAAGTTGGGCTGATTTCCAGGGTTGCTATTGTCATTGTACCCTCATTGAAAGAATGGGCGTTGTTGACCCCACCCTTGACCTCCTGGACGATAGCCATTGTTGTTGTTGAAATTTCCTTTGTGGGCGAGGTACAGGGCATCCTCACGAGTTTTTGGGCAATCATTGCCCATATGACCCGTGTTTCCATAGACTTCACACGTGGTGTGAGAGTCTAGGGCATAGGCCTTGCCAGACACTTCACCACTGCCTTGTCCATCAATTTTATTCATTAGGAGGTCCAATTTTGCAGCGATCATGTCCACCTACTTCAAGGTGTGCATGCCTCGCTGTCGGGTATGGAGACGCTCATCGTTCCATCCCATGTTGGACACCATCTTCTCAATAAGATCTTTAGCGTTTGGCACCATCAATGAGAAGAAGGCTCCTCCAGCAGCAGCATCCAAATGGTCACGAGCTGATGGGCTCAGGACGTTATAGAAATTTTGAATAAGGAGCCAGTCATCCATCCCATGGTGTGGACAGGCTAGAATGTACTCCTGAAGCCTTTCCCATGCCTCCGGAATTGATTCCTTGGGCTCTTGCTGAAAGTTGGAAATCCTTCCACGTAGGGCATTGGTTTTGCCCAACGGGAAGAATTTGGTGAGGAATGTCGTAGAACACTTCTACCAAGTGTCTACAGCACTTCAGTTCACGTACAACCACTGTTTCGCTCTCCCAAGGAGAGAGAACGGGAACAGTCTCAGACGGACCGCATCCAGAGACACGTCCTTGATCTTAAAAGTGTTGCAGATCTCGAGGAATTGTTGCAGGTGAGCACTTGCATCCTCGTTAGCCTTCCCACAGAATGGGTTGGCTTGCACCATAGTGATAAGGCCAGTTTTGATCTCGAAATTCACATCTCCTATGTTAACAGTGGGCCCAATAGGCACATTGTTAGCAGAGGAAGCTGAGAACTCACGAAGGGTCTTCTGAGCCATTGGCGTTTGGATTGTTGGTACAGAGATGTTGGCTTGCCTTGCCGCTCAAATCTTCTGAGGAGTAACGACACGGGGTCAGTCTCTCAGAAGAGATTTGGGATCTTCAATAATGTTTTCCGGCTGGCAGAAACTAGACATACACAACCCTATTTCCACATTTAAAATGCAAAAACAAATAATGGTTATCCTACTAAAATCCTACCCAGGGTTCTATCCTATTCACTTAGTCATATTATATATCTATTTGCCTTCCCCGGCAACGGCGCCGGAAATGCTCGTTGATGGCTCCTAAGATATACTAACAAATCATCCCCGGCAAGGGCACCAGAAATGCTTGTTGGTATTTCTTATGCATCATTAACTAAACATCTCCAACTGATGTGTCATAAATGCTTGTTAATGGTTTTATTGGATCACAAACGAGTTCCGCAAGCGCACGGAGGTATCATTGTAGCATTTCCCCTTAAGAGTATTCCCAAGGATGTTATTTATTTGATCACAAAGGAAGGCAGGGAAGAGATATAACAATCATAAAGTGGAAAGGGTAGAAAGGTCTATGTAAGAATCTAGTAAGGATGGATAAAATAATAGTGGAGGTAGTGTGACACACACAAAAACTTTCAATTCTAAGGGGGATAAGAGGATCCTAGAGGTTAGTTAAGGTTGAGAGTTATGGAGGTACTCCTACTATGCTCTATTGTACATATACATAGTCTAAACTAATTATTCATAAGCTAGATCAATAGTGAATACTTATGCTATGTGGTTCAACACATCGGGCACGGGCTTACCCCTAGCAATACTAGGGCGACTCCTGCCAAGAGCCTGTGGCATAGCCGAACGTGGAGCATTACAAAGGACAAATAGGGCTGTCACCACCTACTGCCTACCTCTTCAATCCGTGGGTCTACGAGACATCCAATGCTACTTAGCTATCCTAGCACCATGCTAGCATATTAAGTAATTACCTTAAGAGCCTAGGCACAATCCATCCTAAGGCAATGAATTGAATCATCATTGAACCAATGTTGATACACAACATAATTATCCATACTAACCTAGTTATGTTATAATTAACTAAACTATAGTGGGGGTCTATAGGTTCTATGATAATGAGATATGTTCATGATGAAACAGTCATAGAAGCTATACCTTCCACATACATGGACTCCACAATCAAACAAGAAACGCTTTGCCCAAGTATATGTATAAGTAGAGACTAAATATACTATCTTTATTATGCATAAAGTCACAAATACAAGAAAGAATACATGAGCCATACCTTTCCCAATGTAGGATTGGGAAGAGAGAGGCCTTGTACTCCTTTCCCAATTTGGACTTGGGACTAGAGACTCTCCTCTCTACAACCTAACTCTTCTAAGACTATGGATGATAGTGTATACAATACAGATGAAGCTCAAGTGGTGTGTTTTGAAGTGAGGGGTAGGGGGTCCTATTTATACTAGTGTTGAGGTCGGTTACCGCCACCAAAAGCGCGTGAATCAGTCACCATTGACTCCAGGGAGTCAGGAGGAGCCAACACGTGGAGGCTGACTGAGTTTGGTGCAAAGACCAGGTCGGCCGACCCCCTAGTTCGACCGACCTGGTCATTGCACTGTTTCTCGTGTGCTTTCTCCAGGTGGCTGCCAAGTGGGTCCCATTTATGTATATGGGTGATACACCGTTGGATCTCCTCGGATACTTCTGTTTGTGGGCCATTTGATCCACGGGATGCCATGTGTCGTCGCCTGGTTGGCTGGGATGATATTTTATAGGATTGGTCCCTCTACATTTCCTCATTTTGTGCATAAAATGATGCATAGACATATTTCTCCAAGTCCAAGTGGAATTGGGTTAGATAGAAATGTGATGTGTGCAATAAATGACAAATCATTCACATAATTGAGTTAAATTGACAGATGAAATTGGTATATAACAGCCGTCAACAATGATCAAGCTATGGGACACTAATCAATTATCAAGACGGGGGTAAGTTGATAATAGGGGTAGTGTCACACACACCTAAGCAATCTACTCTAAGGGTAAGGTTGTCCTAGCGAGAGTTAGACTACGAGATGGAGCTACTCCTACTATGCTCTAATTACTAATATACATAGCCTAATGAAGTACACATGACTATGCTAATGGTGAATACTAGGGCTTAGTGGTCCAACATATCGGGCACGGGTTTACCCCTAGCAGTACTTGGCGACTCCCGCCAAGAGCCTGTGGCATAGCCGAACATGGAGGATTGCAAAGGACAGATAGGGTTGTCACCACCTACTGCCTACCTCTTCAATCCGTGGGTCTATGAGACATCCAACGTTACTCACTATCCTAACACCATGCTAGCATACTAAGTAAATACCTTAAGAATCATGACATCCTAAGGCAATGACTAACCTAAACATCGTTGAACCAATGTTGGATCCAAGCACTAACATATTCATATTAACATAATCATATTATTATCTAATTAGACTATAGTGGTTGTGTATGATGTTTATGATAACATGATAATGGCATTATGTCTAGATCATAACAACATCTACACCTAGCACATACATGGACTCCACAATCAAACAAGGAATGTTTTGCCCATGTATATAAATAAAGAGAGATTAATAATACTATTATTATAAAGCACAAAGTCACAAATACAAGAGAAGATACATGAGCCATACCTTTTCCAATTTGGACTTGGGACTAGAGGCTCCTCTCTACAACCTAACCCCCACTAAGAACTTGGAGAACTAATGTATACAAGAGAGTGAATGCTCAAGTGGTGTGTGTTGAAGTGAGGGGTGAGAGGTCCTATTTATAGTTTGGAGAAGGGTCGGTTCCCGCCGCCAAAAGCGTGCGAATCAGTCACCACTGACTTCTTCAAGTCGGGAGGAGCCAACATGTGGAAGTTGATCGAGTTTGGAGGAAAGACCAGGTTGGCCGACTAGGGGGGCCGGCCGACCTGGTAAGTCCTCCAAACGGTATGTGCTTTCTCTGGGTGACTTTCAAGTGGGTCCCATATCTTGATATGGGTGCTACACCATTGGATGGCCTCGGATACTTCTGTTTGTGTGCCATTTGATCCATGTGGTGCCACGTGTTGATGCTTGATTGGTTGGGATGATATTTTATAGAATTCATCCCCTTGTTTCACTTCAATTCTATATAAAATACCTGCATGCACTAATTTCTCTAAGGACAAGTGGAATAGGTTAAATAGAAAGGTGATGTGTGCAAGAAATGATATGTCCTTCACATAAATGAGTTATATTGACAGATGAAATTGGTATATAACAGCCGTCAACACTTGCATTGAAGATGAAGGAGTGGAGCTGTTTCCTGAAATTTTAGAAATAAACAATGGTGTTCCAACTCTTGATGTCGCTCCACAAACAGCACCAACAACCACTATTGCTGGTTCAGATCTTCTTCGAGCCACAAGTTCTTCGATATGTGATGAACATGAAGAAGAAGGAGCTTGTGAAGTGTATACTCCCCTCCACATCCTCAAAAGTCATCCTCCACAATAAATCACTGGAAGCTTGCACGAACGAGTCACACGGTCCATGTTTTGCGATCCAAACTCTCATGATCATTCTTCTTTTGTTGTTTCTTTTGAACCCAAACATATATCACATGCACTCACTAATGAATCTTGGATTAGTGCCATGCAAGAAGAGTTATAAAATTTTAAAAAAAAAAGTTTGGAAACTTGTACCTATACCTCAAGGTCACACTTTAATTGGAACTAAATGGGTGTTTAAAAATAAACAAAGTGGGGATGGGGTTGTGATTAGGAATAAGGTTAGGTTGGTTGCTCAAGGTTTCCCACAATTTGAAGGTATAGATTCTGATGAAACTTTTGCTCTCTTTGCTAGATTAGAAGTCATTAGAATTTTGTTACCATTTGCTGCATCTAAAAGTTTCAAGTTATATCAAATGAATGTTAAAAGTGAGTTTTTTAATGGCTACATGGATGAGCATGCTTATGTCAAGCAACCACCATGTTTTGAAAATCCAAATTTTCCTAATCATGTTTACAAACTGTCCAAAGCCTTGTACGATATCAAAAAAGCCCCTAGAGCATGGTATGATAGGTTAAAAACATTCTTACTTGAAAAGGAGTTTACCATGGGCAAGGTTGACAAAACTCTTTTTGTGCTTATGTGTGGCAATGACTCATTATTCGTTCAAATGTATGTGGATGATATTATTTTTGATTGTGCTGCTCATGATCTTGTGTCCAAGTTTTCAACTATGATGAGTTCAGAATTTTATATGAGTATTATGGGAAAACTCACATACTTTTTGGGACCGCTAATCAAGCAAGCTAAGGAGGGAACCTTTGTGCATCAAACGAAGTATACAAAAGATCTCTTTAAGCGATTCAACGTAAACAAAAGCAAGCCTTTTCGGACACCAATGGGAACAACAGCAACACTTGAACTTGATGAATATGGTGAACCCATGGATCAAAAAGAATATCGAAGCATGATCGGGTCACTTGTACCTCACGGCATCAAGACGGAACATATAATTTAGCGTATGTCTTTGTGCACAATTTCAAGCTTCCCCATGTGCTTCACATCGTCAAGCCGTCAAATAAATTCTCAGGTACTTACATGGAACTCAAAAATTTGGCATTTTTCTTCTTTCTTCCTCAACCGTTACTTTGAAAGCTTTTTCGGATGCTGATTTTAGGGGTTATAGGATTGATAGGAAAAGTACTTCGGGTACTTATAATTTTCTTGGTAAGTCACTTGTTGCTTGGTCCTCTAGAATACAAAGTTCAGTTGCGCAATCCATGGCTGAATCTGAATACGTAGCTGTTGCTAGCGCTTGCTCACAAATTCTTTGGATTGTTGAAACACTTAAGGACTATAGGGTTGATCTAGATAGTGTTCCGCTATTTTGTGATAATACTGGTGCCATTTGCATTGCAAAAACCGCGTGCAACATTCTAGAACAATGTACATTGATATTAAGTATCACTTTCTCCGTGATAATGTTGAAAAAGGCAACATTGTGCTTCACCATGTAGATACCAAACAATAAGTGGCTGATATTTTTACAAAACCTTTGGATTTCACTCGTTTTTGTTTCATTCATAGTGAAATAGGGGTTATGCATCCTCATGGCTTAAATTGAGGGGTAGCTTTTTTAAAACTTGAGAAGTCTATGTGTGAATCTGATTTGAAAATAATATGAGCATAATATTTCATACATATATGACTTTGTGATTCCTTTTACAACTGAAAGTTCTTACTACATTACTCGTGTTATAAATTTTATTGTTTTTTCCATGACTAGTAATTGGAATAATTACTTACACTAAATCTGATCATGATCGAACTTTCTTGCTGTTTTGAACTTGTTGCATGCTCATAAGTGCTTTTAATAATAAAAATTTAATCAATCAAATATCCACAGGTTGAGCTTTTATGATCAAATAAAAAAATAAGAAAAGATCAAGAGAATATGCATGCATCTCACTTCTTCTTTTGAGATTGCTTATCATTGCACTTAGATATTAACTTGGAAGAAGTTGTGTATGACTAAAACCATGTCATTAAGCTTGTGATTGTCAAATGACATAGGCTTGGCTTGGTTGGTTAGAATAAGGCTAATGCGACATATAATCTCTTGTAAATATCATATGATCCAAATTTGAGCTTTAAAAATAATAAAAATGCAGCAACATCTGACATGCTTTTAGGTCTTGAAATAGTTAAGTTTTTGATATCATGACTTGTTTAAATTGAAAAATTACATTTGATCTCGAACATGGCTTAAACTACTTTATGTATCTCATTGATGTGATAGTGTAAGTTACTTGATAGTATAACTTGGATGAACTTTGTTTTATATGTGTATGATATAATATGCTCACAAAAAATTAAATTTATGTTTTGAACCTTGCTTAATACATTATCAAAGAGGGAGAAATATGTCACACATTACACATTCACAAGTGTTTTACACGTTCTTCTCAAAGGAAGAATTTGTTTTTAAAATTTCTTTCTCATTTGATTTTTAAAAAGGGGGAGAAAATTGTTTTCAAAACTTTTCATATGAATAAGGCAATGTTCGGATTATAAGTGGTGTTGCCAATGTATTCAGCAAGGAGTAGATTGTGAGACCTATGTGTGCTGAATACATTGGTAATTTAAATAAAAGAGAGAGTTCGCACGCAAAGTTCTGAGTATTGCTGAAAAGCTCACTTCGGAATGTCCGAACTTGTGGGAATCCATTTTGCACTGTCCAAACTTCATGGCATGTGACTTGCACGTGTTTTCTCGCTTCAGATTGTCCGAACTTTTCTCACGTGACTTGCACATGTTCGACACTTAGGATTATCCAAACTTTTAGCTTGAAGAGAAATGAACGCAAGGGATGTCAAACGACCGAGGCCGATCTTTACAAATGTTTTTTTAGGAGTAATGTTACCCTCAATAGTTTAGGATTGTCCGAACCTTCTCAATGCATACCGGGAGTAACAATTATTGTGCAAAATTTCCATATTGAATTCGGTTGCTCTGTTTTGCTCTGTTTAACTTGCAATGTTTCGAACTTGCTTTTGGCTTATGGGAAGGTTTGCTTAGTATTCATTTACAAAGTTTTTTATGTGTTATGGCTGATTATGGTGGTTAAACATTGCTATAGTTTGCAACATGCTTATGAGACGTGCTCACGTAAGGTGTTGTGTTTTTCGACTAAAGAAAGCAAAGTCGAGGACTTGGGCTCGCAAAGTTTGGTTGTTTGTTCATGTGCAGGTGTTGCTTGAAGCCAAGACATGGCTGATGAGGGATCCATTGAACTAGTCTTAGGGAGAAGATGAGGTTCAACAACCAAGTTCGGGAGGAATTGTTGTTGAGTTGATCGGGAGGTCACGCAAGATGTTTGAGTCAAGAACAATGCATATGAAGGTATCGTGGACGTTGTTGGAAGGTGTTTGCACATGTGTAAGGAGTGCATGGACGTGGGAACATGGTTTCAAGATGTGATGTAGAGATATGTATGTGAAGATGTGGCAAAAATAGTCCAACCGACTTGATTATGGACTCAGGCTGCGGCTGAGTCGGTTATGGCTCAAATATAGAAAGATTGGAGTTGGTTTTAGTTTGATTTCGTGTTGGAAACAAAGTAGAGTTATTTTATGAATGTGGGATACGTTCCTAAGGTGTTTTGAAGTCTTAAGATTGCTTCTATATGTGAATAGAAGAGTCTTAAGCAGGTTCTTATGATAAGTTTGAGTTAGAGTCCAAGTAGGATTAAAGTTCTAGTTTGGATTTGGTTGGCCTTAGGGATGGTTATATAAGCAAGAGAGGCCAAAGCTTGTGGCAAGACGGCTTTATGTTGTTCCTCTTGTATTTTGATCAATAAAATTCGTAGTTTAGAGGAGCTTTTGTATCTTGTTCGTCCGACTTGTTTTCGTCAAGTCTTTCTCATTGAGTTTCTGAACAACATGACGTTGCCTCGGTATTTCGATCATAACTCGCGTTTTACAGATCCAATTAACGTAATTCGTTTTGGGTTGTCTTCACAACTTGATTCTCTATCATCTGTGAAAATTTCACAGTTATTAGATTTGTGGTTTTTGATCTACACGAGTTTCTTAGTAGCGTTGCTGATCTGTTTTTAGATCAGGTAGAACGGATTGGTCTTTGTCTAGTCTTTTGATCATATTTGAAGTTCTACTTAGTGTTTTCATGTTATTCTTGTTGTAGTTCCGTGACTTGATTCTCTATAATCTACACTTGTTTTTGTCAAGGTTGGACACGTTGAAAACAGATTACACACACAGTTTCTTAACAAATTGATTTTCGTCTGAGGGGTTTTCATAGCTTCCGCTCAAAAGTTTTTAATCTACCATTCACCCTCTCTCTAGTAGCTTTCCACGTGCTCTTCGATCCTAAAACTTGTTTGTCATTAATCGTTCGAAAATGCACATGGGGTGCCTAGATGCACTTAGAGTTACCTTTAAACCTTGTTGAATTGTTGGGTGCAGATCCACCAGACTTGCAACACTTTCTGATATAAAGTTGTGTGTCGAACCCGAATTAATGAGATCAATGAGTTGTTTTCCCCCAATCCTCACTGGGTTACGCATAGAGTCCCTATGTTTGATTCATGTTGTAAGACCTATGTGTGCTGAATACATTGGCTTGTAGTGAATACACTTGCTTTGACGATAAAAGTTTTGAATATCACCAAAACACCTTTTTATTAAGGTCCTGCTAGTTTTGTAAGCTCCGGCGGGAGCTTGGTTATACTAGTTTAGGTAAGTTCCGGTGCTAGGTTCTACTAGCTTTTGTTAGCTGCGGCTCAAGGTCCGGGTTGCTCTGGCAAGGTCCGGAACTTGACCGCTATACTTCTGCTTTTCATTTTCAATGTTTCGTACTTGCTTTATATCTCTGGAAAGATTGCTTAGTATTCATTTGCTAAGTCTTTGGTGCGTTTTTGGTTGACATGGATGATATAGTGTTACTGTGGTTTTGCAACATGCTTATGTGAGGTTCTCACGTAAGGTGTTGTGTTCAGAACTAACTTGAGTCATGTCGAGGACTTGGGCTCGTATGGATTGGTTGTTTATTCATGTGCAGGTGTTGCTTGAGTTCAAGACATGGCTGGTGACGGGATCCATTGGACTAGTCTCAGGGAGGAGATGAGGTTCCAACAACCAAATTCAGGAGGAATTGTGGTTGAGCTGATCAGGAGGTTGTACAACATGATTGAATCAAGAACAATGCATGTGAAGGTATCGTGGACGTCATTGGAAGATGTTTGCACCAGTGCAAGGAGTGCATGGACGTGGCTACATGGTTCCGAGACGTGATGAAGAGATGTGGACATAAAGAGCTGGTCGAAAAGGTCCAACTGACTAGGTTATGGACTCAGGCTGCGGCTGAGTCGGGTTTGACTCAAATATGAAAAGATTTGAGTTGGTTATGATAGAATTTCGTGTGGGTCACGAATTTGAGTTGTTTAGGAATGTGGGATACGTTCCTAAGGTGTTTGGAAGTCTTAATATTGCTTCTATCTGTGTATAGAAGAATCCTAAGTAGTTATGGAAAGTTACGATTCATGAACAGAGTAGGATTAGGTTCTTGATTTGAGTTGAGTTGGCTTTCGAGCTGGTTATATAAGCAAGGGAGCCCAGAGCTTATAGTGCATGACTTTGGGGCTGTTCCTCTTATGTTCTATTGAATAAAATTCATAGTTTGAAGGAACTTTTGTGCCTTGTTCGTCCGACTTGTTCCAGACAAGTTTTATTCATCGAGTTTCTGGACAGCACTACCATTTGTCGGTGGTTTTATCATAACTCGAGTTTTACAGATCAAATTGATGTGATTCTTTTCGGGTTGTCTTCACAACTTGATTATATATCATCTCTCAAAATTTAATGGTCATTGGATTTGTAGTTTTTGATCTACACGAGTTTCTTTGCAGCATTTCAGAACTGTTTTTCTCGGGTAGGACAGATTGACCTTTGTTTGATCTTTCGATCATAACTTGAGTTTTTCTCAACGGATTTGAGTGATTCTTGTTGTGTTGTCTTCGTGACTTGATTATATCTGATATCTATCACTTTTATCATGGTGAAACACGTTTAGATTAGTTTCACACACGATTTCTTTAACAAATCATTTTTCTGCCGAAGGGGTTGAGGTTTAATTGTTTCCGCTGCGTAAGATTTTTAAATCTATCATTCACCCTCTCCTCTGGTAGATTTTCACGTGCTCTTCGATCCTACAATTGGTATCAGAGTCACGGTGCTCTAATCTTTGTGATTTGCGCGTGTTTTTGACTAATCATCATGGAGAAGTACCCTGCCAAACCTTGTGTGTTCGCTGGTATTGATTTTCAGGTTTGGAAGGCACACATGGAGGCTTTCATCCAGGCACAAGGCTTTGAAATATAGGAGAAGGTATACAAGCCTTACGAAGTGCCATCAAACAATCAAGTTACATCTACAAATCTGAGAGATGTCAATAACAACAACAAGGCTCGGAACTTGATCATACAAGGATTAACACAAAGCGACTTCGACCGTGTTGCACACCTCCGATTTGCATACGATGTGTGGAAAGCACTTTGTGACTACCACAAAGGATCCAACACGATTAAAGAGGTAAGCAAGACATGTTCAAGAAAGAATAAATGTGCCTCGAGATGCAACCCGATGAGTCTTTTGATGACCTTTTTGCTCGCTTTAATAAGATTCTCAGCAACTTGCGTAGTGTCAATGTTAATTTTTTAGATGCTGAAAATGCTAGGCAATTGCTAAGTGCATTAGATATATCAATTTGGGAGATGAAAGTCACATCTATTCGTGAATCTACTGTCATGAGTTCACTTACTTTAGATGTGCTATATTCCAAGTTAAAAACTCATGAAATTGACATAATCTCACACAAGAACCCCAACAAGTCTATTGCCTTTGTTTCTCAACGTGACATGCCTAGTTCTGGTCGAACATCATCTTGTGGTACACTTGCTTTGCTGTCCCCTCTAACCCTTGAACAAATTGAGGAGTTTCCAGAGGAGGAGCTAGCGCTCATCTCTACCCGGTTCTCAAAAGCATTGCAAAATGTGAGTACTAGAAGGAGAGGAAGCTCCGAACCTCGACGATGCTCTGAATGTTGTAAGACAGGACATTTTCGTTCAGATTGTCCTAACCTTTCAGGTCCTACTTCCTGGGATGAAAAGAAAACAAGAATGGAACACTCCTCTGCAAAAGATACGAAGAAAAAGAAGGGTTTTACAGGACGTCAATTAGTTAGCAGTTTTATCTCAGCACTCCAGGAACTTGGCTCAAGCGACGTGGACATTGGAAGTGATGAAGATGAAGATGATTTGGCAAACTTGTGCTTCATGGCGGGCAAGTCAAGATCAAGTATGGAGGAGGCAGAACACAACAGTGACAATGAAGAGGTATGTCCTACTTGCGAAGAAATGTGTGATGCTATTTCTCGTGCCACTGCTATTGTTAAGAAAAAGGACAAAAAGCTTAGGGGCAATGCTGTTAAAATTGAGTCACTAGAATCTGAAATTAATCGTTTGAAATACTTGATTTCTAGTGATGATTCTTGTTCCTTATGTGACTTAATATATGAACAATTGTCCTCTCTAAGAAGTGCACATACCTCCACACTTGATAAACTTGAACTTGAAATTGAAAAAAACAAAAAGCTTGCTGCACTTAATATTGGAAACTTAAAAGATGCTTCTTGTTCTACAATTGATTTGCATTGTTCTAGTTGTGATGATCTTGATACGAAACTGCAAGATGCTATGAATGAAATCTCTATATTGAACAATGCTTTACGTTGTCATGCAGTTAAATATTGTTCCAATTGTAAATTAAAAGGAAAAACTTCATGTGAAAATTGCCTTGATCTGTCCAATAAACTTGATAACATGCATAAGACATTTGATCGGTTTTGCAATGGGAATAAGAACCTAAACTTGCTGTTGAATACATCCAAGTCTTGCAATGATAAAACTGGTTTAGGTTTTGATTCTCATGCTCATGCCAAGGCAGATCCACCTAAAAGTATAAAGTCATTAGGAAGTGGTTTGATTCAAATAGTTCCTAAACAAAAAGAAGTGGTTTTCAAATCTGCGGGAGTATTGCCTCATTCGGTTTCAAATAAAAATGTTGTTTGCTCATCTAGACATGAACACAAAGTTAAATTTCATTGTACCTACTATGGTAGAGATGGTCATTTCATAGATTTTTGTTATAGACTAGCTAAACAACAGAAAAGGGAAAGAATGGTTGCTAGATCTCATAACTTTCATGCAAAATTTGCTGCACATATTGAACGGAATGTACAACCTGCTGTTTCGAGTCAAAAACATTCAAAGTTTACCTCTGGACCTTCTGTTTTTGCCTCCGGAGCTACTGATTTTTGTGCTATACAAGTAACACCTTATAGGTCAGTAGTTAAGAATAAAAAATCTCAAACCTTGACTCATAAACCTGCTATTTTGTCTCAGCTTTTGCGTGATTTTCCTGCTGCACATCGCGTGACTCAGTACTGGATTCCTAAATGCCTTTTGACTAACCCCAGTATTGAGTCATCGACATATTGTGCTTCTATATAGGTTACACGTTTGAGGAAGGAGAACATTTGGATTGTGGATTCAAGTTGCTCACGCCACATGACCGGTAATGAAGATTGGTTCTCCTCCCTCTCTTTTGTGTCATGTGTAGAGAATGTTACTTTTGCCGATAATTCTTCAACTCTTATAATTGCTAAGGGTTCGGTTAGAGTAAATGATCACTACACTTTGAAGGATGTGGAACTTGTCAAAAATTTGAAATACAACTTGCTTTCTGTTTCACAATTGCTAGATGAAAATTTAGAAATTATTTTCAATAAAAACTGCTGCAAAGTTGTAAGTTCAAATAGTGAGCTTATTTTTAACATGTCTCGGTTTGGAAGAGTTTTTAAAGTTGATTTTGATATGTCTTCCTCTAAGCATAAGTGTCTAGTTGCTAATGATTCAAAGGACCTATATTTTTGGCATCATAGACTTGGTCACATAGGCTTTGATCACCTAACGTGTGTTAGTGCTCTTGATCGCATACGTGGGCTGCCTAAGCTTAAAGGGGACAAAGAAATTGTGTGCTCTTGTTGTAGACATGCTAAGATGGTTGCAGGTTCACATACTCCTCTCACAATGATCATGACAACTGAACCATGTCAACTTTTGCATCTTGACACCGTAGGACCGTCACGTGTTCAATCCTTCGAAGGTAAATGATATGTACTTTTGATTGTTGATGATTATTCTAGATACTCTTGGGTTTACTTTATGGCGTCTAAGAATGAAGTTTTTAGTAACTTTAGAACTTTATTTCTTAGATTATCAATTGATTACCCAGGATCTTTAAAAGCAATTAGAAGTGATAATGGAACTAAATTTAAAAATCAATCTTTTGTTGATCACTTTTGTGCTGAAAATAGAATAGATCATCAATTTTCTTCACCATATGTACCTCAACAAAACGGTGTTATAGAAAGAAAGAACAGAACCTTAGTTGAGATGGCTAGGACTATGCTTGATGAATATCAAACTCCTAGGAAATTTTGGGTTGATGCGTTAGCAACCGCTTGTTATGTCTCAAATCGTGTTTTTCTTGCGTGCTAAGCTAGGTAAAACACCATATGAGCTCCGGTTTGGACATATGACTAGTGTACACACTTTCGGGTCTTTGGTTGCAAATGCTTTGTTAAGAAACATGGTAATCTTGATAAATTTGAACCTATATCCATTGATGGCATGTTTTTTGGTTATTCATCTCATACTAGAGGCTACCGTGTGCTTTTACTTGACACTAACAAAATTGTGGAGACTTATGAAGTGTCTTTTGATGAAGCTAGCCCAGGTACTAGCTCAAACATTACAGGTCCAGATCCATATCGGCAGGGGGGAGCATTTTCGTTGAAGATGAGGAAGAATTGGAGCTGCTGCCCGAAAATTCAGCAGCTAAAGGCTTTGGTTCAGCTCCGGATGTTAATTCTCAACCAGCACCGATAACCATCAATGCTGATTCAAATCATCCTCAATTCACAAGCTCATCGATTTGTGATGAACATGAAGAAGAAGAAGCTTGTGAGACATCTGTTCCCCTACGGTTTTACAAAGATCATCCTCCACAACAGATGATTGGAAGCTTGCACGAACGAGTCACACGGTCCAGGTTTTGCGATCCAAACTCTTATGCTCATTCTGCTTTTGTTGCTTTTTTTGAACCCAAAGATATATCATACGCACTCACTAATGAATCTTGGATTATTGCCATGCAAGAAGAGTTAGAAAATTTTGAAAGAAATAATGTTTGGAAACTTGTACCTTCGCCTCAAGGTCACACTTTAATTGGAACTAAATGGGTATTTAAAAATAAACAAGGTGAGGATGGGGTTGTGTTTAGGAATAAGGCTAGGTTGGTTGCTCAAGGTTTCACTCAAGTTGAAGGTCTAGATTTTGATGAAACTTTTGCTCCTGTTGCTAGATTAGAAGCCATAAGAATTTTGTTAGCTTTTGCTGCATCTATTGGTTTTAAACTATATCAAATGGATGTTAAAAGTGCTTTTCTTAATGGCTACATAGATGAGGAGGTTTATGTGAAACAACCACCGGGTTTGAAAATCCAGATTTTCCTAATCATGTTTACAAACTGTCCAAAGCCTTGTACGGTCTCAAACAAGCCCCTAGAGCATGGTATGATAGGTTAAAAACATTCTTACTTGAAAAAGGGTTTACCATGGGCAAGGTTGATAAAACTCTTTTTGTGCTTAAGCATAGCAATGACTCATTATTCGTTCAAGTGTATGTGGATGATATTATCTTTGGTTGTGCTTCTCATGATCTTGTGTCCAAGTTTTCAGCAATGATGAGTTCCGAATTTGAAATGAGTATGATGGGTGAACTCACTTACTTTTTGGGGCTGCAAATCAAGCAAACAAAAGAGGGTACCTTTGTGCATCAAACGAAGTATACAAAAGATCTCCTAAGGCGCTTCAACATGGACAAAAGCAAGCCTCTTCGGACACCAATGGGAACAGCAACAACACTTGGACTTGATGAAGATGGTGAACCCGTGGATCAAAAAGAATATAGACGCACGATCGGATCACTTTTGTACCTCACAGCATCAAGACCAGACATACAATTCAGCGTATGTCTTTGTGCACAGTTTCAAGCCTCCCCACGTGTTTCACATCGTCTAGCCGTCAAAAGGATTCTCAGGTACTTACATGGAACTCAAGAATTTGGAATTGTTCTTCCTTCTTCCTCAACCCTTTCTTTGAAAGCTTTTTCAGATGCTGATTTTGGGGGTTGTAGGATTGATAGAAAAAGTACTTCCGGTGCTTGTCATTTTCTTGATAATTCTCTTGTTGCTTGGTCCTCTAGAAAACAAAATTCAGTTGCACAATCCACAGCCGAATATGAATATGTAGCTGCTGCTAGTGCTTGCTCACAAATTCTTTGGATTGTTCAAACACTTAAGGACTATGGGGTTGATCTAGATAGTGTTCCACTGTTCTGTGATAACACTAGTGCCATTTGCATTGCTAAAAACCCCGTGCAACATTCTAGAACTAAGCACATTGACATTAGGTATCACTTTCTCTGAGATAATGTTGAAAAAAGAAACATTGTGCTTCACCATGTAGATACCGAACAACAATTGGCTGACATTTTTACAAAACCTTTGGATTTGACTCGTTTTTGTTACATTCGTAGTGAAATAGGGGTTATGCATCCTCATGGCTTAAATTGAGGGGGAGTTTTGAAACTTGGGAAGTCTATGTGTGAATCTGAAATTAAAATAATATGAGCATAATATTTCATACATATATGACTTTGTGATTCCTTTTACATGCTGAAAGTTCTTACTACATTACTTGTGTTATACATTTTGTAGTTTTTGCCATGTCTAGTAATTGGAATAATTACTTACACTAAAACTGGTCATGATCGAACTTTCTTGCTGTTTTGAACTTGTTACATGTTCACAAGTGCTTTTAATCATTAAGAATTAATCAAGTAATCAACTCACATGTTGAGTTTTTATGAACAAATATAAATTGAGAAAAGATCAAGAGAATATGCATGCATTGCACTTCTTCTTTTGAGATAGCTTATCATTGCACTTAGATATGAACTTGAAAGAAGTTGTGTATGACTAAAATCATGTCCTTAAGCTTCTGATTGTCAAATGACATAGGTTTGACTTGGTTGGTTAGAATAAGGCAGATGCGCATATAATATCTTGCAAATATCATATGATCTAAATTTATGCTTTGAAAAATAGTAAAATGCATAAACTGGTGTCATGATTTCAGGTTTTGAAATAGTTAAGTTTGTGAGATCATGACTTACTTAAATTGAAAATTACATTTGATCTCTAGCATGGTTTACACTACTTTATGTATTTTATTGATGTGATAATGTAAGGTACTTGATAGTATGACTTGGATGAGCTTTGTTTATATGTATATGTTATAATATACTCATAACAACTAAAGTTGGAGAGATAATTTGTTTATATGCTCATGACTTGCTGAATACATTATCAAAGGGGGAGAGATAAGCATTAAGAGAAAGAGAATATGTGCATAAGGAGAGATAATAAAGGGGGAGAGATAATATGGGATAATTTTTGGATTTTCTTCTCATTTTACTTTTGATTTACAAAGGGGGAGAAATTGCCTTCAAAACTTTTATGTGAATAAGCCAATGTTCGAATTTTAAATGGTGTTGCCAATGCATTCATCAAGGGGGAGATTGTAAGACCTATGTGTGCTGAATACATTGGCTTGTAGTGAATACACTTGCTTTGACGATAAAAGTTTTGAATATCACCAAAATACCTTTTTATTAAGGTCATGCTAGTTTTGTAAGCTCCGGCGAGATCTTGGTTATACTAGTTTTGGTAAGTTCCAGCGTTAGGTTCTACTAGCTTTTGTTAGCTCCGGCTCAAGGTCCGGGTTGCTCTGGCAAGGTCCAGAACTTGACCGCAATACTTCTGTTTTTCATTTGCAACGTTTTATACTTGCTTTACATCTCTGGAAAAGATTGCTTATTCATTTGCTAAGTCTTTGGTGCGTTTTTGGTTGACATGGATGGTATAGTGTTACTGTGGTTTTGCAACATGCTTATGTGAGGTTCTCACATAAGGTGTTGTGTTTGGAACTAACTTGAGTCAAGGCGAGGACTTGGACTCGTATGGATTGGTTGTTTATTCATGTGCAGGTGTTGCTTGAGTTTAAGACATGGCTGGTGACGGGATCCATTGGACTAGTCTCAGGGAGAGTTCTAACAACCAAATTCAGGAGGAATTATGGTTGAGCTGATCAGGAGGTTGCGCAACATGATTGAATCAAGAATAATGCATGTGAAGGTATCGTGGACATCATTGGAAGATGTTTGCACGTGTGCAAGGAGTGCATGGATGTGGCTACATGGTTCCGAGACGTGATGAAGAGATGTGGACGTAAAGAGTTGGTCGGAAAGGTCCAACCGACTAGGTTATGGACTCAAGCTACGGCTGAGTCGGGTTTGACTCAAATATGGAAAGATTTGAGTTGGTTATAATAGGATTTCGTGTGAGTCACAAATTTGAGTTGTTTAGGAATGTGGGATACGTTCATAAGGTGTTTGGCAGTCTTAAGATTGCTTCTATCTACATATAGAAGAATCCTAAGCAGTTATGAAAAGTTACGATTCGTGAACAGAGTAGGATTAGGTTCCTGATCTGAGTTGAGTTGGCTTTCGAGCTGGTTATATAAGCAAGGGAGCCCAGAACTCGTGGTGCACGACTTTGGGGCTGTTCCTATTGTGTTCTCTTGAATAAAATTCGTAGTTTGAAGGAACTTTTGTGCCTTGTTCATCCGACTTGTTCCAGACAAGTTTTATTCGTCGAGTTTCTGGACAGCACTACTTTTCGTTGGTGGTTTTTATCATAACTCGAGTTTTATAGATCCAATTGACGTGATTCTTTTTGGGTTGTCTTAAAACTTGATTATCTATCATTTGTCAAAATTTCATGGTCATTGGATTTGTGGTTTTTGATCTACACGAGTTTCTTTGCAGCATTTCAGAACTATTTTTCTCGGGTAGGACAAATCGACTTTTGTTTGATCTTTCGATCATAACTTGAGTTTTTCTCAACGGATTTGAGTGATTCTTGTTGTGTTGTCTTCATGACTTGATTCTCTCTGATATCTATCACTTTTGTCACGGTAAAACATGTTTAGATTAGTCTCACACACGATTTCTTTAACAGATCGTTTTTCTGCCGAAGGGGTTGAGGTTTAATTGTTTCCGCTGCGTAAGATTTTTAAATCTACCATTCACCCCCCCTGGGGTAGCTTTTCACGTGCTCTTCGATCCTACACATGTGATAGCTTACAAGGAGATTTTTGGTGTCTCCTCATAATCATCAAGCTCATACTGATTGCCTCCTCCCCTATGATCGAGCACGATGCGAAACAACATGGGGCATAGTTTTTTGTGTTCCAGTGAGAACTTCTCATCGCAATTGTAGCAGAGCCCTTTGGCTCACCGTTCAGACAGCTCCTTGCGTGATAAGAACTTGAGAACGTGTCGGGTAGTTCCTGCACCTGCTATTTGACCTGTGGTGACAGATGTTTCCGTTGTGTTTCTGCTCGGTATGGGGGAATGGAACAGATGTGACATGTAATCTTGAGTAAAGGAGCTACATGACTCGTAAGCTCGGGCGAGACTCATGGCCTTTCCCAGGCTTGTTGGTCGCTATAGTTCTACGCTCGTTCGGAGTGGCTGATGCAACCCTGCTGTAAACAAATACATTGAGTTTTTGTCCCATATTGAATCACATCGACAAAGAAGTTGCATGGACTGTTCTTAGTATTCTGCGACCGGACCAGATTGGCTCAATTTTGTGAGTTCATCCAAGGCGTGGGTCCGCAGTGGTGGTTCGAAACGTTGATTTACCAAAGCTTCGAATTGAGACCAACCAGATTCGCCATGATAACCGGCAAGACTGCAATACCATAGGTTGGTGGTGCCTTCAAGGTGGAGTGTGGCATACCATACTTTATCATCTTCCAAGATTGCTGCCCTTGGAAGAATTGTTGGCACTTATTTAGCCAATGAAGAGGATCGATTGAGCCATCATAAACTGGGAAACTGATTCGGTGAAGCTGCTGTGGAAAATAGCATCCCTGTTGGATGTCACCTGGACGCTGATGATTATTACGTTGATCAAAGACCATGGCCAGGGTCATCACGCCACCACCCTTGCCGCCACTCACTGTCTTTGGAGGTTTCAATGGTGGGTTACTGTCATCCTTGTCAACTTTTATCATCGTATTTGAAGTTGCTGGAGTGCTCTATGCGCGAGATGCGATATTATGGGCGGCAAGCTGCTGCTTGACATCATGGAGGTCAGCTTTGATTGATGGGATCGTCTCCGTCTGCATGAATCTGCAGTGACACCTCTCCAATGAACAAGGTCCGGAGATAAGATGTGTATCCTAAACAATTGGTTTGCTTTATTCATTGAATATTAGGGACTTAAATAGCCGCCAGGGGTACAAGTATCGGACCAGGACACAAGAGGTCTGGTCGAACTAACAGACTCCAACCTAACACAAACTGACTCAGGCGCGGATTGACAAACCTGATCGCGCGACTGTGCTCAGGAGCAGGTTGAAGACTTGACTGACTCTTTATTTCCTATCTCTATTTTATTTCCAAACCGACTCTAATTTAACTAATGACTTCCCTTAACCGGTAATTAGCGAGCCTGTTGACGTCACTCATCTCTGGCTCTGAGTTTATATTGCAAGCCCACCATAACAGCCGATAAGATCTAAGATAAGATATTGCATCATATCATGGTTGGACACATGGAATTGAACAAAATATGCATATCTTGACAACTGTATGATCGTAAAGTTTTTGAAAATTATCTTTTTGTGAGCTTACGAGTTCATAATATAAGCTACCGAAAAATAGTCCACCATTGCATCTAACAATATTCTCTTTTTATCCATTGTAGTCTACGAAGGTTCACATCCATTAGCACAACATTACATGGTTCTACTTCTACCGCCACTGGATGAGGAAGAAGAATACTTCTTGCTGGCTCTATGGGCCGTTGCCCCCACTCATCCTCTTGAAGGTCCTATACAAATATTGAAGTTGTGTTCAAATGAGTGCACATTGTAGGAAAAGTTCAATACCTTTTTCAGTTTTTAGCTTCTGTTTTTTCCTAGTTTAGACTGTATGCAGCGGTAGTAATAGACGATACTCTTCTTTAAATTTAGAATATGGTACAACCACAACGGCGTACTCTAAACATTACGCTAAAATAGACTATGAACAATGTTACTTTCAAATTATAATGTTATTATGCATGCTTTAAAACTCTCTCGTAGTGGTTGACATGTAGATTCATGTGCTGTTTAATAATATAAAATAAGATATAGAATAAGACAAATATAAACTAAAAAATCTTTTAGATTATCCTGCAAAAAGTTTAATAATATTCGATGTTTAGAGTATGGCGAGTGTGAACGGTCTCATCACTAGGGATGAAAACGGTACAGTAATTTTTCGGATCATTTGCCGCCATTTTTGAAAATTTTCAATTTGATTATGGTTTTTGTCAGAATTATACGAAAATAAGTAAAAAATCGGACATTGAAATTCAAAAAAGGAATGGTAACAATTTGGTCTGGTTTTCGATCGAATAGTCGAAATATCATATTTTAATCGGTTTTTTAATAATAACAGAATAATTTTCGAATTTATGAACCTTGCCTAGCCCATATTGCCCCACCCGGCCCATGCCACACGGCTGCACTCGCACCACAATTCCTCATCTCGGTCTATGTGATGTCGCTGCCGTATATGCTGAAGTTTGCCCGCGACATTCTCTGGTGACTTTGTGCTCGACATCGGTTGGACCGTTGGACTGCATGCTGGAGTTGGGCTGGCCGGCGTGGTTTGCAACGCGCTATGAGGATAGACTGTTGCTCTCAATAAACAACGTGCAATGACGAGCCACACACAGATCTGATCTATGCGTTCCATCAACATGTTTTTTGTTATGATACTAGTTATTTTTTGTTGATCTTTAGTTGAGGTTTGATTTGTATATCATTAATTTTATGACTACTAATGTGGAAGTTGCTATTATGATATGCATATGTCATTTTGTACAATGATGACAATACTTTGGTGTATTGTTTTCAAAAGTATTCGGAACCGCTCTAATATCAATATATTTCTATTCTAATACATCAGTTTCCAATATTTTCAAAATTTCCGATGCTGTAGCCGTTTTGGATGATTCCGCTCCTGATTCTGTTTCTAAAAATTATATATAAAAATGAAAACATTTATCTTTTTTTTTTCTCTTCCGACCGTTTTCATCTTGCTCATCACTTTTTTTCCATCTTGTACTGAGCCTCAGCGACAAAGGCGACCAGGGAGCTCGAAACCTAGCTCCGCAGCTTTCGGTGACCAGGGAAGCTGCCGGCCGAGGGCCGCTGCATTAGCATCGGCGGCGGAGGCGGCGGCTGCTGCTCTCGAGGGGGCGCATCGTCTCGGCTGGTTCTCGCCCACGGAGGCCTTCCCCCAGGCTGTTTCGTGGTGTCCCGTGCCCGGATCCGGCGATCCGGGAGGGGGAGGGCGATGGAGAAGGCGATCTAGGCGTGCTAGCCCCCTAGTCGGAGGGTTTCCAGCGGTGAGAGGCGGAAAGCTCGGGCCTCTGGTGGGTCTCGGCTCGGTGGTCCAAAGGAGTTCTTTGGCGGGCTGCTTGGCTTCTTCTACGGCGCTGTAGGAGAGGGCCTCAGGCGCCGACGAGGCGGAGGAGATCAAAGCTGCGTGCTTGTATATTTGTCATGTGTTCATTTGTTCCCTCGATTTGTCCTGGTTTAAAGCATCAATTTTTCCGCTCAATTTGAGGGTGAAGACAAGTTATTTAATTGTTTCTTGCCGGTTTCTATCAAATAATCTGCTTTGGTACAGAAGAGGAGGGGAAAAGGCAACAAAAAAGAAAATAAAAATACAAAAAAATAAAACCAGAAGAAAAATTTGTGGGGCAGATGGCTGTTTATTACAAGTTCAAGAGTGCCAGAGACTATGACTCAATTCCGATAGAGGGGCAATTCATATCAGTTGCCAACCTGAAGGAGCGGATCTTTGAATCCAAGCATCTTGCAGAGGCACCGATTTCGACCTCATGATCTCAAATGCTCAGACTGATGAAGGTTGGTTTTTTCATGATAAGGGGCATTTAATTTGATTTCTCGTGTGCGTGAACATATGTAAGGTCTTAGGGCGTGGTAAAAATTGTGTTAAATGGGCGTAAACACCTTGTTCCGAATGGTAAACTCATGCACAAGAATTCTTGTTGCCTCAACTCAAAAAAGAATGAAAGAAGAGTTCTGTATTGCCTAAGTCAAGCATGTCAAAACGGCGGTGTTTGTGTCTTTATTTTAAACATGGCTTAACTTTTCTCCTTATGTTTGGATCCTGCTAACGTTGCGCAAAAAATTTATGCAAAGGAGTAGCTATATCTATATTCAAGCTCATGCATCAAAATGAGGTCATATGTTTGTTAATTATTTCAATGAGTTTGTCGGACTACAGAGATTTGATTTTGTTTTAGGATGTGTGGATGAACCAACTATTGCCTTTATATACAGTAAGACGATCTCACTGCAAATTGTGCGATGTTTGTTTTACGTAGCAAGCTGTTCTACCGTGGGGCGACAAAGTTGAAATTATACTCTACCCTGAGTGCTGAAATAAAATTAGATAGTTTTCACTATAAATTTCATGTATAGCCCAACTTACTTGGGACTAAAAGGCTTTGTTGTTGTTGTTGTTGTTGTATGAATTTCATATATATGGAATGGATTCAGTCCATTGAGCTAATTATTTCAGTCACTTCTTACATTCAGAGTATGCTGATGAGGCTACTATGATACCAAAGAACACATCAGTATTGATTCGGCGGATACCAGGGCGACCAAGGAGGCCTATTGTCACAGGACCAGAGGAGTACTGTCTCAATCTTTGATTTCATGCCTGTAATCTTAGCGCTAGATTCATGTTAAGTACACTTTGAGAGGTGCTCCTTCGAATTTGTTTGTTTGACTGGCTAATGGTACTAAAAATGGTCCATGCCAGGTGTTAAAGAGTTGCTTTTCTTGATGAGCAGTTTCTTGAGATGCGTATCTGATTCTGCAGGACAAAAGCTATAGAGGATAGGGTACAAGTCATGCCTGCTGCTACCACTTTTCATGGTGATTCAGCTATGAATTATGTAAGAATGTCAACTGCTCGTTCTGCTATTGAAATTGCATTAGGATGTGTGATCAATTAGAAATTCATGGCTAATTTGTGGAGCTGATATTCGTTCTATTTTTGATACTGCAGCCTGATGAATCTGAGTGGGATGATGAGTTCGGCAATGACTTATATGTTTCTAATTTGGTTCCTTCTCAGCCTGCTAGCCAGGCTATTGATGTTGGTTCAGAAAATAATGTTGATGAAGATAGTAAAATAAAAGCGATTATTGATACAGCCGCACTGGACTATAGGTGAGTAATCTGCTGGATTAGACATCTCCTGTTTGAATGGCTTTGTGTAATTATTTAACTTGTGGATTGTCAATACTTTCAGTCAAATCCCTGATGGTTATGGTGGTGGAAAAGGCTATGGTAGGGGAATGGGTGGAAGAATGATGGCCGTCCGTGGTTTTGGTAATGTTTTTTTTTAGCAATTTATAAATCTAGCCTACCCCAACGTGCTTGGGACAAAGTCTTGGATGTTGTTGTTGTTGTTGTTGCTGCTGCTGCAATGTATAAATCTACAAAACTTTGAAATATTAGTTGAATGGATCATTGCAACTAGTGTTGTTCAGGCGTCGCCTAGGCGACGTCTAGTCGCCGCCTAGGCGTCCAGTCGGCCGGCGGCAGACGCCATGAAGGTTCGCCTCACCTGGAGAGGGCAGCGGGGAAGGGGAAGAGGCCCGGGGGAGGGGGGCGCAGCTAGCAGGGGCGTCGGCACGGCCTGGGGAGGCCTCAGAGCAGAGGAATGGCACCTGGATCGCGGAAGATGATGCTGGATCTTGCCCGACACTTGGTGTAGGACACCCGACACTCGGTCTGGAAGCGCTCCGGGAGTTACGGTTTGGAAGGGTATTGAAACGTTATTGGGCCTGGTGGGCCTTAAAACATGTCCCTTAGCTTTTCCGCCTCCATCCCGATGCCTATTCCCGAGCGGCCGCCCGTCTACCTCCGCTCCAGGCCGCCGCCGCTGCTCCCTGCACCGGGCCGCCGCTGCTCCCCTGCTCCAGGACGCCCACGCCGCCTGCTCCCTGCCCCATGTAGTCGACGCCTTCTGCTTCTCTGCTCTGTGCTGCTCCTTCCCTGCTCCTCCCCTGCTGCCCTCCAGGGCTGCTGCCGCCTGGCTGGACGCCTAGGCGCTTGGGCGTCCTGGCGTCCAGGCGTTCATTTACAACCTTGATTGCAACAGATGTACTAGTTATCCACCTCCACCTCCGCAACATGGATATTTTTTTCTTGTTATTGTGAAATGAAATATTTACCATGCTTTAACGACTAGGAAATATATATGAGATGCTTTTGACATGTCACATGTTTACTTTATTTGTTTTTGGACACATATTTAAAAAAGCTGGGGTACTCTTGGGACACGCCTAGCGCCTAGGTGTTCGTAGGCGGTTGTACTTTTGGCAAATAAACATGAAAAACTAGAGAACTCAAGGAAAGTATTGCATATTAGCACATGATGATTGGGAAACTAGGGAATAACTTCTAGATGAAGAGTTTAGGTGTAAGCTTGATGGTGGAGCTCCACCTAGCAACTCGTTCTTTTAAACAGTGTTTAAGCATAATATGTTTCATATTGTATTATCCTTTATCATTATTCTGAAGGACGTGGGCTGGAACGCAAGACACTTCCTCCAGGATATGTCTGTCACAGATGCAAAGTACCTGGTATGTTGGTTACTTGTAAATTCTTGGTACAATTGTGTGATTCATATTTCTTTCTTTCAGTAAATCTTGTTCTACAGGTCATTTCATTCAACATTGCTCAACAAATGGCGATGCTAGGTTTGATGTGAGAAGGATGAAACCCCCAACTGGCATCCCAAAATCTATGTTGATGCAAACTCCAGACGGCTCATATGCACTGCCAAGTGGGGCTGGTGCTGTTTTGAAGCCAAACGAGTAAGTTCAAAACTTTGTTCAGTTTCTATTGTAATTCACAATAACCATTGTTTAATGTGTTAGACTGTACTTGTATTAGGGTACTATAAGGCAATTTAGTCCTTTTGTATTAGGCTCCTTAGCCTCCAAGTTAGGGTTCCTTCATCCTTGGCCTTTTAAGTTTTGTACCCCTATATGTATCCTTTGTGAGATTAATGGAATCTAATCTTTCCCTTCCAATATAATGTACTTGGAGAAAATAACAAATACCTTATTGTATTGTATTTAGAGCTGCTTTTGAGAAGGAGATTGAGGGCCTGCCCACCACGCGCTCTGTTGGTGAACTTCCACCAGAGCTACGCTGCCCATTGTGCAAAGGTGTAATGAAGGATGCTGTTCTAGCTAGTAAATGCTGCTTTAGAAGTTTCTGTGATAAATGTACGTTGCGCTTTTACGTTCCTGACTCTGGCACTCTTGTTTTTGTTGATACTTCTATCACAGTAATATGAGTTGTGCTATCTTATAATTACCTATCATTTTCTGTATGGCTTTACTCCACAGTATTCACATTTCCTCTTTCTGGATGCCCGTTTCTTCCAAAGAACACAGTTCTACAAGGATGACATGTACTTTTTATTTTTCTGGCAGGCATCAGAGATTACATAATTAACAAATCAATGTGTGGCTGTGGTGCAACAAGCATATTAGCTGATGATCTTCTCCCGAATAAGTCACTAAGAGAAACCATCAGCCGGATATTAGAGGTTCCACCAACTAACTGTACAGAAAATGTTGGGATCATTGTGCAAGTACAGGGTATGTTCGTATGTCTTTCATGTCAGATATTTCATCTTGATCACAGTTGGGGACTGATTATAGGATCCTTTTTCTAGACATGGAGGTGGCTCTACCTGTGCAACCGAAGATTAGATCTCCTGCTGTTCCTGCTGCTTCAAAGGAAGAGCCTAAAGAAGCCACACCTGTAGATGAGTCTCCCGATGCTGACAGTCTCAGTGGAGTGAAAACTACAAATGTTGATGTGAGTTCTTCAGATAAGAAGGGTACCACAATTCCAGATGTTGCTGAAGGAACTTCGGAGTCCAAGAACGTAAAAGAAGATAAACCATTGGAGGTGCCTCTTGTTGCAAAACAGTCCCAAGAAAAGTTGTCTGGAGTTGAACAAGGTGAAAAGCCTCTGTTTCTGTTCTTGTTTCAAGCAAGCCCTTGCCTACGTTGCCGCCTCCCTTATAGTTTAATATTTCGGTTGTTTCTTATTTCATATTAGGAGTGAAAATTTGTGATATTCTTGATCCTATAATTTTTCTGGAAGAAACATATCTAATCCCTCATTCAGCATATGGTACAATACAAGACTTTCCAGTTAACTCATTGGTTGCACTTTAGTGATAGATAAATGAATTTGATGATGTAACAAAGCACACTACTTAGGCCCTTTTATGCTTTCTCTTTATTCATGCATGGGAGAGTTAAATCATGAAAAGTATAGTGGGAGCATAACAGCATTTCTCTTTGCTCAAATTAGTCAGGAAATGTTTGTAGGATAGGATAGATGTTTGAAGTGTGGCAATAGATCTCAGAACAGTATAATTGAGTTGACTATGGTGGTTGCCACCTTATTTTCTTTCTTTCTTCAAATAAACTTTCCGTATCTTTCAATTCTCAATTTCTCATTTCCATGAGAATGGCTAAGTATAGTTGTTGGTTCACCAAGCCTATCACAATCTCTCCTCCTTTATCCGGGCTCGGGACCAGCTATGTCATTATGATCGGCCTTCAAGTAGAGAGTGATTGAACACCGTGTGAGGAGAGTGACCAATGTCACTAAAAATCAGTTTGGTTTTATGCTTGTGAGGTGATTTTCTTGATCCGTCCTCTTATGGAGAGATATAGGGAGCAAAAGGTCCTACATATGATGTTCATTGATTTGGAGAAGACATATGACAAGATACCAAGGCCCATCATGTGGTGGGCGCTAGAGAAACACCAAGTCCCGACGAAGTACATTACCCTTGTCAAGAATATGTACAATAATGTGGTGACAAGTGTGCGTGTAAGTGATAGTGAGACTGTTTTCCCTATCATGATAGGACTACACCAAAGATCAACTTTGAGCCCATACATCTTTTCCTTAGTGATGGATGAGATGTCAATAGATATACAAAGAGATATCTCTTGGTGTATGCTCTTTGCTGCTGATGTAGTGTTGGTAGATGAAACTAGGGAAGACGTTGATAAAAAATTAAAGCTATGGAGGTAGACCTTAGAGTCTAAGGGGTGTAGGCTTAGTAGGACCGAGACTAAATATGAGGTGTGACTTTAGTGGTGCGGGGTGCGACGAGTGAAATGTTAGTCTACAAGGACAAATAATATCTAAAAGAGACTCTTTTCGATATTTAGGATCAATGCTACAAAGCCATAACCATATTGATGAGTATGTTTGCCATATGATCAAGGTAGGGTGGATGAAGTGGCGGTAAGCATCTGGAATCTTATGTGATAAGAAAGTCTCGCAAAAGCTGAAATGGTAGTTCTATAGGAAGGTGATTAGACCCACGATGCTGTATGAGACGGAATGTTGGCCAACAAAAAGGTAACATGTTCAACAAATGAGTGTAGCGGAGATGCGCATGCTAAGATGGATGTGTGGTCACATAAGAAGAGATTGCATTAGAAATGAGGTGATACATGATAGGATATGTGTGACACCGATTGAGAACTAGTCTAACATTGACTAACGTGGTTTGGGCGTATACAATGAAGAACTCTAGAAGCACCGATTAATGGTGGGATTCTAAAGGATAGGAAAAATACTAAGAGGAGCAGAGGGCGATCAAGGTTAACGTGGCAGGAGGCGGTGAAACGAGACTTGAGGAAGTGAAATGTAGCTAAAGAGTTGACTCATGATAGGACTGCTTGGAAGTTAGCAATTTTATATGCCAGAATCTTAGTTTACTCATATTTTGTTATTCTTATCTTTTTTGTTATCAATTTTTTCGCTCTATTATTATTATTATTTTTAAAGTAAATAAATAAAATTGTGGGGTCTCATATCTAACCGACCCCAACTTGCTTGGGACAAAGCTTGGTTCTTGTTGTCTGTATCTTTCAAGTGTTCTGTTTCTCATCATAATTATTTCTTCTGGTGGCTTTAGTAGTAAAGAAAAAGAAGAAGGCACGTGCTTCAGGAAATGGTAAGTCCTATCCTCATCCCGGTCATTGTCATATATTATCTATCATCAAGATAAAAGTGCAGTCACAAATGGCTGCTTAAATAATGGAATTCTTATTCTGTATGCAGGTGAGGAGCAATGGAAAAATTATTAAGACTTTGGAGCTGAAAATTTTGCGGGAATGCCCCTGTGTCCAACTGGAGGTTTCAACCCTTACTGGGGCAGAGGGGTGCCGTTGCCAATGGATTACATGGGTGCACCATTTCCAGGTCTCATGCCTTACATGGGTTATCCACCAGGTCCATTTGATCCTTTTGGTGGAGTTCTTCCACAAGATCGATTTATGCCGCCAGGATTCATGATTCCAGGAGTTCCTAGGTATACCTTTTAGCGTCATTTGGTTCTTGTGTTGTGTGGAAGGACTGGATACATGACTAATTGCATGTATTCATCTTTGTACATCTGAGATTCTAGAGGAGTGTGTAGCGTGCATTATGTTGATGTTATACTTTATTGGCCAATAGCCAAATGTCAGATGTTGCTTTTCATTCCACAGATTATGTATTATTTGTTTGCTGCTTAAATTTCTTGATTTTTTTTTTCGTTTTTCAGGGACCTATCTGAACTAGCAGTTAACCCTATGGGAATAAATATGGGCCCACCTGTTGTGAATAGGGAAGAATTTGTCCCTAGGAAACCAGATCATAGGAGGAGACGCCGACAGGATCGATTGGATGAAAGGTGATAAAACAGTTTATATCGCTCCTACCTCTCATATATTTGATGAAACCAAGATGAATGGTTGTTGTGCTGTACAGCTCTATAGAAATGTAACATTCATGGATATAATACTGATTTGAATCGCCCACCATTACTCAAATGCACTAGTCCAATGACCATCCTAATTGAGTGGACAGTTTGGAGTCTAAGTGCAGTGAATCATGGTGGGGATAGTGTCACCGGGGCTGGGTTTATCCCAGCCTGATGACTGAAAGTAGGAACAAATTTTTGGGAAATTTCTTTATTCTTCGATGAGATTACAAGAGGAGTTGCGGTTGTATTTATAAGGGTAGGGGAGGACTCCTGTGCCTCCTGGCCGCACGCATGGTCGGTTGGTGTCAACTGATCCTTTCCTGGCAGGAGCTGGTGCAGCCACCCCCAGCTGAATCCGAGTAGGACAGCGGGGCGCACATAGGCCAGCCAGCAGAGTCAGACTTGGACTTTAAAGGGCTGCGGCTGCCTGTTGCAGGGAGAGATAAACTGATATTAGAAGAGTCCGGATTGGAATCTAGAAGCTGCTGTGCGGCACCAACAGGGAATCCAATTCAGTTAGGGGACTTGGAGATAAAATAGAGTTTGGATAGATTACAATAAGTCTAGAGATTGTAATAGGGACTCTATGTTAGGGGTTCTATATAAACAGGTCTACCACCTCGAGGCAAAACATACCATCAGAACAGATCAATAGTCCACCGTAGAAAATATTTTGTGCCCAACTTTCCAATACAGGAACTCGTCTGGTTCCTCAAACCGAGTCCCTTTCCTGCGTGAAAGACTATTCTGTTGCCGTGCACGCACAGTAGGGAACAGTAGCAGTACAGATCTCCCTGCGCAAGTTGTCTCTCCTGGTTGTAGCACATGCCTTCAACCCATATCCTATGATCCTATCACATCAATCCCTCACATCTCTCTGTTCTGGTCCAGCAAAGCTCTACAGGCTTGAACAGTGCCTTCAACCCATATCCTATGATCCTATCACGTCAATCCCTCACATCTCTCTGTTCTGGTCCAACAAAGCTCTACAGGCTTGAATAGTAACAGATCAGTGCCTGGGTGATCTTCTGCGCCCAAGACAGGGAGCAATTGAGGTGTTCAGACACTCGGATTTCCAACAATCATGGCATCAGAGCCGGATTTGACCTTAGGTTAAATTTAGCACCATAACTGAAAATCAGACCCCTCAAAGCAAGGGCAGCGTCATCGGTGGCAAGATCAACCCGACACCCCCTTCAACAGTTTGTGAGGTGAACACGTGAACCGGATTTCCCATACTCAAAAAGACCAACTACGCAGAGTGAGCTGTCATGATGAAAATCAAGCTGAAGGCGCGCTTGCTGTGGCAGGTGGTGGAGGAAGGCATCGCAACCGAGCAGAGGACATGATGGTGCTGGACATCCTCGTCAACGCGGTCCCGCCGAAGATGATCACGACGATCGAGGAGAAGAAGACGATGAAGGAGGCATGGGACACGGTCGCCCTCATGCTGGTTGGGGCCGACCACGTGAAGAGGACGGCGCAACAACTTCGTCGTGAGTTCGAGGCCACCGCCTTCAAGCATGGCAAGGGAATCAAGGACTTCTCCCTCCGGCGGAGCAGCATGGTGGCGCGCCTTGCCTCGCTCGGGGAGTCGGTGGTCGTGCAGAAGCTCCTGCGAAGCATTCCAGAATGCTTCCAACAGATCGTAGTGGCGATCACGACTTTGCTAGATGTTTTGCTAGATGTGTCGACCCTTACATTGTCGGATGTGACTAGACGACTCAAGGCTGCCGAAAACGCCTTCGACACGACGCAGCGAAGTGGAGGAGTTCATGACAGTCGGCTGTATCTCACTCAAGAGGAGTGGGAGAAGCAGGTGAAGCAGGAACGGGCTGTCGGTCTTCAAAGAAGGACGGCCGCAAGAGCGCATCAAAGAAGAACAATAAGAGTTCCCGGAAGGACATTCTGCGAGACCAATGTAGGAAGTGCAGAAAGAAGGGTCACTGGGCAAGGAGTGTCGATCGAAGTCGAAGCAAGAGGAGCTGCAACAGCAGGCTCACAAGACGGAGGCAGAAGAGGAGGGTGCCTTGTTCATGACAAGGGCTGCCTCAGTATAGGTGGAGTCTGTACAGGATCGTCTCACGTGTCCACTGGAGATAGTTGAGGGACGCGTCTTCGCACATCGCGACGATGACAACGGCTCCGACTCCGACAGTGACACATGGTATCTCGACACCGGTGCGACCAACCACATGACAGGCTTGCACGCTGTCTTCTCCGAGCTCAATGAGAATGTCGTCGGGACGATCAAGTTCGGTGACAACTTGATCGTGCGGATCCGGGGGAAGCGTACGGTCATCTTCGCCGCCAAAGACGGGTGAGCACAGGAGGCTCATCGGCGTCTACTTCATTTCGCGCCTCACCACCAATGTAATCAGCGTCAGCAGGCTGGATGAGGATGACTACAACATCACAGTACAAGGAGGAGTGATACAGATACAGGACGAGGAGAATCGTCTCACATAAGGACAACGCGACGACAACAAGTTGTATTCAGTCAGGCTCAACATCATGCGGTCAGTCTACCTAACCACGTAGCGCGGTGATGTTGCGAGGCGAGTGGAGGGCGCGCTCGACCTCGTCCACAGCGACATTAGTGGGCCAATTACTCCGACGACTCTAGATGGAAACAATATGTTCTTTTGCTGGTGGATGATAGAAGCTGCTACATGTGGCTCTATCTTCTAGCAAGCAAGAAACAAACGCCCGACTTGATTCATCGGTTTCGAGCTACAGCTGAATTAGAGTCTGACAAGAGGCTGAACCTACTCCATACTGATCGCAGAGAGGAGTTCACCTCACAGGAGTTCGGCGAGTACTACGCTCAACACGGTGTACGACAACAGCTCACAAGCCCCTACACGTCGCAACATAGTGGGGTTGTAGAGCGGTGCTATCAGGTGGTGGTCGACATGACACAAAGCTTGTTGAAGGCTAAGGGCTACCTGTAATGTTTTGGGGTGAAACAATCATGCCAGTTGTTCACATCCTAAATCAATCCCCAACACATAGTCCCGAAGGAAAGACGCCTTACGAAGCTTGACACGGGCAACGGTCAGCCGTCCACTATCTCAAAACCTTCGAGTACGTGGGGTATGTGAAGAAGACGTCAATGGTGTTCATCGGATATGCTGCAGGCACAGAGGCGTACCGGATGTTCAATCCGGTAGATCGGCGCGTTCGCATCATGCGTGACGTGGTGTTCGATGAGGCGAACAAGTGGGATTGGGGCAAAGAAGCAGCGAGTGAAGACTTCAGCATGTTCTACGTTGACTCTGCGAGTCTAGCAGCTGCTGGACCATCTGTTCCAGATGCTGGAACTACTGTTCCAGGCATCAGAACAGTCCTGCAGGGGTCAGAAAAGCCCTGTATGCCAGAGTTGCTGGGAGATGGGCTGCAGCAGCTGGGAGTCCTAAACAACATCCCAAGAGTGTTGGACAGTGCCAAGCACGGGCAGCACAGGGCGTCAGAGGTCCTGAACGTGCTGCTGCGCTACGGAGGGGCACAAGATTGAAGACTGGAGCTCCCACAAGACTTCTGAGCATCCTCCAAGACCCATCTACTTGGTCAAACTGTCGACGAACATCGACAGCTACGTTGACACCTACCATGATGGGGATGCATTTGTCTCCTCTCTGGGGCACGCTCCACGAAGCTTGGAGGAAGGTGAGCTTAAGTTCATCACTACGGAGGAGCCTACGTCGTTTATGGAGATCAAGTATATTGAAGAGGATGAGACAAGGCACAAGGAGGTGATGAAGCACAAGGAGCAGTTGGTGGCCGAGGGCAAAGGCTTTTAAAAAGGTGGAGGCGAACATCTTAACCAAGAAAGTTGGAAGACAAGAGTTCATAAAGATAAGAAGGAAGATTGGGATCCTGGACAGCGTCAGGATCAGGAGGAGAATGTCTAAGTGATCCTTCCCTGGCAGGAGCTTGTGCGGCCACCCCAGTTGAGTCCGAGTAGGATAGGGGGCGCACACAGGCCAGCCAACAAAGTCAGACCTGGACTCTAAAGGGCTGCGATTGCCTGTTGCATGGAGAGATAAACTTACATTACAATAGTGCGGATTGGAATCTAGAAACTGTTGTGTGGCACCACCAGGGAATCCAATTCAGTTAGAGGACTTAGAGCTAAAATAGAGTTTGGATAGATTACAATAAGTCTAGAGATTGTAATGGGGACTCTATGTAAGGGGTTCTATATTAACTGGCCTGCCGCACCTAGGCAAAACATCCCATCAGAACAGATCAATAGTCCACCGCATAAAATATTTTGTGCCCAACTTGCCAATACATGAACTCGTCTGGTCCCTCAAACTGAGCCCCTTTCCTGCGTCAAAGACTGTTCTGTTCCTGTGCACACTGCATACAGTCCCCACGCAAGTTGTCTCTCCTGGCTGTACCACACACCTTCAACCCATATCCTATCACGTCAACCCCTCACATCTCCCTGTTCTGGTCCATCAAAGCTCTACAGGCCTGAAGAGTAACAGATCAGTGCCTGGGTGATCTTCTACGTCCAAGACAGGGAGCAGTTGAGGTGTTCACACACTCGGATTTCCAACAATTGGGACACCCCCAACTGACCAAATCCAATCTCTTATTTAATTTTATCTATAATAGTTTCTATTATTTCTATCTAAATAATCCTTTTAGAGTGTTCCTGTGCCCGAGCCTTCTAGTTGGGCCCGTGTGGACACAACCCACAACATTTTCCCCCTCTCCAACATCAGCTCGTCCTTGAGTCGAGTCTTCAAGGTGGTGAGGTACGGGCACGATGAAGTTGGGTGCTGGGGCAATTAGGCACCCTTGAGGCCCCAAATCCAAAAACTTACAACAAAAAGGTTTTAGATCTATCTCTCCTTCATTAATTTAAGTATATGAAAGATCTATTTTGGATCGGAAAAACATTAGATATTGCTTCCGAAATACAGACTGTTTAGAAATTCTAGATCAAGAACAGATTCATATGTAATGCAATTTTGACCATGATAACTCTATTTTTTTTTGAAAACTTATAAATACGAAAGTTGTAAATAACTTCCCAAGCTTTCCAGAAAGTACAAGAAGATCGAAATATGAGTTCGTATGTGGGAGATATGATCCAAATAATGAACTGGACAGAGATGAGTTTAATCTAGACGTGATGATGTGATTCAAAATGATGAATCGACACAATGCAAAACTCAAACTAGAATCAAAAACACTTTCTAAACCAATGGACACAAACTCAGCAAAACCAATCTGAAAAACAAAGTTGCAAAGGCTCAATGTTGGTTTGGACAAAGAAAAACAAAGTTGCATAGGCTCAATGTTGGTTTGGACAAAGTGATGAATAGATCTACTAAATTACAAGTTGTTTTTTATGGCTTTTTGTGGAGGTATGAAAAACAAAACATCTCATGGATAGACGAATTACCTAACGGACAATCTAGAAGCTGATGCCAATTGATGAGTATAAAGAGTAGAGTAGGCCTCAATCTTCCGATAGGCAATAGATAAGTCGATTGATGGAGATCTCGACGTTGATAATTCGAGGCTCCGAGCAAAACCCGAACAGTCCCTACAATCACTATACACTGCTCCGTTGGTTATCAACCGTGCTTCACATGCTTGGCTTCACCAAGAAGGCTAATTCTTGCAAGTGCAATCGAGAACACAAGCAATAATGTAGAAGAATCAATCCGAAATTGCTGAATTGGGGTTCCACAAACCGATAAACGGTGAAATTGTGTATAACAGATTAGTTTAAGCAAAATTCAATTGTTTGTGGTGGCTACTATGGAGTATAAATAGGTGGGAGGACGTCTAAGGGTGTTGGGGTCGTGACCTAACCCTAAGACACGAAAATAATGGACTTAGACCGTCCGTAGTGGCATGCTGTAAAACATACTGTATACACTGTAGCGCAGTAAAAGTTTAGAGTACATACTGTAAAAATAGAAAGTTAATAGTGTATAGAGTATGCTTTAGAGTACGCTGGTGCGTACAACCTTAGACTTGATACAAGGCCCAATGGCCCAATACCGCAGCACAACATCCTGACAGATTCTAAACTCGATTTTGTTTTGACGATTCCTGTTAACCCAGAAAGAATTTTGACGTAGGACCGACGACATTGGAAAAGTTATCCCCTCCCCTTTTCGTGCATATGTAGAACGTCCAAAACGGAGTTCGTATGCGTCCTGAGCGTTCGTTTTAGTGCGTAGTGCTCCTAGGCTCTGAGTTGGACTCAATTTTGAGTTGGGCTTGACCTCTATCTTCTTTGGATGTATTCTCTGTTCCTCCATGCCCCTAAGCTTTCCTCCATCTTGAACCTCTCCATAGATCCTAATAATAACTAAGTCATTAGGTAACAATCTATTCACAAAAACATATAAATAAACATATAAGAGTGAGCTCACTTCTGAAATTAATTGTTGTGCGTGAACTATAATGATTGCATATTGTATGTTCAATGGAATGTTGTGTGTATTCATAGGAGTGATGTACTCATCAAATTTATTTGATAGAGAATATCGAGATGGTGCACTATCTCGTCCACCACATTGGCCTTCTCTTTTTATGAACACGATATGATTTGATGGTGTTGCACATATGAACCCACACATGAGTGAAGATGAGCTTGAGTCGAGGATGAGTCCAATTCAAGAAGAGGAAGATGATGTGACATCACTCCTATGGATACACACAACACTCTATTGAACATACAAGATGCAATCATTAGAGTTCACACACAACAATGCACTCCATTGAACATATAAGATGCAATCATTAGAGTTCACACACAACAATTAATTTCAGAGGTGATCTCGTTCTTATATCTTTTTGAGAATAGATTGGTACCTAATGACTTAATTATGATTAGGATCCATGGAGAGGTTCAAAGAGTATTTGGAGGAAGGCTTAGGGGCGTGGAGGACTAGAGAATACGTCTAAAGAAGATAGAGGCCGAGCCCAACTCGAAATTGAGTAACTCGGAACCCAAGAGCACTTCGCACAGAAACGGATGCTCAGGACCCATACAGACTCTGTTATAGACGTTCTACATATGCACGAAAAAGGAGAGATGATAACCTTTCCAATGCTGCTAGTCCCATGTCGAAATTCTTTCGGAGTCAACGGGAATCGTTGAAACAAAATGGAGTTATGTGTCAGGGTACTACGCCACCGTATTGGGTCATTGGGTCTTGTATCAAGTCTAAGTCCATTATTTTCGTGTCTTAGGGTTAGGTCAGATCCCAACACCCCTTAGACTTTCTCCCACCTATTTATACTTCATAGTAGCTGCCACAAACAATTGAGTTTTGCTTAGATTAATCTGTTATACATTGTTTCGCTATTTGTTGGTTTGTGGAACCTCAATTTAGCAATTTCAGATTGCTTCTTCTAAGTTCTTGCTTGTGTTCTCGATTGCACTCGTAGGGATTAGGCTTCTTGGCAAGGTCAAGCGTGTGAAGCACGATTGATAACCAACGGAGCAGTGATGTAGTGACTGCAGGGGTAGTTTGGATTTTTCTCGGAGCCTCAGATCATCAACGTCAAAATCTCCATCAATCAACTTATCCATTACCTATCGGAAGATCGGGACCTACCCTACTCTTTATACTCATCACTGGTGGAGGCCGCAACTTGGGGTAGTCGTCGAAGAATGATAGGAGAATTGGTCCCGATCTTTCGAGAGGTATGGTAAACTTGATTGGATGGAGATCTCGACGTTGATGATCCAAGGCTCCGAACGAACGAAACCCGCAATCACTACACTACTGCTCCGTTGGTTATCACCTGTGTCACACGAATGACCTCGCCACGAAGGCTTATCCCTGCAAGCGCAATCAAGAACACAACCAAGAACAGAGAAGTTGCAATCAAAACTGAATTGATCACGAATTTAGGGTCTCACAACCGATGATCGGTGACACTGTTCAATGACAGATTGTATCTAAGCAAAACCCGACTCTAATGTGGTGACGGCTGCTGTATATAAAGGAGTTTAGGGGCGTACAAGACCCCTGGACGCAACCCTAATGGGCTTCCACACGGTACACGGGCCAGCAGCCCAAAAGACGGTGGCACAACACCGGACAGATTCTGAACACTCACTTGTTTCGCTGATTCCTGTAAACTTAGAAGGAATTTTGAGGTGGGGCTGGTTCCATTGGAAGCTTTATGAAATCACGGTTCCAACCATATATAGAACGTCCAAATCCGACTCCGTATGTGTCCGGAACGTCAGTTTTGGTGAAGGAAGCTCTTGGAGTTTGAGGTGGAGTCGAAGTCGAGTTGTACTTGGGTTCCTCCTTAGTGTGCACGTCCTATCTCCTCCTCCTTGATTTCTTGGACTCCTTCAAGCCTTTGCTGGTCCTCTCCATTGTTCCTAATCAATAAAACATGCATGGAAACAAGCGTAAGTTCTGAAAAACAATTGACAAGGTTAGAACGTACCTGGAGATCCAATTGTCGTGCACGTGCTCTAGTGATCGGTCCTTGCATTGTACGCAAAGGAGAGATGTCCTCATCATCCTTCCCCTCTTGAATTCGAGTCGTCCTCGACTCAAGCTCATCTTCCCCACCCAAGTATGACTTCAAATCTGAAATGTTAAATGTGGGACTAACCCCAAACTCGGAAGGAAACTCAAGTTTATATGCATTGTCATTTATTTTCTCAAGAACCTTAAAAGGTTCAGCAACACGTGGCATGAGTTTGGACTTTCTCAAATCCGAGAACTATCTTTTCTCAAATGAACCCACACCAAATCACCGGGTTCCAATTTTACCTCCTTCCTACCTTTGCTAGCAGCAATGCGATACCTTTCATTCATTTTTTCAATTTGTAACTTGGTAGTTTCATGCAACTTAAGAATAAATTCAGAACGTTGTGTAGCATCCAAGTTCACAATTTTAGTATGTGGTGAAGGTAGCAAATCAATCGGAGCACGAGGATTGAAAACATAGACTACCATAAACGGACTTAACTTGGTTGTGGAGTGAATAGACCTGTTATAAGCAAACTCAATATGTGGCAAACACTCCTCCCACAACCTCAAATTGTCTTTCAAAACAGCCCGCAACATAGTAGATAAAGTACGATTAACTACCTCCGTTTGCCCATCAGTTTGTGGATGACAAGTAGTAGAAAACATCAACTTTGTTCCCAATTTATACCATAAAGTTCTCCAAAAGTGACTCAAAAACTTAGCATCCCTTTCAGAAACAATAGTATTGGGAACACCATGCAAACGTACAACCTCATTAAAGAACAAATCAGCAACATGTGAAGCATTATCGGTCTTATGGCAGGGTATAAAATGAGCCATTTTAGAGAAACGATCAACAACCACAAAGACACTGTCCCTTCACCTCTTTGTTCTAGGCAATCCTAAAACAAAGTCCATAGAAATATCCTCCCAGGGTGCACTAGGAACAGGAAGAGGCATATAAAGACCATGTGGGTTAAGTCGAGACTTAGCTTTGTTGCATGTCGTGCAACATGAAACGTAGCGCTCCACATCACGCCTCATTCGTGGCCAAAAGAAGTGAGCGGCCAACACAACCTCTGTCTTTTTAACACCAAAATGTCCCATCAAACCATCTTCATGCGCTTCCTGCAACAACAAAAGACGAACGGAGCTAGCTGGAATACACAGCTTGTTAGCTCGGTAGAGAAGGCCTTCACGCAGCAGGAATTTTTGCCACGTTCTTCCCTCTCTATAATTTTCAAAGGCATCTTTGAAGTCCAAATCAGTAGCATATAACCTCTTTATGGTTTCCAAACCAAAGATTTTATGAGGAAGTTGGGACAACATGGTATAACGTCTAGATAAAGTATTGACAATCACATTGTCTTTCCCTTTCTTATGTTTAATGATGTAAGGAAATGATTCTATGAACTCAATCTATTTAGCATGACGTTTGTTCAGATTAGCTTGTCCTTTAAGATACTTCAAAGACTCATGATCTAAATGTATGACAAATTCTTTAGACCATAGGTAATGTTGCCAAGTTTGCAAGACACACACTAAAGCATAAAGTTCTTTGTCATATGTAGAATAATTCAGCGAAGGCCCATGCAATTTTTCACTAAAGAAGGCAACATGTTTACCTCCTTGAAGTAGCACTCCTCCAATGCCAATGCCGCTCGCGTCACATTCAAGTTCGAAGGTCTTCTCAAAATAATGGTGCTTGTGTGAGCTTCGACTTAAGAACATCAAAAGCTTGTTGTTGTGCTGGTCCCCATCGAAACGACACTCCATGCTTTGTCAACTCGTGGAGAGGTGCTGCAATGGTGCTGAAATCCTGCACGAAACGCCGGTAGAAACCTGCGAGACCAAGAAAACTCCGAACCTGTGTGACCGTAGTCGGAAGTGGCCAGCTCGTGATGGCAACAATCTTTGCCTCGTCCACCTCAATGCCCTGCGAAGTAACAACATAACCAAGAAAAGACACACGATCGGTGCAAAAGATGCACTTCTCAAGGTTACCAAATAAACGTGCATCACGCAAGACATTAAAAACAACACGCAAATGTTCAAGATGCTCATCATATGACTTGCTGTAAATAAGGATATCATCAAAGTAAACCACCACAAATTTACCATTGAAAGCACGTAAAACCTCATTCATCAACCTCATGAAAGTGTTGGGCGCATTAGTTAAACCAAATGGCATGACTAACCATTCATAAAGTCCGAATTTAGTTTTAAAAGCAGTTTTCCATTCATCACCTAAAACCATACGAATCTGATGATACCCACTACGCAAATCAATCTTGGTGAAAATAACAGAACCACTCAACTCATCAAACATGTCATCCAATCTAGGAATAGGATAGCGATAACGAATGGTAATGTTATTGATGGCTCTACAATCAACACATATGCGCCAAGTGCCATCTTTTTTCGGAACCAAAAGAACAGGAACAGAACAAGGACTAAGACTCTGATCTTGGACTTGTCGCTGAATTTCCTTAGTCTCGTCAGGGTTGGTCCTGTAGGCGGCACGGTTTGGCAAGCTCGCCCCTGGAATCAAATCAATCTTGTGCTCAATGCCTCGCATAGGTGGTAATCCCGGGGTATCTCTGATGGAAAAACATCCATATATTCCTGCAAAAGGTTAGCAACAACAGGTGACAAGACAATGAATGTATCCTCAATGGAATATAAAGCATGTTTGCACACTAAAGCATAGCAAGTTCCATTAGAGGCATATAAATCATCAAGATCAGATTTAGTTGCAAGCAAAATAGGATTTTTCAACTTAATAGGTTGCTGAATTTCAGAATTGAAAACACCCTTTTGCTTAGCATTATTCTTTTTCTCCTGCTCAATTTGCACAATCTCAGTGGGACTTATAGAAAGCAACACAATTTTCTTGCCCTTATGCATGAGAGTATACTTATTAGATCGACCATGGTGAATAGCATCAGTATCAAACTCCCAAGGACGTCCCAACAAAAGAGAGCAAGCATCGATAGGTACCACATCAAAATTAGCAAAATCATGATGAACCAATAGAAAAATGTACTCTTGCTGTTTGTGTTACTTTTACCTTACCATTGTTGTTAAACCATTGAATGTAATAAGGGTGGGGATGCTCCCGTGTGGTCAAGCCAAGCTTCTTGACCACCTCAACATTCACCAAATTATTGCAGCTACCATCATCAATGATGGTATGTACACGACAGTCCTTGACGACAAGAAACATGTTGAAAAAGTTGTGACGTTGGCGGTTGTCGTCCTCTCGAACCGTGGCACTCAAAGCTCGCTGCACAATCAAAGTCCTATAGGTGTCGGTTGCAGATGTACCAAGAACCTCCTCAGCACCATCATCCGAACCTGAAATGTTAGTTGCAATAATATTTTCATCTTCAATATCAGAAGCACTAACATACCCACCATCAACAGTGGCAATGATCGCCCGTTTGCTAGGGCAATCTCGTTGCATATGGCTAAGTCCCTGGCAGCGGTGGCACTTGATGTCGGAGGTGTGACTTGTCGAAGCGTTGGGTGCAGCCGCTTTTGCTGCAACGCCTGGAGGCATCTGCGACTTGCTGTTATCTTGTCCCTGTGATGTAGAAGGTGTGGTGCTGCTGCCTACAACACCAGTGGATTGTGGTATAGAAGCACGTACGCTCGAGGAGGGCGCTGCTTTGGATGGCACCGAAAGCTGTCGTGGCGTGAAGGTGTTGTTCCACTGCTGTTGTTGGCGACCCTGCACTTCTTTTTCTACTAACATAGCAAGTTGAAATAAACGTTGAATAGAATGATATTCCTTGTAGTCAACTATGTCCTGGATCTCACGCCGCAAGCCCCCATAAAACCTAACAATTTGGTCTTTCTGATCCTCAACTACCCCACAACGAAGCATACCTTTTTGCAACTCTTGGTGGTACTCTTGGACAGTCATGTCACCCTGTTCAAAGCGTTGCAATTTCTTAAGAAGATCATGTCTATATGAAGGAGGAACAAACCTAGCGCACATCTCTTCTTTTAACGTAGCCCATGTTTGTGGTGCATTACGTGTATTGACAAGTTCATTCCACCAAATTATGGCAAAATCTTTAAACTCACTAGTGGCTTGTCTAACTCTATGTCACTCAGGAACAAGATGAGAGCTACATTTTTGTTCGACCGTCATCTCCCAATCCAAGTAAGTCTCAGCATCATAAGATCCATAAAATGGTGGAATAGAAAACTTAATCTTAGCGTCAGGATCATTATCTTGTTCAGGAGCATGAGGACGAGGTCTACCTCCCATACCTTGACGATTTCGTCGAGGGCGACAGTGCTGCTGTGCATCAACCTCATCGTTATTGAAGTCATCCTCAATGTCGTAGTGAGCATGTGCACCAGCATCAAGGATGATAGAGGGTGTAGCTTGTTGGGAAGACGAGTCTCCATCTCGTCCAACTGTGTTCAGACCAGCAACACTTGTATGGAGCCTCTGAAAGGTGGCTGTTGTAGTGGTCTGGTAATTCTTGAAAGATTCGGTCATCGCCCGCATCATGTCCCTTAATTCCATATGGGACACACACTCATCATCATCCGGAGGCTTCTTTCCTGTCATTGTTAGTACAAAACAGAAATGAAGACAAAAAGATCGTGAAGAATCCTATTACTACGCTCTCTGAAGTTGAAGTGAAAAATCAATCAATAAGATGCGTCTTACCCCGCTCTTACAAGTTTCTTACCAGCACTGCAGGTGGCCAACGGTGACCGGTGTGAAGCAAACAGAGAGTGGGTGTGATTGCAGAGGTTACCTGTTCCGCTCGAGAGAAGGTGGAGTTTGGAAGGCTCAAATGCAGTATATGTATGTGGCACACAAGTTAGTAACAGATAGCAATGCTGAATAAGTGTCCAAAGAATTTCACCTAGTTGCTGGCCTAAGAATGTATTAGGACAGTTGTGGCAACAAGCAAGGACAAGGATGAATGATGATTAACAACAAGGATAATATCAGCAAGTATCCAGCGCTCACACAGGAAAAACACAACTTGAAAACCCCTTAGCCTCCTGTTTTTGCCTGGAGGCACTAGTAGAAATCAAAATCCTTTTTTTCACTTTATTTTTTTGATATTTTTTCTCAACCAGGGGCACAAGAATAGAAACAACACCAAGTATTAGCTCAAACCGATGAAAGATGTGATCGGTACAAATTCAGGAGCGATTGAAAAAAACTGGTGCCGGAACTTCGGGGTTCGAAACAAAGGCCTTCTTAATTTTTTTAATTTTTTTGAAAACGCCGTGACTGGCGTAGCTAGTGTATCGTATGTGGATTTTTTCGAGACCTTTCCGAGAAAAAAATGCGCCTCAATCGGAGTTCCGAGCGAAAAGTTATGTCCGTTTTAAGGAGGATACCCCGAATCAGGTTTTGTTGGTGCTGGAAACTGCAACAGAAACGAATCGGTGGATGGAAATTTTTTTGTAGATTGTTTTTTTGTAGATGGCAGCGGATGGAAGAAACAAAACTGAACCAAAACAAATCTAAACTAGCAACCAGACTCAACCTAGGACACGAACTCAGAATTACGGACTCTGAAACTAAATTGTGCAAAAGGCTGAGCGGGGGTTGTAGGTCAGGGAAAGTAAAAAGTTTTGTGGCTTTTTGTGGACGATAGGACTAAAACAAAATAAATCTAAAAGGCACACAAGTATACCTCAAGGTGAATCTGGAAATCTGATACCAATTGATAGGAGAATTGGTCTCGATCTTCCGAGAGGTATGGTAAACTTGATTGGGTGGAGATCTCGATATTGATGATCCAAGGCTCCGAACGAACGAAACCTGACAATCACTACACCACTGCTCCGTTGGTTATCACCCGTGTCACACGAATGACCTCGTCACGAAGGCTTATACCTGCAAGTGCAATCAAGAACACAACCAAGAATAGAGAAGTTGCAATCAAAACTGAATTGATCACGAATTTGGGGTCTCACAACTGATGATCGGTGACACTATTCAATGACAGATTGTATCTAAGCAAAACTCGACCCTAATGTGGTGACGACTGCTGTATGTAAAGGAGTTTAGGGGTGTGCAAGACCCCTGGATGCAACTCTAATGGGCTTCCACACGATACACGGGCCAACAACCCAAAAGACGGTGGCGCAGCACCGGACAGATTCTGGACGTCCACTTGTTTCGCTGATTCCCGTAAACTTGGAAGGAATTTTGAGGTGGGGCTGGTTCCATTGGAAGCTTTATGAAATCACGGTTCCGACCATATATAGGACGTCCAAATCCGACTCCGTATGTGTCCGGGACGTCAGTTTTGGTGAAGGCAGCTCCTGGAGTCCGAGGTGGAGTCGAAGACGAGTTGTACTTGGGTTCCTCCTTGGTGTGCACGTCCTATCTCCTCCTCCTTGATTCCTTGGACTCCTTTAAGCCTTTACTGGTCCTCTCCATTGTTCCTAATCAATAAAACATGCATGGAAACAAGCGTAAGTTCTGAAAAACAATTGACAAGGTTAGAACGTACCTGGAGATCCAATTGTTGTGCACGTGCTCTAGTGATCGGTCCTTGCATTGTACGCAAAGGAGAGATGTCCTCATCAAAGAAGACATAGGCAAAGGAGCCGACGTGAACGAAGACACGGCATGGGAGCAATAGCCGACACGACCTGGTTGTGGTCGAGGCCTAATGCTACTGTGGTCGAGGCCTAGTGCTGCCAAAGCTATTGGCGCTGGTTGAAGCTCCACATGTGCTCGTAACATGACATTGGTTGGGCGTTGACGTTCTCTTCTTCATAGATGCGTGCTTGGCCAGTGCGTCGATCTGCCAGATGTGTTGAAGACCATCATGCCATTGTTCAGCTGCAACTTGTTGTAGAGGTGGTGGGTTGATGCCATGATGCAGGTGAAGCGGCTAGCACACAAGGCTCCTGACGAAGGGAGTCGACCAACGAACTGAGGACAGGCTCTCAACCCAGTGCGGCTCCTGCTCAAAGTCGATCTAGGAAGGCGCGACACATGTTTGTGCTGACAAGCGGTACACCAAGGCCTGCGGTAGTGCATGGAACTAAGGCCACGCGATTCCACCGAATCTGGGAGAATCGGGCACATCCAACTCGAATGCCCACAAATCCCAACTAAATTGTAGATGCACGGTGGAAAAATCCATGATTCGCCGATGGATCTTGAAGGAGGCGACCGAATCTGGCTTGAATCGACGGTTGCCCGTCGGATCTAAGCTGTAGAAGGGACAGATCGGATGCAGAAGCGCCAGAGGAGGGTGCAAAGCTCGACGATCGGAGCCGTGGTCAACGAACGCGATTGTGTTGGAGCAAGCGCCGTCAGACGAGAGCTCCTTCGCGTTGTCCCCAATTTGAACCTCCTCCTTCTTGCGCCTCCACCCGTTTGTCTACCAGCAAATCTCGGTGGATTAGAGCCGGCCAGAGGAGCGCGCTCGTGTTGGCGAGCGACTCTAGGAGGATCCAACCACGACAATTGTGGATCTGGGTTGAATCGGAGCAGAGTCGCAACAGTCGCGCGAACACGCCGGTGAGGATGTCGCCCGCAACGATACAGCCAACTTCGGGCTAGAGCGCTCTGCGGCGGAGGGCGACAGGAAGGAAGGATCGATATTACAGCTGACGTCATGGCTTTAGCGGCGGTGGCAGAGTCCTCTTTCTCTGATCCCTTGATGTATCTAGCCTTCTCATGATCATCAATGCGTGCAATCATGGACTCAATATGAGTCGATAAGCGATTGATGGAGGCCAAGAGGTTGGATTTCATAGCCTCTAATTGTTTGGCGAAGGCGCGATGATCGGCAGCCATCACGAGAGTCCTAGGATCTTCTTCAGCGGCGGCTATGAAGACGATCCGCTGGGATGAATCTCATACCAGTTGTTGTGAATCGTGGTGGAGATAGTATCCAACCAGAAGGCCCAGGCGCAAGAACACTCTAGAAGGATTATTTAGATAGAAATAAATCTATTAGGAATAGAATCTATTATAGATAGAATTAAATAAAAGATTGGATTTGGTCAGTTGGGGGCATTGTTATCAAGGCGACGCTTTAGCGGTAGAGCGAATTGGAAGGGAATAATTATCCATTAGATTGACAAGGGGTTACATATAGGGTTACAGTACTTGGGGGCTAAGAGGTCTCTCCCGAAATGACTAAAATACCCGTACCCCTAATATAAAGACTGAAACTGTCTAACCCCCCCCCCCCCCAACATCTAGTCGCGGCAGATGTTGAGATTGGACCGAAACTCGGTGAACAACGAGGAAGGGAGACCCTTTGTGAAAATGTCGGCGAACTGCGACGTCGTCGAGACGTGGAGGACCCGGACCTCACCACGTGCAACCCGCTCATGAACAAAGTGAAGATCAATCTCCACATGATTCGTGCGCTGATGCTGGACGGGGTTGGTAGAGAGGTAGACGACGCTGACATTGACGCAGTAGACCAACGTGCTCCGAGTGACAGAGGAGTGGAGCTCCTGCAACAGCTGGTGGAGCCAGGCAGCCTCAGCCACACCGTTGGTCATAGCGCGGTACTCCGCCTCAACACCCGATCGCGACACCACAGACCGCCGCTTCGAGGACCAAGATATGAGGTTGCTGCTCAGGAAGACGGCGTAGCAAGAGGTGGATCGACGGGTGTCCGGGCAACCCGCCCAGGCAGTGTTGGTGTAGACAACCAACTCATAAGGCGAGTCACACTGGAGGAGGAGGCTGTGGTCGAAAGTGCCGCGCAGGTACCGAAGTATTCGCGTCACAGCAGTGAGATGCGGCTCCCACAGATCATGCATGTGAAGGCACACCTGCTGAACCGCGTAGGAGATGTGCGGCCTGGTGAAGGTGAGATACTGAAGGGCACCTGCAAGACTCATGTACGTGCTGGGATCAGCAACAGGGGCGCCGTCGGCGGAGGAGACCTTCGCCCGGGTCTCCGCCGGAGTGGAGCACGACTTGCAATTAGCCATGCCCGCCTGCTGGAGGATGTTCAGACAGTATTGTCGCCGGTGGGGGAACAGACCGCCCGTGCGATGCTCGACCGTAACGCCCAGGAAGTGGTGAAGGTGGCCCAGATCCTTCATCGCGAACTCCCGCTGCAGGGCGGAATCTTGCGCTGAAGGAGAACCGGACTGGACGCGTGAGGACGATGTCATCGACGTACAGGAGGAGGTACACAATGTCACCCTCATGCCTGTAGGTGAAGAGCGATGTGTCCGACTTGGCCTCGACGAAGCCGAGCGAGACCAAGAAGGAGGCGGACCGGCAATACCAAGCCCGGGATGCCTGCTTCAGGCCGTACAGGGACTTGTTCAGTCGACATACCATGTCTGGGCGAACTGAATCAATGAACCCTGTCGGCTAACTGCAGTAGACCGTCTCCGTCAGCGTGCCGTGGTGGAAGGCGTTCTTGACGTCCAACTGATGGACATGCCAAGAACGCGAGAGAGCCAGTGACAGAACGATACGAATTGTCGTCGGCCTCACCACCGGGCTGAATGTCTCGTCGTAGTCGACACCAGGGTGCTGAGTGAAGCCCCGAAGAACCCACCAAGCCTTGTACATCTCCATAGACCCATTCGCCCTCCTCTTATGCGTGAACACCCACTTGCTTGTGATAACATTGCCACGACCAGGACAGGAAACCAGGTCCCAGTTCCGGTTAGCAAGCAGGGCTGCATACTCCTCCATAGCTCGACGCGAGTGAGGATCGGCGAGGCCGCTACGGTCTAAGGAGGGGATAGGCAAGATCGGTGAGGAGTCAGGCTATGGAGAGGTCGTGGAGGAGAGGACGACCCCGGAGAACCGCTCCACCGATCAGAGGACCCTAGCGGCATGCTTGGTCACCATCGGGTGAACGTGACTAGGGTCACGGTGGAGCAATGGGGGGTGGTACACCGAGGGCTCGATGCAGGAGGAGGTCGGAACACCAACTCGCGCTCGTCGCTGATAGACATGAGCGGGATTGGCGTACCGCGACGCAGGAGCCGCGCATGGCGCACCAGGCGAAGTCGGGGACGTCGGTGTCGCGCGTGGCGCAGCAGGCGACGTCGGCGAGGCCGGTGCTGCGCGTGGCGCGACAGCGGATGTCGGGGCCGCGCGTGGCGCTGCATGCGAAGTCGGGGACGCCGGTGTCGCGCGAGGCGCGGCAGGCGACGCTGGGGAGGTCGGTGCCGCGTGTGGCGCAGCAGGGGACGCCGGGGCCACACGTGGCGCAGCGAGCGACGTCGCTGACATGGGGGCCGCGCGCGGCGTAGCAGTCGACGTCGGTGACGCCGGGGCAGCGCAAGGCGCAACTGAAGGCGTCGAGGACACCGGGGCCGCACATGGCACAACTGGTGGCGTCGGGGCCGCGCGTGGCGCAGCTGTTGGCGTCAGGGACGCCGGTGCCGCGCGTGGCACAACGGGTGGGTAACCTGCAGGAGGTAAAACACATGGTCGCTGTACAGGAGCGACCTCAGGGTCAGTAGAGAAGAAAGAATCCAACTCAACAACGGAGTCAGAGGACGAATTGAAAAAGGGAAAAGAGGACTCGTCGAAGACGACGTGTCGAGAGATCAAGATACGACAGGTAGTAAGGTCAAGGCACCAATACCCCTTATGGTCGGGGGAGTACCCAAGGAAGACACACCGAGTCGAGCGAGGCGCAAGCTTATGGGGGGCCGTGGTGGAATGATTAGGGTAGCAAGCGCACCTGAAGACTCGAAGGTGGTCGTAGAGAGGAGGAGTGTCGAACAAAGCAAAGTGAGGGGTGGAAGCACTAATCGCCTTAGTACGGAGGCGACTAATGAGGTAGGTGGCAATGTGAAGGGCCTCTGCCCAGTAGCAAGCAGGAGTAGAAGCTTGGAACATCAGAGAGTGCATGACATCGTTGGTGGTCCCAATCATGTGCTTAGCCTTGCCGTTTTGGGGGCAAGTGTACGGGCAAGACATATGCAACTGAACACCCTGCGAGAGCAAGAAGCAACTGAACACCCTGCGAGAGCAAGAAGCCATGGAACGCAGAGTTATCAAACTCGCATCCGTTGTCACACTGGACCGCCCGGATTGTGCGTCCAAACTGGGTGGACACCCAAGCGAAGAAGTGAGAGAGGGTGACAAACGTATCATACTTCTTTCGCAAGGGGAAAGTCCACGAATAGTGCGAGAAATCATCAACAACTACCAAGTAATACTTATGGCCAAAAACACTAAGAAGAGACGATGTCCAAAGATCACAGGGAATCAGATCAAAGATGCGTTCGACACGAGTGATAGAGTGCGGAAAAGGAAGTCGAACGTGTCGACCCAATTGACAAGCATGACAAAGAGGCTCATGAGTACCCCGAGCACATGAAATCACTGAACTACTAGACAGCTTCGACATAGCATCAGCACCGGGGTGGCCAAGTCGACGGTGGCAGGTGGTCCAAGAGGCTGTCGTAGTCATGGCAAAAGGCGTAGGCGAAACGGAAGCAGGAAGACGCAGCGTGTACAGGGGCCCCAAACTCTCACAGTAGAGAAGAAGACGTCGGGTACTAAGATCCTTTACAGACAAACCAAAAGGATCAAACTCGATGGAAACATGGTTGTCAGTGGTAAAACGACGAACGGAAAGAAGGTGTTGAATGATGTCAGGAGCGACAAGAAAATCACGAAGCTGAAAGAAACCCGACGAACCCGAGTCACCTATTGAGGTGACTGGAAGAACAAACCCATTCTCAACAACGATAGATGAAGGAGAAGAGCGGTGCAAAAGGGCAAGTAGAGGAGAGTATACTGGCGCCAGGAGTGGTGTGGTACGAAGCTCTAGAGTCCATGACCCAGTCAGGACCGGATGGTGGGATACTCAGCGCGCTGATAGAGGACGTGAGCGACTGCCGGTCCCAAGTCAAAGGTGAGTTGTTGTGTTGCACCGAAGACGCAAGCTGGCCGACTGGGTTCCCCGAAGCCCATTAGGCCAGAGCGGACGGCCTAGCCACAAGGTGGATCAGCGGCGCGACCCACGTGGCAGCTGGATCTGGCCAAGCGGCGGCGGCCCGAGGGGCCCAGGCAGCTGGGGCGGTCGGCGGCGCGTGTGCAGGCAGCACGGCCGGCGGTGCCCGCACAAGGGCAGGAAAGGCATCGACACCATATGCAGCCGCGGAAGGCTGGCCAGACTCTAGGGCGGCTGGCTGCACGGATCGGGCAGCAGGCCGTGGGGAGAGAGGCTCCAAGCCCGGGGTGTACGAAAGACCAGCCGGTGGTGGCCACACATCAGAGGTCGGGCGGCGGCGGCGGCTATGCAGAGGTCGGAGGCGACCACACTCCTAGAGGCGACGACACCCGAGGGTTAGGAGCCGACGGCGACCCAGTACTCGGAGGCGGCTGCCACATCGGAGTCGACCACGACCGGATCTGAGCTAGAGGCGGCGTGGCAGCCCAGGATGGAGGCGCGATGAACCATGGTGCCGGAGCAGGCCAGGCCACGATCGGCGGCGGGCGCTGGTGCAGGGGCCGGAGCAGGCCATTCCGCGGCAGCGGCGGCTGGCACAGGGGTGGCAGCGGTAGGCCGACAGGTGCGCGGGAGACTGCAAGGCCGTGGGGGGCGGCGGACTTGGGCTCGGTGGTGGCGGATCCACGACCAAAAAACGGTGTCGGCGGCGCGGCGGCCAAAGGCGGCGGTGGTCGGTCCATCTAGAGGGAGAGGGATGGTGGCACCATGGGGTTCAACCACGCGGCTGGGACGAGCGGCCGCGGGGGTACGGAGGCGCGGGGGTCCCGCGAGAGGCGGACGGCGCGGGAGGGAGCGGTTGGGACGGGCAGCCGGGGGGGGGGGGGGGCGCAGGGGCACGGAGGCGCGGGGGTCCCGTGGGAGGCGGGCGACGCGGGAGGGAGCGCGGCTGCGGGGAAGCCGGCGGAGGCGAGGGGGGGCCGCCAGGAGGCAGGGGGCGCGGGCTCCCGGCGGGAGGAGAGGCGCTGGCGGCCGGCGACTGCGGTGGCGGCGCCGCTAGTGCTGGCGGCTGGAGAGAGGGAAGACCTAACCTAATCTGATACCAAATTGGAAGGGAATAATTATCCATTAGATTGACAAGGGGTTACATATAGGGTTACAATACTTGGGGCCCAAGAGGCCTCTCCCTAAATGACTAAAATACCCCTACCCCTAATATAAACACTAAAACTGTCTAACAGAGCGGTCCAGTCTCGTAAGGCATCCTGTCGCCTTGCTTTGGAGGGTAAGGCGACAGCGTCAGGGGAAGCTGGTGGCGTGGGAGCAGGGGGATCCGACGGCGCAGGAGCAGGGGAAGCCGACGATGCTCAGATCCGGCAACCCGTAGATTCGGCTTCGGGAGGCCGTCAGCAGGGGAGCAGGGGGGTGGCGGCGTCGCGTTTGGGCAGAGGCGACCGCGGTTACGACACTCTCCACTTTCTTCCTTTCAGTTGTGGGCTGCTACGGGAGTAGAGGAAGAGTTAGTTTTTTTTTTTGTTAAGACTGAGGTACTGGGCCACTTTTGGGCGTCCGGTGTGTTGGACTGATTTTGTTTAGATTGGACTATTTCAGTTTTTACAAGTCATTTGTATTCCTTTTATATAAACAATGATATAAATTCCTATATTTTTATTTTTTAGATGTAACTAAGGCGTCGCCTTGCTTTATGCCTTATCGCTTAAAAGGTAAAAAGGGATTCATCGTCTTAAGTCGCCTTAATAACTATGGTTGGGGGGGGGGGGAGGGGGGGTCTAACTGACCAGACATGCGGCTAGGGTGCGCAGGGGTCCCCCCTACCCCTATAAATACAACCGCACCCTCCTTGTAATCTCATCGAAGAATAAAGGAATTTTCCAGAGAGGTGTTCCTACCTTCGATCACCGGGATGAGGATCAACCTAGCCCCGGTGACATTATCCCCATCATGATTCAAAACAATTGCCAATATTGAGTGGGAATTGGTCCACAAGTGTTTTACACTACAACAACATCAAGAAGAAAGATAAGTATGTTGCATCACTATATAATTTGTTTTTTAATCCTCTGTAGGGTCTTGGTTCCTACCTGTCTAACATAGTTATGTGCCATTTGAACTGTATGCCAAATGATATAGTTCTGAAAGAGTACGATTTTTTGCAACTTACATTTGATAATCTGACATTTCGTTGGAGATACTAGGTCCTTTTTGTGAGGTAGTGTAGCGTTCGGTCTATTCGTTAAATTCGGTTCGGTTATTTCGGTCTTTTTAAGACCACTACCCGCAATGTGATACAAATATTAGATACTTAGAATTTTTGAGTACCTAAATTTCGGTTCGGTCTTCAGTCTTATCCGAAATGTACGTTATTCTTATTTCATGCTCTTAACAATCAATATAAGTTTAATATCATTCGTAAATTTAATTTCGAGAGACAATAAATTATTAGTTCATTAATGATGGATCGTAAATAAATATTTTAATATAATGATTTCACATATCAAAACTCACAAATAAAATATCAAAATTCATATTGTTTAGGATTCATAGATCATAATTTAATTTGAGATTTTATTGTTCGGTTATTCGTTTATTTTGGATACCCGAGAGCAGGGTTGTAAAACTACGCCTGGACGCCTAGGCGCCTGCCGAGCGCCTGGACGCCCAGGCGCCCGCCTAGGCGCCTAGGCGACTGGACAGGCGGACTAGGATCTGGAGGCGGTGGTTGCGGACTGGGATCGGGCGACGACAGACTGGGATCGGGCGGCTGCTGCCGTGGTTTGGAATCGGGAAGCGGAGGGCACGGCCTGGGATTGGAGGCGGAGGCCGCAGAGTTCGGCGAGTGGGCCTGAGGAGGCAACTCGGCCCAATTGTTGTGAGCCGTCGGATTTGATCCGACGGTCCACATTTCATAGTTCAGCCATATAAGAGTCTTCCCTCACCTAACCCTAGCCAGTTTCCCTTCTCCTCTCCACGATTCCAACGACGATCTAGAGACGGCGGCCACGATGATACAACTTCGGCAGCGGAGATCCAGCGACAGCGGCACTGCAGCGGAGATCCAGCAGCGACGGCGCCTTGAGGGGGTGGCGGAGGGCATCGGCGGCGACCTGGCAGCGGCTAACCGGCGGCGGCGGCCTGGGCCAGGCGAGTCGACCGGCCATGGCGTTCGGGCCGGAGCGCCCGGGCGCCTAGTCGGCGACGCCTGGACGCCTGGACAACGCTGCCCGAGAGTGATACTCGAATCCAAAATTAATATATCGGTTATTTAGATTTGGTACCCGAATAGGTACCCGATATCTGATATTTCGGTTTTTTCGATCTCGGTTTTTCCGGTTCGGGTTTTTCGGTCCTGGTTTTTTTACCCACCCCTAAGTGTAGCTGTTTAAGTCTTTTGAGAGAAAAGTTTAGCTGTTTAAGTGCACCGTTCATGTTACCGTGTCCCCTGAACTTTCCAGCTTCTTGATCCATGGATGTCCTTATTCGGCTTTCCTAGAAACTAATGCGCCTTTGATTTCTGTCTTGGGCAGAAAAATGGAAAATTATTGAAGAGTAAGGTTTGTTGATGTGAGATTGAAATTCTAATTTAGCATTCTGAAGTGGTTGAACTGGAGTGCTGTAGGAAAATAATTGCTATTTCCAGTCAACTAAAAATTGGTACAAAATGCTTTACAGTCCTATCTTCATTGCTTCACTCTAAAAACGTTTTATGTTAGTCCAGTGTCGAATGAAAGATGGCTTTTCATACAGACTCTCTTGGGAGCTGAGTATATTTAAAGTAGAATATTACTGTCTTGGGTCATTTTAGTAGCTCTTTTGTTCGGTTCCTTTCAGAATATTAATCTTTGGAGCTATGTTGTTGCAGTGATCTTAACCGCTCCAGGGAGAGGGAGCTTGATCATTCCCGGGATAGGGAGAGGGAGCTTGGTCGATCCCGGAAGAGGGAGCTTGATCGTTCTCAGGAGAGGGACAGGGAGAGGGGAAGAGATCGTGGCCGTTCCAGAGAGAGGAACATAGAAAAGGATCATGATCAGGACCGTGACCAGGAGCGAGAGCGGGAGAGGGACTCTAGAAGGGATCATGATCAGGACCGTGACCAGGAGCGAGAGCGGGAGAGGGACTCAAGAAGGGAAGCAAGGGAATCATCTGGAGCCAATAACAATTGTACCTCAACGAGGCACAAAGCTGTATGTCTTTTCCTGCCAATCTGTTATCTTGCAAAATTTTGTACTATTATCAGTTCCATGACATTTGGGTCGCTGCGGTGAGAGCAGCAGCAGCAGTCATAGGCAGCGCAAGAAGAGAACTAGACGGAGTCCTGCCTGATTCTGGTGTTATTACAGAACAAGAAAGGCACTCCGTCGAGTTCAGTTCCAGTCCAGTGTGCCGCCATCAGGCTGCTTTTATGCCATCCCGTTGGTTGCTCTCCCAGCGTGACAGATTTGCTCGGGTCACCAGCACGTCGTTGTGATTGCCGTTCCTGAGTTCGCCTTGCATTTATAGGATGCCTTCGTATGGCGGAAGCAGCTCTTGTTTATTTACGACTTAAAATTGACTTGGGCAGAAAGAAGGTAGAACTAGGATGGTGAGAACAAAAAGCTAGGTGTACCAAACCGCGGTACTCATTAGTAGTCGCGATGCATGATGTAGTACTCTACACAATATTACGATTTCATATGCTGTAGCTGGCTTCATGTTGCCACGTAGTCTGCGTGCTAGGCTGCTGTTTTTAATAGACGTGGCGATCCAAATGCAGCCTTGAGCAGTTATTGGGCGTAAGATTTGGATCCGTCGGCTAAAAATTTAGGATGTCTTTGACATTGACTTGCGGTCCCCTGTTTTGCTCTCTTCTTTCTTGCAGAAGTCGAAGTCGCAGCCTGGCAGGTCGGAGCACGCGCCACCGCCGCCGTCCAGCCCCGACCGGCACTCGCGCCGCTCCTCCGGCTCCGGCAAGAAGCGGTACGACGACCTCCCGCTCCCTCCCCCGCCGCCGCGGCACGAGTCCGAGCCCGCGAAGGCGCAGTCGGCGGCCGACGCGCGGTCCAAGTCCAAGGCCAGCGTCTTCTCTCGCATCAGCTTCCCCGGCGATGCCAACCCCTCCGATGCCAAGCGCAGCCGCAGGTTCTCCGACGAAAATCCCCCTGCGCACTCCTCTTCTTCGTCCTCCAAGAGAAGCGCCAGCGGCGTGGCGGCAGAGGACGGCGACGGCCGCAACCACCACCAGAACCACAAGGAGGAGGAGGAGAAACGGAGGCCTGCCGCCGCGACTGAGCTCTACGGTGGCGAGGACGAGGAAGAGAGCGACGAAGAGGAGCAGCACTTCAAGCGGCGCTCGTCTTCGTCGAGGTGCGAGCGCGAGCGGGAGCATGAGGAGCCGCGGCACTCGCGGCGGTCCGACGGTCACAAGCGCAGGTGAGGCTGGATGCCAATGCCATCTGGTCACTCCTGCACGCACCAGTGACCAGTGAGCGTCTTCCGTTACAAAGCTCGAGCGTCGGTCGCCGGAAGCGCGCCTGAAATTGGGTCGAATGGAAATTCTCGTCGTGTTCCTAGTATTGTATATGAGAGATTGCCTCCTTCCAGTACTTGCACTGTCTTGCTTGGAATTGGATCGAATGGAATCGGTATAATTTATACTTTCATGCCAAACGGAGTAACAAGTGTGCTTGCTACACCGTCTTATTAATTGTTTTCTCGGTTGATTACTCTGGCTTGTGCATGAGATTGCCTTCTTTGAGTGACTCTGTTCGATTTGCTTAGATTAATGGAACTAATCAGTAGGGAGTCGTAATAATCAATAATAAGTAGTATCCCCCGTTCTTTATTTTTTATTTGATGCTGATTAATTTATTCATTTAATAACTAATCAGCATAAAATAATATATAAAAAACAGAGTGAGAGTATATGTACTTGCTGTGCCATCTCTTGTTTCCTCCTTTGATTATGTTGACTGGCCTTGTAAGGGTGTAACTTGTTTAAAAGTCTTAGTAGACTATTCTACATCAAAGGACATTTATTCGTGAATTACAAGGTAGATGATCGTGCTTGTTTGCCGGCTGCTTCGGCCGCATCTAATTTTTTGATAATGGAAAACAACCGATTTTCCCCGGGTTATAACCTGATAATTCACGTTTCTACACGTGAACACAAGAGCAAAGGAGCCTAAACAAGTGTTAGAATGGGTACATTGATATCAAACAATTCTATTACTAAATATTCATCCATGACGATGAAAACACTCATGACTGCAGACTCTAAAGACTTGCAAGCATCACACATAACACCGGATAGCTGCTCATGCTTTTGTATTTTCCTCCAAGTTGGACACCAATAGGTTGTTCCGTAAGGTACTTGCATATATGTTTTCATGTACCCCTTCATTCTAAAGTACTTGTCACTCTCTAGTTCATTTTTGAACTGGAGTGACGAGTATTTTGGATGGAGAGTAATATTTATCAAATACTATATCATTCCTACTCAACCAGACATAGAGCTGAAACACCCACAATTAACATATTCTTTAATTTAGTGTTAAAAGTTAGGCAACCACACATCAACCATATGTTGAACACTTTTAGAAATATCAATTACAAAAGTCACTTGAGTCGCTCTCCATATAAATCTAACATAATGATAAAATATTGAATAATCATCACATGCGAGCAAAAGATACACTTTTTATCTTCTTAAAAATTACGTCTAACTAAATTATCTTTAGTCAAATTAACACCTGTTGTGAAATCGGCGGTAAGCTACTCTAGGAATTTTACCGCATCACTCAGGAAACATGCGAGTACAGATGTCATAGATCGTTACCACTAGATGCGCAGCGCAGCGGAACGTAGAGCGCGTCGGTGTAGGAGAAGTAGACGATCACGTTCGTCTCCTCCTTGTGCTCGTCACGACAGCAACGTCGTCATGTCACTGTAGCTGATCAATGCAGCAGTAGCAGCAACGTCTCCACGGAGTCCACTTGGGCATATCACCAACAATCTCCCACTTGCACTAGAGACAATCATATAGGCAAGCTTTTCAATATTCCAACTATTTAAGTGTGTGACCCATTAGGTTCATGTGCAGTCGGTTGTGACCGGAAACCGTTTCTAACCACAAGTCAGCAGTGGTACCTAGCAGGACATACTGACTCCCGAATGTACATAAAGATCATATCGGCTGAACCTAGATACATTCAACATGCTAATCCTTTTGCCTCACAATACCAGTGAAGCTCAAGGCGAGATATGTGCCATCCTTATGATAGCTCGACCGTTCACTCTATCAAATAGTGGATTTAATCCATGACTAACTTTTAGTCATTGCGATTAACTCTTTAATCACCTTGACATGACCATGCACTTTCAAATCTAACTATCTCGAGGGGCCAGGAGATATCTCTCCTGTTATTTAGGAGGGTCAAATCCCATCTTGATCCGTACACATCCCATTCCATGTTTCATTATGTACCTGAAGACTACTTTTATGACTTTCCAGTTATGGTGTAGCGTTTGCTAGTCTCAAAGTATACAACTACACATAGTGAGAAACAATGGCGATCTCAGGTCTAAGGATCTAACAGGTGTATCACTCAAGACCAACTGATAGCACATATGAAAATAACAATACCAATAGTGTCTCGGAGTGATTCAATCCAACACCATGTTCACTAGCATGTGTTCACATTATTAATTTGATATCTCTATATCTATGATCCGTGAAACGGGATCATCAATTAATACATGTGCGATTCCATGTATTATCATTATCTTATATAATTATATAGACTAGGGGTCATTTAGAGTAACATTACTGTTAACAAAGAGTTTCATGAACAAGTCACATACTTGATGATCAATGTAAACAATGGTTACTCATATAAAAATTTATTTAATAGTACATAAACATAGCTATGACACAAGTCTTCCACTACACATTATGATCACTGATATAAGTATCTAATACCTATAGATCTCATGTGCGCCTCATGCTTTGAATGTGGAAGAGACTTTGTCAACGGATCTGCAACATTCAAATCTGTGTGCACCTTGCATATCTTCACATCACCTGGATCGATGATCTCTTGAATGAGATGATAGCGTAGTAGTATATGTTTGGATCTTATGTGTGATCTAGGCTCCTTTGCCTATGCGATGGCTCCACAATTGTCACAATTGAGATCCATGGGACTGGATGCACTAGGAACAACACCCGACCTAAAAACAAATTTTCTGATCTAAACAGCTTCTTTTGCGGCTTCAGAAGCTGCAATATACTCCGCCTCAGTCGTTGAATCTACTACTGTATCTTGCTTGGAACTTTTCCAGCTCACTACCCCTCCATTGAGGCATAACACAAAACCGGATATCGATAGAATCACCTTATAGGTTTGGAAGCTAGCATCGGTGTAACCTTTTACAACAAACTCTTCTTCACCTCCAAACACTAAGAATGTATCCTTAGTTCTTCTCAAGTACTTAAGAATGTTTTTGATAACTGTCCAACGAGCCTCACCATAATTTGATTGATACCTGCTCGTGATGCTTAGAGCATATGATACATCTGGACGTGTACATAACATGACATACATGATGGATCCAATAGCCGAAGTATAGGGAATCGCTCTCATCCTCTTTTGCTCATCAAGTGTCGAAGGACACTGACTCTTGCTTAGAGTAATGCCATGTGACATTGGCAAGAAACCTTTCTTAGAATCTTGCGTATTGAACCGATTCAATATCTTGTAAATATATGTATCTTGACTTAATCCAATTAGCCTTTTAGATCTATCTCTATAGATCTTTATGCCCAAATGTACGCTGCCTCCCCTGAATCCTTCATTGAGAAATTTTTTCTTAATAAGGATTTAACATTATCAAGCATTGGAATGTCATTTTTGATCAATAATATATCATATACATATAGGACCAGAAATAGAAGTGTGCTTCCACTAAACTTCATGTAAATACAAGGTTCTTCTATGTTCTTGATGAATCTAAACCCTTGGACAACTTCATCAAAACGTAGATTTCAACTCCGAGATGTTTGCTTCAATCCATAAATGAACTTTTGAAGTTTGCATATTTTACAAGTATTTTTAGGATCGACAAAATCTTTAGGTTGTGTCATGTACACATCCTCAGTCGGACTTCCATTTAGAAAGGCTGTTTTGACATCCATGTGTCATATTTCATGATCAAAATATGCAACTGAAAGCATCTAGGCCCCCGTGAGGTATGGTTTCAGTGATTAATGACAACCGTTCGTAATTACTAATGAGTTTGTGGATGCAAGGTTTCACGTATATCACATCAAGCGTTTACGACTATCTATTCAAATCATCTACTACTCATTGGATACGAATGGAGACCCCTCAACGACCTATTCTAAGGGGGTTATTCAATTCTCATGAAGGCTAAATGAAGAACTCACACAACAACTCTATTCTATCAAAATTGGCAACACAAGAAGATCAATATTCATCAGAACATTATTTGCAGCAAGTGTCAAAGAGGTCACTCGAGAAGATTCTAAAAGTTCAACTCGAAGCAAACAAATTACACTCACCGGATCATCCGATGCTAGAGACAAGTGGACATCGGTGAAGTTCAACAGAAAGATTAATTTGTCTCAACAATTCTGGAGAAACACTCACCGGATCATCCGATGTAGAAGCAAAGTGAACATCGGTCTAATTCAACAGAAACATTATTTCTGGACCAAGTCTGAAGACAAAGCTCACCGGATCATCCGATGCTAGAGACAAGTGGACATCGGTGAAGTTCAACAGAAAGATTAATTTGTCTCAACAATTCTGGAGAAACACTCACCGGATCATCCGATGCAGAAGCAAAGTGAACATCGGTCTAATTCAACAGAAACATTATTTCTGGACCAAGTCTGAAGACAAAGCTCACCGGATCATCCGATGATTAAGAAGGTGAATCATCGGTCGAATAACGGTCACTTCTGACACAGTGACGTCAGCTAATCTAATTAGACCGATGCTCAGAAAAGAGGGTCATCGGATCATCCGATGTACACAGAAAAAGTAATCAGCCCACTTTTTCAACGGCTAATTCAGTTGGGCTGGCTATTTAACCCCCTTCCACCAGTCATTTCGACAACACTTGACAACCAGAGCATGCCCACACATCCTCAAGTGTCCAAGACCTAGAACAATCATTTACACACCCTTTTCGTCCATCTACACCTCAAGATATAGGCTAGACCTAGCTAGAGAGAAGTTTGTGTGCGTCCTCTCTGGGTGAGTGGAGTCTCTAGACCAGTGAGAGCCGTGAGGGAGTGCATTCTTGGTGATTGCATTCACCTTGTATCAAGAGGAGAGTAGAGAGATTGCTCCGGAGCTTGCCAAGACAATTGTGGAAGCCCGGAGGATCGAAGTTGTACAAGGCTTGAGCTCCACCTTGCCGGAGATGGCGAACGGAGAAAGTTAGTGGATTCCCTCGTCTTGGTAACTTTGGAGTGGCAATACCCTTTGGTGGGTGCCACAACGTGGATGTAGGAAGATCCTAGTGATCTTACCGAACCACGGGAAAAATCGCCGTGTCTCCGTGTCTTCGAGCGTTTGCATTCCTCTCCCTACCCCTTTACGATTACGCTTTACTATTCCGCACTTAACTCTCTTGATTGCGTAGTTGACTTGCATAGGGAATTGGGGCTTAACAATTAAAGTTTTTAAATTGCCTTAAAATTTGTAAAAGCCCAATTCACCCCCCCCTCTTGGGCGTTTTGATCCTTACAATTGGTATCAGAGCCTTGTTGCTCATTGGATCGTTCTAGCCTCACCGCTAGGAGCTAAAATGGCCAAGAATGGGGGTTCGGTTCCCACCTTCGAGGGCAAGAACTTTGCCTATTGGAAAGCACGCATGCGTGCTTATCTAGAGGCTGTTGCTCCCGAAGTTTGGGAAGCGACCCATGCGGGGTTTGGTAACCATGACTATATTGGTGATCAACTAAAATGGGATGCTAAAGCTAGGAATGCTATCTATGAGTGCATTAGTCAAGATGTTTTTGCTAGAATTGCTAGTAAGGAGAAAGCTTGTGAAATTTGGGCTTGTTTGATTGAAATCCATGAGGGTTCCTCTCGTGTCAAAGAGCTCAAATATCACTTGCTTAAATCCAAGTATGATGATTTTAAAATGCTTCCTCATGAGAGTGTTAATCAAATGTTTTCTCGCTTAAATGTGCTCATTGAGGAAATTAATGCACTTGACATTGCTTCTCTTGGCAAGGGACTCATCAACCGCAAGATCCTCATGCTTCTTCCCAAGCCCAAGTACAACATCATCAACTCAATGCTCCAAAAAGAGTCACTTGACAACATTGAAGTTTCGGAGCTCATTGGAGAGATTCATGCTCATGAGATGAGTGTGCTTGGAATGATGGAGGAGTCATCATCAAAGACCATTGCTCTCAAGGCCTCAACCAAGAAAACACATATCAAGAAGAAGAAAGTGGTTGAGCCTAGCTCAAGTGAAGAAGAGCAAACTACAAGTGAAGATGATGATGATGATGAGCTTGCATTGATGATGAGGAAGTTCTCACGTCTCAACTCAAAGATTGCCAAGAAGGGATACTCGTTTGATCCCAAGAAGAAAGCCTTCATGCCAAGAAAAGATGAAAACAAGACGTGCTATAATTGTGGTGATCAAGGTCACATTTCATATGATTGTCCAAGACCGGACAAGAGGAAGGACAACCACAAAGGCAAGCATCGCAAGCTAGAAGAGAGTGATGATGATGAAGATGCCAAGCCCAAGCGCTCATTTGGAAAGAAGAAATTTGACAAAGGCAAGAAGACCAAGCTCTTTCCGAAGAAGAGAAGAGGGCCTCAAAAGGTCTTCATGTGCGAAGCCAATGAGTGGGTCACCGATGAGGAAACAAGTGACGATAAAAGTGAAGATGAGGAAGAAAACTTGGCAAGCCTCGCTATCGTCAACAAGGATGACTCACCTCTTCCCCCACCACCCATGTGCCTCATGGCGAAAGGTAACACCAAGGTATGTGATGACTCTAGTGATGATGATGAACTTTCTCCCGATGAATTAGAATATATGATTAATGAATATCATGCCATCATAAAAAGGGAAAAGGGCAAGGTTAAGGCACTTGAACAAGCTCGTGCTAAGCTTGAGAGTGCTAACCTCAATTTGCATGACAAGTATGAAAGCATACTTAAGGAGCATGACACGCTCAAATCTCATGTCAAGCAAATTGAGGAAGAGAAGGCTCAAATCAAACTTGATCACCATGAGCTTGACTTAGCTCATCAAGCACTCTTGGGCAAGCACAATGAGTTGGTTCAAGAGCATCAAGTACTTAACCTTGCTTATGAAGCTATTGAACTAAAATTGAAAAACTTGAAGAAAGAAACCCTTGATGGCAAAATACCCGCTAGTTCACATGCCACTAACAATTTGCATGAGTCTTTGCCGTTGAAAGCAAATGCTAGGGAGAAGGAGCTAATGGACGAGATTGAAAGTCTCCATGCTAGCGTGGCAAGACTAACCAAGGGAGAGGACAAGCATAAGGAAATCCTCTTCCAATAAGCCAAAGGCTTCAACAAGAGAGGACTTGGATCCTTCCCGGTGCCAAACAAAGGGAAGGTGCCCTCACCGGAGCTTAGGACAAGCTTCATCAAGGAAGTTGGTTCCTATTGCCAACATTGTGAGGTCACCGGACATCACACAAGGGAGTGTCCTCTTCCTAATCGTCCTTCTCCCAAATTGCCTCCTAACTATACATCTACCTTTGATAATCACTATTATCTATTGAGCAAAGTAGGTGGGAAGGTGAAGGCAAAGTTCATCGGCAAAGACATCAAGGGCATGAAGGGGAAGCTCCCCAAGCAACTTTGGGTCCCAAAATCACTTGTATCACACATACAAGGACCTAAGTTGGCTTGGGTTCCTAAACTCAAAAACTAACTTCATGTGTGTAGGTGAACTACAAAGCCGGAGGAAAACATTGGGTACTTGATAGTGGGTGCACTCAACACATGACCGACAATGATGGTATGTTCACCTCCATAGAGGACCCCGGCAATCACGAACAAGTCACCTTTGGTGATAACTCAAAGGGGAAGGTAATTGGTTTAGGCAAAATTGCTATTTCTAATGATTTGTCTATCTCTAACGTGCTTTATGTTAAGTCTCTTAGTTTCAATTTACTCTCTATTGATCAATTATGTGATCTTGGACTAACGTGCACATTTGACAAGAATGGTGTTGTGGTGTCTAGTGAGTCTAGCAAAGAACTAATCTTCAAGGGGTTTAGGCATGGACATCTTTACTTGGTGGACTTCTCCAACAAGAACGCTAGCTTGACCACTTGTCTTTTCACCAAGACAAGTTTGGGTTGGCTATGGCATCGACGCATTGCTCACATAGGGATGAGCAAGCTCAAGAAGTCATTCAAGCTTGGGATGGTGACCGGCGTGAAGGACGTCACATTTGAGAAGAACAAGCTTTGTAGCGCATGTCAAGCCGGGAAGCAAGTTGCCTCGCACCATCCGATGAAGAAAATGGTGTCAACCTCCAAGCCACTTGAACTGCTTCACATGGACCTCTTTGGACCATCCACATACCAAAGTCTTGGTGGTAACCTCTATTGTCTCGTTATTGTTGATGATTATTCTCGATATGCTTGGACTTTGTTTCTAGGTGACAAGGGTGAAACTCCGGAAGTCTTCAAGACCTTTGCAAAACGAGCTCAAAGGGAATTTCAACTTCCCATTATCAAGGTCCGGAGTGACAACGGCACCGAGTTCAAGAACTACAACATTGGGGAGTGGTGTGACCGTGAAGGCGTGAAGCACGAGTTTTCGGCCACATACACCCCTCAACAAAATGGTGTCGTTGAAAGGAAGAACAAGACTCTCATCACCCTTGCAAGATCAATGCTTGATGACTATGGCACGTCGGAGAAGTTTTGGGCCGAAGCAATCAACATGGCGTGCCATGCCGCTAATAGGATCTATCTTCATCGACTACTTCAAAAGACCCCCTATGAGCTCCTCATTGGGAGAAAGCCCAACATCTCCTACTTCCGAGTCTTCGGATGCAAGTGCTACATCTACCGCAAGAAGAGGCTTGGTAAGTTTGAAAGAAGGTGTGATGTTGGTATTTTTCTTGGTTATGCATCAAACTCAAAAGCATATCGAGTATTCAACCAAACCTCCGGGTTAGTTGAAGAAAGTTGTGATGTTGAGTTTGATGAGACTAATGGCTCCCAAGAGGAGAGTTTTGGTCATGATGATATAGATGATGAGCCTCTACGAAAAGCTATGAAGAACATGACCATTGGAGACATCAAGCCCGAAGTTGAGGAGATCCATGATCAAGGGGGAGTCTCAAATGCTAACATCGACACCTCCATGGCGCCTCAAGTTGACGAAGAAGAAGAAAAAGATGATCCATTGCCTACGCAAGATTCACAAGTCCTACAACATCAAGACGAAGAAGAAGAAGTCCAAGATCAAGTCCATCCACAAGACGAGCAAAACGCATCACCACCACCAAGTGTTTCACAACCACTCATGAGGCATGGGCGCATCTCCAAGGTGCATCCGATGGATCAAATCATCGGAAGTCCGTCACGGGGAGTAAGTACTCGTTCTCGCCATGTCGCTTCGTTTTGTGAGCACTACTCGTTTGTTTCGTGTGTAGAACCCACTCGCATCGAGGAAGCACTTCAAGATCCAAATTGGGTGATGGCAATGCAAGAAGAACTCAACAACTTCACCCGCAACGAAGTTTGGGTGTTGGAGGAGCGACCCAAGGACAAGAACGTCATCAAAACGAAGTGGGTGTACCGCAACAAGCAAGACGAGAATGGCGTTGTGGTCCGCAACAAGGCAAGACTTGTGGCCAAGGGTTTTGCGCAAGTTGAAGGACTAGACTTTGGAGAGACATTCGCTCCGGTCGCTCGGTTAGAAGCTATTCGTATACTCCTTGCATTTGCTTCACATCATAACATAATGCTTTATCAAATGGATGTGAAAAGTGCCTTTCTTAATGGCTATATTAACGAGCTTGTTTATGTTGAGCAACCTCCCGGGTTTGAAGATCCGAGGAATCCTAATCATGTGTATAGGTTACACAAGGCGCTCTACGGACTCAAGCAAGCACCTAGGGCGTGGTATGAACGACTAAGGGATTTCCTAGTCATGCAAGGATTCAAGATCGGGAGGGTGGATACTACACTCTTCACCAAGGACATCGACGGAGATTTATTTCTTTGTCAAATTTACGTTGATGACATTATTTTTGGATCAACTAACAAAGCTCTTAGCCATGAGTTTGGCAAAATGATGTCTAGGGAATTCGAGATGTCAATGATTGGAGAGCTCAACTTCTTCCTAGGATTTCAAATCAAGCAACTTCAAGAGGGGACCTTCATCTATCAAGAGAAGTACACAAAGGACCTCTTGAAGAAATTTGAGATGGGAGATTGTAGCTCAAGAAGCACTCCAATGGCGACAAATTGTCATCTCGACGCGGACATGGACGGTAAACCTATTGATCAATCTCATTACCGTTCCATGATTGGCTCATTGTTATATCTTACCGCATCTAGGCCCGATATTATGTTTAGTGTGTGCTTGTGTGCTCGCTTTCAAGCGGCACCTAAAGAATCGCACAAGAAGGCGGTCTTTAGGATACTTCGGTATCTCAAGCATACCCCAAGTGTAGGGTTGTGGTACCCCAAGAACGCTAGTTTTCATCTCTTAGGCTACTCGGATTCGGACTTTGCCGGATGTCGTGTGGACCGCAAGAGTACCTCCGGAGGGTGCCACTTACTTGGGCGTTCCCTAGTATCTTGGTCTAGCAAAAAGCAAAATTCCGTGGCTTTGTCCACCGCGGAGGCGGAGTATATAGCGGCTGGTGCATGTTGTGCCCAAATTCTATATATGAAGCAAACCCTTTTTGGACTTTGGAATTAAGTTTGGTTGTGTGCCTCTCCTTTGTGACAATGAAAGTGCGGTTAAGATAGCTAGAAACCCCGTTCAACACTCCCGCACCAAGCACATTGATATTCGCCATCACTTCTTGCGGGACCATGAGGCTAAGGGAGACATCTCATTGCAAGGTGTTAGGTCCGAAGAACAATTGGCGGATATCTTCACCAAACCACTTGATGAGAAAATTTTTTCTAGGCTTAGAAGTGAATTAAATGTGCTAGATGCATCTAACGTCATGTAAGTTGCCATGTTCATGTAAGGTTGCATATCATATAGGTCTTGCCTAAATCCCAAAGGATAGGGGCGAGCTAGAAATAGTTTTCCCTGAGGAAGCCTTTGGCAGGATTAAACTTGGCAAGATAGATTTATCTTATGCCTTGCATGATTCCTGCCATATAGATTTACACTCATTTAATATCTTGCATTAACTTGTTTGGCATTGCATACGGTAGATTGTCACAAAGGGGAACCCACATCATGAGAAGAAGACTTGTTTGAAATGCAATATCTTAACTCATATGATGTGGAAAGAGCAAAATTCTAAAGGAACATGCTTTAAAGAGATAGAAGTTTCCATACTCTAGCTCACAAAGCATGGACCTTACATTTTCTTGTTTTTCCCTCCTAATTTTCCTTGTGTGCTCTATTTGCTTTAGGGCTTAGCCAATATGTGGCACTTTTTTGAAAAGCCTATTATTAGGGGTTAGGAGGTGCCCAAAAAGTCCTAAGACTCGTTTTCTCTTTGTGTGTTTAAAGTCAACGGACATATATGGGCATTCTTAGGTTTTCTGTAGTCATCGGATTATCCGATGCTAGGGTTAGCAGCTACATCGGATCAATTGGTGCTTCAGTTCATCGAACAGATCAGTCAGAACCAGAAATCGATCGATGAGTTCATTTCAGGAAACATCGGAGCATCCGATGTTCAATCCTCTGTTACCCTGCATAATTCGACCGATGATCGACGTAGCAACATCGGATCATCCGGTGTGCAAAGAGAGTTTTTGGACCAACTCTCTGTTGAACTCGACCGATGACCCCCCCGATGCGCATCGGTCGATCCGGTGTTCGCGTAACGGTTAGGTCATCGGGTTCCTATTTAAAAATTGTACGTCCGCTTCGTCTTCTCAGTCCATGTCGCCACCCCTCCATCGCCGCCGCCTCAGCCCTCGCGCCGCCACCTCAGGCCGCGCCGCCGCCGCGCCTCCATCGCCGCCGCTCGCGCCGCCACCTCAGGCCGCACCGCCGCCGTCGCCTCTGCCGGCTGCTGCCGCCGCCGCCGTCGCCGCCTCTGCTGGCTGCAGCCGCCGCCGCCGCAGCCACCGCCGTCGCCGCCGCCGCCGCCGCCGCCTCTTCAGGGCGCCCTCGTCGTCTCTCCACCTCACCGCCAGCAGCCCTCCTTCCATTCGACGATCTTCGTCGCTAGGGTTCCCACAAACCACGCGACATCGTACCGATCGCTGCGTCGCCGTTCGTCGTTCGTGTGATCCTTTTCGTCGCTAAGATGGGCCGTGATCGCAAGGGCAAAGGCAAGGCCATCGAGGAGCCCGCAACGAAGAAACAAAAGCTCTCGAAGGAAGCTCGCCGGGCAGAGTTGGCCGCTCGCGCCGCCGAGGAGCGTGAGCGCGGCCATCGCGGTTCCTTACGGCTCCGCGAGTCTCGGCAGAGGCAGCAGCGGCCCACAGTGCAGCCCGTGCCGCCCGACGACTCTGAGGATGAGGAGGAGACTGCGGTGACGCCACTGGTTCGCCGGCGCACCGTCAGGACCCGAGGGGGAGGTCAGACCCCCACCGCGAGTCAGCGCCCCACTGTTGCCGACCGCGCAGAGGACAGAGAGGCCCAGAGGGCCATCTACGAGATGGATACCGCTGCCAGAGTTGCCGAGGATGTCACGCTTACAGACTATCGCAAGTTCAAGGCAAAACAACTGAAGAAGCTCAGATGGACAGCATTGCCAGAGGAGTGGTTCCCGCAGCCCAGGGACACTCGGGTTGATCCCCGCTTTTGGACCCTAACACAGGCGTCCCTGTACGAGACGTACAGGCGTCAGGGCCATAAGCTGTTCCAGCACACTTACATCGACTGGAATCAGCTTGCAACAGCAGTTGGACAAGGGATCAGGCCATACTTCGAGAGGTACAGAGGCCTTGTGGAGCTGCTCTCACGCCAGAGGAGCGCTTACGTGGAGGAGTGGGTTCGAGTCTTCTACGCCACTCTCTATATCTCAGAGGGTCGGCGCTCGATCCACTTCATGTTTCTGGGGCAGCAGCACACTGTGTCTCGAGAGCGACTGGCACAGCTGCTTGGAGTGGACACACACCTCACTTGCCTGCACGAGGTGGTCTACGGAGGAGCCGACCCGCCGAGGAGGCCGCTGACAAGGGGAGTGTCACCGCCATTTGAGGAGATCAGAGGTCTGTTCACCCCTCCTTTCACGCCAGACCAGACGAGGGTGCCAGCTCTCCTCACTCCAGCCGCTCGGACAGTTCACCACGTCCTCAGGCGTACCCTTCTACCGAGGTCCGGCTACCTAGAGGGCTTCACGAGCCTCCAGCAGACCATCCTGTTCTATGTGATGAACGGGATGGAGTTTGATATCTTGGACATCTTGATCTGCGAAATGGAGGACGTGATCACTGACGGAGTTGGGATGTTGAGGCAGTTGGTCTATGGGCATTGGATCTGCCGTCTGCTGTTCCTGCTAGCACCTGAGGACTCGCCAGCCACTGCTCCCCTGACAGAGCTCCATGCCACTCGGTTCGGCCACTACCGAGTGCCTACTCCTGGAGACCGCCGCCTTGGCCGTCCAGTCGAGCGTCAGGTCAGAGCTCGACTCTCCGAGGAGGACTGGACCGAGCTAGCCCAGGAGGACGAGGCGCTCGCCCAGGCAGAGGCACAGGGTGGAGGACTGGAGCACGTCTGGTCGGACAGCGACACCAGTGACAGCGTCGAGGAGTACTTCCCTCCTCCACCTCCTTCTCCGAGGCAGCACGACGCGGAGGCGGGAGGTTCGACTGCTCCACCACCTCCAGTGTCCGAGGCTCAAGTGTCACAGCCGTCAGAGCTCACCTCGCTGCTCCAGCAGATGGTCGAGCAGCAGTGCCAGGATAGGCTTGCAGCTGAGCAGGCCCGAGCGGAGCAGGCTGCACGGCTCGCGGAGCTACAGAGACAGCAGCAGGAGATGCAGTTGGAGATCGCCCGCCAGAGGCGAGAGGACACTGACCGCTTCACGAGCCTGGTGGATCAGATGCACCGGAGGACCCTGGACCAGCAGCAGCAGACTCAGCAGGCTATGATGGGCATCCTGGGGTTGATCACCAACCTCTACCAGCAGACCGGGATAGCCCTTCCGCCTCAGCAGCCGGGTCTTGGTCAGGCTCCAGCAGCTTCTCCACTGGCACCTACTGCAGCTCCAGCACCGGCATCGCCTGTACCGAGCTTCAGCATGTCACCTCTACTAGCCTCGACAGTGCTGTTCCAGTTCTCACCTCCATCGGCAGTACCTTCTCCACCGGCGCCAGCAGCCCCAGCAGATCCCCCAGCAGCGTCAGCAGCTTCAGCTCCTCCCGCTCCAGCGCCAGCACCTGCGACCTCCACCTCGAGCAGCTTCGACGACAGCACCGCCGACTTCGACCGCTTCACCGTCGCCCCGAGTGCTCCGGAGTCCTAGGTACTCATCTTCCCTTTTTGGTGTCTTGATGCCAAAGGGGGAGAAGAGTTAGAGTCAGGGGGAGTTTAGCTCTAGGGGGAGTCAGTCTTGGGTTTAGGGGGAGTTTTACCTTTACCTTTTGGACTTTTTGTCATTTGCTACGATTTGAGTTTTGCTTGTTATCTTTTTCTTCTAGTGTAATTCAGTGTGCTATTTCATGACTTATTTGATCACTGTTTGAGCCCTCGAGCTCCTTGTGTTGCTTTTTGTTCCAGTTACAATCTTTTATGAGCATTGCGTTATTAAATTCATTACTTCTATGCTCTACTCGTTGTGTTGTCATCAATCACCAAAAAGGGGGAGATTGAAAGCATCTAGGCCCCCGTGAGGTATGGTTTCGGTGATTAATGACAACCGTTCGTAATTACTAATGAGTTTGTGGATGCAAGGTTTCACGTATATCACATCAAGCGTTTACGACTATCTATTCAAATCATCTACTACTCATTGGATACGAATGGAGACCCCTCAACGACCTATTCTAAGGGGGTTATTCAATTCTCATGAAGGCTAAATGAAGAACTCACACAACGACTCTATTCTATCAAAATTGGCAACACAAGAAGATCAATATTCATCAGAACATTATTTGCAACAAGTGTCAAAGAGGTCACTCGAGAAGATTCTAAAAGTTCAACTCGAAGCAAACAAATTACACTCACCGGATCATCCGATGCTAGAGACAAGTGGACATCGGTGAAGTTCAACAGAAAGATTAATTTGTCTCAACAATTCTGGAGAAACACTCACCGGATCATCCGATGCAGAAGCAAAGTGAACATCGGTCTAATTCAACAGAAACATTATTTCTGGACCAAGTCTGAAGACAAAGCTCACCGGATCATCCGATGCTAGAGACAAGTGGACATCGGTGATGTTCAACAGAAAGATTAATTTGTCTCAACAATTCTGGAGAAACACTCACCGGATCATCCGATGCAGAAGCAAAGTGAACATCGGTCTAATTCAACAAAAACATTATTTCTGGACCAAGTCTGAAGACAAAGCTCACCGGATCATCCGATGATTAAGAAGGTGCATCATCGGTCGAATAACGGTCACCTCTGACACAGTGACGTCAGCTAATCTAATTAGACCGATGCTCAGGAAAGGGGGTCATCGGATCATCCGATGTACACAGAAAAAGTAATCAGCCCACTTTTTCAACGGCTAATTCAGTTGGGCTGGCTATTTAACCCCCTTCCACCAGTCATTTCGACAACACTTGACAACCAGAGCATGCCCACACATCCTCAAGTGTCCAAGACCTAGAACAATCATTTACACACCCTTTTCGTCCATCTACACCTCAAGATATAGGCTAGACCTAGCTAGAGAGAAGCTTGTGTGCATCCTCTCTGGGTGAGTGGAGTCTCTAGACCAGTGAGAGCCGTGAGGGAGTGCATTCTTGGTGATTGCATTCACCTTGTATCAAGAGGAGAGTAGAGAGATTGCTCCGGAGCTTGCCAAGACAATTGTGGAAGCCCGGAGGATCGAAGTTGTACAAGGCTTGAGCTCCACCTTGCCGGAGATGGCGAACGGAGAAAGTTAGTGGATTCCCTCGTCTTGGTGACTTGGGAGTGGCAATACCCTTTGGTGGGTGCCACAACGTGGATGTAGGAAGATCCTAGTGATCTTACCGAACCACGGGAAAAATCGCCGTGTCTCCGTGTCTTCGAGCGTTTGCTCCTCTCCCTACCCCTTTACGATTACGCTTTACTATTCCGCACTTAACTCTCTTGATTGCGTAGTTGACTTGCATAGGGAATTGGGGCTTAACAATTAAAGTTTTTAAATTGACTTAAAATTTGTAAAAGCCCAATTCACCCCCCCCCCTCTTGGGCGTTTCGATCCTTACAGCAACAATTGCTAGAAGAGTTCGATCCATGTCAGTCTTTTTCTTGAAAATCCATTTACAATCAATAGGTTTCACACCTTCGATTGGATCAAACAAGTTCCAAACTTATTTTCATGCATGGATTCATTTTCGGATTCCATAGCTCCAAGCCACTTCTCAGAGTTGGGTCCCTTCATTGCTTCGGTATAGGTCGTGGGCTTATTATTGTCCAACAATACCATGTCATGCTGCTCTGTGGCTAGCAGTGTTAACTTTTTAGTTGTACGACGTGCCCTTGTAGACCTTTGTGAGGCTGGTGTTTCATTAACTGGTTGCACAACATCTTGTACATCCTATATAGGATTAGTTGGTGCTAAAACATTTTCAGGTATTTCTTGAATTTCTTCAAGATGCACCTTGCTCCCACTAACTTCTTTTGAGAGAAACAATTTCTCCAAAAAGACACCATTGCGAGTGGTAAACACTTTACCCTCTGTTTTATTATAAAAATAATATCCTTTGGTTTACCTAAGATATCACAAAAAGAAGCATTTTTCTTATTTGAGAGTGAGTTTATCTGACGTCAAACGTTTGACAAAATCATCACGCCCCCAAATTTTGAGGAAAGACAATTCAAGATGTTTTCCGATCCACATGTCATATGGTGTCTTCTCAACAGACTTAGTTGTGACTCATCATTGACCTAACACTACAAGGATTCTGCCCTGTTGCAACGATTGTACTGCAATGAATACTTAATCGTGCAGTAAGTTTCGTCTTTTGCCACGATTCACTAGTTCGTAGCATTAGGATCTAACGCCACGGAACACAATCGTTGCATTAGGATATGTTGCCACGATTCACTAGTTCGTGGCATTAGGATCTATCGCCACAAATATGTTGTCACGATTCACTAGTTCGTGGCATTAGCATCTATCGCCACGTAACACAATCGTTGCCTTAGGATCTGTTGCCACGATTCACCAGTTCATGGCGTTAGCATCTATCGCCACAGAACACGATCGTTGCATTAGGATATGTTGCCACGATTCACTAGTTCGTGGCGTTAGCATCTATCTCCACGGAACACGATCATTGCATTAGGATCTGTTGCCACGATTCCCCAGTTCGTGGCATTAGGATCTATCGCAATAGAACACAATCGTTGCATTAGGAACTTTTGTCCCGATTCCCCAATTTGTGGCGTAAGGATCTATCGCCACAGAACACAATCGTTGCATTTGGAACTTTTGCCATGATTCACCAGTTTGTGGCGTTAGGATATATCGCCATGGAACACAATCGTTGCATTAAGAACTTTTGCCACGATTCACCAGTTCGTGGCGTTAGGGTCTATCGCCACAGAACACAATTGTTGCATTAGAAACTTTTGCCACGATTCACCAGTTCATGGTGTTTGGATTTATCGCCACAGAACACAATCATTGCATTAGAAACTTTTGCCATGGTTCACCAGTTCGTGGTGTTAGGATCTATCACCACGGAACACAATCGTTGCATTAGGAACTTTTGCCAAGATTCACCTGCTCGTGGTGTTAGGATCTATCGCCACAGAACACAATCATTGCATTAGGACCTTTTGCCACGACTCAGCAGTTCGTGGCGTTAGGATCTATTACCACGGAACACAATCGTTGCATTAGGATCTGTTGCCACGATTCAGCAGTTTGTGATGTTAGAATCTATCGTCATGGAACACAATCGTTGCATCAGGATCTGTTGCCATGATTCAGTAGCTCGTGGTGTTCGGATCTATCGCCATGGAACACAATCGTTGCATTAGGATCTGCTGCCATGATTCACTAGTTCGTGGCATTAGGATCTATCGTCACAGAACACAATCGTTGCATTATGATCTGTTGCCACGATTCACTAGTCCGTGGTGTTAGGACCTATCGCCATAGAACACAATCGTTGCATTAGGATCTGTTGCCACGATTCACCAGTTTGTGGCATTAGGACCTATCATCACAAAACACAATCGTTGCATTAGGATCTGTTGCCATGATTCACCAGTTCGTGGCATTGGGATCTATCGCCACGTAACACAATCATTGCATTAGGATCTTTTGCCACGATTCACTAGTTCGTGGCGCTAGGATCTATCGCCACAGAACACAATCGTTGCACTAGGATCTGTTGCCATGATTCACTAGTTTGTGGCGTTATGATCTATCATCACGGAACACAATCATTGGCCTCACGATATATTACAAAACATTGGCCACTGTGTGAGCGAATGAATGTGTGGTGTGTTCATCGTGCTCCTCAGGAATCATAAGGATAGATTTGTTTATTTTCTAGACAAGTGAATGATTAGGTTATCAAGTGAATGTGCTCTAAGTTCAGTGATGTGTGATATCAACAGAGAACCAAAACAAAATGTTGAAAATCACGAAGCTAAAAGGAGGCGTCGTGGGGAGTACGCACGTTTCATATAAGAAACGCACTTCACTGCTAATTAAGCGATTCTCCATTTTGCTTGTACAATCATTGCATTAACATCTGTTGCCACGATTGTACTAGTTTGTGGCCTCAGGATCTATCGCCACGGAACACACTCGTTGCATTAGGATCTGTTGACAGGAATCACTAGTTAGTTGCATTAGGAATTTCTGCAGGAGCGTCATTTCAAATTCTGGGTATCTTCTAAAGAGGTGAGATTATTCAATATCGACTTGCTTCTAAGCTTGCTGCTAAATAGAAGAGCGGCTTCTATATTTTTTAAAAAATCAAATAGTTCATAGCTAGCTCACACGATACTTATATAAAAATCATCATCTTCGCTGTTGTCCCCCCCCCCCCCCAATATTGGAGGTACAATACCATCATTGATATATGTATCATCATCGTTGTCGTCATCTTCATTTTCTGATGGAACTCCATGTGCCTCAAACTGATCACATGTTCTCATTTGAAGAGCATAAGCATCACCTGTTGCTCCCTCAATGTCATTCCTAGCTCACGCGATCCTATCCTCATTTATGTGTGGCATATAATTGATATCAGTAAGTCGTCGATCATCAAATGTCTCATCCTCCATCATCTCAGTGACATTATTTTCACTGTCTCCACGGCCATGACAAAAGGGTTTCGTGGCTTTGTTTTAACAACTGTAGCTCATTTAGGTTGCTTTACACTTTGAACGTAAAAAATTTGTTCTGCTTGAGTGGCTAGAATGTAAGACTCATATTTAAATTGAGAGAGAGTAGTGTTAACATCTATCATTCCATATCAATCCATTTTGTAGCCTCTGCTTTGGCTCTGACCGGAACAAGACCGATCAAACTAGTCACATTCAAATAACAGAACCTCTTGTTTTTTTTTTCAAAATCAACAGAAATCATTTTCTTGATTGCCCCAAACCACTCATGATCACCATCCCGAACAACAACACCACTGTTTTTCATCCGTAAATATTTTTCCACCTCTACAGTTCGAAATAAGAAGCAAATTATGAATGATCGACTAAAAAACATGCCCGACGATCAGGTTCTCTAGATATTGCATACAAATAATTGGTTACTTTGCCTTCTTTGTATAATGTCGTAATCTGTACACATTAGTATAAAAGGGGTCATAGATAAACCAACTTCAGAACACATATTTGTTCAATATTTCATCAAAGTAAAAACTTGCATACTTACTCGTTTCTAAAACCAATAAACAAACTCATCTCTATGGTGTTTTTCAACATCACGAGAATGAATCTTTTTCAGCTCTTCAAAATGCTCACTGAAGGGGTACAAAATTAAATTAGCCATCTACAATAAGAATGATCCAATATAGTATAGAAAATCTGAGTTATACATACTTGATCCATGGAGCGGCCTCTTCAACATTAGAAATAATATAATGCCTGATGTTATGTAGTTCCACCATAGTAAGTTGGCCTCATTTAAGCTCTTTTTTAGAATTATCAACTTCTGTAAATATATTAGACTCGAGAGAAGGTTCATTCCTAGCCGCAGCTTCATGACCTCCTGACCTATTAAGCTTGGTGCTGATTTTATCCAAAAACTGACTACAAAAAGTCATACACTCTTCCATAATATATACCTCAACTATAGAACCCTCCGGGTGAGCTCTGTTATGTACATACCTCTTCAATGTACCAAGGTACCTCTCAGGTGGATACATCCATCTATAAGAAACAGGTCCGCCCAAGCGAGCTTCTTCGATAAGATGGGTTGGAAGATGTACCATAATATCAAAGAAAGCAGGAGGAAGCAATATCTCAAGCTTACAAATTGTTTCATGAAATTGTTTGATCATCTTAACCAAATCTGGTTCCGACAATTCTTTTGAACAAAATACAGAAAAGAATCCGCTAAACTCAATTAAAGGCGCAACAAGCTTTTTAGGCAATATGTGACATATTGCAATAGGAAGGAGCTTTTGAAATATAATATGACAGTCATGAGTTTTTAGACCAGATACCTTGCGTGCTTTTATGTCCACACATCTCTTGATGTTTGAGGCATAACCATCGTGCATCTTCACATCCCCAAAAACTTGCACAAGGTGGTCTTCTCATCTTTATGCAAAGTATTTGATGCTGATGGACAATCATACTTCCCATTTATAGCCACCGGATGTTGCTGTGGCCATATACCCATAGCCTGCATATCAAGACCAGCTTGTAGACTATCTTTTGTTTTACCATCCATATTTAGCAATGTCCCCAAAAGGCTATCACAAATGTTTTCTCAATGTGCATGACATCCAAGTTATGCCTTATTAGCAATGTCTTCCAATATGGGAGCTGGAAAAATATACTTTTCTTCTTCCAACTATGTCACCTGTTTTCCTTGGTGCGCTTTCTCTTATTATTCGCCTGTCCAAAACTCACTTGATCAAAACCCTCGTATTGTTGGAGTACTTCATCGCTAGAGAGCGATGTTGGAGCCTCTCTATTCTCTATCTTGTTGTTGAAAGAACTTTGTCTCGACGCCACCTGTGATTTTGAGGTAGGAAACGACGATGACCCATGTAGCAATACTTTCGTCCATGTTTCAACCACAAGGCGTCAGTGTTTACATGGCAGTATGGACATGCTAGCTTACCTTTTGTGCTCCATCCATATAGCATTGCATATGCTGGAAAATCATTTATTGTCCACAATATAGAAGCTCGCATGAGAAATGTCGCAATACCTTAAATTGTTGCAATACCATACTATTTACTACGGCTGTGAAATCGTTGTGGTAACATACTATTACCATGAATGTGGAATTTTTGCAATACCCTGCTATCATTGCAATACGTTAAATCAATACGCTAAATCGTTGCAATACTGTAGTATTTGCCACGAATGTGAAATCGTTGCAATCACATACTATTACCACGATTGTGAAATCATTGCAATACCATGCTATTCGTTGCAATATGTTAAATCACTGCAATATGCTAAATTGATGCAATAACATACTATTTGTCATGAATGTGAAATTGTTGCAATACCGTGCTATTTGCCACGAATGTAAAGTTCTTGCAATACCATACTATTTGTCACGAATGTGAAATCGTTACAATACCATGCTATTTGTTGCAATACATTAAATCATCGTAATACGCAAAATCGTTGCAATAACATACTATTTGCCACGAATATGAAATCGTTGCAATACCGTACTATTTGCCACGAATATGAAATTGTTGCAATATCGTACTATTCGTTGCAATACGTTAAATCGTCGCAATAGCATACTATTTGCCACCGATGTGAAATCGTTGCAATACCATACTATTTGTCATGGATGTCAAGGCATCGCAGTAACCTATCGCCAAATGAATTATTACGACGATTCATAAAAACTATCGGCACACTCTTTTTCGTTGCAACAGTGACCTATTGCGACGAAAAACGACCTATTGCGACGAATTTTTTCGTTGCGATAAACCAGAATCCTTGCAGTGTAACCATGTCTAAGAAGGTTTGATTCCTCTGCTCGGACACCCCATTCCATTGAGGCTTTCTAGGTGGATTCAACTGTAGAACAATTCCACATTTTTTAAATGATCATAGAATTCATGGCTCAAATATTCACCCCCATGATCAGATCGTAGAAGTTTAATTGTCTTGCCCAATTGATTTTGTACTTCATTCTAAATTCTTTTAACTTTTCATAGGATTTAGACTTGTGCCTCATTAGGTAGACATAACCATATCTACTGAAGTCATCGGTAAAAGTAATGAAGTACCGGAAACCACCTTTGTCTATTGAACTCATTGGTCCACATACATCAGTATGTATAAATCCCAACAAGCCACACGCCCTCTCACTTTGACCAGTGAAGGGTCCTTTGGTATCTTCCCAAGCAAATAAGACTCGCATGTGTCAAGTGATTCAAAATCAAATGAGCTCAGTAAACTATCTTTATGAGTTTCTCAATGCGTTTCTCATTTATATGACCTAAGCGACACTGCCACATAAAAGTGGGACTTAGATTATTTCATCGAGCCCTTTTGGTACTAATGTTACATACTATTTTATCCTCAATATCAAGAACATATAATCCATTCACTGATGGATATTGAGCATAGAAAATATTATTATAACAAATAGAAGAACATTTATTCTTTATTACCATCACATAACCATCAACTTCTTCTAAACATGAATAAGAGATAATGTTCTTACTCAAAATAGGAATGCAATAACAATTATTCAATTCCAAAACTAATCCTGAGGGTAATGACAAGTGATAGGTCCCAACACTTATGACCGCAACTTTGCTACATGTTGATGTTTCTTACATCATAGATAAAAATCCGCAAGAGCAAGGAAACTATCGAAGTAGCATTTCCCCTTAAAAGAGTATTCCAAGTGTGTCATTTATATTCTCCCAAAGGAAGGCTAGGTGGAAGCATGGCAATCATCAAATGGAGGGTATAGTTTGTCTAGGTAGGGTTCTAGTAAGGATGGGTAATAGATAAATGAAGTAGTGTGACACAGACAAGAGCATCCTATTCTAAGGGGGATAAATGGGTCAAAGAGTGATTAGGTTAAGAGTTAGGGAGTTACTACTACAATGCTTCTAGGATACATATACATAGCCTAAGTTAGATACTAATGAACATGTCAATGGTGAATTCTTATGTTAAGTTGTTCAAAACATTAGGCACGGGTTTACCCTAGCAATACTAGGACGACTCCCGCATAGAGCTTGTGGCATAACCGAACGTGGAGGATTACAAGGACATATAGAGTTGTCACCACCTAGTGCCTACCTCTTCAATCCGTGGGTCTACGAGACATCCAACACTACTTACTTATCCTAGCACCATGCTAGCATATTATGTAAATACCTTAGGAGCCATGGCACAAGCCATCCGAAGGCAATGACTAACCTAAACATCGTTAAACCAATGTTGAGACGTAGCATAAGTTATTCATATTAACATGATCATATCATAACTAATTTAGCCTATACTGGGGGTTTATAATGTTCATGATGATATAATGAGATTGATATGGTATAATCATAAATACTACTCCTACCACATACATGGAATCCACAATCAAACAAGAAACGCTTCATCCAAGTATATGAATAAAAGAAGATTAAAGATAACATCTTTATTAAGAACAAAGTCACAAGTACAAATAGGAATATGAGAGCCATACCTTTGCCAATTTGGAATTTGGAAGAGAGAGACTTCTTCTATTCCTTTCTAACTTGAACTATGGACTAGAGGCTCTCCTCTCTACAGCCTAAACTCCTCTAAACCTATGGAGAGTAGTGGATACAATAGAATGAATACTCAAGTGGTGTGTGTGAAGTGAGGGTAGGGGGTCTTATTTATAGGTGGAGTAGGGTCGGTTCCCACAACTAAATGCGCATGAATCAGTTATAATCATCTTCAGGAAGCCGGGAAGAGCCAACACGTGTCAGTTGACTGAGTTTGGTGCCAGGACCAAGTCGACCGACTAGGGGGGTTGGTCGGCCTGGTCAGGGCTCCATTGTGTTTTGTTTTCTCTAGGTCCTAACAGGTGGGTCCCCTTTATTGATATAGGTGATACACCATTGGATGGCCTCAGATACTTCTGTTTGTGGGCCATTTGATCTATTTGGTGCCACATGTCGGTGCTTGATTGGCTGGAATGATATTTTATAGGATTGCCCCTCCTCTATTACCTCATTTCCTGCATAAAATGCCTGCATGCACTATTCCTCCAAGGAGAAGTGGAAATAGGTTAAATAGAAAGGTGATGTGTGCAAGAAATGATATTTCCTTCACATATTTGAGTTATATTGACGGTTGAAATTGATATATAACAGCCATCAACACTCCATTGCTGACACGAACATTTAACTCGCCTTTTGCAAATCTTCTAGTCTCACATAAACCCTGCAACAATTTGCAAGTGTGAATCATCGATCCAGAATTAAATACCCATGATTCACTAGAAGATGCACCAATATTATTTTCTGTAACATTTATACCTGAAGTGGAAGTCTCATTTTTTCTTCTTCTTCAGATGCTCTAAGTAATTCTTGCAATTCCTAGACCAATGCCTCTTAGCATGACACTGAAAGCATTCATCATCAGGAGAAGGGCCAGCTCAATTAGACTTTGAGCTTGAGGTACATCGGGAACCTCTCCCTTGCCTTTTCTTTTAGGATGCATCACACACTTCCTCTTTTTATTCTCCTTTTGAACCATCATCACATGAGTGGCATTTTTAATGCTTTCTTCGGCTGTTTTAAGCATCCCGTGCAATTCAGCCAATGTTTCCTCCATGCCATTCATTTGAAAATTCACTATAAATGGCTCGCAGCTCAGTGGGAGCGACCGGATAAAAACGTCAATAGCCAGATCATCCTTGAGTTCAGAACCAAGTTTGCTCAAAGTCTAGATGTAACCAATCATTTTGATTACATGAGAGCTAACCGGGCTACCCTGTGCCAGCTTGCATGAGAACAAGGACTTTGAGATGTTATATCTCAGCTCTAGCTTTGTTCTCAAACATTCCATGCAATACCTCAATCATAGAATTGCATATGTATGCTCAAACTATTTTTGTAGATCAGGGGACATAGTGGAGAGCATGAGGCAACTTACATTTTTGTAGATCTCAAACATTCCGAGCACGCGCTCATTGCCGCACATACCTTTTTACAATGCCCACCGCCTTCAAGAGCATCTCAGGGTGCAATGGAATAGTGGAGAGCTGATGTTGAGCATCTGGTTGCAGCTGCAGCCAATGGTATCAGCAATCAAGTTCCTCCCCCTTCGGGGTAGGCAACATCACAAAGACAGATCTTGTCGGGAAGACTTGGTGCACAATCTTCGCAGCACAGGAGACGTGTTGTGTCCCAGCAGGTGACTTCGCTGCCTTCCGGAGCACAATGCACCCATACCATCACCAGGCTTTCGACTCATGACCTACGGTCAGAACTCAATCGCCGTTACCGGTAGCAGGACGATCGCGTCCATATCGAGCGTGCTCGCGAGAGATGAGAGGCTCGGGACAACCCTGCTCCTCAGGGAGTAGGGGGAGGCTGTTCTGCCCTGGCTATGCACTTAAGCATGGTCATATGGCCACAGAAGTTCCGGTCTCATTTACTACAGAAATTCGACGAGCATGTCAACCCCGCTGAGTTTCTTCAAATTTACTCCACTGCTATACTTGCAGCGGGGGGCAATGAGGTTGTGATGGCAACCTACTTCCCAGTGGCTCTGACTGGGACCGCAAGGTCCTGGTTCAAGAGTCTTCCACCCGACTCCATCAATAGTTGGGCGGAACTATGCCAACAGTTCAATGCCAACTTTGGGAGTTCTTACACTCGGCCCGACACTGAACTAGATTTGTTTGCTGTGAAGCAAACAACAGGGGAATCGCCGCGATCCTTTATCCAGTGGTTTTCTCAGGTACGCAATACCATCCCCTCAATCTTGAGCGCTTCTGTTATCGTTGCATTCAGACAGGGCATTCGAGACCAAAAAAAAGATGTTGGAGAAGTTGGCGACCAAAGAAGTCACCAGTGTCACAGAACTCTTCAGCCTAGCTGACAAATGTGCCAAAGCTGCGGAGGGCCATGAGATGCACTCCAAACCACCTCCGGAGGCCAACAATAAATCCTTCAAGACTGAAGCCACTACCCCCGGTAGTGGAAAGAAGAAAAAGAAGTACAACGACAAGAAGAAGCCGTCGGCCGGTGCACCTATTGCTGCAGCTCCTGGTGACCGAGGGCCACGCCCCGAGAAACGACCTCGACCATCGTCAGAAGACGGTGGCAGCTCCAAGGTGTGGTGTTCGATCCACAAGATGGACAAACACAGTCTGGAAGAATCCTGAGAGATCCAGAATCTTGTCGAGCGCTACAACAAGCGCCGAGAAGAAGCTCCTTTCCGCCAACAGGAAGGAAAACAAAAAGTAGATGAAGCTCCGGCTGAAGAGGAGCTAGGCTTTCATGACCCCAAGAAGGTTCTGAAGGCTGTCTACAACACCGTCGACAACGATTCTGACGTCTCTAACAACGAGCGTCGAAAGACCCTAGACACTATTTATGGTGGTTCTTGGGACATTACCTCTCGTCACATCCTCAAGACAATGCGGCAAGACATGGCTGCTGCAGCTCCCACCACCAGGGCGAAACTTCATCGGAAGTGGATGGACACTTCCATCACCTTCGATGCTTCGGGCTGCCCTTGTAACATGATCAGAGCTTGCCAACTCCCATTGATGGTGTCTCCGACCATTAATAATGTTCAACTCCACCATGTATTAGTGGACGGAGGTGCAGGGCTGAACCTCATAAGCTTTGAAGCCTTCATCAAGCTCCAGCTCCGACCTTTGGACCTTCACCACTCTCGACCATTTTCTGGGGTAGGTTCGGAGGCCATTACCCCTCTCGGCTCCATCACACTCCCAGTGACCTTCGGGACTCGGGAGAACTACCGAACCGAGAAGCTGGTCTTCGACGTGGCGTAGATCAGTTTACCATTCAATGCCATACTGGGCAGGCCTGCTTTGTACAGGTTCATGGCTGCCACCCACTGTGGTTACTTGGTGTTGAAGATGCCAACACCTTCGGGCGTTCTCCGGATCCACAGGGATCGCACTATAGGAATCACTTCATTAGAAGAACTCCACACGCTTGCTACAGCGCAGTGCAGGAGGAAGCATCCGGTAAGAAGGTAGCTCTGAAACCTTCGAGCTCTCATCATCGAGGCTCAACCTCTGCACCACGTGTGCAACCAAGCAGCAACACCGACGTTCCCGTCAAAGTTGTCCAAATCGGTCCTGATGCTGCTCAGACCACCCGTTTATCAGGAGGTCTGAAGAAAAAATAGGAACTCGCGCTCATCACTTTCCTCCAGGCGAATGTTGACGTGTTTACCTGGAAACTGTCACAAATTCCTGGGATCCCTAGGGAAGTGATTGAGCACAATCTGAAGATCTATCCCGACGCACGGCCTGTACACCAAAAGCCCCAGAAGCAGTAAATCGAGCGACAAAACTTCATCGGACAGGAGATCAAGAAGCTGCTTGAAGCTGGTTTCATTCGGGAGGTGTTTCATCCAAAATGGCTGGCAAACCCAGTCGTGGTACCCAAGGCTGGTGGGAAGCTTCGGATGTGTATCGACTACACCTTAAACAAGGCATGCCGAAAAGATCCATTTCCACTACCTAGAATTGATCAGATAGTGGACTCCACCTCTGGGTGTGAGCTATTGTGTTTCTTAGATGCATATTCTGGATATCATCATATCCAAATGTCTAAGGAAGATGAAGAGCATACTGCTTTCATAATAGTAGATGGATTATATTGTTATACTGCCATGCCCTTTGGTCTAAAAAATGCGGCTTCAACCTTTGTGCGAGCTATGTACAAAACGTTTGGAGAGCTCATTCGAGACTTAGTGGAGGTGTACGTCGATGACATCGTTGTGAAGATCAATAACAAGGAGTCACTCCTTGACAATTTACAAGCCGTCTTTGACAAGCTGTGCATGACGCGCACCAAGCTGAACCTAGACAAGTGTGTCTTCGGGGTTAGCTCCGGGAAACTCCTTGGTTTCTTGGTGACTCACTAAGGAATTAAAGCGAACCCGGCAAAGATCAAGGCTATAGAAGACATGCGGCCCCCAGATCGCATCAAAGATGTCCAGAAGTTAGCTGGGTGTCTAGCTACGCTCAACCAGTTCTTCTCAAGACTGGCAGAGCAGGCGCTGTCCTTCTTCAAAATCTTGAGGAAGTCCAGACCATTTCATTGGTCTGAACAAGCAGAAAAGGCATTTCAAGAGCTGAAGCAGCTCCTCACCACACTACCAATCCTGGTAGCTCTGAATCCTGGTGAGCCTCTACTGCTTTACATTTCAGCAACTACAGAAGTTGTAAGCATGGTTCTGGTTGCCGAAAGACCGGAGCCACATCCAGTTCAGGATCTTGGACTTCTCTGGGAGGGTCCGGAGCTACCTGAAGGCGAGTCTGGGTCCTAGCCCCAAGACATGGAACCTCAAGGCAGAATGCTGGGAGATCAACCTCTTTTGCCCAAGGGGGTTCACCTGGCTGACCAAGATGATTCGGACCTTTCCAATAAAGTCCGGGTTGAACAAGAAGAAATTTTGGACCCCCCAGGGAGGGTCCGGGAAGAACAACAAGAAGGCTCCGACCCCTCCGGGGGGGGGGGGGGTCTGGGTTGATGGAGAAGAAGCTCCGGGCTCTTTCGAAAGAGTTCGGATGGTCCAGCGCCCAGTGTACTTCATTAGCGAAGTACTCCACGAGACCAATACACATTATATTAAGGTGCATAAGCTGCTTTATGCAGTTCTTATTGCATCAAGGAAACTTCACCATTATTTCCAAGCCCACAAGATATCAGCGGTAACCTCCTATCCACTGCGTGCTATTTTTCATAACTCTAATTCTACTAGGAACATTGCAAAGTGGGCAGCAGAGTTGGCCGAGTTCGATCTCCAATTCGTGTCACGACAAGCTATCAAGAGTCAGGCTTTGGCTGACTTCGTGGCGGAGTGGATTCCCTCTCCATCAAATCCTGGGGGCCCCAATGAGCAGAAGCCGGAACCCAAGGTCCCGGTCTTCACCGAACCTTACTGGACTCTCTACTTCGACTCTTCCATGCAAAAGCAGGGGGGCGAAGCTGGAATCCTTCTCCTCGCTCCGATTGGGGAGAAGGTCAAATACATGGTTCACCTTGACTTCAAGGAAACAAACAACATGGCGGAGTATGGAGTCATCTACGGGCTCAAGGTGGCACTATCCTTTGGTGTCAAACAACTATTGGTGAAGGGTGATTTGCAGCTCATCATAAAACAAGTCAAATGTGAATGCTACTGCAACAACCCCCAATTATATCCTTGAAGTCCAGAGGCTTCAGAAAGACTTCAAAGTTCTAGATCTCCACCATGTTCATCGTCTTCATAACGCTGAAGCCGATGAACTCTCGACGAAGGCTTCATCTGGAGCCCTGACTTATGACAGAATCTTCGTCCGAAGGTTATCAAGACCAACAACTCAGTCTACTGAACTGAGCGAAGGGGAAAGACCAGCACCTCAAAGCTGGCGGTCTCGGTGGCCCTGTTACCATGGCGTCCACCAAGGGTCGTAGGTGCTGCCGGAAGCTCGGAGCAACCCAGCACGCAAAACTCAGAAGCTCACGTTAGCTCCGATGTATGGATCTTGGAGATCCAGAGCTACTTGAAAGACAACATCCTTCCTGAAGATGGTGTTAACGGCATGGTGCTAACAGCATCCTAATGCGATGCATTGCAAGGGAAGAAGTCCGCAAGCTCCTCGTGGAAATCCATGGAGGCGAGTGTGGGAACGACACATCTTCCCGCACGTTGGTTGGTAAATCCTTCTGGCACGGCTTTTTACTGACCTACAGCACTACATGATGCAGTTGAGCTAGTGAAAAAGTTTGAAGCGTGCGAGTTTCGTGCAAAACAAATTCACACACCGGCTCAACCACTGCAAATGACACCTCCTACATGGACGTTCGCTGTGTGGGGTATGGACATCTTGGGACCATTCCCAAAAGCTGTTAGAGGTAATAGGTTCCTATACGTCGCCATCGACAAGTTCACCAAGTGGCCGAAATCTACTCCAGTTGTGACAATCAACAAACAATCAGCAATCAAGTTCTTGAAGTCCATAATATGCAGATATGGAGTTCCGAACAAAGTCATAAATGATAATGGAACCCAACTTACAAGTGTTGCATTCCAAGAATATTGTGAAGACATCGACATTTAAGTCAGCTACGCATCAGTAGCTCACCCAGCAAGCAATGGTCAAGTCGAGAGAGCAAATGCAGAAATTTTAAAAGGACTCAAGACGCCCACATATGAGCGCCTGAAAAAGCATAGAGCCAACTGGATCGAAGAACTTCCGTTCGCACCGTGGGCAAGCAGGACTACACCTAACCGGTTAACTGGAGAGACACCCTTCTTCTTGGTGTACGTAGATGAAGCAGTCCTTGTTTCAGAGATCATCATGGGGTCGCTCTGGGTCCGGACCTTCGATGAAGTCGCGCAGGACCAGCTCCGGCGTGAAGACCTTGACCTCGTCGATGAGGGAAGGTGCCAAGCAGTTGTTCGGAATGCATGCTATCGCCAAGTGCTCCGCTGCTATCATGAAAGGCATGTACGTAACCGACAGCTCAAGGAAGGCGGCCTGGTGCTGCGGAAAATACTAACTTGAGACGGGATGAATAAAGTTTCCCCCAGCTGGGAAGGTCCCTTCCGAGTGATCAAAGTATCCCGTCCCGGATGCGTTCCCTTGGCAACTGAGGATGGGACTCTGCCTCCTAATCCTTGGAACATCGAGCACCTCCATAAGTTTTACACTTAGAATAATGGAGGTGAGTCTGTAATTATACACAATGTATGTTATAGAGTTGAAAGTCGCCTAGAGGGGGGGGGGTGAATAGGCAATAAGACCTGAAATGACTTAATCAAACGAGATTAAATCCTTGAGACCGGACTTGTCTGGATAGGGACGGACTAGTCCGCTCAGCACAGGGTAAAAACCTAAAAACTTTGTTTCAACAAGTTATTTGTGGAATTTAAGCTCAACCAAGATTTAAACAATATATAGTAACTTAGTACAACTAAGATTGGAAGGTTTAAGCACTTAGATCACAAGATTTCAACAAAGATAAAAAATGAAAGGCAATTTGAACAATATGAACCATAATAGCAATGCCAGTGATCACAAGAAGTGAAAGACAAGTGAGACAAGATTTATCCCGTGGTTCAGCTCCACGAAGAAGCCTACATCCACGTTGAGAAGTCTACACAAGGACCGGGTCTCACATCACCCTTCTCTCACCAAGCCACCACGATGGCCGGCTTAGTTTCCACTATATCAATGGGTAATCACCAAGTTTCATGGGGCTACTCACAAGTTGAGGCTCCCACAAATCAATACAATGAGGAGCACACGAAGATCAACTCACACAAGCCACAAAACACAATCACAATGTGCAAAGAGATCAAATCGAGAGCCCAAGCACGATGATCTTCCTTTACTCTCCTCCCAAAACCCTAATCTCTTCAAGATTTGGTCTTAGGGGGCTAGTAGGACGAGTAGAAGGCTTTGGAAGGATCTTGGTCACTTGTGGCAGCGCTAGGGTTCAAGACTTCTTCAAATGAGGCCGGGGGTCCCCTTTTTATAGGGGTCCCGAGCGCCTTCTGCTAACCTTAGCAGAAGGGCAGACTAGTCCGGCCACTGGCCCCGGACTAGTGCGGCCCAATGGGACCACTGACCTCTGGTCAGGTTCCGAGAATTGCCACACTGCGCGACGATCGTCATGCAACCTGCCAAATTTCCAAACTCAAACGGTCACTGAACAACGGACTAGTCCGGTCCAAAATGGACTAGTTCGAATTAGGACAAAAAGGTTTAGCTCGGCTTAAAACGGACTCATCTATGTAGGCTCGGACTAGTCTGGCCACAGGGGGCAGACTAGTCTGGCCCTCTAGGGTTTCTCTCGGTTTATCTCACTAAGTCTCAAACAGACTAATCCGTACCCAAACGGACGAGTACAAACTTTTCCGGAGAGCTTTGGTCCGTCCAAAAATGGTAGTCCGGTCTTCTAGGACTTAGCTCCAAATTCACTAAGAAACACTGCAGAGATGTTTGGTCCGTCTCAAAACGGACTGGTCTGCCTGGCCGGACTAGTCCGGCCTTGAGGCCCGGACTAGTCGGCCTCCTAGGGTTTTTCCTCATTTTGGCTTCTCGCTTAGTTTTTTCTCTAAACCACCACTTTGACCCCCTTAGCATGATCTCAATGCACATGATACATCCACCCTTTCACATGACACAACTCATATAAGATCATCTTCATAGAAACCCTAATTTCTACTTCTTGAGCCTTTGACGCCCGTTATGTCCTTTTCCTTTTTGAAGGATTTCATCTCATTTCAATCATTGTACCTGTGCTTAGGATCAACTTAGCTCATTAGACTCTTAATTGTCATCATGAATCATCCAAAACCCACGGGGATGCCTAGATGCACTTTCAGTCTCCCCCTTTTTGGTGATTGATGACAACACATTAAGACTTCATCAAAAAGGATAATAATTTTTTTTTCATAACATGTATTTGTATGAGTGACTCCCTCTCAATGCATCATGAGTAAGAGAGATTTGAGAGAGTTCTCATACATATACATGTTATGGTGGCGTGCCTAAGTGATGTGCTCATAAGTTGTGATAAAGCATCAAATATGCAAGACAAGCATGTAACTCAAGCATAACATCACAATTGATATGAATTAAGTCTTACAACAATCTAAGCGAGAGTTTTAAACATAAAAACATAAGTCCAATCTTGGATCAATCTCTCCATCAAGTAACTAAGCAGAACTCACAATCTCTCCCTCTCAATCTCTCCCCCTATCTAAGTGCCTCATCCACCAAACATCCACCAATCTAATCCCCCTTTAAACTCTCCCCCTTTGGCATCAAGACACCAAAAAGGAAAAGAAGGAAGGAAGAGCCATTAAGTCTACTCGTAGTCATCATCGACGTCGTCGTTGTCTTTGCCTTGGTGCCCGCCGTCGCTTTCCGTGGCCTCTGGATCAGTATTAGCATCATCATCGGTCGGGGCCGCGGTGGAAGTACCATCTTCACCAAATTGAGCGAGCTCCTCAGCAGTGAACTCTGGGAATGTAGTGATCTATCCATCACTCTCCTTGGCAAGAGACATGGGAATGTCCAACTTGTCGCACACCGCCTTGAGATACTTCTCTTGGCAACGCTCCATGCGATGTTGCCGAACTTCCGCCTTCTAGCAAGAAGAGAAAATAGCCTCGAAGCACTTGGGAAATCCACTTCCACATTGTGATGAAGGCGGAGGTGGTGGAGGAGATGGCACAAAGCGAGAGGAAGAAGCGGGAGGATCCGCATTCTTCCTCCTAGGGGTAGCCGGCTCCGGAGGAGGGAGTTGGGGTCGAAGCCTTCGGTGAATTATGTCTTTCTTGAAGGTGAGTCCGAAGATCTTCTCGATCATGTACATGATGTATGGAGCGTATCCACATGATCGGTTTGGAGTATGGGGGATGTTGAAGATGGCATCAAAGATGTAGTCAACCACATTGAAGCGGACATTTCCATCAATGAGAACCATCAAGTGACTCAAATTCCCTTGAATTATCCCTGCATCTCCATCCTTGGGGGCAATGGTCTTCCGGAGCACCCTGTTGAGGAACATTGCAAAGTGGGCATCAGAGATGGTCCAGTTGGATCTCCGATTCGTGTCAGACAAGCTATCAAGAGTCAGGCTTTGGCTGACTTTGTGGCGGAGTGGACTCCCTCTCCATCTGTAAGACCTATGTGTGCTGAATACATTGGCTTGTAGTGAATAAACTTGGCTTTGATGATAAAAGTTTTGAATATCACCAAAACACCTTTTTATCAAGGTCTGACTCTAGCTCCGAGCTACAACAAGGTCCGACGGTAGGTCCAGCTTGTTTTGGGTAGCTCCGGCTATGTTCGAAGCTAGGTCCGACTTCTTGGTAAGGTCCGACTAGCTTTGGTTAGCTCCGGTGAGCTTTATCTTTAGCTCCGGCATGTCTTTGATAGCTCCAGCTTATATTTGATAGCTCCGGAATGCTTTTGCTAAGCTCCGACGTACTTTTCTAGCTCCAGTTTTCGGTTGACTAGTTTTGACTAGTTTTTGGTAAGCTCCGGTGCTAGGATCTACTAGTTTTAGTAAGCTCCGGCAGGTGCTTCATTGTACTAGTTTTGGTAAGCTCCGGGTCAAGCTCCGGCTTGCTGTGGGATGGTTCGGAACTTGACCGCAATACTTCTGCTTTTTCATTTGTAATGTTTCGTACTTGCTTTACATTGTTGGAAAGATTGCTTAGTATTCATTTGCTAAGTTTTTGGTGCGTTTTGGTTGATATGGATGATATTGTGTTATTGTGGTTTTGCAACATGCTTATGTGAGGTTCTCACGTAGGGTGTTGTGTTTGGAACTAACTTGAGTCAAGTCGAGGACTTGGGCTCGTATGGATTGGTTGTTTATTCATGTGCAGGTGTTGCTTGAGTTCAAGTCATGGCTGGTGACGGGATCCATTGGACTAGTCTCAGGGAGGAGATGAGGTTCCAACAACCAAATTCAGGAGGAATTGTGGTTGAGCTGATCAGGAGGTTGCGCAGCATGATTGAATCAAGAACAATGCATATGAAGGTATCGTGGACGTCATTGGAAGATGTTTGCACGTGTGGAAGGAGTGCATGGACGTGGCTGCATGGTTCCGAGGCGTGATGAAGAGATGTGGACATAAAGAATTGGTCAGAAAGGTCCAACCGACTAGGTTATGGACTCAGGCTGCGGCTGAGTCGGGTTTGACTCAAATATGGAAATATTTGAGTTGGTTATGATAGGATTTCGTGTGGGTCACGAATTTGAGTTGTTTAGGAATGTGGGATACGTTCCTAAGGTGTTTGGAAGTCTTAAGATTGCTTCTATCTGCGTATAGAAGAATCTTGAGCAGTTATGGAAAGTTACGATTCGTGATCTGAGTAGGATTGGAGTCCTAGTTGATATTGGGTTGGCCTAAGGGCTGGTTATATAAGCAAGGGAGCCCAGAGCTCGTGGTGCACGACTTTGGGGCTGTTCCTCTTGTGTTCTATTGAATAAAATTTGTAGTTTGAAGGAACTTTTGTGCCTTTTTCGTCCGACTTGTTCCAGACAAGTTTTACTCGTCGAGTTTCTGGACAGCACTACCTTTCATCGGTAGTTTTATCATAACTCGAGTTTTACAGATTCAATTGATGTGATTCTTTTTGGGTTGTCTTCACAACTTGATTTTCTATCATCTGTCAAAATTTCACGGTCATTGTATTTGTGGTCTATGATCTACACGAGTTTCTTTGCAGCGTTCCAGAACTATTTTTTCTCGGGTAGGGCAGATTGACCATTGTTTGATCTTTCGATCATAACTTGAGTTTTTCTCGACGGATTTGAGTGATTCTTTTTGTGTTGTCTTCGTGACTTGATTCTCTCTGATATATATCACTTTTGTCATGGTGAAACACGTTTAGATTAGTCTCACACATGATTTATTTAACAGATCATTTTTCTGCCGAAAGGGTTTAGGGTTTAATTGTTTCCGCTGCGTAAGTTTTTTAAATCTACCATTCACCCCCCTCTGGTAGCTTTTCACGTGCTCTTCGATCCTACAATTGGTATCAGAGCCACGGTGCTCTAATCTTTGTGATTTGCGCGTGTTTTTGACTAATCATCATGGAAAAGTACTCCTCCAAACCGTGTGTGTTTGCTGGTATTAATTTTTAGGTTTGGAAGGCACACATGGAGGCTTTCATCCAGGCACAAGGATTTGCAATATGGGAGAAGGTATACAAGCCTTACGAAGTGCCATCAAACGATCAAGTTATAGCTACAAATCTGAGAGATGTCGACAACAACAACAAGTCTCGGAACTTGATCATACAAGGATTAACACAAAGCGACTTCGACCGTGTTGCACACCTCCGATCTGCATACGATGTGTGGAAAGCACTTTGTGACTACCACGAAGGGTCCAACACGATCAAAGAGGTAAGGCAAGACATGTTCAAGAAAGAATACATGCGCTTCGAGATGCAACCCAGTGAGTCAATTGATGATCTCTTTGCTCGCTTTAATAAAATTTTCAGCAACTTGCGTAGCGTCAATGTTAATTTTTCAGATGCTGAAAATGCTAGGCAATTGTTAAGTGCATTAGACATGTCAATTTGGGAGATGAAAGTTACATCTATTCGTGAATCTACTGTCATGAGTACACTTACTTTAGATGTGCTATATTCCAATCTAAAAACTCATGAAATTGATATAATATCACGTAAGAACCCCAACAAGTCTATTGCTTTTGTTTCTCAACGTGATATGCCTAGCTCCAGCCAATCTTCATCTTGTAGTACACTTGGTTTGTTGTCCTCTCTAACCCTTGAACAGATTGAGGAGTTTCCAGAGGAGGAGCTAGCACTTCTCTCTACGAGGTTCTCAAAAGCATTGCAAAATGTGAGAACTAGAAGGAGAGGAAGCTCCGAACCTCAATGATGCTTCGAATGTGGTAAGACAGGACATTTTCGTTCAGATTGCCCTAACCTTTCAGGTCCTACTTCCCGGGATGAAAAGAAAACAAGAACGAAGCACTCCTTTGCAAAAGATACGAAGAAAAAGAAGGGTACCATAGGACGCAAGATGGTTAACAACTTCATCACTGCACTTCAAGAACTTAGTTCAAGTGATGTAGACTTTGAAAGTGATGAAGATGATGACGATCTGGCCAACTTATGCTTCATGGCGGGCAAAACAAGATCAATATCAAGTCAGGAGGATGCAGAACACAACAGTGAAGACGATGAGGTATGTTCTACCTGCAATGAAATGTGTGATGCTATTTCTCGTGCAACTATTATTGTCAAGAAAAAGGACAAAAAGCTTAGGGATAATGCTGCTAAAATTGAATCACTAGAATCTGAAATTAACCGTTTAAAAACTTTGATTCCTAGTGATGATGCATGTCCCTCATGTGACTTAATCTATGAATAATTGTCCACATTAAGAAGTGCACACTCCTCCACTCTAGATAGACTTGATGAAGAAATTGAAAAGAACAGAGAGCTTGCTGCACTTAATGATAAAAACTTGAAAGACGCTAGCTGTTCTACAATTAATTTGCATTGTTCGACTTGTGATGATCTTGATAAGAAACTACAGGATGCTATGAATGAAATTTCTATATTGAACAATGCTTTACGTTCTCATGAAGTTAAATTTTGTTCCAATTGCAAACTAAAAGGAAAAACTTCATGTGAAAATTGCCTTGATCTGTCCAACAAACTTGATGACATGCATAGGACATTAGATCGGTTTTGTAATGGGAATAAGAACCTAAACTTGCTGCTGAATTCTTCCAAGTCTTGCAATGATAAAACTGGTTTATGTTTTGATTTTCATGCTCATGCTAAGGCACATCCACATAAAATTGTAAAGACATTAGGAAGTGGTTTGATTCAAACAGTTCCTAAACAAAAAGGAGTGGTTTTCAAATCTGCAGGAGTGTTGCCTCATTCGGTTTCAAATAAAAATATTGCTTGCTCATCTAGACATGAACACAAAGTTAAATTTCATTGTACCTTCTGTGGTAGAGATGGTCATGTCATAGATTTTTGTTATAGACTAGCTAAACAACAGAAAAGGGAAAGAATGGTTGCTAGATCTGATAACTTTCATGCAAAATTTGCAGCACACATTGAACCAAATGTACAACCTGCTGTTTTGAGTCAAAAACATTCAAAGTTTACCTCCGGACCTTATGTTTTTGCCTCCGGAGCTACTGTTTTTTGTGCTACACAAGTAACACCTTATAGGTCAGTAGTCAAGAATAAAAAATATCAAACTTTGACTCATAAACCTGCTGTTTTGTCGCTTTCGAGTGTTTTTCCTGCTGCACGTTGCGTGACTCAGTACTAGATTCCTAAATGCCTTTTGACTAACCCCAGTATTGAGTCATCGACGTATTGTGCTTTTATGTAGGTTACACGTTTGAGGAAGGAGAACATTTGGATTGTGGATTCAGGTTGCTCACGCCACATGACCGGTAACGAAGATTGGTTCTCCTCCCTCTCTTTTGTGTCACGTGTAGAGAATGTTACTTTTGCCAATAATTCTTCAACTCCTATAATTGCTAAGGGTTCGGTTAGAGTAAATGATCACTACACTTTGAAGAATGTGGCAATTGTCAAAAATTTGAAATACAACTTGCTTTCTGTTGCACAATTGCTAGATGAAAATCTAGAAATTATTTTCAATAAAAACTGTTGCAAAGTTGTAGGTTCAAATAGTGAGCTTATTTTTAACATGTCTCGGTTTGGAAGAGTTTTTAAAGCCGATTTTGATATGTCTTCCTCTAAGCATAGGTGTCTAGTTGCTAATGATTCAAAGGACTTATATTTTTGGCATCGTAGACTTGGTCATGTAGGCTTTGATCACCTAACGCGTGTTAGTGCTCTTGATCGCATACGTAGGCTGCCTAAGCTTAAAGGGGACAAAGATATTGTGTGCTCTTCTTGTAGACATGCTAAGATGGTTGCAGGTTCACATACTCCTCTCACAATGATCATGACAACTGAACCATGTCAACTTTTGCATCTTGACACCGTAGGACCTTCACGTGTTCAATCCTTTGGAGGTAAATGGTATGTTCTTGTTATCGTTGATGATTATTCTAGATACTCTTGGGTTTACTTTATGGCGTATAAGAATGAAGTTTTTAGTCACTTTAGAACTTTATTTCTTAGATTATCAATTGATCACCCAGGGTCATTAAAAGCAATTAGAAGTGATAATGGAACTAAATTTAAAATTCAATCTTTTGATCACTTTTGTGCTGAAAATAGAATAGATCATCAATTCTCTTCACCATATGTACCTCAACAAAACGGTGTTGTAGAAAGAAAGAATAGAACCTTAGTTGAGATGGCTAGGACTATGCTTGATGAATATCAAACTCTTAGGAAATTTTGGGCTGATGCATTAGCAACCGCTTGTTATGTCTCAAATCGTGTTTTCTTGCGTGCTAAGCTAGGTAAAACACCATATGAGCTTCGGTTTGGACATAGGCCTAGTGTTCCACACTTTCGGGTCTTTGGTTGCAAATGCTTTGTTAAGAAACATGGTAATCTTGATAAATTTGAACCTAGATCCATTGATGGCATGTTTCTTGGTTATCCATCTCATACAATAGGCTACCGTGTGCTTTTACTTGACACTAACAAAATTGTGGAGACTTGTGAAGTGTCTTTTGATGAAGCTAGCCCAGGTACTAGCTCCAGTGTTGCAGGACCAGATCCGTATCCTCAGGGGGAGAGTATTTTTGAAGATGAAGAAGAGCTAGTGATACTGCCTGGTAGTTCCGAAGTTGACACGTGTCCATCTCCGGACATTGAACAAGCTCCGGCTATCACCTATGCTGGTCCTGATCATCCACAAGTCACAAGCTCATCAATCTACGATGAACCTAATGAAGAAGAAGCTTGTGAGACATCTGTTCCTTTACATTTTTACAAAGATCATCCCCCACAACAGATGATTGGAAGCTTGCACGAACGAGTCACACGGTCCAGATTTTGCGATCCAAACTCTCATGCTCATTCTGCTTTTGTTGCTTCTTTTGAACCCAAATATATATCACACGCACTCACTAATGAATCTTGGATTATTGCCATGCAAGAAGAGTTAGAAAATTTTGAAAGAAATAATGTTTGGAAACTTGTACCTCCACCTCAAGGTCACACTTTAATTGGAACTAAATGGGTATTTAAAAATAAACAAAGTGAGGATGGGGTTGTGGTTAGGAATAAGGCTAGGTTGGTTTCTCAAGGTTTCACTCAAGTTGAAGGTCTAGATTTTGATGAAACTTTTGCTCCTGTCGCTAGATTAGAAGCCATAAGAATTTTGTTAGCTTTTGCAGCATCTAAAGGTTTTAAGCTATATCAAATGGATGTTAAAAGTGCTTTTCTTAATGGCTACATAGATGAGGAGGTTTATGTCAAACAACCACCGGGTTTTGAAAATTCAGATTTTCCTAATCATGTTTACAAACTATCCAAAGCCTTATACGGTCTCAAACAAGCCCCTAGAGCATGGTATGATAGGTTAAAAACATTCTTACTTGAAAAGGGGTTTACCATGGGCAAGGTTGATAAAACTCTTTTTGTGCTTAAGCATGACAATGACTCATTATTCGTTCAAGTGTATGTGGATGATATTATCTTTGGTTGTGCTTCTCATGATCTTGTGTCCAAGTTTTCAGCAATGATGAGTTCCGAATTTGAAATGAGTATGATGGGTGAACTCACTTACTTTTTGGGGCTGCAAATCAAGCAAACCAAGGAGGGTACCTTTGTGCATCAAACGAAGTATACCAAAGACCTCCTAAGGCGCTTCAACATGGACAAAAACAAGCCTCTTTGGACACCAATGGGAACAACAACAAAACTTGAACTTGATGAAGATGGTGAACCTGTGAATCAAAAAGAATATAGAAGCATGATCGGATCACTTTTGTACCTCATGGCATCAAGACCGAACATACAATTCAGCGTATGTCTTTGTGCACGGTTTCAAGCTTCCCCACGTGTTTCACATCGTCAAGCCGTCAAAAGGATTCTCAGGTACTTACATGGAACCCAAGAATTTGGCATTTTTCTTCCTTCTTCCTCAACCGTTACTTTGAAAGCTTTTTCGAATGCTGATTTTGGGGGTTGTAGGATTGATAGGAAAAGTACTTCCGGTGCTTGTCATTTTCTTGGTAATTCTCTTGTTGCTTGGTCCTCTAGAAAACAAAATTCAGTTGCACAATCCACAGCCGAATCTGAATATGTAGCTGCTGCTAGTGCTTGCTCACAAATTCTTTGGATGTTCAAACACTTAAGGACTATGGGGTTGATCTAGATAGTGTTCCACTATTCTGTGATAACACTAGTGCCATTTGCATTGCTAAAAACCCCGCACAACATTCTAGAACTAAGCACATTGACATTAGGTATCACTTTCTCCGAGATAATGTTGAAAAAAGAAACATTGTGCTTCACCATGTAGATACCGAACTACAATTGGCTGACATTTTTACAAAATCTTTGGATTTCACTCGTTTTTGTTACATTCGTAGTGAAATAGGGGTTATGCATCCTCATGGCTTAAATTGAGGGGGAGTTTTTTGAAACTTGGGAAGTCGTTGTGTGAATCTGAAATTAAAATAATATGAGCATAGTATTTCATACATATATGACTCTGTGATTCCTTTTACATGCTGAAAGTTCTTACTACATTACTCTTGTTATACATTTTGTAGTTTTTGCCATGTCTAGAAATTGGAATAATTACTTACACTAAAACTGGTCATGGTCGAACTTTCTTGCTGTTTTGAACTTGTTACATGTTCACAAGTGCTTTTAATCATAAAGAATTAATCAAGTAATCAACTCACATGTTGAGTTTTTATGAACAAATATAAATTGAGAAAAGATCAAGAGAATATGCATGCATCGCACTTCTTTTTCTGAGATGGCTTATCATTGCACTTAGATTTGAACTTGGAAGAAGTTGTGTATGACTAAAACCATATCCTTAAGCTTCTGATTGTCAAATGACATAGGCTTGGCTTGGTTGGTTAGAATAAGGCAGATGCACATATAATCTCTTGCAAATATCATATGATCTAAATTTGTGTTTTTGAAAAATAATAAAATGCAGCAACTAGTGTCATGCTTTCAAGTTATGAAATAGTTAAGTTTGTGAGATCATGACTTGCTTAAATTGAAAATTACATATGATCTCTAGCATGGCTTACACTACTTTATGTATCTCATTGATGTGATAGTGTAAGTTACTTGATAGTATGACTTGGATGGGCTTTGTTTTATATGTATATGTTATAATATGCTCATAACAATTAAAATTTATCTTTTACCTTGCTGAATACATTGTCAAAGGGGGAGAGATTAATCACACATTCAAAAAGGGAGAGATGATAAAGGGGGAGAGATATGTGAATTTTGAATTTTTGCATTTTTGCTTTTCTTCTCATTTTATTTCTGATTTACATAAAGGGGAGAGCAAAACTTTTAATGAGAATAAGCCAATGTTCGGATTTTAAATGGTGTTGCCAATGCATTCATCAAGGGGGAGATTGTAAGACCTATGTGTGCTGAATACATTGGCTTGTAGTGAATACACTTGGCTTTGATGATAAAAGTTTTGAATATCACCAAAACACCTTTTTATCAAGGTCCGACTCTAGCTCCGAGCTACAACAAGGTCCGACGGTAGGTCCGGCTTGTTTTGGGTAGCTTCGGCTATGTTCGAAGCTAGGTCCGACTTCTTGGTAAGGTCCGACTAGCTTTGGTTAGCTCCGGCATGTCTTTGATAGCTCCAACTTATATTTGATAGCTCCGGAATGCTTTTGCTAAGCTCCGACGTACTTTGTCTAGCTTTAGTTTTGGGTTGACTAGTTTTGACTAGTTTTTGGTAAGCTCCGGTGCTAGGATCTACTAGTTTTGGTAAGCTCCGGCAAGTGCTTCATTGTACTAGTTTTGGTAAGCTCCGGGTCAAGCTCTGGCTTGCTGTGGGATAGTCCGGAACTTGACCGCAATACTTCTGCTTTTCATTTGTAATGTTTCGTACTTGATTTACATTGTTCGAAAGATTTCTTAGTATTCATTTGCTAAGTTTTTGGTGTGTTTTGGTTGATATGGATGATATCGTGTTATTGTGGTTTTGCAACATGCTTATGTGAGGTTCTCACGTAGGGTGTTGTGTTTGGAACTAACTTGAGTCAAGTCGAGGACTTGGGCCCGTATGGATTGGTTGTTTATTCATGTGCAGGTGTTGCTTGAGTTCAAGTCATGGCTGGTGATGGGATCCATTGGACTAGTCTCAGGGAGGAGATGAGGTTCCAACAACCAAATTCAGGAGGAATTGTGGTTGAGCTGATCAGGAGGTTGCGCAACATGATTGAATCAAGAACAATGCATATGAAGGTATCGTGGACGTCATTGGAAGATGTTTGCACGTGTGCAAGGAGTGCATGGACGTGGCTGCATGGTTCCGAGGCGTGATGAAGAGATGTGGATGTAAAGAATTGGTCAGAAAGGTCCAACCGACTAGGTTATGGACTCAGGCTGCGGCTGAGTCGGGTTTGACTCAAATATGGAAAGATTTGAGTTGGTTATGATAGGATTTCGTGTGGATCACGAATTTGAGTTGTTTAGGAATGTGGGATACGTTCCTAAGGTGTTTGGAAGTCTTAAGATTGCTTCTATCTGCGTATAGAAGAATCTTGAGCAGTTATGGAAAGTTACGATTCGTGATCTGAGTAGGGTTGGAGTCCTAGTTGATATTGGGTTGGCCTAAGGGCTGGTTATATAAGTAAGGGAGCCCAGAGCTCGTGGTGCACGACTTTGGGGCTGTTCCTCTTGTGTTCTATTGAATAAAATTTGTAGTTTGAAGGAAATTTTGTGCCTTTTTCGTCCGACTTGTTCCAGACAAGTTTTACTCGTCGAGTTTTTGGACAGCACTACCTTTCGTCGGTGGTTTTATCATAACTCGAGTTTTACAGATCCAATTGATGTGATTATTTTTGGGTTGTCTTCACAACTTGATTTTCTATCATCTGTCAAAATTTCATGGTTATTGTATTTGTGGTCTATGATCTACACGAGTTTCTTTGCAGCGTTCCAGAACTTTTTTTTCTCGGGTAGGGCAGATTGACCATTGTTTGATCTTTCGATCATAACTTGAGTTTTTCTCGACGGATTTGAGTGATTCTTTTTGTGTTGTCTTCGTGACTTGATTATCTCTGATATAACTTTTGTCATGGTGAAACACGTTTAGATTAGTCTCACACACAATTTCTTTAACAGATTGTTTTTCTGCCGAAAGGGTTTGGGGTTTAATTGTTTTTACTGCGTAAGTTTTTTAAATCTACCATTCACCCCCCTCTGGTAGCTTTTCACGTGCTCTTCGATCCTACACCATCAAATCCTAGGGGCCCCAGTGAGTAGAAGCCGGAACCTAAGGTTCCGGTCCTCACCGAACCTCACTGGACTCTCTACTTCGACTCTTCCATGCAAAACCAGAGGGCCGAAGCTGGAATCCTTCGCCTCGCTCCGATCGGGGAGAAGGTCAAATACATGGTTCACCTTGACTTCAAGGAAACCAACAACATGGCAGAGTATGAAGTCATCTACGGGCTCAAGGTGGCACTATCCTTTGGTGTCAAACAACTGTTGGTGAAGGGTGATTCGCAGCTCATCATAAAACAAGTCAAAGGTGAATGCTACTGCAACAACCCCCAACTAGCCGCTTATCTCCTTGAAGTCCAGAGGCTTCAGAAAGACTTCAAATTTCTAGATCTCCACCATGTACAACGTCTTCATAACGCTGAAGTCGATGAACTCTCAACGAAGGCTTCAATCGGAGCCCCGACTTTTGACGGAATCTTCGTCCGAAGGTTATCAAGACCAATAGCTCAATTTGCAGAACTGAGCGAAGGGGGCGAGACCAGCACCTCGAAGTTGGCGGTCCCAGTGGCCCTGTTACCATGGCGTCCACCAAGGGTCGTAGGTGCTGCTGGAAGCTCCAAGCAACCAAACACGCAAAACTCAAAAGATCAAGTTAGCTCCGATGCATGGATCTCGGAGATCTGGAGCTACTTGAAAGACAACATCCTTTTTGAAGATGGTGTATCCACTGACTAGATTGTCAGATTGGCTAAAAGATACACGTTTGTAGAAGGGGATCTCTACCGGCGTGTTACTAACGGCATCCTAATGCGATGCATTGCAAGGGAAGAATTCTGCAAGCTCCTCGTGGAAATCCATGGAGGCGAGTGTGGGAACCACACATCTTCTCGCACGCTGGTTGGTAAAGCCTTCTGGCATGGCTTTTATTGGCCTACAACACTACAGGATGTAGTTGAGCTAGTGAAAAAGTGTGAAGCGTGCGAGTTTCACGCAAAACAAATTCACACACCGACTCAACCACTGCAAATGATACCTTCTACATGGCCGTTCGCTGTGTGGGGTATGGACATCTTGGGACCATTCCCAAAAGCTGTAAGAGGTTATAGGTTCCTGTACGTCGCCATCGACAAGTTCACCGAGTGGCCGGAAGCTACTCTAGTTGTGACAATCAACAAACAATCAATAATCAAGTCCTTGAAGTCCATAATATGCAGATATGGAGTTCCGAACAAAGTCATAACTGATAATGGAACCCAATTTACAAGTGCTGCATTCCAAGAATATTATGATGACCTCGGCATTCAAGTCAGCTACACATCAGTAGCTCACCCAGCAAGCAATGGTCAAGCTGAGAGAGCAAATGCAGAAATTTTAAAAGGACTCAAGACGCGCACATATGAGCGCCTGAAAAAGCATAGAGCCAACTGGATTGAAGAATTTCCTTCCGTACTATGGGCAAGCATGACTACACCTAACCGGTCAACTAGAGAGACACCCTTTCTTCTTGGTGTACGGAAGGTGCCAAGAAGCTGTTTGGAATGCACGCTAGCGCCAAGCGCTCTGCCGCTATCATCAAAGGCATGTACGTAACCGACAGATCGAGGAAGGCGATCTGGTGTTGCAGAAAATACTAACTCGAGACGGGATGAATAAACTTTCCCCCAGCTAGGAAGGTCCCTTCCGAGTGATCAAAGTATCCCGTCCCGGATGCGTTCGCTTGGCAACTAAGGATGGTACTCCGCTTCCGAATCCTTGGAACATTGAGCACCTCCGTAAGTTTTACACTTAGAATCATCGAGGTGAGTCTGTAATTATACACAATGTATGTTATAGAGTTGAAAGTTGCCTATAGGGGGGGTGAATAGGCAATAAGAACTGAAATGACTTAATCAAACGAGATTAAATCCTTGAGGCCGGACTTGTCTGGACAGGGCCGGACTAGTCCGCTCAGCACAGGGTAAAAACCTAAAAATTTGGTTTTGACAAGTTATTTGCGGAATTTAATCTCAACCAAGATGTAAACAATGTATAGTAACTTAGTACAACTAAGATTGGAAGGTTTAAGCACTTAGATCACAAGATTTCAACAAAGATCAAAAATGAAAGGCAATGTGAACAATATGAACCCTAATAGTAATGCTAGTGATCACAAGAAGGAAAAGACAAGTGAGACAAGAATTATCCCGTGGTTCAGCTCCATGAAGAAGCCTACATCCATGTTGAGAAGTCTACACAAGGATCGGGTCTCACATGACCCTTCTCTCACCAAGCCACCACGATGCCCGGCTTGATTTCCACTATATCAATTGGTAATCACCAAGTTTGATGGGGCTACTCACTAGTTGAGGCTCCCACAAATCAATATAATGAGGAGCACACAAAGCTCAACTCACACAAGCCACAAAACACAATCACATGTGCAAAGAGATTAAACTGAGAGCCCAACCGCAATGATCTTCCTTTACTGTCCTCCCAAAACCCTAATCTCTTCAAGGTTTGGTCTTAGAGGGCTAGTAGGACGAGTAGAAGACTTTGGAAGGCTCTTGGTCACTTGTGGCGGCGCTAGGATTCAAGACTTGTTCAAATGAGGTCGGGGATCCCCTTTTTATAGGGGTCCCGAGCGCCTTCTGCTGATCTCAGCAGAAGGGCGGACTAGTGTGGCCACTGGCCCCGGACTAGTCCGGCCCAATGGGTCCACTGACCTCTGGTCAGGTCCCGACAACTGCCACACTGCGCGACGATCATCACGGAACCCGCCAAATTTCCAAATTCAAACTGTCACTGCACAACAGATTAGTCCGGTCCAAAATGGACTAGTCCGAAGTAGGACAGAAAGGTTTAGTCCGGCTCAAAACGGACTCATCTATGTAGGCCCGAACTAGTTCGACCACAGGGGGCGGACTAGTCCGGCCCTCTAGGGTTTCTCTCGGTTTATCTCACTAAGTCTCAAACGGACTAATCCGTACCCAAATGGACAAGTACGAACTTTTCCAGAGAGCTTTTACCCGTTGAAAAACGGACAAGTCCGGTCTTCTGGGACTTAGCTCCAAATTCACTAAGAAACACTCCAGAGACGTTTGGTCCGTGTCGAAATGGACTGGTCTGCCTGGTCGGACTAGTCCGGCCTCCTAGGGTTTTTCCTTATTTTGGCTTCTCACTTAGGTTTTTCTCTAAACCACCACTTTGATCCCCTTAGAATGATCTCAATGCACATGATACATCCACCCTTTCACATGACACGGCTCATATAAGATCATCTTCATAGAAACCTTAATTTCTACTTCTTGAGCCTTTGACGCCCGTTATGTCCTTTTCCTTTTTGAAGGGTTTCATCTCATTTCAATCATTGTACCTGTGCTTAGGATCAACTTAGCTCATTAGACTCTTAATTGTCGTCATCAATCATCCAAAACCCACGGGGATGCCTAGATGCACTTTCAATCTCCCCCTTTTTGGTGATTGATGACAACACATTAAGACTTCAACAAAAAGAATAATAATTTATTTTTCGTAACATGTATTTGTATGAGTGACTCCCCCTCAATGTATGCATCATGAGTAAGAGAGATTTGAGAGAGTCCTCATACATATACATGTTATGGTGGGGTGCCTAAGTGATGTGCTCATAAGTTGTGATAAAGCAACAAATATGCAAGACAAGCATGTAACTCAAGCATAACATCACAATTGATATGAATTAAGTCTTACAAAAATTTAAGCGAGATTTTTAAACATAAAAACATAAGTCCAATCTTGGATCAATCTCTCCCTCAAGTAACTAAGTAGAACTCTCAATCTTTCCCCCTATCTAAGTGCCTCATCCACCAAACATCCACTAATCTAATCCCCCTTTAATCTCTCCCCCTTTGGCATCAAGACACCAAAAAGGAAAAGAAGGAAGTAAGAGCCATTAAGTCTACTCGTCGTCATCATCATCAGCGTCGTCGTCGTCGTCTTCGCCTTGGTGCCCGCTGTCGCTTTTCGTGGCCTCTGGATCAATATTAGCATCATCATCGGTCGGGGCCGCGATGGAAGTACCATCTTCACCAAATTGAGCGAGCTCCTCGGCGGTGAACTCTGGTAATGTAGTGATCTCTCCATCACTCTCCTCGGTGGGAGACATGGGAATGTCCAACTTGTCGCACACCGGCTTGAGATACTTCTCTTGGCGATGCTCCATGCGACGTTGCTGAACTTCCGCCTTCCGGCAAGAAGAGAAAATAGCCTTGAATCACTTGAGAAATCCACTCCCGCATTGTGATGAAGGTGGAGGTGGCGGAGGAGATGGCACAAAGTGAGAGGAAGAAGCGGGAGGATCCGTATTCTTCCTCCTAGGGGAAGCCGGCTCCGGAGGAGGGAGTTTGGGTCGAAGCCTCCGGTGAATTATGTCTTTCTTGAAGGTGAGTCCGGCGATCTTCTCGATCATGTACATGATGTATGGAGCGTATCCACATGATCGGTTTGGAGTATGGGAGATGTTGAAGATGGCGTGGAAGATGTAGTAAACCACATTGAACCGAACATCTCCATCAACAAGGACCATAAAGTGCTTCAAATTCCCTTGAATTATCCCCGCATATCCATCCTTGGTGGCAATGGTCTTCCGGAGCACCCTGTTGAGGACACTGTAGAAAGGCTTGATTTTCCTTATGTGCCCCGCCTCAAAGGGTACATGCTAGGATACATGTACTCCAAGGTCTCGCGATCAACTGGCCTCATGTTGGAGATAAGATTTCATTGTCCAGTTGATCCTCCAAGTCAAGCAGTTGAGCAAACTCCCAGTAGGTGGTGAAGTATTGCTCTCCATGGATCATCCAGGTAATCGTCCTGTCCCCATCAGTGTAGAAGTAGATAGTGGAATAGAACTGAGTAATTACTTTCACATTCCAGTCATACTGGAAAGCCATGAAATTCTTCAAACCATGGCGCTCGACGGCCTCAACCATGGTATTGAAGGCTACATGATCCTTCTGGGCCATGTAGTCCCAGTCAATCCATTGAGCACCGATGACTGGGGTCTGCTTAGACATGTAGACCGTCTGGTAATAGTCACAGTGGAAGTCACACCAGAAACGGGGATCCACTGTGCTCCTATCCCACTGATAGACATTTATCTTCCTTAGCTTGCGCACCTTCTCAGCCCCTTTGCCCTTGAAGATGTGGGCATCAAAGGCAGCTGCACGATTTGGGTTCTGTACAGGAGAAGACATCTTCAAGGGGCCTATGGGTTGAGAGGCACCCTTCTTGGCCTTGCTTGCAGGCTTCTTGGCAACGATCACTCTCTTCTTGGGTGCAGCATCGACCGAGGCCTTTTCCTTATCCTTGGAGGTCCTCGCCTCTTGGGCTCTAGCTTGATCCCCCAATGTCACAAGTCTCTTTTTCCTTGGGGCTGCCTCGGCTGCTACAGAGTTGTGTGCTTCTCGCTGCATCTTCTTTGCTCTCTTTGATGCAAAGTAGGCAGCAGCCATTTCCCGATCCACACGTCTCCAGCAAGAAAGAGCTTGCTTTTCCGCTTCGGCCTCGGAGTCAGAAGGTGGAACATACTCGTTACCCGACATGGTTACTGATAAGAGAAGCAAGGGAATGTGTATGAGTCCAAGGAGTCAAGAAATAGTGGTAGAATTCACATAATTGGTCAAGGTTATGGTTTTTGTTGTGTAATCCGGACTTGTCCGCCCAGAGGCCAGACTAGTCCGTACCCAACCGGACTTGTCCGCCCTGAAGCCGGACTAGTCCGATTCACACAGCAAGAACCCTAATGTAGAGAAATTTTGTGAAAACTACAGATCCTACCACAAAAATGGAGGTACATGATCACAATGATGTGCACAACAACATTTGTGAAGAAGTTTCTATCAATAGACCCAAAAGGAACTGAATTTCAAGGATTTTGGGGTTAGGTCAAGAATACCTCTTCAAATCTTCAAATCGATGAAATGTGGATGAAGAGTCGGCCTCTGATGCTTGGGGAATGGTTCCCTAGCACCTTAGGGCTTCAATCCACGGATTGGAGTCGAGATTTGTTGGAGGGAATCGAAAATCGCCGTTTGGGAGGCGGTTTTTGAGCATTTTTGGAGATAGAGTGTTTCGAGTTGAAGTGGAGAGGTCGGGGGCTTCCTGGGGAGGTTAAGTCCCCAAGGGCCGGACTAGTCCGATCAGGGACCCGAACTTGTTCGTCTATCGGACTGGGTCTGGACTGTTCTGAGCCACCGGACTAGTCTGATCTAGGGGCGGACTAGTCCGATCCTAAGGCTAAAAACTCCTATATATTGAGTTTTTAGTGGAGATTTGATCCTTTTGGACTAGATTTCACAAAAGATCTTTGTAAACATGGTCAGTAAGCAATCAACAATCAAACTATGACCATGATTCACAAGGATTCAATAATTTCAAAGTAATTTGTAGAAAATCGAGGATGATGAGTTTTTTTCAAGCATGTGTGAATTTTGAATACGACAATCAAATGTGCAAGATTCAAGCCACATTTCGAGAATCCAAGATATTAAGCTCACTCCTAAGTTCACAAAATCTTTCTCATCTAAGGGTTTGGTAAATATATCAGTCAATTTTTTATCGGTTCTCACATGTGAAATTGCAATGTCTCCTTTGATGGAGTGATCTCTCAAGAAATGGTGTTGAATATCGACGTGTTTTGTCCTTGAGTGTTCAACTGGATTATGGGCTATTTTGATGGCACTCTCATTGTCACATAGGAGGGGAATATGGTGCAAATTTATGCCATAGTCCCTAAGAGTTTGTCGCATACAAAGAAGTTGTGCACAACAACTTCCGGCGGCGACATACTCCGCTTCGGCTGTGGAAAGAGCAATGGAGTTTTGTTTCTTTGAGGACCAAGACACTAGAGATCTACCAAGGAATTGGCAAGTTCCCGATGTACTCTTCCCATAAATTTTGCACCCCGCATACTCCGCATCGGAATATCCAATGAGGTTAAACTTAGAGCCTTTGTGAATGTGGCCTAGAGGGGGGGGGGTGAATAGGCCTTTTTGATTTTTGGTCGGATCCTGCAACACTTGGCTAATTGATCAAATCCCGAGATATCGGACAAGTCCGGTAGAGTGTGGACTAGTCCGGTGTGTACCGACTAGATTAATCAAATTTGATTGATTATCTTGATCCTAGGATGTATGCAGTGGAAATATACTTGTAATTGAAGTGTTACACTACTATGAACTAGGATGCACCACAAGTTAATCTTACATTCAATGTTTCAACGTAAAGTGAACGAGATTGATTGAAACCCTAGATTGATATGAAGAGTAAGAACGATATGAGCAAAGTAAGAACACAAGCACTTTATCCCGTGGTTCGGTTCCCACAAAGGCAAACAACGTCCATGTTGAGGAGTCCACAAAAGGACAGGATCTTCTCCAACCCTATCCTCGTCGGATCGCCACGGAGTCCAATCCTCTTCACTAATCACAAAGGGCAAATAACAAAATTCAAGGGGCCTTCTCACAAGTTGAGGGCTCCCCAAGATCACAAGATGAACACCACCAAGAACACACTCTTAAGATGAAAATGAAAACCACAGGAGTGTGTTAGTGAATCAAACCAAGAGCTCAATGAGTGATGAACCGTGTCTCTCCAATGATCCAAAGTGTATCCTCAAGGGATTGATCTTTCTTGCGTTTGATTTCGTGGAGAGAGGTGTTTTCTAGGCTCTTGGAAGGTGTGACGGCGCAGAGGGTCGAGAGATCTGAAAGATGGGCCGTGCACACCTATTTATATGGGGTTCCCAAAAGTTACCGTTAGGGTTTAGAAAGATCGAACTAGTTCGTGGTGGACACCAAACTAGTCCGGTGTGCTGCGTGCAGGAAACCCTAGGTGTCCCGAAATCTCAAACTTGTCCGGCTAAGAGCGGACTTGTCTGATTTTAGTCAGAAAGGATTTCGGACTTGTCCAGGTTGATATCGGACTTGTATGGTGTGGTGATGCCCTAGATGAATATAGAACAAGTCCGCACTTGGAGGACTTGTCCGATTTTAGTCAGAGGCATTATCGGACTAGTCCGTGCAAATATCGGACTTGTCCGATTGACATCAGAAAGATATCGGAATAGTCCGTGGTGTTATCGGACTTGTCCGATTTTGTGCAACTTGTGAAGTGTTTGGGGGACTAGTCCGCACTGGGGAGGACTAGTCCGATTCTAGTCAGAGAGATATTGAACTAGTCCGTGGTGATATCGGACTAGTTCGGTCAGTGAAAAACTGGACTGTGAGGACAAGTCCACAATGTGAGGACTTGTCCGATCTGGTGCAAAAAGATATCGGACTAGTCCGGTGTCAGTCGGACTAGTCCAGTCCTGTATAATTTTGTGCAATGTGTGAGATTATTTGTGCTTGAGCTCGTGGGGTGTGTTTCCTTAACACACTCCATACGCAATGATCTACTACACTTGTTTCTTGAGCTCTTTTCCGCATTGCTCCTCATTCTTCTTTCTTTTTGGCACTTTGCTCATTCTCTCATTGAAACCTGTGCTCATCTCAATAATGTGGGTAGGATCTCATTTGCTTGTTATAAATCAACCAAAACCCAAAAGGGATTCCTAGATGCACTTTCACTTTGTGGTACCAAAGTCCTAGGCTTGGTGTGTGAACTAAATATCTAAGAATTCTCTTAACGGCGGTCAAATAACACACTTTAGGAGCAGCTTGAAATCTAGCACACGTACACACACTAAGCATGATATCGGGCCTAGATGCACATAAATATAACAATGAGCCTATCATGGAATGATATACCTTTTGGTCCACACTTGGACAATCTTCATTGAGATCGAGATGCCCATTGCTTGCCATAGGAGTCTTGATGGGTTTGGCCTTGTCCATGTCAAACTTCTTGAGTATATCTTGTGTGTACTTGGTTTGACTAATGAACATGCCTTCCTTGAGTTGCTTCACTTGAAAACCTAGAAAGAACTTAAACTCCCCCATCATGGACATCTCAAATCTTTCCGTCACTATCTTAGAAAACTCATCACAAAAAGCTTTGTTAGTAGAGCCAAATATAATGTCATCGACATATATTTGGCAAACAAATCATCATTGAAGTGCTTAGTGAATAAAGTATATTCTGCCTTCCCAATTTTGAAACCATTTTGAGCTAGAAAATCTCTAAAGCACTCATACCAAGCTCTAGGAGCTTGTTTGAGTCCATAGAGAGCCTTACACAATTTGTACACATGGTTTGGGAATTCTTCATCTTCAAATCCGGGGGGTTGCTCCACATACACCTTTTCCTTGATTGGACCATTTAGGAATGCGTTCTTGACGTCAATTTGATATAGCTTAAAATAATGGTGAGTATCGAAGGCAAGTAATACGAATTGATTCAAGCCTAGCTACAGGAGCAAAGGTTTCTTCGAAATCCAAACCTTCGACTTGTGAATACTCTTTGTCCACAAGTTGTGCCTTGTTCCTTGTGACCACCCCGTGCTCATCTTGTTTGTTGTGGAACACCCATTTGGTGCCTACAACATTCGCATTAGGCCTCTTTACAAGCTCCCATACTTGATTTCTTTTGAAGTTGTTGAGCTCTTCTTTCATGACCATCACCCAATCTGGATCTCGTAGTGCTTCTTCAACCTTGTGGGGCTCCAAGGAAGAAACAAAAGAGTAATGTTCACAAAAGTTTGCAACACGAGATCGAGTAGTTACCCCCTTGAAGATGTCTCCAAGTATATTGTCAACAGGATGGTCCCGTTGGACGCTTTGATGCACTCTTGGGTGTGGCGCTTGAGGTCTTGAGTCATCATCTTAATGTTCCTCATCCTCATTGTCTCCCCTTTAATTGATGCCTCCATTTTCATCTTCTTGGAGCGCATCTTGGGGGACTTGATCTTGATCATTTGAGGAGGAGGTTGCTTGATGTGTAGGATGATCACTTGAGTGTTGTGGTTGTTCTTGTGGTCGAATATCTCCAAGCGCCATACATCCTATTACCACTTGTGGAGCTTCTTCTCACTACCAGGATTCCGGGTTATTTCTATGAAAAAAATCGTTGCAATAGGTCGAAATTCAACGTGATAGGTTGTTGTTGCAACGAAATAGAATGTCGCAATAGTTTTTTCGACTCGTGGCGATAAAAGCCCTGGCAATAGGTTATTGCAACGACTTGACATCCGTGGCAAATAGTATGGTATTGCGACGACTCCACGTTGGTGGCAAATAGTATGGTATTGCAATGGTTTAATGTATTGTGACGATTTAACGTATTGCGACGAAAATATCGGTGTTGCAACGATGTCACATTCGTGGCAAAAAGTATGGTACTGCAACGACTCCACGTTCGTTGCAAATAGTATAGTATTGCAACGGTTTAACGTATTGCGACGATTTAACGTATTGCAATGAAAATAACGGTGTTGCAATGATGCCACATTCGTGGCAAAAAGTATGGTATTGCAACGACTCCACATTCGTGGCAAATAGTATGGTATTGCAACGTTTTAACGTATTGCGATGATTTAACGTATTGCAATGAAAATAACGGTGTTGCAACGATGCCACATTCGTGGCAAAAAGTATGGTATTGCAACGACTCCACGTTCGTGGCAAATAGTATGGTATTGCAACGGTTTAACGTATTGCAACGATTTAACATATTGCAACGAATAGTACGTTATTTGCAACCATTTCACATCTGTGGCGATAAGTACGGTATCGCGACGATTTCATACTCGTGGCGAATAGTATGGTATCACGATGTTTTCACATTCGTGGCGAATAGTACGGTGTTGCAACGATTTCACATCCATAGCGAATAGTACGGTATGGCAACGTTTTTACATTCGCGGCGAATAGTATGGTGTTGCAACGATTTCACATCCGTGGCGAATAGTACGGTATCGCAACGATTTCACACGCGTGGCTAATAATATGGTATCGCGACATTTTCACATCCGCGGCGAATAGTACGGTATCACGATGATTTAACACTCGTGGCGAATAATATCGTATCGCGACGTTTTCACATTCGTGGCGAATACTACGGTGTGTCGACTTAACAACAAACATCCAGCAATTCATGCAACGCTCAAGGACCCTTGCGTCGTTGCGAGACGATGTTATTTACTGTTTTTTCAGGTTGCAACATTGTACCCATTAAAAGAGCACCGCGACGAGTTGTAGTATTAGGAATAGTTTCTCGAACATCCAGCTTTGACTTGGTGCGAGCAGAAGCCTTTTGTGGAGTTGTTGCTAGCCGTTGTTGGTTTTGCAAGCTCTCCATCATTCTGCGCATGTCTGCTAGCTCCTTTTCTTGCCGTGCAGAATTGGCTGCCATCTAATCATGTAAAGCCTGGACTTCCTGGTTGAGCTGTTCACTTGCCTGGACGAAGCCATCCATCTGGGAGGTCATATAATCATTTCTTCCTTCCAACTCTTGCACCTGAGAGTTGAGGTCTTCATTTCTATTTTGCAAGGATCGAACTTGCTGGCCGAGCTGGTCAGACATCTGGATACGCAGTCTTTCAGAAACATTAGGTTTAGCCATATAACCACGCCCCTAACACTGTGATCCTCCAGAACCGGTTGCGGATATATAAGTAAGCTGGAAGATGTTGTTTCTTTCCTCATCTGGGATTGGGACTCCCAGCTCAGCTTCCTTGACGTTGATTTGGGCATGTGCCTGGGTCTATATACAAAAAGAAAAGTCACATGTACATTGCAAATATTTATTTAAATGGGGACTGTTTTAAGTGTTTCTCACATGTACAGCTTCTGCCTGCTCGTTTTCCCATTGACCGTTCTTCACATGGCTTGCCTCCCACAGTTCTATGTCATCGGGTTCTTTTCCGGTCTTTGGGTGTCGCTACATCAAATACAAGTAAAATTTGATTAAATGATTGCAGTGCAAAGTAAAAGCATGATTTAGTTTTCATACCTTCTCGTAACTAAGTTGGGCGTAGGATTTCGAGCCAAGCAAGTGTTTTGTCTTTTGAGTACTTTGATTTCGTGAATTGGTTCTGCTTATTGACTGCAATTTTAAGAATTATTTTCACGAATGGGTGTTATCAAATAGTTTTTGTAGGATATGAAGATATTAGAAAGCTAGCTGACCTTGAATCGCTCGGACCGAAAATAGTCCATAAGCGCCAACCAATCGGAATCTGCTACGTCAACAGGCTTGTTTTGTATACGTTCCTCATCGGTCGAATACTTCTTATAGGTGGCATGCAATGTTGATCGCCACCCCTTGTAGCGCTCACCAACAATCTTCAATATTTTTTTCTGGTATCATCTGTGTCCTCCAAGTCCTAGCCATTCTGTAAATTGTATATCACACTGTTATAAATGTACAAGATGGAGGTCGCTAGAAAAAAATACTTATGTGGGGTGTCACAACACTAACCAGAATGTCTCTCACTATATCGCTCTTCGAAGTATCGCCAACCTCTGCCCACTTCCTTACACCAGCGAGGGGTGCATTCTTTGTTGTTGTAATAACCACATCATCGACAAAGTGCCGCTGATTAGGACCAACCGCAGCACCCAACCTATCGGACCACTGAATTTGTAGCTTCCGATTCTGATCATTCGTTCTATTTGCAGATGCTAGATAGCGCAATTTGGCAACCTTAAGTCCTTTAGCAACCCCTCTTCCAAACTTCTTTCCTTCTGTTAGTGTCATTTAAACGGTAAACGTTTAAAGCAAATTAGCAACTGACCAAGCCTAGTATCATGTACAAATAGTGTGAAAGAAGAAGAAGTATGATGTTTTACCATCTTCAGGACGAGTGCGGCAAATACGAGCGTGGGAACATCGCGTCGCAACAGCATTTTGCTCCATATTGGGCGATGCGTCGACTTGTTGACTTCTTTGTTGCTGTTCATACCCTACAATCATGCATCAGGCAGTAGTCAGTGGCGCTACAGCACCCGTAGTACTGCAGGGGATTTTCAGTCCAGCTGCGAAGCAGGCAAGACAGTAGCTAGCGATGCTAGAGAAAGAGAGGGTTCGCCAGGTGCTCATCCTCTGCAGTACTGCCGTTTCGGTCTAACCGACATCAGCAGGAGCGCGTCTCGAGGCGAATTGGTGGCAGGGCGAGTCATGGACATCAGCGGTATTAGCAGGTAGAGGATGCAAGACAGATGAGGCGGGCAGCTTGCAACGTTAAACAAAGCTAGGGTTCGGTCTGGCAGTGCAGTGACCACATTTAAGTCAGAGGATCGACGTCCAGATCACACCGGCGATCTCACGTGACTTACGTTTTTACTGCAGGCGATGCAGTAAAGATCCAACGGTGTGATTCTGTTGGATCTTTACTGCATCGCGTGCAGTAAAAACGTATAAGTCAGGTGATCTGCGTCCATTGATATCACCCCGGAGCAAGTCTTAAGGCTAGGACAGTGTGGCGGATCTAGGAATTAGATTTAGGTGGATTGCATACTGATATTTTGCTCTGCATGTTAGCATCTCCCCCTAAAGTGCTACTAGAACGGATACATGAATATAATCTTGCATTAATTACCAGACATCAACAACGCATTTGGCAGTGTAAAAAACAGAATTGAGATCATATAAGCAGCAATGAACCCTCATGTGCATGCATCTCTAAACTATATGATCCTAACATTTCTTAGTGGACAGGGGTTAATGATATTGGACTATTTTTTCCAGGGTATGCCATGTCATATGGGGCATAGCATGTAGGTACACCGTAATGCCCAGGGGTTTGCGGGCGGCGGGGTCATCATGGCACGCGAACGATGGGACGTGGAGATGGAGGGAGACGCTTCGGGGAGGACAGTGAAGTGACCACCAGCAGGGCGTGGGCGCCGGCCGGTGCCGGAGTGACCGATGGCGACATGGGTTTGCGGGCAGCGGGGTCATCATGACACGCGAAGGATGGGACATGGCGATGGTCGAGGGAGACGCGTTTCTGAGGACACTGAAGTGAGCAGCAGCAGGGTGTGGTCGACGGTGCCGGAGTGGCGGTGGCGAGAGAGCCCAGCGTGCGCGTGTAGGCATCAATAAATCACGCAATCACATATACTCACCAGCAGGGCGTGGGCGCCAGCCAGTGCCGCAGTGACCGGCGGCGACAGCGGTTTGCGGGCGGCGGGGTCATCATGACACGCGAAGGATGGGACGTGGCGATGGTGGAGGGAGACGCGTCGGGGAGGACACTGAAGTGAGCAGCAGCAGGGTGTGGTCGCCGGTGCCGGAGTGGCCGGCGGCGGGAGAGCCCATCGTGCATGTGTAGGCATCAATAAATCACGCCATCACATATACTGATTAACTGTTAACTGGGACTAGGAAACTACAATCGCAATGCTAAAATATTTAGTAGAGCCCGGTACATATTTATACTCGTAGTACCTGTATGGGATGACGAATCTCGGGGTTCCTGAGCAACAGGTGCTGCAATATTCTCTGCATACGATGCAAAGGAATTAACGTGTTATAAATATGTGTATTTTGATAGTAAACACATTTATAGTTATACCAGGTGCTTGTTGCCCATCACGATTACTTGTAGATGACATGACGGTTTGGTGTCTTGTTCCTAAAGTAAAGAGTATATATAGTAAGTAACAGTGATAACGTCAGATTACATGAGGATGTGTATTTTAGATTGGGCAGTGTGGTTGCTATGAACTGAAAATGTTTGTTTTGAACGGAGGAATTAGAAATGAAGGAGTAGGAAAAAAAAACGTACAATCCGAGAAAGAAAAACAAGAAAAACGTGTATAAACCGTGGGAACTGAAAATCTTAGGAATACAGGTTTGGAACACAGGAATGAGAGTACAACATTGGGAGTGGTTGATAAGATAACCCTGGCGTCATTTACTTCTAAATCAAGAAATTACATAGTACATGCGGTTTTTAATAGTTATGTTTCCTGACATGGAAAAGTACTAGAAATACAGTACCATAAACTGTCGGAGCGACATTTATTTCGGGGCAGAGGTGTAGTGTATTTTATATATGGAAAAAAGTAGAATGCAATCAGATGCTAGGGTAAAATAAAAAGATGAATCAACTGTAGGATGCAGATCTAACGATTGACGATAGTTGATTGCATGATTGCACCATTAATCAAATTTTATACTAGACATTCATGAAACATAAGAGCATATAAGAAGGAGTTGGGATGACAACTAGGAATGAACTGGCTGTAGCTGTTGGGATGACAACTAAAGCGATAGGGAGGGAGTAGCTCTATAAAAGACGGCATGGATCGTGTAGAACTTACGTAGCACAAAACTGGAGTCCGACATGTCGCAGAGCGGGGTCGGCGACGAAGAGGTTCGGTAGAGCCCGTCAAACTTGGTCGCTCGACGTTGTACCCACAGTCACCACCACCACTCACACGGGAATTTCTTAGGAATGCAAGTTTGGAACACAACACTAGGAAGAGAACATGTGTGCCGGGAACGGAAGCCACTGCGGGATTAGAGGAAGACGCACATTTATATTCGTCATGGCTAGCTACAAATGGGTGGGACTGGAATTTTGGGTGCACGGAGTGAAGTTTCAATTGTGAAAATCTCAATTGTGCGCGCCAAGAAGAACGAAAATTTTTTCGAGGGACCGCTACCTGCCGTTCATCTTTGTTTTCATGGAGATGTAAAAGCAGTCATGTGGTAGTGGGACATTCCAAAAAAATACGAACAAAAATATGAATCGCCAAATGTATCATTGTGCTAATGCAAACGACATGCAAATACAGAGAACACCCAAGTCCACGAAAGGAGGACGACCAATCCATGGTCTAGTAAAAGGTAAACAATCAGCATTTTATATATAACATTCGTCGCAATGAAATGATAACATATACAGAGTATATACTACTACAAAAAAAACATTTTCCCCTGTGATGTCTAATCTTCAGGCCGTCGATCCAAAGCCGCCTGTGATACGAGTATCACAGGTACATACGATATATATATCAACAATGTCATCGGATATTAGTTACAACGGATAAAGTACTTTTTATGCACCTGTTGCATCAGGCGATGGACTAGTTAGCAATTTAGATGACGTAATTTCCTAATCAAGTTAATTATGCATCATGTCTGTTGTTAGTTCTATTACTTGTAAGGATAATGTTTACCGGATTTCATTCATTCAGCCACAAGAAATATAGACGGTCCCAAGTTACAAATATATAGGAGATGTTTTCGATAAAAGAAGTTTTTCGATACTGCATATATAGAACACATTGTTCATGAACATAAAGACATATTTCATTAACAAACAAGTAATAGGAAAACACGTAGTAGACAACAAGAACAAGATAAACTACACCTAATACTACTCTCCTCAGAGATCACGAAATAGATAAACCACTCCTAATACTACTCTACTCGGAGAAAACCACGTCCTCCTCCTCCGCCTCCGCCGCCGGTGCCGCCTCCTCCTCCTCCTCCGCTGCTGTCGCCGCTGCTGCCGCCTCCACCTCTGCCTCCGCCACCGCTGCCACCTCCTCCTGCTCCTCCTCCGCCGCTGCCGCCGCCTCCATAGCCGCGTCCACCTCCGCCTCAAGAGACGCCTCCTGCTCTGCCTCCTCTGTTGCCGCCGCTGCCCAAGCCACCTCATACTACTCAACCTCCGTCATAGTCCGAAGCTTCCCAGCGACGCGGCGCTTAATCTTCAGGAGGCCCTCTACCCCAGCAACCTCCGCGTCGTCTCGTGGACGGCGTCGAGACGACCGGCCACAGTCATCAACCCGTAGCAGTAGTGGCCCGCGGTGTCCATGCTCGTGTGGAGGGGAAGGGTCCCAAGACCCAGATGGCGACACGAGCGATCTGTGTTGGAAAAGACCTTCTGCACCTCTGCGTTGAGCGCTAGTGCGCTATGAGCGGCGGCGGACTTGGCGTCGGTGGCCACCTTAAGGCGCCGATCGACTTCGTCGATGTGGTCGGTGAGGAGTCTGAGAGTCTGCTCAACCCAACCGGGATGAGGAAGTGCAGGCGCCACGGGCGGAGATGCGGGCGCCGCCATCAGTTCCACTGGCATTGCTGGTGGCGATGGAAACGAAGAAGGAGGTTCGGAGGACGTCGATGGCCTAGAGCGCTTCGGCGCGGGGCTACCCATTTTTGTGGCGACGGAGGTGCATAGAAAGAGCGAGAGGTGGTCGACGGTGGCGGGGGGAGAAGTTTAGAGGCTAGGATCTAAGGAGTGGTGCGGCGGAGAAGCAAGAGGACGGTGAGCCTTTATAGCGTGTCGTCGTCTAAGCGGGCGTGTCGAGATGATCGGACGCTAGAGGAAACCGCGCTTAATTATGAACCGGTCAGTGGCCCCGATTTCCTCGAAACCCGGTTTGCATCCTCTCGGTCCCAACGGCTCGACGCGTCCCATTAGGAGTAAATTTACACGCGGGGAAAAACTATTTTTTCGTTGTATAAAAAAATCCGTCCGTACACGCCTAAGCCAACTTCGTGACCGCGCGTCCATGCCAGGGGATGCCTTGCAGCAAATATGGGCCTAGTCTTGCATGCATTACCGAGGTTTGAGGTATATATATATGCATGCATGTTAGTGTTGTTAAACATGACCGAGGTGTTTTAATTCTAGCTATGTCTAACATGCACGGACCGCAAACATGATCAACCAATTACACTACGTAAGAAACCTAAATAGGAGACAACGATGGGCGACAGATCGGATGTCCATCGATCACAAAGTGATGCGAGACGCGCTTAAAGTCATTGTTTGTCTCCTTTAGCTTTGCAATTACAAATCGAGACGAGCTTCAAACCCTAAGATCCTTTGTTTTTGTCCAATTTGCTCGGTTCACTTGTGACAGATTAACACATCACTAAACTTAGAGCACATTCACTTGATTGATATCCAGAAATTCTAACACACCCGTATTCATTGACACGGATGAACACATATATATTACAAAACACAAGAAATATGTACAAGAACAGAATTGAAGCTAAACATGTACAAGAACTCCTAAAACTACAAAAGAAATATGTACAAGAACTCCTAAAACTACTATGCCAGCACCGCCTCCTCCGCCCTCTCCCCCAACTTCTCAAACCACGACAAGCGGTCCTCCTCATCCTCGTTGTCGTCGTCGTCGTCGTGGTGGTGGTGGTGGTCGCCGTCGTCATCGCCGTCATCATCGTAATCATCATCGTCGTCGTCATCATCATCGTCGTCGTCGTCCTCCTCCTCCTCCTCCTCCTCCTCCTCCTCCTCCTCCTCCTCCTCCTCCTCCGGCGATGATGCAGCAGGAGAGTGGGACGGCTGCTCCGGCTGATCCGATTGCTATGGCTGCACCGGTGGCTCCGACTGCATCGGAGGTGGAACCCCGCTGCGACGGAAGTTCCTCTCCGTCACCGCCACTAGGGAAATACGGCCCTCGGCGCCGAGCTCCTAGGCCATCGTCCCAGACAAGATGTCCAGGCGATCGGCCACACCCGTGAGGGCGTAGAGGTAGCGGTCGGTGGTATCCATTCCCGAAAACTCGGGAAGGGTACCAAGACCCAAGGCATCCAAGGCCCGAGGCGTACTGTTGTACGCCTCTCGCGCCATAATGAGGCGCTGGTCGTCGTTCACCCTCTCGGGGGAGCTGCAGCATATCTGCTTGCAGGGTGGCTGCCTCGGCGGGCTAGGAGGCGGAAGGTTGGCCATGGCTGTGGTGGTTCGTCGGCGCCGGGATAGGAGGTGGAACAATGGAAGAAGAAGAAAGGACTGCAAAAGTTCTATGCTTGTACATAACCGACGACGCGCCTATATGGTCTATGTGGAGTAGACGAGGGAGCGGTTCGTTTCCCGCGCATTGAACTCTTTGCAGACCTCGTGCGGCGCAATTAAACCACTGCGGAAGACGATCTTCAGAGATCCTTCCATCTCTCTTGTGGAACCGAATCCCCTGCAGTACTGCAGGTGCATTAGAGGTTACTGACATGTGGGCCCTATGCTCTGTGGGACCCACACGTCAGTGACTTCTAATGCACCTGCAATACTGCAGGGGATTTCAGTATCCATGTGGAACGTCGCGCACGCGTCCCTACACCACGGCTTCTTAACTTCTCCGCAGACCTCGTGCGGCGTGTCAGTTACTTGGCGCACTGGAAAGGCCAGCGGCGAGATCTCCAGGCCTGGCTAGCCCTGGCGGCGCCGCGCGCGCGCCCTCGGCACGAGGAAGAAAGGGTCTGTGATGTTGGTTTTCTTATTTCGTGATGTTGTTTTTCTTGTTTTGTAGTACTATTGTTTTATGTTAATGAACTCAATGTCATTGTTCCTCTCTGAAGACCTTTTACCGTAGCCGGTTTCTACCATAACAGTAACCGCCCGAAATAATTAGGTTATTACAGATGGTTCTTTACTTGTATCTAGCCGTCTTTGATAATTGTTTTTCACAGACATGCCTAGCCATTGGTTAATAACCGCCTATAATAAGGTATAACCTATGTAGTACTACTGCTGTTATTTCTAATTTCTAGGTCAATTCAATATAATCACAAAACAAAAATCAATAATATCATCACAGAACAAAAGTCAACAATATTATCATCACAGAAGTCAATTTCACTAAAACAATATACATATGTACAAGTTACAGATACAATTCATCTCAAAGTTTACAAGTTTTCACTAAAAACTGTTTCTATTGGCATAGTCGCAAAGTTCTGGCACATCAGCTGCTGCACCATCCTCATCAAAGAACTCCCCTCTTTTGTGCAAAATTTCGTGACGAATGAATTGACAGAGTTCAGCAGCAATCCCGTCGGCTCCTCCACTAGGAATACTTCTACAAACTGGCCATTCTTCGTGTGCTGCAATATAACACATAACAAGGTTTAGAATGTATTGGTTTGAACAATCTCAAAGTATGGATCAAAGTGAGAGTATACAGGAATTTATTTGGTATTTTTGGAGCAGCTGTACTATGAGCAATTGAATTTTGAAGTTGGAATCAAAATATTAAAATAATGTTTATGGTAATATTGAACAACAGAGAATATAAGTATTAAACTATGCTAGTTACAATGAAAATGAAACACAAAAGTAAGAAAATAAGGTATTGACATTAAGGATAACTTACATCCTCACGATTCACTCCATATACGCCGGCGGTCCGAAGATGCTCGCATACATAATACCCGCATAAGACACTCCCAACAGGCTGCTTCGGACAAGCATAATATGTTTTAATGTCCAATGCATTCGTATTGGAAGGTCTCTCACCGCCAAGCCGTTCCACGTAAAACCACCAAGCGCTTTAATACAAGAAATGTCATATAAAACTTGTCAACACATTCTAAATGTGCGTAAATTAAAATTATTGAATAAACGTACGATTTTAAAATGGAAAGGAAATCTTTGTAACGATCTGGTGATAAATCGGCCGAGTCCAAGACTGTTGCCATTCCCTGCGTTGGCTTGATGAAGATCATTATGTAGTGATTACTGCAAACATACAAACACACATGTTAACAATTACCAATAATTGCTATTTCAATGTCATGTGTCGAACTTACTCGAAGTGGTATGGAGCCTTTACGAGGTCCTTGCCGTCTCTGACAAAGTTAAACATCGCATGTCCTATGTAAGATGCAACTTCTGTCCTTTTATCCTTCTTAAGTTTTGCGATTGCTTTTCCAAAATCTTTTCTTTTCATGTGTTTGAACTGTGCTGAGTCTTGATCCGCCTGGACGTCGAATAGCACCTTTGCAATCCTTGTAGGGTCAAGAATACCTGTCTTGCGCTCCAACTTTTCATTATCCATGTATTGCATCCTATTGAAGAAGTCCAAAATTGTTATAATCTCATGAAATGCGTATGCGTGTAGTAAGAAAAGCAAATACAAAATATTAGAGCACTTACAAGCACCAGACGAGTAGCAGGTTGATTTCGAGCATGCCCCGATGGAAAAGGGCATGCAGCTCTTCAAATAAAATGACTCGTCTATCCACTACAGTGCTCCAGAATGCTTCTTTTGGAATACGAAATGTGACGCAATTAAGACCATATTTTGTGCTGGCAAGGATGTACCACTCATGCATTCTTCTGAGCTGGACGGGTTGTTTGCTAAGTTGTACGGATGTCATGAACGGCTTCCCATTCTTAAATTTAGGAGGAACATCCTCAAGCTTGTATATTGGAACTCCTGGTTTAACTAAAGCCGTCCGCCGATTATACATGACACCGTCTTCTTCCCACTCCTCGATATCTCCTAATGATGGCTCATGAGAAGAACGAGATGCACTCGATTTTATAATATTTTCCTTCATAGTTTCCAAATATTTTGACACTTCTGATGAAGGTTTCTTATTTTCGTATGAGGTAACTTTGATAGGCACTGATGATCGAGGAGTAGTCATTGGAAGTTGGAAACTGGCTTGTTGTTGAACCTGTTGTTCAACTGATTGCTCTTTACTCCCAGCAGTTGGCTCTAGTACTACTTCAAGCTGTTTCTCAACTGGTTGCTCTTTACTAGCAACAGCTTGCTCTAGTACTACTTGGAGCTGTTGTCCAACTTGTTGCTCTTGGATATCATCCTTGCTGAGACATAGGGGGAGTGGATCTTCCTGGACTGGGAGTGGATCTTCATGCACTTTCGCCTTAGAAGATGGCGTTGCAGTATTTGGAGATGCGACGGGGCTAGAAATTGGCACATCGTCCAACACGATATCGCGTCGGTGCCAAAGGATTAATTCGTTGACAGCCTGCCCCAGAGTTGCGATCCCCTCAGGTGTGACATGGTCTATTTCATAATCTTCATAATCATTATCAATGATCTGAAGAACTTGCACCATAGCATAATACAACAGAAGTGGATTCCCGTTGAAGTCACGATCAGGCTTTGCCATAGCAGTGGCAACCTTTTTGGTTTTGTTCCCTGCTCTGCCTATCGGGACTAGAAGACGACAAGATTTGTCGTTAGCAATATCATCAACAGGGAACTTATGGGTTGACCCTGAGCCTGGCACGGAACCAACGCTGCTAGGGTAGGCAGTTGGAGATACTAATTGCTCCTTTTGCACCGGAACCATCACTGTACTCGGTGCCACTAATTGTCCCGATTGTCTAAGTTGTTCCATTATTTGTTGCATATTTTCTTTGACCTTTTGAGCAATCGTTTCATCAAGTGTTTTCTTAAACTTCTCACGTCTTCTATATGTGTCTTTATCTTTAGGGAAACCATCTAGCCAAGACATTTGAGAAGAGACCGCTCGAACCCGTCCGCTGTGTTCAGGGTTTCCTAAGATAGCGGTAAGTTGGTCATTCTCCCTCTTCGGCTTGAAGAGACCCTTCTGTTGCTTTTCAATTACTTCTTTCATTTTATCCTCTACTTCATTTAGTGAGTTGGGCTTTTCAAGTTTGCCCTCGCTGGTCAAACCTGACCGAGCAAAGACCCGACATTGAGTTCGCTCATCGCACCCTTCTAATGGGTGAGGATTGCCCTTACTGGTAATTTCGTCTAATATCTTATTCCATTTCTGGACTTTGGGGGCATATCTGGCAGACCCCAAGCGATGATGGTATTTGTTCTTTTTTGCAAGCTCTGACCTAGTTGCACTTAGAGCTTTAGCATCAGGTGTGCTCTTTTGACGAACAAACTCTTGCCACTGAGCTTGTGTGATTTTTCCCATCTTCCTCGGGCTAGGTACCTTATCGGCCTTAACATAAGCATTCATTTCACTCTTCCAGCATCGAAACTTATTGTCGCAAGAGACCAATGTTGCTTTCTTTACAGCTTCTTCTGTGCCTTTTGGGAACTTGAATTGTTTCTTTATCCATTCTCACAACTCATTCTTGGTCTGCTCGGGTAATTTCCTCCAATTCTCGGTTGTGATCGGCACAACCTCCCTAACAAGAAAACCGCATGCATTACGGTACTTGGTAACTGAATCCAGTGGTTCTTTGGGAAGCCCACCTGGACCGACCCTTGTTATGTACATGATGCGGTCCAATGGACCCTTATTGGGACCTCGTTGCCCTCGTTTCTGCGTGAGTGAAGTTGATGATTCATCCATTGGAGAACCTTCTGCGGTTTTAGGAGCCGATGTCACCTAATTGTCTTCGCGATTAATCTAGGTAGAAAAAAATTATAAGACTTCGTATACTTGACAACCAACATTAACTTAAACTGCTGAAGTTAAGATTCGTGATCCATACCTCGTCGGCAGGATCATATTCTAGGTCTAGATCCACTGAAGTCTTTTTAATTTTTATATTCGGAAAAGGATCCGATGGACTGTGATAGGAGCCTGAACTGCTGGAGTCAGTAAACTCCATATTGTCTTCTTTATTGTTACTACCAGGACCAATCTTCTTATGGCTTTCCATGCTAGAACTAACAAGACAAAAAATCTAATAAATGGCATATTAACTCTACATGAAGTGTTGCATGAAGAAAAAGATGGAAGCATTCTAGGATTTGATAAGGCATTCTAGGGTTTAAGGCGACTAACCAAAAGGTTCCTATACATTGCGAGGGTGACAAGCATGTTAAAGTTGCTCACCAGCAATGGAAATTTTATCTTCTTATTCTAAATAGGCTAGCTTCATTCAGAGTGGCGACCACGTTCTTGAGGTTTACTAGGCGGCTCCTAGCTCCGGACCTATAACTGATCAAGCAAGGGACAAAAAGCAAATCCTCCAGCCTTTTTCTAGTATCAAGAATCGCAAAGTGTGGCACTTGGATTTGGATGGTGAGTTGAGGCGAGGCGAGGTAGCTGCAGGTGAGAAGAGACACTCTTTTTCAGCGATGAGGGCGTACCTGGAAGTGACTAGGGCGAAGCTCGGCGGCGACGGCGAAGCTCGGCGGCCTACCTGGAAGTGACGAGGGCGAACACTTGGCTGTCGAGGGTATATATAAACTCCAATTCTCTCAGGCGGATTTTAAGTACCGACCATCTCAGAAGATGGTTACCTCAGGCGGGTTTTACTTACCAACCACCTTAGAAGATAAAATTATCTTAGGCAGTTGGTTAGTAACATCCGAGATAAACATCTTCTCAGGCGGTTATTAAGTACCAACCGTCTATGAAGATATTTACTTCTTCTTAATTAATATTCTTGATTAAATGTGGGTCCTTTAAAAAGGCAAAATTCCACTTTATTGTAATATTATTGATATGTAAAGGTTACCATTAAATTTCACTTCATAAATCATTTGAAATTGGTCAGAACATAAAAACATACAATAAATGCTATTTTTCATTTTTCTACCTTGATGAACATAATGCTTTTTTCATTTATTTTTTCAGTGGACATTTTTACTCATCATACCAACCTCTATTAGTTTTTTTAGATTTTTTTAATTTTTTTTGAATCAATGTGTGTTCATAATTTGATGAACGCCTACATAAAGACCCCTCACCAACCTCCTGTGAAGACGTGTCGACGACCGTGCACGACCTTTCTTTTCCCCGAGGCGCGACCTTTCAATGCGCGGTAAACCAACTGCTCCATCTTCCACTCCGCGCGGCCTTAAAGACGCGCTATCACCCGTTAGTTCTCCACAAGCGCATCGCTCACTTTGAATCCTCTTCTTTTCTTCGTCTTCCTCCGCTCCGACGACCCAACACCACTATGGCTGACCTTCCGCCGCCAAGCCCTCTGAAGGAGCCACCTTGCAAGAAACTATGTTGCAGCTCCCCCGAGAGGTTCAACACCCAGCAGCACCTCCTCATGGCGCGAGAGGCGTACAACAGTACGTCTCGTGCCATGAGTGCCTTGGGGCTGGGTACCCTTCCAGAGTATACCGGAATGGGTACCATCGGCAACTACCTCTACGCCCTCACGGGGGTGGCTGATCGTCTCGACATTCTGTTCACGATGATGGCCCAGGTTCTTGGCCCCGAGGGCCGCAGAACGCTGGTGGAGGCGACGGCTAGCAACCTCGGGGTTGCACCGCCGGTGCAGCCGATGCAGCCGGTGCAACCGACCCCTATTGCACCGACGCCGGAGGACGAGGAGGAGGAAGAGGAGTAGGAGTAGGAGTAGGATTTAATTAGTTTTTCTTTGTTGTTTTTAGTTGCTTCTGTTTTGTAAATATTGTTAATGAATGAAATCTATCTTTGTTCATCTATGTGACTGAATATTACTTGTGTATCTTGTGTTCTTTTGTGAGATGTGTGATTGAATATTGTTAATGAATGAGTATCTTGTGTGTTCTTCAACTGTGTGAATGAATGAATGTGTAGTGTGTTCATCGTGTTCCTCAGACTCGGGTATCATAAGGTAATTATCTTAGGCGGTTGGTAATTCAAACTCGTCTAAGAAGAAGATTATCTCAGGCGGTTGGTAAGTTATACCCAACTAAGATAAACATCTCAGAAGGTTATTAAGTACCAACCGCCTGTGAAGATATTTACTTCTTAATTAATATTCTTGATTAAATGTGGGTCCTTTAAAAAGGCGAAATTCCACTTTCTTGTAATATTATTGATAAGTAAAGGCTACCATTAAATTTCACTTCATAAATCTTTTGAAATCGGTCAGAACATAAAAAACATACAATAAATGATATTTTTCATTTTTCTATCTTGATGAATATAATGCCTTTTTCATTTATTTTTCAGTGGACATTTTTACTCATCATACCAACCTCTATGAACTTTTTTCGGACTTTTTTAAATTTTTTTGAATCAATGTGTGTTCATAATTTGATGAATGCCTCATATGTATATGAGCATTTAGTTTGAATGATGGATAATTTGAAGTTTCACATGTTGGAATGCTTTTAAAAAAAATTAACAAAATTCATACATATATAAATGATACAAATATACTCATACAAACAAATTTGAGTGAATGATCTTTTTTTTACGAGATACACAAATGTGAATAATATGTGAGTAGAAATTAATTTGATATTTACCAAAACATTACAATGTCAGCTATACAAGTTTTAAATTTTTTTGTTCAGGTGGTAGATGTTAATTTTATACAAATGTAGAAGAAAGAATCATATAATTTGGACACAATTTGCAGAATCTAAACATGTTTGAGTATTTATATTGGAATCTAAATAAAAAAGAAGCAAGGGATAAGGAAACTGAAGAACAGTATCGGGCATTATTTCAGACGCTTGGTAAGTAATACCCGACTGAGATAAAAATCTTCCTTGACGGTTATTAAGTACCAACCGCCTGTGAAGATATTTACTTCTTCTTAACTAATATTCTTGATTAAATGTGGGTCCTTTAAAAAGGCAAAATTCCACTTTCTTGTAATATTATTGATAAGTAAAGGTTACCATTAAATTTCACTTCATAAATCTTTTGAAATCGGTCAGAACATAAAAAACATACAACAAATGATATTTTTCATTTTTCTATCTTGATGAATATAATGTATTTTTCATTTATTTTTTCAGTGGACATTTTTACTCATCATACCAACCTCTATGAATTTTTTCAGATTTTTTTAAATTTTTTTGAATCAATGTGTGTTCATAATTTGATGAATGCCTCATATGTATATGAGCATTTAGTTAGAATGATGGATAATTTGAAGTTTGACATGTTGGAATTCTTTTAAAAAAATTAACAAAATTCATACATGTATAAATGATACGAATATGTTCATACAAACAAATTTGAGTGAAGGATCTTTTTTTTTACGAGATACACAAATGTGAATAATATGTGAGTAGAAATTAATTTAATATTTACCAAAACATTACAATGTCAGCTATACAAGTTTTAAAATTTTTTGTTCAGGTGGTAGATGTTATTTTATACAAATGTAGAAGAAAGAAACATATAATTTGGACACAATTTGCATAATCTAAACATGTTTGAGTATTTATATTGGAATCTAAATGAAAAAGAAGCAAGGGATAAGGAAACTGAAGAACAGTATCGGGCATTATCTCAGGTGGTTGGTAAGTAATAACCGAATGAGATAAAAATCTTCTCGAAAGGTTATTAAGTATCAACCGCCTGTGAAGATATTTACTTGGGACGGAGGGAGTATAAGATGGTCACCCGCGCCATCGTCTTTTCCGCACAACCGTTCCAATATCCTCTCTTCTCTCCACAAAACCTAGCCGCGGCTAGTATACAGCAAATGCTTTCGAGCTCGAGCAACCCTCTGCCATCGATCCCGCCGAGGGACCCGACCGCCAGTAAGCAGCCGCGACTGGACCCCCCCCCTCGCCGCCGCCCGTGAAGGATACCTTCCTGTTCAACATGGCCCGAGATGTATTTACAGATACATCTCACTCCATGGAACACCTTGGGTTCGATACCCTTCCACAAAGTACTGGAATGGACACCACGGGCCACTACGTCTTCGGCCTCTCGCACGTGGCCTCTCGTCTCGACTCCCTCTGGGAGACGATGGTGGCCGAGCTCGGCGTCGCGGGTCGTCGCAACCTCGTCGTGGTGGCGGCCTTGAGACTGGGTCACCTTCCACCGCCGGAGCCCGAGGCGCTAGAGGAGGGTCAGGAGCCCAAGGACCCACCTGAGGAGGAGGAGGTGGAGGGTGAGTAGAGTAGTATTTAGGTGTTTTCTTTTCATGTTTTTAGTTGTAGTTTTTCGTTTCATGTTTTTAGTTGTAGTTTTTTGTTTCATGGTTTTAGTTGTAGTTTATCTTTTCTTGTGTTTGTAATATACTCCCTCCATCCAAAGCGAAAAGTATTTTGGGACGGAGATACTCCCTCCATCGAAAGGGACAAGTAGTATTTTGGGACGGAGGGTGTAATGTTTTTAAGTTAAATGTACTTGGTGTTCTTGTTCATGGATGTACTATCTGTGCAAAATTAGTTCAAATTTTCCGATCGCCAAACCCTCCTTGTCCCCAAACCGGTGGAGTTGCCAGGAGTTCACCCGCAGCGTGGCTCGCAAAGCGGTCCTTAAAGTAGTAGTAACAGGAAAATGCAACAGGCCGGTAGCTAGGACTGGAAAGAAAAAAGTGACGGTTATTAAGTACCAACTGCCTGTGAAGATATTTACTTCTTCTTAATTAATATTCTTGATTAAATGTGGATCCTTTAAAAAGGCAAAATTCCACTTTCTTGTAATATTATTAATAACCAAAGGTTACCATTAAATTTCACTTCATAAATCTTTTGAAATCGGTCAGAACATAAAAAACATACAACAAATGATATTTTTCATTTTTCTACCTTGATGAATATAATGCCTTTTTCATTTATTTTTTCAGTGGACATTTTTACTCATCATACCAACCTCTATGAACTTTTTCAGATTTTTGTAAATTTTTTTGAATCAATATGTGTTCATAATTTGATGAATGCCTCATATGTATATGAGCATTTAGTTAGAATGATGGATAATTTGAAGTTTGACATGTTGGAATGCTTTAAAAAAATTAACAAAATTCATACATGTATAAATGATACAAATATGTTCATACAAACAAATATGAGTGAAGAATCTTTTTTTTTACGAGATACACAAATGTGAATAATATGTGAGTAGAAATTAATTTGATATTTACCAAAACATTACAATGTCAGCTATACAAGTTTTAAATTTTTTTGTTCAGGTGGTAGATGTTAATATTATACAAATGTAGAAGAAATAATCATATAATTTGGACACAATTTGCAGAATCTAAACATGTTTGAGCATTTATATTGGAATCTAAATAAAAAAGAAGCAAGGGATAAGGAAACTGAAGAACAGTATCGGCCATTATCTCAGACAGTTGGTAAGTAATACCCGATTGAGATAAAAATCTTCCTTGATGGTTATTAAGTACCAACCGCGTGTGAAGATATTTACTTCTTCTTAATTAATATTCTTGATTAAATGTGGGTCCTTTAAAAAGGCAAAATTCCACTTTATTGTAATATTATTAAGTAAAGGTTACCATTAAATTTCACTTCATAAATCTTTTGAAATCGGTCAGAACAAAAAAACATACAACAAATGATATTTTTAATTTTTCTATCTTGATGAATATAATGCCTTTTTCATTTATTTTTTTAGTGGACATTTTTACTCATCATACCAACCTCTATGAATTTTTTCAGATTTTTCTAATTTTTTTTTGAATCAATGTGTGTTCATAATTTGATGAATGCCTCATATGTATATGCGAATTTAGTTAGAATGATGGATAATTTGAAGTTTGACATGTTGGAATGCTTTTAAAAAAATTAACAAAATTCATACATGTATAAATGATACAAATATGTTCATACAAACAAATTTGAGTGAATGATCTTTTTTTTACGAGATACACAAATGTGAATAATATGTGAGTAGAAATTAATTTGATATTTACCAAAACATTACAATGTCAGCTATACAAGTTTTAAATTTTTTTGTTCAGGTGGTAGATGTTAATTTTATACAAATGTAGAAGAAAGAATCATAGAATTTGGACACAATTTGCAGAATCTAAACATGTTTGAGTATTTATATTGGAATCTAAATAAAAAATAAGCAAGGGATAAGGAAACTAAAGAACATTATCAGGCATTATCTCAGAGGGTTGGTAAGTAATACCCGACTGAGATAAAAATCTTTCTTGACGGTTATTAAGTACCAACCGCCTGTGAAGATATTTAATTCTTCTTAATTAATATTCTTGATTAAATGTGGGTCCTTTAAAAAGGCAAAATTCCTCCTTGTTCCCAAACCGGTGGAGTTGCCAGGAGATCGCCCACAGCGGGGCCCGCAAAGCAGTCTGTAAAGTAGTAGTAACAGGAAAATGCAACAGGCCGGTAGCTAGGACTGGAAAGAAAAAAGTGAAGACAATACGAGGAAGAAAATGTTTGAAAAAAGGAAGGACAACCGAAATGTTAAACAGGAAATCTTTTCACAGAAATTAATCTAGTCGTAATCCTCTCAAACATAGGCTCCCTTTGAAGGATTGGATTTGTAAATTATTTTTAGTTTCCATAGGAAACGTAACACATGAGCTAGGACACTTTGGTAGCCATACTAAAAGAGCTGCTTATCCGCCTCATCCACTTCCCCATGCCGCCAGTAGAATCTCTTCGGCCGCGGGAAGGTGTCCCCCGAAGAGTTCGAGGACACCGAGGAGTGCCCGTTAGAAGAGTCGTCTGATGACGAGGAGGCCGGGGAGTTGGGGTGGACCGGCGGCATATAGTCGAGGTAGTGATCCAGGTGGATGATGAGCTCTGTCGTGAGGCCGCCAGGCCGGACCACTGCGGCATGGTTGAAAGGTTCCGCCGGTGGCCCGCCGTCACTCCCAGTCCGGCCATCACTTCCTGCAAAGAAGGTTGCCATTTTGGACCGAGGCAGGACGCTTGGGTCTTTCATCCACCCAACGACCGTGCACAGGTCAGCACGCTCCCGGTGGTAAGTGGAAGCATCGAAGTGATCAAAGAGGAAGACGTCACCCAGAACCTGTCTGATGCCCTCTGCAGACAAGACATGCAGAGGGAGGTTCTAGATGACAACCTGCACGTGGAAGAACCACCCGACGATCGGCACACCAACGCCAAAGATCCATCGCTGGAAGTAGTGGTTATCATCCGGCATGGAGATGATTGCCGTCTCGATGGCGAGCTCCCGATAGTCATCATGGGTGAACCGCACAAGGAACTCACCATCCCCAAACGTGTACACGGTGAAAGCCCAATGCGAGATTTCAAGTTGGTGATGGATGGCCAGGGTGATCTCCATGGACGTCGCCTCGCTGCAACCTCCTCTGGGTCCCAGAACAGCTGCTTGGCGGCGCAAACGGATAAACTCCATTGTCATGAGGCGGTTGTTGACCACTGTGCATTGCCCCTCACGAGGGTGCAGGGACGATGATCCTGCAGGTACCTGCTCGCGTCTAACATGGTTTCGAGGCATGGCGCTGCGACAGCAGAGGCAAAGGACTTCTCAGGCAACACACGGGAGCATGGATGGGAATCATTCAGGAACTTGAGCCTGGAAGCAATAGGGGGGGGGGGGGGTTAAGAAGGCGAGGATGAAGAGGCCAAACATCGGAAGCAGCGTCCCTTGAGGATCTCATGAAAATCCGGTGATAGGACCGGACCTTTCGAGGCCTTCGGCTCTGTGCAAGCGTCATGAATGTGCAAAGGACCAGCTTGAATATAAAGTGAATCAGCGCAGTTTCAGCCCATAAATAACAAGCGGCCCAGCTTTTTCGTCCTGCTTGCCTGGCTGCCCGCGGCGGGAAATTTTTGTCACGCCGAATGAAGAAGGAAAATAAGAAACGAAAATAATATTTATTACGGTACCCTTCGACCCACAACGTCGGCCCCCTCTCCGCAACGCGTTTGTAGGAGCATCCGCCGGCCGCCACGATTGTAGGAGCATCTGCGGGCCGCCACGCTTGTAGGAGCATCTGCGGGCCGCCACACTTGGAGTAGCATTCGCCGGTCGCCACGCTTGGAGGAGCATCCGCCAGCCGCCACGCTTGGAGGAGCATCCGCCGGCTGCTACGCTTGGAGGAGCATCCGCCGGTCGCCACGCTTGTAGGAGCATCCGCCGGCCGCCACTCTTGTAGGAGCATCCACCGGCCGCCAAGCTTGGAGGACCAACCGCCGGCCGCCACGCTTGGAGGAGCATCCATCGGCCGCCACGCTTGTAGGAGAATCCGCCGGCCGCAGCGCGTGGAGTAACAACAGCTAGGTACAATTGCTCACAAAATGTGTTCTTGTACATCTATCCTCTTACGGATAGGCTGATGGCTGATTGAATTGTAGGAAGCGATGTCAGAAGATAAGACATGGATGGGAAAAGACAGGCATACGAGGGAGTGGCAGGATGGAATGAAGTCATTTTTAAATTTTGCATTTCAGGGCACTCGTCAAGGAGGAACTATGCCTTGTACTTGCACGAGATGTCGTAATATTTGCCACAAGACACGCAAGGGAGTTCATTTACACCTGCTCCGAAATGGGATGTTATTGGATTATACTTGTTGGATACACCATGGAGAAATACGAGTTCAGGAAAATATTGCTGAGGAATCAGCAAATAATGAGGAGATAATTTCTAATGATGGTGATATGCAAAATATGTTGTCCAGTCTACTTAGAGGCACTGATCATGGTGGTACTTCAGCAGATGTTGATGATCAAGAAAATGCTATAAACCAGCAGGAGCCAACTGGGGATGCCAATAAATTCTATGACTTATTAACTGATGCCAAAAAGGAGTTGTATCCACGTTGTTCGCGGCTGACCCAATTATCCTACATTGTCAGGTTCTACCAGATAAAGTGTTTAACTAGTATGAGCAAAGTAGCTTGTAAGATGTTTCTTGAACTATTCTCATTTGTGCTTCCAAAGGGCCACTGCATTCCTAATACACTTGATAAACTTCAGAAGGTTGTTCGTGACCTCGGGCTGGACTACCAAAAGATCGATGCATGTGTCAATGACCGTGTGTTATTTCGGAAGGACTATTCTCTACTGAATAGTTGCCCAAAATGTGGTGAATTAAGATGGAAAAATAGTACTGCTGGGGATGCAAGAGAGGCTTTACCTTGTGGAAAATCCAAGAAGCTTGTAGCACGCAAGGTTCTACGTTACTTCCCTCTTATTCCCCGTCTACAAATGTTTTATTTGGGAGAATCAACGGCATCAAACATGCGCTGGCACAAAGAAGGTCGTAATGATGATGGAATATTACGCCATCCCGCCGATTCGAAAGCATGGAAGCATTTTGATAGCATTCACCCAAATTTCTCATCTGATCCTCGCAACATAAGACTTGGGCTAGCATCTGATGGTTTCAATCCTTTTGGAGTAATGAATGTTTCTTACAGTACATGGCCTGTGATTCTAATCCCTTATAATCTACCACCATGGTTGTTTATGAAGCAGTCTTATTGGGTGATGTCAATGATAATTCCTGGGCCAAAGTCACCTGGAAACAACATTGATGTGTATCTGCAGCCTTTGATTGATGAGCTACTGAAATTATGGTCTGATGGTGTTGAAACATATGACAGTTTAAACAAAGAGACATTTGTCATGCGAGCTTCTTTATTGTGGACAATAAATGATTTTCCAGCATATGCAATGCTATGTGGATGGAGCACAAAAGGGAAGCTAGCATGTCCATACTGCCATATAAACACTGACGCCTTCTGGTTGAAATATGGACGAAAGCATTGTTACATGGGTCATCGTCGTTTCCTACCTCAAGATCACAGATGGCGTCGAAGCAAAGGTTCTTTCAACAACAAGGCAGAGAATAGAGAGGCTCCAACATCACTCTCTGGTGACGAAGTACTCCAACAATATGAGTGTTTTGATCAAGTGAGTTTTGGACCGACGAATAATAAGAGAAAACACACCGAGGAAAATAGATGGCATAATTGGAAGAAGAAAAGTATATTTTTCGACCTCCCTTATTGGAAGACATTGCTAATAAGGCATAACTTGGATGTCATGCACATTGAGAAAAACATTTGTGATAGCATATTGGGGACATTGCTTGCTATGGATGGTAAAACAAAAGATAGTCTACAAGCTCGTCTTGATATGAAGGATATGGGTATACAACCAGATCAACATCCGAAGTTCACAAAGAGCACGTACACATTCCCACCAGCATTATATACTTTGGGCAAAGATGAGAAGACCATCTTGTGCAAGTTTTTGGGGAATGTGAAGGTGCCCGATGGTTATGCCTCAAACATCAAGAGATGTGTGGACATAAAAGCATGTAAGGTATCGGGTCAAAAAACTCATGACTGCCATATTATATTTCAGAAGCTCCTTCCTATTGCAATACGTAACATATTGCCTGAAAAAGTTGTTGCACCTTTAATTGAGTTTAGCACATTCTTTTCTGGAATTTGTTCTAAAGAATTGGCGGAACCAGATTTGGACAAGATGAGCAAACAAATTCCTGAAACAATTTATAAGCTTGAGATGTTGTTTCCTCCCGCTTTCTTTGATATCATGGTACATCTTCCAACCCATCTTGCCGAAGAAGCATGGTTGGGTGGACCTGTTTCTTACAGATGGATGTATCCAATTGAGAGGTACCTTGGTACATTGAAGAGGTATGTACGTAACAAAGCTCACCCGAAGGGTTCTATAGCTGAGGGATATATTGACGAAGAGTGTATGACTTTTTGTAGTCAGTTTTCGGATAACATCAGCACCAAGCGTAATAGGCCAGAACGTCATGAAGCTGCAGCTACAAATGAACCTTCTGTTGATAATTCTAACATATTTACAGAAGTTGATAATTCTAAAAAAGGGTATAAATGGGACCAACTTACTATGGTGGAACTACATAACATCAGGCATTATCTTATTACTAACGTTGAAGAGGCCGCTCTATGGATCAAGTAATAACGTATAACTCAGATGTTGTATACTATATATATGGCTTATTTTAGATGGCTAATTTAATTTTGTACACTTTTCAGTGAGCATATTGAAGAGCTGAAAAAGATTCATGTTGATAAACGCCATAGAGATGAGTTTGTTGATTGGTTTCAGAAACGAGTAAGTACATGCAAGTTTGCACTTTGATGAAATATTGAACAAATATGTGTTCTGAAATTGGTTTGTCGTCGATAACCCCTGTTATACTAATGTGTATAGATTACGACATTACACAAAGAAGGCAAAGCAACCGATTATCTGTATGCATTATCTAGAGGACCTGATCGTCGGGCACATTTTTTTAGTCGGCTGTTCATCAATGGCTACTTCTTTCGAACTGCAGATGTGGAAAAAGATTTACGGACTCAAAATAGTGGTATTGTTGTTCGGGGCACTGATCATGATTGGTTTGGAGTAATCAAGAAAATCATTGCTGTTGATTTTAAAAAAAAATCAAGAGGTTCTGTTATTTCAGTGTGAATGGTTTGATCGGCCTTTTGGAAGCAGTCAGAACCAAAGCAGAGGCTACAAAAAGGATCAATACGGAATGATAGATGTTGACACTACTCTGTTTCGATTCCAGTATGAGCCTTACATTCTAGCCACCCAAGCAGAACAAGTTTTTTATGTTCCAAGTGTGAAGCATCCTAAATGGGCTACAGTTGTTAAAACGAAGCCACGGAACCTTTTTGCCATGCCCCTGGAGATAGTGGAAATAATGTGATTGAGACGATGGAGGCTGAGACATTTCATGATAATCTGCTTACTGATGATATCAATAATGAGGATACGACCGCATGGGCTAGGAATGACATTGAGGGAGCCAGCGGTGATGCTTCCACTCTTATAGTGACAACATCAGGTGATCGGTTTGAGGTAGATGGAGTTGCATCAGAAAGTGAAGACGACGACAATGACGATACATATACCAATGATGGTCATGTAGCTCCATTGTGGGGGGACTACAACGAAGATGATGATTTTTAGTATAATTAAGTATGTGACATGTAGCTCCTCAATGAATTCATCCGTCCGAACCTGACATTTATTTTTCAGTTATTTATATTTGCTACCCGAAAAGTACCCGATACCTGATATTTTGGTCTTTTCAGTTTCGGTCTCGGTTTTATGGGTTTCGGTTTTTCGGTCTCGGTTTATTTGCCCACCCCTAATTTGCGTAGTAGTAGCATATATATGGGATATACAGTATAAAACTTCTTCAAAGGGAAGTCTTAGGTTTCGTCAAATCTATCTTTCAGATTTACGCAATTTTGATCTGTTTTAACAATACATGAATTGTACTTTTAGATTCACCATGAAAAATATTTCCATAATATACAATCTAGTACTACATGTTATTGAAGTTAATAAATTCTATATAAATCATTTGTCAAAGGTAATTAGTTCGACCAAAACAGAAATAGAGTTGAGTTGGGGCGGAGGAAGTATTATACGTTGCTGTTTGCCGCATAAGGTTTCGTCCTTCGTTCAAGCCGTAGCCATTTGTACAGGCGGCTGATGCGACTGGGCGCACCGAGCTTACGTGCGCGCCAGTCACCGAGGCGCCTTAGACACGCGCAGCGCATGCGTTGAAATCACCTGCGGTACTTTTAAATCTGCGCGTTAGTATTCTCCCCCTCATATTTGTTGATGCGTTAATACCTGATGTTTTACATCGTTGAGTATGTTACGGATCATCAGCGTCGTTAGTCCATCACTGAGTCGTCAGGAGGCAAAAAGTAATGAACTCATTGATCAGCACTGCGCCGAGGAGAACGCGAAAATTGTTTAATGATTCGTGGCAACAGATCCTAATGCAACGACTGTGCTCCGTGCAATAAAGTTGTAACGCCACGAACTAGTATTTTGTGGCAACACATCCTAATGCAATGATTCTGTTTCGTTGCATTACGGTCCAAATGCAACTGTTTGCTGATTCGTGGTAACAGATCCTAATGCAACGACTGTGTTCCGTGGCAATAAAGCCATAACGCCACGAACCAGTAATTCGTGGCAACAGATCCTAATGCAACGACTGTGTTCCGTGGCAATAAAGCTGTAATGCCACTAACCAGTAATTCGTGGCAACAGATCCTAATGCAACGACTGTGTTCCGTGGCAATAAAGCTGTAACGCCACGAACCAGTATTTCGTGGCAACACATCCTAATGCAACGATTTTGTTTTGTTGCATTACGGTCCAAATGCAACTGTTTGCTGATTCGTGGCAACAGATCCTAATGCAACGACTGTGTTTCGTGGCAATAAAGCTATAATGCCACGAACCAGTATTTCGTGGCAACAGATCCTAATGCAACGACTGTGTTCCGTGGAAATAAAGCTGTAACGCCACGAACCAGTAATTCGTGGCAACAAATCCTAATGTAACGATTGTGTTCCGTGGCAATAAAGCTATAATGCCACGAACCAGTATTTCGTGGCAACACATCCTAATGCAACGATTCTGTTTCATTGCATTACGGTCCAAATGCAACTATTTGCTGACTCGTGGCAACAGATCCTAATGCAACGACTGTGTTCCGTGGCAATAAAGCTGTAATGCCATGAATCAGTATTTCGTGGCAACAGATACTAATGCAACGACTGTGTTCCGTGGCAATAAAGCTGTAACGCCACAAACCAGTATTTCGTAGCAATAGATCCTAATGCAACGATTGTGTTCTGTGGCAATAAAGCTGTAACGCCACGAACCAGAGTATCGTGGCAACACATCCTAATGCAATGATTCTGTTTTGTTACATTACGGTCCAAATGCAACTGTTTGCTGATTCGTGGCAACAGATCCTAATGCAACGACTGTGTTCCGTGGCAATAAAGCTGTAACGCCACTAACCAGTAATTCGTGGCAACAGATCCTAATGCAACGACTGTGTTCCATGGCAATAAAGCTGTAACGCCACGAACCAGTATTTCGTGGCAACAGATCCTAATGCAACGACTGTGTTCCGTGGCAATAAAGCTGTAATGCCACGAACCTGTAATTTGTGGCAACAGATCCTAATGCAACGACTGTTTTCCATGGCAATAAAGCTGTAACGCCACGAACCAGTATTTCGTGGCAACAGATCCTAATGCAACGATTGAGATCCATTGCATTAGCATCCTGACGCCACGAACTAGTGAATCGTGGCAACAGATCCTAATGCAACGATTGTGTTCCCGTGGCGATAGATCCTAGTGCCACGAACTAGTGAATCGTGGCAAAAAGCCAAGCTTACTGCAACGATTTAGTATTCGTTGCAGTACAATCGTTACAACAGGTCGGAATCCTTGTAGTGTCTTGATCTAGCACATGACGATCAATTTGCTCCACTTTGGAGCGATTAGTCTCATCAAACACTACATCACGTGCTACTTCAACAATTCCGGAGGATTTGTTAAAGACACGATAGGCGTAGGTGTTTGAGTCATAACCAAGTAAGAAACCTTCATCGGACTTAGAAGCAAACTTCGAAATCCTAGGCTTCTTGTTAAGAATGTAGCATTTGCTCCCAAAAACACAAAAATAGGAAATGCTTGGCTTGCTACCGGTTAGGAGCTCATAAGACGTCTTCTTAAGTATGCGGTGAAGATACAACCGGTTTATGGCATGGCAAGCGGTGTTGACCGCTTCCGCCCAAAAACGGTCCGACGTTTTGTATTCATCAAGCATGGTTCTTGACATCTCAATTAAGGTCCTATTCTTCCTCTCGGCCACCTCATTTTGTTGAGGGGAGTAGGGGGCTGAGAACTCATCTTGATGCCTTCCTCATCCAAGAATTCTTCAACTTGAGTGTTCTTGAATTCGGTGTCGTTGTCACTTCTTATGCTCTTGATACTTAAGGAGAACTCATTTTGAGCTCTCTTCAAGTACCTCTTGAGGACACCCGTAGTCTCACTCTTATCATGCAAAAAGAATACCCAAGTGAAACGTGAAAAATCATCAACAATAACAAGACCATATTTTTTACCACCAATACTTATGTAGGTAGTTGGACCGAAGAGATCCATGTGTAGAAGCTCCAATGGTTTTGAAGTTGTCATAATGTTCTTTGATGGATGTGGTGCTCCAACTTGTTTTCCGGCTTGGCATGCACTACATGGTCTATCCTTTTCAAACACAACATTCTGTAAACCACGGATGTGCTCGCCCTTAAAGAGTTTTTGCAAATTTCTCATCCCAACATGGGCTAGCCTTCTATGCCACAACCATCCCATGTTAGTTTTTGCAATTAAGCATGTATCAGGTTGGACTTTATCCGCGGAGAAATCCACAAGATAGAGCTTTCCCTTGAGTACAACCTTAAAGGCAATGGAGGCATTGCTTCTCCTTATGACGGTCACACCCTCATTAGTGAATAAACAATTATAACCTTTGTCACATAGTTGTGATATGGACAAGAGGTTATAATCAAGTGAATCAACATGTAAAACATTTGAAAGAGTATGATTAGGGGATACAACAATTTTACCGGTGCGAAGGATTTTTCCTTGCCTCTTGTCCTCAAAATAGATTCCTTCACTTGGATCTCCATTTAGCTCATACTCCACAAACATCTTCCTCTCTCCAGTCATATGATTAGTGCACCCGCTATCAAGAACCCATTTGGTTCCACAGGAGGAGTATGCCTACAAGAAAGATTTAAGCCTTGGATTTAGGTACCCAAGTGGTGTTGGGTCCTTTTATGTTAGTCAAGAGGCACTTGGGCACCCACACACAAGGTTTGGGACTCTTGCGGTGTGGCCCAACATACCTAGCATAGGCCTTTCCAAACTTGTTCCTCCTTAAAACATATGATGCATCAAAATCATGGAACAATGGATGAGGTTCTTTCTTATTCATTTTGGGTGAAGTAGCAATGTTCTTCCCTTTATTGTTGTATGAGCCTTCTTTGACAAAAGCAATCAAGTCTTTGCCATACTTGGGAGTTTTGGCACTTTGCCTCATCTTTCTAGAATAACCAAGACCATCCTTGACAAGGGGATGTGTTGTGTTGGTATATGCGCTGCGTGCTTATGACACTTTCTCCTTGTCAAAGATGCCACCCTTTGGTGCTTGATTGGTTTGTGCCAACTTAAGCTCATCTTTAAGCTTTATGATCAAGTTTGAGCATTTACAAGGTTGAGATGCTCCGGATTTAATATTTGTGGAAGGTGAGCTTGTAGAGGAAGAATGTGCATTGACCTTGAGAGACTTCACTTGTGTCTCAAGGATCTTGTTAGCTTGTGTCAAACTAACAAGTTCATCCTTGAGCACAATTGTAGTGTTCTCAAGGTTTGAACAAGTTTCCTTTCTCAAAGCGAGTTCACGCTCAAGTGCCTTGCTTCTTTCTCTTTCAAGCTCCAAGAGCTCCTCAACCTCTTGACATCTCTCCTTTTGTTGGATGAGCATGTCCTCTTGACGGTTGATGAGATCTTCCTTCTCAAATATTTGCCTTGTCAACAATTTCAACCTTTTCAAAGTACTTTTACTCATGTCTTTAAGCATATGTTCATTTTCACTACTACTATCAAAATCATCATGAAAAGAAATTGAAGAAGAGGATTTAGATTTAACCTTCTTTATTCCCTCCTTGGCCATGAGACATGTTGGCCTTGAAGTCTCGAAGTTGGGGAATAGCTTGTTTTGCACAGTTGTCTTCTTCATAGCAATAATTGCTATCTTCTTCATCGGAGGAGGATTCCTCATTTGAATCCCACTCCTTTCCAAGGTGGGCATGTCCGACCATTTCTTCTCTGAGTTGTTAGACTCTTGTGGAGAAGCCGGCTCTGATACCGATTGAAAGTCACCTAGAGGGGAGGGTGAATAGGCAATAAGACCTAAAATGACTTAATCAAACGAGAATAAATCCCTGAGGCCGGACTTGTCTGGACAGGGCCGGACTAGTCCGCTCAGCACAGGGTAAAAACCTAAAAACTTGGTTTCGACAAGTTATTTGCAGAATTTAAGCTCAACCAAGATGTAAACAATGTATAGTAACTTAGTACAACTAAGATTGGAAGGTTTAAGCACTTAGATCACAAGATTTCAACAAAGATAAAAAATGAAAGGCAATGTGAACAATATGAACCCTAATAGCAATGCTAGTGATCACAAGAAGTAAAAGACAAGTGAGACAAGATTTATCCCATGGTTCAAGTCCACGAAGAAGCCTACATCCACGTTGAGAAGTCCACACAAGGACCATGTCTCACTTGACCCTTCTCTCACCAAGCCACCACGATGGTCGACTTTGTTTCCACTATGGGGCTACTCACAAGTTGAGGCTCCCACAAATCAATACAATTAGGAGCACACAAAGCTCAACTCGCACAAGCCACAAAACACTATCACAATGTGCAAAGAGATCAAACCGAGAGCCCAAGCACGATGATCTTCCTTTACTCTCCTACCAAAACCCTAATCTCTTCAAGATTTGGTCTTAGAGGGCTAGTAGGACGAGTAGAAGGCTTTGGAAGGCTCTTGGTCACTTGTGGTGGCGCTTGGGTTCAAGACTTGTTCAAATGAGGCCGGGGGTCCTCTTTTTATAACGGTCCCGAGCCCCTTCTGCTGACCTCAGCAGAAGGGCGGACTAGTCCGGCCACTGGCCCCGGACTAGTCCAGCCCAATGGGACCACTGACCTCTGGTCAGGTCCCGACAACTGCTACACTGCGCGACGATCGTCACGCAACCCGCCAAACTTCCAAATTCAAACGGTCACTTTCACATGACACGGCTCATATAAGATCATCTTCATAGAAACCCTAATTTCTACTTCTTGAGCCTTTGACGCTCGTTATGTCCTTTTCCTTTTTGAAGGGTTTCATCTCAATCATTGTACCTGTGCTTAGGATCAACTTAGCTCATTAGACTCTTAATTGTGGTCATCAATCATCCAAACCCCACGACGATGCCTAGATGCACTTTCAACAGTCAATATACAGAATCGGGTGGGTCCTCTGGGAGAACATCCGGACCCCTCTGGGAGGGTCTAAGAAGTTCAAGTAACACTTGATACAGTCACAACACTAAAAGTGTAACTACCTGCCCTGGGCTAGTACAAGATGTATAACGCGCTTAGCATGATCCTGTACCCTAAGTGTGTCCTTGTATCCCCTGTAATTCGGACCTATAATGAAAGACATTATTTTGTGAAAACAAATTCCACATGTATTTATTTTTGTACAAGGCTCAGTATTTTCAATTATTATTATACTTCTTGTACATAATGAAGTTGTACAATTCTTTTTAAGTTTTAGTCCAAGTTATTTATATATGTTACAAGTTATATTGTTGGTCTTTTTGGATCTGAACATTGCTGCATAGTCTACTTGCTTGAACGCCAAGCCAACATAGGTCCGGAGTGTGCTATCGACTTAGCCTAGTCCTGCACCCTAAGTACGCCACTCTACCTACACCCCGGCAGGCCTCAGTAGGGTGAGTACTAAAAAAGCATACGGGTCTGGAAAGATTACATCAATATGTTTGTTATCATATTGAATTTCTTCAGATCTAAAACCGAAATAAGAACGATAAGTCACAAACAATTTACTCTCTTTCTTGTGTTTAATGTACAAGAAAAATACAACGATGGTGGACAATGACAGAGCTATCAAGCTCCGACAACCTCCAGGGGGCCCGTCATCGATGTTCTATGATTGATGATGGGTGTCGTTGGACCTACCAAGCTCCGACAACCCCAGGGGGTCCGACGTCGATGTTCTACGCGTTGATAGTGGGTACCGTCAGAGCTATTAAGCTTCGATAAGCCCAGGGGGCCCGCCGTTGACGCGAAAAAAAACTTTGGACCTAAAATCTACAAGCTCGAAGTGCTCAAGTCATCAACATACTGTTAAAACCTTTTGGCATATGTTCACAATCAAATTGTGCAGATCTACCAGGGGGCAATCGGACAGAGCATAGTATATTAAAGACAAAGTGAAATTCATGGCAGAAAGAGTGGATTTCATTAATTGGAAGTACTGGATTACAAAATCGGGGTTACAGCAAAGGGAAAAAGGAAAAGACCTAACTACTAGAGGATCTAAGTCCCGCGGAAGAATGAGGAAAACTTCTTGGCAACTTCTTGAACGCTGGCCTTGGCGGCATTCTCCTCTTCAGCAATGGGGCCTTTGAGCATCGGCTCCAGAGAGAATTGGGGATCTCAGCTTACGTAACACGACAGCACATACTCTGCTACTTTCGTGGCCAAAGACTTCCCCTCTGTCTCCAGCTGGTCCACAATGATGTCACCCATTGCATCAAGTTTGCCGCCAGCATCGTTGAGAGCCACGAGTGCTCAATCCAGCTCCAGCTCCAGATTGCCTAGACGCACTGGACTGAAGCCTAGCGGCGTCAACGCGTCGTTGGCTCATCCCAAGAAGTCCCACACTTGTATGGACTCGGTCTCCCTCAAACTCCGCAGCTCCTCTAGTGACCTCTGGGTGGCCGCAAGCTCCGAACCTTCTCTAGTGAGGCGTTCCACCACTTTGGCATGTTGCTGCATACTCTCAGCAACATGCTTTTCGCGGTTGCTTAGCTCCATCTTCCGGAGGTGGATGCAGTTTCGCTGTTCGGCCAGGTCCTTCTCCCTACCCTTCACTTTCACTTCTCTGGTGGCAATATCAGCCTCTCTTTTTGAGAGCTCCTGCCCCAGCTTCCAATACTTTTCCTTTTCCTCCTCACTCCACAGATCCAACTTTTTAGAGCGATCTACCAAGTTTTGCTCACCCAGAGTCAACTTCTGGGTGACCTCCTCCCCCCTTTTCAAAATATCTTCCTGTTGCTCCAGGAGTTTTTCTTTCCTCGCATCAAGGTCCGCTCGACACTTTAGGAGGACCTCATTTAATCCCTTGAGGCTTTCGTTACGCTCATCAGCAACATCACACCTTTCCTTGGATTGTTCGAGGATCTCTCGAGAATTAGCGTCGAGCGCCCTGATGGTGGCTTCCTTCTCTTCCAGCAGCTTACCCCAGTATTCCATCCGGGCCGTTTCCCTCTTGACCCACTCCTTCTGATCAGCAAGCCTTGTTTGAGCAAGCCTGGTCTCAAAATGGAGTCTGTTGCGCCAACGCCTCAAGGTGTGATGCTCCTCTTCAAGGACCTTGCCCTCATGATCGAAGGCGAGCTGAACTTGTCAGAGGCTCGAGCAGACATTGTCTATGGACAACGCCAAGGGGATGGGCTCCGGACCTGCTGGGGTCATCTCCGCTAGTTCCAGAGGATTCTCCATAACAAAATAGGGTCCCACTCCACAAGAGAAGTTCCCTGAGTTTCTGCAGTACTAGGACCGCCCACCAGGAGCTCCTCGACTGCTGCTGAGGAAGATCCCGCTGGGGGAACTTCCACCTCCAGAGCATAAGTCAAGGGTCCTGCTTCCAGGTCTTCAGTTGCTGGCTCCGCAGGTGGAGAGCCTACAACCACTTCTTCATGGTGCTCCGGCTTCAGCACGGACACCTCCGGAGCAATTACCTCCGGGGCGATGGTTGGAGCTCCACCCGGTGCCTCTAGCACCGCTGGCTCAGGCGCCGGTACATCATACACCTCTGGCTCGGCAGTAGGAGCTTCAATCATCTCTGGTTTAGCAACCAAACCTTCAATAACTTTTGGCTCAAGGGCCGGAGCTGAGATCATCTCCGGCTTATTGGCCAGAGCTTCAACAACCATCGGCTCAAGTGCCTGAGCCTCTGGTGCCACTGGCCCCACAACAACCTCTGGTGCAGGGACCGAAGCCTCGAATGCCTGTGGCTCAAACGCCGGAGCTTCCGGCATCTCCAATTCCTGCATCGGAGCTTCAGCCTCTGGTGCTGTTGCTGGTGGTGCATCTTCGATAACTTCTCCCCCGTGGTCTGGCGCTACCATGGGAGCTTCTGGCATTTCTTCTGGATCTAAGTCCACGACAGCTAGCACAAGAGCTGCCGTGTCTTCTACCACCACTTGAGGAGGAGGCTCATTGGTTGAAACCGAAGCTTCAGCATGTTCAGCCCCAGTCACTACAACAGGTGTTGAAGTTTCGAACTCCTTTCTCGACACCCTGAGAATAAAGGGATTGGAAGATTAAAAACATAAACAAGATTAGTATTTTAAGGCAAGTTCACGATGCTTACCTGGGAATGCTACCGCCCCAATCACCACGGAACCTCTTCTTATGAGGCCCAGGGTTAGAGCCCACCATGTTTGGTGAGGCTGCAACTTCGGACCCTTGACCGCAGCAGCTGGAGTCTTCTCGGCCGGAACTTCCCTCGACCGGGAAGAACCTCCGGACCTGGAGCTCCTAGCAGGCACCAGGACTGGAGTCGACTATTTGGAGCTAGCGCCTTTTGAAGACGACTGAACCTGAGGAGGTGTCGCCGCCGAAGATCTTCCTTGCCGGGGAGATGGGGCAGTTGTCGCCGAAGGAGACCTGACGGAGCTCCCGTCAGCATGCCTCAGCTTTCTCTTCTGGCTGGAAGATTTCGCTGGCTCCTTGCCCTTGCCCTTACCCATGTCATCAATCTTCTAGCTCGGGGCAGGGGCGATCACCTCTTACGAAGCTTCGAGGATTACAACCCTGGAGGTCCATCGTTTTTCCACCTCGCCAAGGTCATCCATTGCCGACATCTTCCTCCGGAGCTCCCTGCTGATCTCTGGAATAATGTTTAAAGGCAGGAAAGCACCCGGCGGAGCTAAGGCATCATCGTCAATAGACCCATGCTGAAATTTCTGGAGATGGAGCTTCAAAGCTTTGTCATCAAAGTTGGATTTCAAACCATTTTCAATCCGGTCGTCATCCATTACGCTGTTGAAGGCCTAGGCGCGCTTCTCCCTCCTCCTTAGCGGAGCCCACCTGTTCACCAAGAATTTTCGAAGACCATCTGAGGGGTCACTCCACCCTCCACACACTCTTGGGTACTGTTCAGGACAGGTTTGAATGCATCTGACAGCTTTGGAACTACATTCTAGGCATCAGTGTCGACGTTGGGGAGTCCTTGGGGCAGCTCCAACCTGTCATGCTCATCCACTGCAATGATGACCCAATCCTTATTCCAATCATCCCATTAGTCGGAGGGGAACAACTTCAAGTACTTGAAGGGGAAGTTCTTGCGCTTCACGAAGTAGTAGAAGCCAAGTAACTTTGTCCCCATGCTGGTGGAATGAGTTGTGAAGAAGGTACGGAACAAGTCGATGCATGGAGGCATGCCCACCCACATCTCGTATAAGTGGACAAAAGTGGCCACGGGCAGAAGGGAGTGCGGGCCGAGGTGATGCAGTTGAAGGTCATAGAAGTCCAGCAACATCAAGATGAAGCTCGAGAAAGGCGGGATCAGTCCTACCATGGTGTACGCCGAGAAGTACACCATCTCCTCGCGGCGCTCCTTCTTGAAGGGGAGCTTGCCGGCATGGACCAAGTGGTTGAAGGAGTCGCTGGACCACCCCATGAAGGTATGGACCTTCATCAGATTGTCCATGCTTTGGATGCGGCTCTTGGGAAGACCTAACTCCATCGTAGCAAAGTGGAGTGAAAGAGGAGAAAGCTAGGCAAGGATTGGGAGGCTCTGAGCGTGAGTTTGATTGAAAGGGTAAAGAGTCCTCAAACCGTACATGCTTTCCTTCTTAAGTAAGCATCCACGACGCTTGAATGGAAACCACAATGAGAGCAAGTCCACACTACGAAGAACCTACCCCGTCAATGAAGAATGGGCCCATTACCAACCCGATGAAGTGGTCGAGGTTATTGCCCCAGGCGAACCGTTGTCATGATGGGTGGCGGGAAGCCCAAAGGCGGCAGTCTGACAAGGCGCTCGGAACCGACACTATTTTTGTATTGGGAACCGATGATCTTCAATTGCGTGAGATCCGCACTCAAAGATATCATCTGCCGCATTCAAGACAAGCCACGTGGCGACAATTTAACCTCAGACCATCGCCCCAACGGTACATCAGAAGACCTTTGAAGTTGCAGCGTGGCAATCGAGGATGGCCCCACCTCTAGTAGAATAACTTAACCCAAAAGGTTTCTCCCACAGGTGGGCCCGGGGGGCCACTGTCGGTAACCTGCATACCGGGTACCCCAAGATACCGCAAGAAGTGCAGAAGAGTTCCACTTGTTAGATTTGAAGGCTTCCTCAGGCCCCATGTGACACATGGTACTGGACCCGCCTCCCTCATATGGGTAGCTCCAGGACTGCCACGTATAATATAAGACCGGAGCTAAACTCCTAACATAGGGAAGCTCCGCTGTTGATACATGTATAATGATCCCAGACCTAACCCCCTATAGAGGGAAGCTCCGGTGCCGCCACATGTATAACAGCTCCGGACCCATCTCACCGCAAAGGGAAGCACCGGAGCTGCCACGTGTGGATCCTCTGGACCTTACACCAACAGGAATATTGGCGGATCTCCAACAGCACAAACATTTAAGGGACAGTTAAAGCGGTAGTTACAAGATCTGATTACGTGTCATTAATGCTATATTAATGACACACGATCAGTGGGCTGTTAATAGGGGTAGCATTGCCATTAAGGCATGTTATCTCACTGTTAATCACTCTTAATACTCATAGACCATGTATTAGGCTCTTAATACGCCAGGGCCACATGCCGGGCCAGACAGATGTTGTAACGGTCAGTCCTTAGACTATAAAAGGACTGTGCCGCACGATACAGGGACATCTGATCTAAGCTCAGACGCAGACAAGCTAGACTGAAACCTTCAATACAAGAACACACTCCCCGTGGAGTAGGGTATTACACTCAGGCGGCCCGAACCACATAAATCTCACGTGTCATCATCTTGTTTAAGATCTCTCCGCGCCAAAACCGATACAAGAACCTCTGCGGCATACATTTAGTAGTACCGGGGGAAGTGTCGTTCGTACGCTTCGACAAGTACCAATCGATAAAGTTAGCTCCCTTGAGCTTTTCCTTTTCAAACACAGATCGCAAATTGAAACCGAAATTGTTACTAGCAGACATGATCTACAATAGAAAATAAACACGCAAGGGTTCAACACTATGTTATGTACCAATCTTCTATTAGCAGTTTAATAAAAGACATCACCACTATATGAGTATCGTTCTCCCTCTAACGACATATAGTGTTCCAAGATCTATATTCACTAATTCCTAGTGAGCTTTAGCTTGATTGCTAGGAAATTAGCAACATAGGTAAATAACCATTGTTAATTATATACCTATATGACTCTTGAGTTGGGTGGCATCCAATGCCCTGACTTCCAACTCTATGCCATAAAGTCCAAAACCATTTTGATAGCTTTGTTGAGTAAACCAACACTATGTATGTGAATGTCCAACATTCACCCTATGCATTATGATAGATGATGGTATTTTGCTTTGGCAAACCCACCACACAACGATCAAAATAACATAGGTGCAACTATTGGTAAATGGCATCAAATACTCAACTTTTGCGAGGGAAGCTATTCTATCATGACAAAACATCCACCATATGAAAAGCATGAAAAGAATAGTAATACGTAAACACCACAGGCATATGATCATATAACATTTTGAATAGTATGGCCTTTAGAATCATAGTGGTCTCAATCGTCATGGTTCCATCATAATCTTGGCTGCAATGCCTCTTTTCTTGTGGTGATCACCATCTCCACCATGCTTGAAGACATCTCCATAAACATAAAAGAAGCTAATATATCATCTAATAGCTATCAAATAAATTACATGAGAGATCAAGCATTATAGGTCGACACGCAAGTCGTTATACAATTATGTGACAACCTCAACCCAGCTGTGTTAAATTTACAACACGTAGGATGCACGAATATTACACACAGATCATCGCATGATATTAAGGCCATACCATTCACATCATTCCATACAAAAACGAGTTAAGCGTAGAACAATTTGTATCACAAAACAACTATGATATCACTATAACAGACGACAATGACAGTCTTGAACACCAAACAAAATTACATAGATCGCATCTATAAAATCTATATGAAAATCTCATCGGATTGATCAAATTATCCCGAATCTGAGCTATTCAAGATGCCTCAATTTGCAATGTGACTGATTATTCATGAGAAGATTGCGACTCATGACCATGGTCTGTTGGCTCAATCTATTAGCTATGTATCGGTTAGTTTCGATGGTAATTCTAGCCGGTAGGAACAGGTTGCACACACAACAGAGAAGGAGCACGAACTAAAACTTTAGTCATATACGATCGCAATCTACTCTAACCAATTCCAAACCCAAAAACCATGCAATAAAAATTCATCGTATGAACATATCTGCAGTAGATCGTATCTACTAACAAGATCCATACTAAAAACTACGCAAGTCAGCTCTTATGCCGCTGTTGTGAAATCGGCGGTAAGCTACTCTAGTAATTCTATCACATTATCCAGGAAATATGCGAGTATAGAGGCCATAGATCACTACTACTAGACGCACAACAAAGCGGATGTAGACGCGCGTTGATGTAGGAGAAGTAGACGATCACGTTCGTCTCCTCCTTGTGCTCGTCACGGCAGCAACGTTGTCACGTCACCATAGCGGATCAGCGCACCATTGTTTTTACGAAGTCCACACGTACAGAGAGGAACGTCGTGCGCCGACGTCCTAGCACCGTGCGCGCGGTAAGGGATTCGGCGTGAGGCCTGTGAGGGGTGGCGGCTAAGGTTGTCACGTGGTGTAGTAATCCGCGCCTAATCCTACCCCTCATATTTATAGGCGCGCTAATGAGCTTTTAAGTGCAACCCCATTAGGATCCTAATCAGTTGTGGATCAAATAAAATCTAATATGCCTTAATTCGAATTGTTATGATTGCCTCTTAGGCATATCACCAACAACACCTTCGATTGCATAGAAGTAGTTCCATCAAACTCCATGGAAGGTTTCTCCTGCGGCTTGAGCATGTACCCCGTTTCTAAAAGTTTATCATCTTCTTAATTCATTTTTTAATTGCAAAGTGATAATTTTTTAAAACTGAGGGAGACGTGGAGACAATTGCTATTATGGACTTCTAAAGAAGTGACTTCGACGAAACGACACTTATACCGTGGGCTTCATTAAAATAGCCTTCTCAACATGTGCACACCGCTATAATAGCATTCTCATGTATTTTAGGCCTTTTTCTTTTTTTGTTTTCTATTTCTTATTTTCTCTAATTTTGAAATGACCGATCTACCCTCGTGGTCTTATGGTGCCCGTCAATACAAATGTGCCCGTCATGTGCAAACCGAGCGCAGGTCCCTGAGCGAATTTTTGTTTCTCAGCTTCCAGTGCACTAGTTCATCATGTTTTGAGAAAAAAAATCAGCTTCCAGTGCCACGGGGACCTTGCGTGGAGGCGCGTCTGGCCCTGGCGTCGAGGGTGAGGCAGCCACAGGTGAAGGCCACGACCGCCCATCGCGTGGGCGCGGCGGCGGCCCCTGGCGTTAGGGCGATTCGGCCACGGGCCTTGCGTGGGGCGCGACGGGCCCTGGCTTGGGGGCGCGATACACATAGGCGGCAGCCACGGCTGCCCCTGGCGTGGGAGCGGCCGCGGCCCCTGGCGTGGGATGCGGCGGCGGCCACGGGCGATACGGCGGCGGCGTCTGCGTTCGTGACCAAAGAAATTGGGAATAGGCAAGGTAAATCAGCCCACAAGGGTAGATCGGTCATTTCAGAATTAGAGAAAATAAGAAATAGAAAACAAAAAAAGAAAAAGGCCTAAAATACATGAGAATGCTATATAACGATGTGCACATGTTGAGAAGACTATTTTAACGAAGCCCACGATATAAGTGTCATTTTGTAGAAGCCACTTATTTAGAAGTCTATAATAGCAATTGTCTCCTCCTGCGTGCCCTTGCCCCGGTCCCTGACTATTCAACGAAGCACCGGCCACCGGCGCCAGCCGCACGAGCCCAACAGCACCATGCCTTCCAGCCGCATGGCTGAGCCGCCCCTGCACAAGGGAGAGCAGGAGGCCCTCGAACCGTCGCTGCCGCACGAATCCAAGCAGTGCCCGAGCGCCGCCCGCGGGGGTCACCACTCACCAGATCGAGTGCACGAATAATGTTTTGGATGAAGGCACATGTCGATTTTGCAGACAATGGAGCAAAGTATTCTTCGAAGCTGAACGCTGGGCCCTTCATCCGGAAGGGATTGATACGGGCAACGGAGAAAGATGCTAGGTGCGGGATCAACCCCTAGCTGGGAGCAAACCGGCTCCCGTAGCCACCAGGCTAAAGGTCCATTCGCACAATGGTGCAAAGTTAAAAAAATAATGATAAATTCAAGATACAATGTAGGGGGCATTCATACAATTACCTTTCCTATGAATAGTGCTTTTGCTACAGGCTCCAAACAAATAACAGTAAAAAAGTAACTAATAGATCATAACATGGGATTTAGTAGTATTAATGCCAGGGTGCACATCTTAAAATAGAATGAACGTAATCAAGAGAATTTTGTCTTGCTGTACTTGTTGATCAAACACTTCAAATTCTTGAACAAGCCCGTCTAATCGTACATCCAAACCGACAAGCAAATAACAAAAAAAAAAAAAACAGAATCAACAGTAGCATCACGATGTAAAAAGTATATAGCTGAAAGCCTACCTTGCCATGGTCAGGTAAGCGCAAGAATAATTTAAAAATAGAGTTCACTCACATGAAAAAAATTATAAGGGATTGAAATTACTGGAGTTCTTTTCAGATATATATGTCATGTTTACACAATAAACAGAAACCAATTTATATTACAATCCCATGCGCTGACTGGGTAAATCTACCTTGAGACTAAAGACTAATGCTAACTACATCAGAAGACGGTTTATTCATGAATCCGATGGTGGATCGTCGTGCTTGGCGGCATCGAGCTCCGTGATCGAAGTCTCCGTGGAAGGCTCCTGCGGCACGAATGTGTTGCAGAGGCCTTGAAGGCCCATGCTCCAAATCATGAAGCGGGCGAGGGAGGTTGGCCAGATGCTGCCGCCTTGCTTAGACGCCGCGTCATTGCAGAGCCGGCGCGGGGCCGCCGGCGATCTTCGGAGGCCCGATCCCAGCACAAGGCGCCGAGCGACCGACCGCAACACGAAAGGCGGCATGTTTGCGCGCCGGCGGCCCGATCCCAGCACACGGCGCCGAGCGACCGACCGGAACACGGAAGGCAGCATGTTCGCGCTCTCTGCCTCTGTCTTTGATGGATTATTGTGTTGGAGTTGATCCCACGACCAAGTGTATCCGAAAGAATCAGTTAGGGTTATGGTTATTTGCGCCGCACGCACGTACAGAGGAAGGAAAGGACCGGTTCTTTCGGGAGGAAAGTAGAAGGGCAAAAGCGGAATAATAGTCAGGGCTCGCTGAGTGGGCCGGTCTTGTTGTAACGGCATGGAATCAAGGCTGTTGGTGGAGATCCACGGCTAGCAATCACCGGACAGGTTTCGGGCTAATGTGGGAGGTGGAAATTATGGATTTTTTATCTTAGCCTATTTTATTCATTTAATATAAATAAGCACCAGTTTCGTTTTTTACCAAGCTACCCATCAAGTTGTCTGATTACAGCATGATTTGCTGACGTGGATCTATTAGCGAAAGAAATGGCTCGGTTGAACGTTCAAGCAGACGCGTTACAATATAACACGTCTCAGTTAAGTAGGTATTCGAGACGCGCCTTCTCTCAAACGAATGGGAGACGCACTTCTAATAAAGCGCGCTTCCTATTAGCGAAAGAAATGAGACATACTTTACAGAAATCACGTCTCTTTTGTCTTCACTTACAGACAAACATGAACTCGTCGCTGAACAATTAATTCATTCATTCACAGTTAAACACACAAAATATTCATCACACAGATGAACACAAATACCACATTCATTCATTAACAAATATATTACTGTCGACTGTTGGAGTCGGCAGATCTCCTGACACTGCTAAAGTGTTGAAGGAGTTTGTGATTCGGTGTGGGCGCGCGGAGACTCAAGAAGGTGAATTGCGATTTAACACAGGAGACACAGGGATCTACGTGGTTCGGGCCGCCTGAGCGTAATACCCTACTCCACGGGTGTGTTGGTGTTGTATTAGCTTGTCACGTATGATTGCTTGTCAACGTCTGTGAACGTCCGTCAACGTCTGTCTCGCGTGTATCGTCGGCCTGTCCTTTTATAGTACAAGGACAGACCGTTACAAGCTAGCCTGACCCGACATGTGGCCCCGACGGTTACTAGTATTGATACACGATTAATTGCTGTTAATGATTCTGTAACGGGCTCCGACAGTACCGTTAGTGGTGTTAAGATCGTCCGTTTAAGCGTCATTAATATGGCATTAATGACGCTTAATCGGGTCTTGAAGTCCTTGGCTCTCCTTTGAAGATCCGGAGCCGTTACAAGGTCTTCCGGAGGTTAGAGGCTGCCAGCTCCGACCGTCGGATACGTGGCAGCTCCGGAGCTTGCTGTGGGAAGCAGGTAGCTCCGGGGCTATCTGACACGTGTCAGGTCCGGAGCTTCTCTCGATCAGGGGTTAAGTCCGGAGGTGCCATTTCGGTACTTGGCCCGGAGCTTCCCCCTTGTGGGCGGTAGCTCCGGTTTGGCAGTACACGTGGCGACCTAGGGATTAACCATGTTGGAGAAGCAGGTCCGGTCATGTCTGACAAGTGGGCCTCCGAGGGTCTACAAACCAAGTAGATGGCCTTCCTTCGAGATCTTTGTAACCTCAGGGGGTGTACGGTTTTTAGGGTACCGACATGCCGGCGGGGAGCTCCCCTTTGAGAAGGAGCGCGCTGGCAAGATGGTGTACTTTTCTTCGTACGCCATGGTGGGGCTGATCCCACCTTTTTCTTCTTTCTTCTTGACGCTGTTAGACTTCTATGGTCTGCAGCTATACCACCTTGGCTCTCACTCCATTCTCATCGTGTCCATCTTTGTCCACTTCTGCGAGATGTGGGTGGGCATCCCCCCCTGCGTCGAGCTCTTCCGAACCTTCTTCACCGTTCACACCACCGGCCGGAGCAATGAGTACCTTGGCTTCTACTACTTCGTGAAGCGCAAGAAGTGCCCATTCAAGTACCTCCGGTCGTTCCCTTCCGGGAAGTGGGATGACTGGAAGAAAGATTGGATAGTCGTCAGGGTGGAGGAGCATGAGCGGTTGGAGCTGCCAGATGGTCTGCCCGGCATCGACACGTCGATATGGAGTGAAGTTCCGGTGCTGGCGGAAGCTTTCGACCCTGCCCTGACCAGGATCCGCCGATGCGTGGAGGGAGGATTGACTCCCCAGGCGGTGTTCTGCAACTTCCTGGCCAACAGGTGGGCGCCGCTGAAGAGGAGGGAGAAGCTCGCCTGGGCCCTCAACAGCGTGATGGACGAGGACCGGGTTGAGACCGGGTTGAAGTCCAACATGGTGGGGAAGGCCTTGGAGTTTCACCTCAAGAAATTCCAGCACGACATCGACGTCGACAGTGATGACTTGATTCCACCGTCGGCCTTTCTCCCCCTGAACATGGAAGTGGAGTTCAGCAGGGAGCTCCGGCGGACGATGCCCGCGCATGACGACCTTGGTGTTGTCGAGAGAAGACCAACCACCCGGGTGGCAATCCCCAGGGTGCCCGAAGACGGCTCGGTCCCTGCTCCACAGCCGAGGGTCGAGGTCATCGGCAAGGGCAAGGAGCTGGCGGAGGAGCCGGAGAGTCGGAAGAGGAAGCTAAGACATGCCGACGGAAGGTCCGTCAGGCCCGCTACTTCCGCCTCGGTTCCTTCTCCCCAGGGGGGAAGATCTTCTGCCGCCGTGGCGACTGTCCCCGTAGTGGGGTCCTTCCGGAATGATACTGTTCCTGCAGTGGGATCCTCCCGGAGCGCGTCTGTCCCCGTGGTGGAGCCCTCCTGGGGTGCTAGCTCCGGGTGCACGACTCCGGCACCTGGGACGGTGGGAGCCTCTAGGTCCAGGGGTTCCTCCCAATCGAGAAGAGCCTCGACCCGGGAAACGCCCGTGGCTGCGACAAGTTCTGGGGGGCCTCCCGGAGCTCCTACGCCGACCATGGCCAGCCCGGAACGTTCGGGAAAAAGGTTCCGCACAAGCTGGTGCGGAAGCCTTCCAAGGTAATTTTTGATCTTTACCTTGGTTAACTTTTTAATTGTAGCGATTGTTTGTTAATTTTCTTTATCCATCCTCTGCAGCGTCCCCAAGAAGGGGAGTGAAGCTCCACCCTCGGCCACGATGTCTGAGGCCGTGGGAGCTTCTGCTCCTGTCCCAGTGCCGCCCCAGGTGGTGGCTGAGGCTGCGACAGCTCCGGCGCCGGCTGTCGTGGTCATGAACCTCGACTCGTCCCCAGAATTTCCCGTGGTAGCGCCGGACCACGGGAGTGAAGACACGCCAGCGGCACTTGTCTCGGAGGTTGAAGCTCCGGGTCCTGGTGCTGCAGTAGTGGAAGTTCCGGCTGTAGAGCCGGAAGAAGTAGTAGTCCCGGCCTCGGAGCCGGAACTTGTCGAAGCCCCGACGATTGAGCCGGAGGTGACTGAAGCTCCGGCATGCGAGCCGGAAGTCGAGGTAGTTCCGACAGTTGAGCCGGTTACCTCCGAAGTACCGGTCGCTGAGCCGGTTATTGTTGGAGCGCCGGTCACAGAGCCGGCGGTTGAAGAGGCGAGGGAGCTCGAGCCTCCCTCGGAAGAGGTGTCCCGGCCGGAGCCAGTAGTAGCTCCTGCTTCGGAGGCGACGACGTCGATGGTACCTGCGGCCGAGCCGGAGTGCCTAAGCGAAGTCGCTGGCCCCCTGCCCGAGGGGGCGAATGAAGACTTGGCGGCGGGGCCTTCTTCGATGGCGACTAAGGCCATCCCGGAGGACGGCCCTAGCGCCTTGGAAGCTCAGGGTTCCACTCTCGTAGAGTGGGACCCAATTTTTGTATGTGAAGACCCGCTGGAACCAGCGGAGGAGACCCCAGCAGGTCCGGAGCCCATCCCGCTGTCGATGTCTATCGACAACGCCTGCTCCAGTCTACGTCAGGTCCAACTGGCCTTCTTCCACGACAGCAAGGCTCTTGAAGAGGAGCGCCAAACCCTTAGGCGGTGGCGTAATCGGCTCCACTTCGAGACTAAGCTGGCGCAGTCGAGGCTAGCGGACGACAAGGAGTGGATCAAGCAGGAGAAGATCCGCCTGGAGTACTGGGACAAGCTGCTGGATGACAGGGAGAGCATGACCCATGCCCTCGACGCTCAATCCCGAGAGATCCACGATCAGGCCAAGGCTGCCAACGACACGGCCAATGCTCGGTACGAACAGCTTGAGGCCATCAACGCCGCACTCATCAAGCGCCGAGAGGCACTCGAAGGGAGGGAGAGATGGCTCGAGGACAAAGAGAAAAAACTCCTGGAGCTGCGGGATGACGTCCTGAGGAGGGAAGAGGAGCTCGCCGAGAAAGTAGCTCTGGCTGACAAGGGTCTCGAGGAGCGCACTAAGAAGTTGGAAGAGCGCTGCCTCGAGGAAGAGGAGAAGACCTGGGTGCGGGGGCAGGAACTCTACGAATACGAGTGTGCCCTTGTTGCCCGGGAGAAGAAAGTGGAGGCTAGGGAGAAGGACCTGGTCAATCGTCGGAACAAGATCCACCTCCGGGAGGAGGAGCTCGAAAAACTTGAGAGGCGGGTTGCTGCAAAGATTCAGCAAAACGCCAAAGAAGTTGAGCGCCTCGCCCGTGAGAATCCCGAACTGACGGCGGCCAAGAGATCCCTGGAAGAGGTGAAGAGCCTGAGGACGGCGGACTCCCTGCAGATTTGGGAGTTCCTGGGCAAGGCCAATGATGCGCTGACGCCGATGGGTTTCAGCCCCGTGCGCCCGGATGATCCGGAGCCGGAGCCGGACCTTGCGCTGCAGGCGTTGAGCGCAGCAGGTAGCAAGCTCTCCAAGGTGGGCGACGTCATCGCGGACCAACTGGAGGTCGAGGGGCAATCCCTGGCGAGGAACGTCACAGAATACGTGCTGACGTGCTATACCAGCCGGAACCCTCAATTTCCTCTGGACCCGGTGCTTGAAGGCCCCGTCGAAGGAGAAGGCGAAGCTACCCGAGCCAGCGTGTCGGAGGTCGCCCAGAAGGTCGCCGAGTTCTTCCATAGGGTCTAGGACCATCTCTTTAGCTCTCACTTGTATTTTCTCTTCTTCTTCCTCAATTTTGTAATCCCTTGTCTCCAGATGTAATCTCCTGTCTCCATATGAATGAAATCCCCAAATTTTTGCGAATTTCATTTTTTGTCTTCAACATCTTTATCTTCACTTGGCCCCCTGGTAGATGTACACAATTTGATTGTGAACATGTACCAAAAGGATATTGAGTTTTGTTGAAGACGAATTTGCTCCGAACTTGTAGAATTTAGGTCCGAAGTCTTTGATAGTGAAGGTCCCCTGAAGTTGTCGGAGCTTAGAAGCTCCAGCATTGTCCATCGCTGGAGCTTGGTAGCTCCGGTAATAGCCTCTATCAACACGTAGAGCGTCGATAGTTAGTCCTCCGAGGTGTCGGAGCTTAGTAGCTCCGGCAGTGACCTTTGCCAACGCTTGGTTTGTTGGCAACAGACTCCATTTACGGGGTCTTCTCACCATCTTTTACTCAGCGTCGACGGTTGACCCCCTTGGGGGAGTCGGAGCTTGGTTAGCTCCGGCTTTTCTCCATCAATGTAGAGTTTATTTTTCCTGCACTCTTAAGCAAAGAAAAATAGTAAAATTCGTTCCTTGTCTATAATTTCGTCGCGGCTTACGATTCTCAAGAAAATTTTAAGTTGAACGCGATTTAAAATACAACTGGATGCGTTGTCTTTTCTCTTAGATCCAATTGTCCATGGACCCGCCTTACTTTGGCCTGCCGGGGTGTAGGTAGAGTGGCGTACTTAGGGTGCTTGACCAGGCTAAGTCGATAGCGCACTCCGGCCCTAGATTGTCTTGGCAGCTTTCAGGCGAGTTGGCCATAAACGATATTTAAATCCAAAAGATCTGACAATACAACTCGAATCGTATATAAACCGGTCGAACTAAAAATTTCTTAAGAATTGCACGTCTCTGTTATAGATAAGAAAGAGAAAAAATGTCGAGCCTGCACAAAATGAATGCACGTGGAGTCTATTTCACATGAAGATGTCTTTCATTATAGGTCCGGGGTACAGGGGAAACAAGTACACTCTTAGGGTACGGGACCAGGCTAAGTGTGTTTGGTTTCTCGTTTGACCCAGGGTAGTTAGCCACACTTTTAGTCCGGAGACTGTGACAAGTGTTGCATGATCTTTGCGGACCTTTCGGGAAAGGTCCGGCTGCTCTCCCGGAGGAACTACCCGACTCTGTACAATGACTCTATAACATACATCTCAAGTTACTCAAGACTCACCTCCGTGGTATTAAGTGTAGAACTTACGGAGGTGCTCGATGTTCCAAGGATTTGGGAGAGGTGTCCCATCCTCGGTAGCCAAGGGAACGCTTCCGGGACATCCAAGGATTTGGGAGAGGTGTCCCATCCTCGGTAGCCAAGGGAACGCTTCCGGGACAGGATACTTTGATCACTCGAAAGGGCCCCTCCCAGCCGGGGGAGAGTTTGTTTAACCCTTCTCTGGATAGTATTCTCCGTAGCACCAGATCGCCTTCCTCGAGCTGTCGGTTGTGTACATGCCGCTGGTGATAACGTCGTAGAGCTTGGTAATATCGGGCATTCCGAACAGCTGCTTGGCACCTTCCCTCCTCGAGGAGGTCTAGGTCTTCACGCCGGAGCTGGTCCTACGCGGCTTCGTCGAAGGTCCGGACCCGGAGCGAACCCAAGGTGATTTCCGGAGGGAGGATTGCTTCAGCTCCGTACACCAGAAAGAAGGGTGTTTCTCCGGTTGACCGGTTTGGAGAAGTCTTGTTGGCCCATAGAGTGGGCGGAAGCTCTTTGATCCAGTTGGCTCCGTGCTTTTTCAAGCGCTCATAGGTGCGCGTTTTGAGTCCTTTAAGGATTTCTGCATTTGCTCTCTCGGCTTGGCCATTGCTGGCTGGATGAGCTACGGAGGCGTAGCAAACTTGTATGCCGAGGTCTTCGCAATATCCTTGGAATGCGGAGCTTGTGAATTGAGTCCCATTATCAGTGATGATCTTGTTTGGGACTCCGAATCTGCTTACAATGGATTGCAGAAAGTTGATAGCAGATTGCTTGTTGATCATCACAACTGGAGTTGCTTCCGGCCACTTGGTGAACTTGTCAATGGCGATGTACAGGAACTTGTAACCTCCGACGGCTCTTGGGAAGGGTCCCAAGATATCCATCCCCCACACAGCGAAGGGCCATGTAGGAGGTATCATTTGTAAGGGCTGAGCCGGTGTATGATTTTGCTTTGCATGAAATTGGCATGCTTCGCATTTCTTCACCAGCTCAGTGACATCCTGGAGCGCTGTAGGCCAGTAGAAGCCATGCCGAAAGGCTTTTCCGACCAGCGTGCGGGAAGATGCGTGGTTCCCACACTCACCTCCATGGATTTCGGCGAGGAGCTCGCAACCTTCTTCCCTTGTGATGCACCGCATGAGGATGCCGTTGGCACCGCGCCGGTAGAGATCCCCTTCTACCAGCGTGTATCTTTTAGCCAGTCTGACTACCCGGTCAGCGGGTAAATCATCGTCAGGAAGGATGTTATCTTTCAAGTAGTTCCGGATCTCCGAGATCCATGCATCGGAACTGACTTGAGCATTTAAGTCTTGCGTGCTGGGTTGCTCGGAGCTTCCGGGCGCACCTACGACCCTTGATGGCTGCCATGGTAACAGGGCCATCGGGACCGTCAGCTTCGGGATGCTGATCTCGCCCCCTTCGTCCAGTTCGGCAGGCTGAACTGTGGGTTTCGACAATCTCTGAACAAAAGTTCCTTCAGGAGCTGGAGCTCCGGTTGACGCTTTCGTCGAGAGTTCGTCGGCTTCAGCGTTGTGGGCACGTTGAACATGGTGGAGGTCTAGGACTTCAAAGTCCTTCTGAAGCCTCTGGACTTCAAGGAGGTAAGCAGCTAGCTGGAGATTATTACAGGAGCATTCACCCTTCACCTGTTTGATGATGAGCTGTGAATCTCCCTTGACCAGCAGTTGCTTGACACCGTATGATAGTGCCACCTTTAGTCCATAGATGAGTGCTTCATACTCCGCCATGTTGTTGGTCGCCTTGAAGTCAAGGTGTACCATGTATTTTACCTTCTCCCCAGTCGGTGCAAGGAGAAGGATTCCAGCTCCGGCCCCCTGCTTCTGCATGGAGCCATCGAAGTAGAGGGTCCAGTGAGGCTCGGTGAAGGTTGGAGCTTGATGCTCTGTCTTCTGCTCGCTGGGGCCCCCAGGGTTTGATGGAGAGGGAGTCCATTCCGCCACGAAATCTGCCAACGCTTGACTCTTGATTGCTTGCCTCGGAATGAATTCAAGATCGAATTCAGCCAATTCCGCTGCCCACTTTGCAATATTCCCAGTTGAATTGGGATTATGCAAGATCGCTCGAAGTGGATAGGAGGTCACCACCGAGACTTTGTGAGCTTGGAAGTAGTGTCGGAGCTTCCTGGAGGCAACAAGAACTGCATAAAGCAACTTATGCACCTCTAGATATCGAGTCTTGGCATCATGTAACACTTCACTGATGAAGTATACCGGGCGTTGAATGGTCCGGACCCTCCCGGAAGGGTCCGGAGCTTCCTCTTCATTGATCCGAACCCTGTCGGAGGAGTCCAGATTCTCTTCGGGGACCTCCGGGTCCTGGCTGGAAGAACCCGGAGCTTCTTCAGAAATGACCTGGACCCTCTCAGAGGGGTCTGGGTTTTCTGAAGTGACTTCTTGTGGGTTTGAGTCTGGGAGCTGGGACCCAGACTCACTTTCAGGAACCTCCGGACCCTCCTGAAGGGGTCTGGATTCCTGAGTATGGGGTAGTTCCGGTCTCTCCGCAACCAGAACCATACTGACGACTTCGTCAGTAGCTGAAATGTAAAGCAACAAAGGCTCACCAGGGTTCGGAGCTACCAGAATTGGTAGGGTGGTGAGGAACTGTTTCAGCTCCTAGAATGCCTTCTCTGCTTCTTCAGACCATTGGAATGGTCTGGACTTCCTCAACAACTTGAAGAAGGGAAGTGCCCGTTCCGCCAGTCTTGATATGAACCAGCTGAGGGCCGCTAGACACCCAGTTAACTTTTGGACGTCTTTGATGCGGGTTGGTGGCCGCATGTCTTCAATGGCTTTTATCTTCGCCGGATTAGCCTCTATGCCCCGGTGACTTACCAGGAAACCAAGAAGTTTTCCGGAGCTAACCCCGAAGACACACTTGTCTGGGTTTAGCTTCGTGCGGGTGGCCTGCAGCTTGTCGAAGACAGCCTGCAAGGTGTCCAAGAGGGACTCCTTGTTCTTGACCTTGACCACGATGTCATCGACATACACTTCCACTATGTCTCTGATGAGTTCTTCAAAAGTTTTGTACATAGCTCGTACAAAAGTTGAAGCTGCATTCTTGAGACCAAATGGCATGGCTGTGTAACAATACAATCCATCTACTGTGATGAATGAAGTATGCTCTTCATCCTCCCTAGACATCCTGATTTGATGATACCCAGAATATGCGTCTAGGAAACACCGTAACTCACACCCAGAGGTGGAATCCACTATCTGATTTATTCTAGGTAGTGGGAATGGATCTTTTGGACATGCCTTATTCAGTGTGGTGTAGTCGATGCACATCCGAAGCTTCCCGCCGGCCTTAGGCACAATGACTGGGTTCGCCAGCCATTTTGGATGGAAGACTTCTCGGATGAATCCGACTTCGAGCAAATTCTTCACTTCTTGTCGGATGAAGTTCTGCCGCTCTACGAATTGCTTCCAAGGCTTCTGATGCACAGGCCGAGCATCGGGGTAAATCTTCAGATTGTGCTCAATCACTCCCTGTGGATCCCAGGCATTTGTGACGGTTGCTAGGCGAACACGTCAACATTAGCCCGGAGGAAAGTGATGAGCACGAGTTCCTATTTGTCGTTCAACCCTCCCGATATACGGGTGGTTCGAGCGGCAACGGAACCAATTTGGACGACTTTGACTTGAATGTCGGTGTCGCCGCTTGGCTGCACACGGGGTGCAGAGGTTGAGCCTCGTTGACGAATGCTCGGGGGTTTCGGAGCTTGCTCCTGTCTGGAGTCCTCCTCTTGCGCCGTGGTGAGTGCATGGAGCTCCTCCAGAGCAGTTACTCTGGTGGTGCGATCTCCGCGGATCTGGAGAACGCCTACTGGTGTTGGCATCTTCAACACCAGGTATCCATAATGAGCAGCTGCCATAAATTTGTATAGGGCAGGTCTACCCAAGATGGCGTTGAATGGTAAGTTGATCTAAGCGACGTCGAAGACCAACTTCTCGGTGCGATACTTCTCCCGTGTCCCGAAGGTAATGGGGAGAGTTATAGCTCCGAGTGGGGTAATGGCCCCTGGACCTACTCCGGAGAAAGGTCGAGAGGGCTGGAGATCCGACGGTCGGAGCTGAAGCTTGGTAAAAGCTTCAAAGCTTATGAGGTTCAGCCCCGAACCTCCGTCCACCATAACATTATGGAGCTGGATGTTATTAATGGTGGGAGATACCATCAAAGGTAACTGTCCAGCTCCGGCCATGCTTCGAGGACAGTCCGAAGCATCAAAAGTGATGGATGTGTCCATCCACTTTCGATGTGGCTCCGGTCTAGCTGTAGGAGCTATAGCGACCATATCCCGCCGCATAGTCTTGATGACGCGACGGGCGGTGATGTCCCATGATCCACCAAAAATGGTGTTCATGGTTTTCCGACGCTCGTTGTCAGAGACGTCAGAGTCATCGTCGACGGAGGTGTAGACGGCCTTCAGGACCTTTTTGGGGTCCTGAAACCCTAACTCCTCTTCAGCCGGAGCTTCGTCGACCTTCTGTTTTCCTTCCCCCTGTCGGAAAGGGGACCCTTCCCGGCGCTTGCTGTAGCGCTCGGCAAGGTTTTGGACCTCCCGGCAGTCTTCCAAATCGTGGCTGTCCGTTTTGTGAATGGGACACCACACTTTGGGTTTGCCACCGTCTTTGGAAGACGGTCAAGGTCGCTTCTCGGGGCGTGGCCCCCGGCCACCCAGAGTTGCAGCAGCTGCAACATTGGATGTGCCGGCCGACGGCTTCTTCTTGCTGTTGGTCTTCTTTTTCTTCTTGCCACCCCCAGAGGTAGCGACTTCTTCTTTGGAGGATTTCTTGTGATCCTCCGAGGCTGGTTTGGAGTGCATTTCACGGCCCTCCACAGCTCTGGCACATTTGTCTTCCAGGCTGAAGAGTTCCATGACGCTGGTGATCTCTTTGATCGCCAGCTTCTCCAACATCTTCTAGTCCCGTACGCCCTGTCTGAATGCCACAATGACAGAAGCGCTTGAGATAGAAGGGATTGTGTTGCGTATCTGAGAGAACCTCTGGATGAAGGACCGCAAAGATTCTCCCCCTTTTTGCACGACCGCAAAAAGGTCCAGTTCAGTGCCTGGTCGGGTGTATGAACTCCCGAAGTTGGCAGTGAACTGACGGCACAGCTCCTCCCAACTGTTGATAGAGTTGGGTGGAAGGCTCATAAACCAGGACCTGGCGGTCCCAGTTAAGGCCACTGGAAAGTAATTGGCCATTACAGCCTCGTTTCCTCCAGCTGCCAAGATTGCAGTGGAGTATATCTGAAGGAATTCGGCGGGGTTGACAGTCCCGTCGAATTTTTCCGGCAGGTGTGGCCGGAACTTCTGTGACCATCTAACCATGTGCAGGTGCATGGCTAGGGCTGAACAGCCTCCTCCTACCCCTTCCAGAGTAGAAAGGTCCTGAGCTTCCCATCTTTCACGAGCTCGCTCAATATGGACACGACCATCTTGCTGGCGGTATCGGCGATCAAGCTCCGCCCGGAGGTCATGAGTCGAAAGCCTGGATACTGTATGGGTGCATCGTGCCCCAGAGGGAAACGACGTCACTTGCTGTGACGCAGATCGTCTCCTGTTGTTGGAGACGTGCGGACCAAGTCTTCCAGACAAAGTCCGCCGCTGCGACGGGGCCCGTCCTGAAGGAGGAGGACCCTGGTTGTTGAGGCGTTCGGCCGCTGCTTCGACCAAATGCTCCACATCGGCCCTCCGCTGCTCCATTGCATCTCGAGATGTGTCCGGAGGTGGTGGACATTGGAGAAGAGCACGCGCTGCATGGAGCGCGTGTTCCGGGTTGTCATGACTTGCCGACGCAGTAAGTGACGCCGGCGCACCATCACGTTGCCCAGCACGATTTGCCGGAGAAGATGATGGTGGTGGGAGTGTGGCTCCTGCTGGTGCTGAGGCTCCTGCTGGTGGCTGCCTGTTGGAGGGATTGCCCCCAACAGCCTGAGCAGCAGGTTGGCCGTTGGATGATCCAGCCGCGGAGTTCACCATTCTCGAAAATCTCAGGCGCCCCTACCTGGCGCGCCAACTGTCGACTGTTGGAGTCGGCAGATCTCCTGACATTGCTAAAGTGTTGAAGGAGTTTGTGATTCGGTGTGGGCGCGCGGAGACTCAAGAAGGTGAATTGCGATTTAAAACAGGAGACACAAGGATCTACGTTGTTCGGGCTGCCTGAGCGTAATACCCTACTCCACGGGTGTGTCGGTGTTGTATTAGCTTGTCACGTATGATTGCTTGTCAACGTCTGTGAACGTCCGTCAACGTCTGTCTCGCGTGTATCGTCGGCCTGTCCTTTTATAGTACAAGGACAGACCGTTACAAGCTAGCCTGGCCCGACATGTGGCCCCGGTGGTTACTAGTATTGATACACGATTAATTGCTGTTAATGATTCTGTAACGGGCTCCGACAGTACTGTTACTGGTGCTAAGATCGTCCGTTTAAGCGTCATTAATATGGCATTAATGACGCTTAATCGGGTCTTGAAGTCCTTGGCTCTCCTTTGAAGATCCGGAGCCGTTACAAGGTCTTCTGGAGGTTAGAGGCTGCCAGCTCCGACGTTTGGACACGTGGCAGCTCCGGAGCTTGCTGTGGGAAGCAGGTAGCTCCGGGGCTATCTGACACGTGTCAGGTCCGGAGCTTCTCTCGGTCAGGGGTTAAGTCCGGAGGTGCCATTTCGGTACTTGGCCCGGAGCTTCCCCCTTGTGGGCGGTAGCTCCGGTTTGGCAGTACACGTGGCGACCTAGGGATTAACCATGTTGGAGAAGCAGGTCCGGTCATGTCTGACAAGTGGGCCTCCGAGGGTCTACAAACCAAGTAGATGGCCTTCCTTCGAGATCTTTGTAACCTCAGGGGGTGTACGGTTTTTAGGGTACCGACAATTACAAAACACAAGAAAAAATACAGGACACAAGAAAATAAAAACAACATCAACTAAAAACAACAAAAGAAAATATAAATCCTACTCCTCCCCTCCTCCTCCTCCGGTTGCTCCGGCTGGTCAGGATTCGGCGGTGTAACCTCGCGACCGAGGTTCCTTGCCATGTCGTGCGAGTGGCAACGGACACTGATGATGTCGTACGAGTGGCAATAGGGAGACGAGTGCATGAGAGACGAACTTTAAAAAGGCACATCTCCGATTTCTGAGATTCGGCAAAAGGGAGACACGCCTTACTCGGGCGCGTCTCTGATTCATGCCGAACATCTTTTGTCCCACCTCGGAAATCTGAGCGCATTGCAACTATCATATAAGTCATTGCGCACAGTTTCTAGTTGGACAAGTTCGCATGCAAACACTGTTGTTCTGCGGGAACAACAGCTTTCGCATGCGGCTTGCCCGTTCGTTCACAAAAAATGCGAGACATGCGTTATATATGAACGTTTCTGATTCTTGACGCTCGTGTCATACGAGCTAATGCGAGACGTGGCTGAGCCCATCCCCGATTCATGCAAAGATCTTTTGTCCCACACTAGAAAGCTGAGCGCGTTGCAACGACATATAAGGCATTGCACGCGCACAGTTGCCAGTTGGACATGCATGTATGCAAAAATATTGTTCCTGGCTTCAGTACACAATGACGCATCTTTGCATATTGCGTGCCCGTTTCGGCCACAAAATAATGCGAGACGCGCGTTATATACGTCCGTCTCCAATTTTTGACCAATTTCTAGCTCGCGCGCGCTATGGAAAAAATTTTTGCACTCTCTCCCAACACTTTGGCGAAAATTTTCAGCTCTCGCGCGCTCTCTCAACCTACAAACCATGGCTCCCGGAGCACGCCGCCATCGTCCCTCTTTCTCAACTCGATATTTGTCATTGTCGTGCTGTCGCCATCGACCCCTACCCCGCCGTCAACCCCAATCTTCGTCATGAGAGAGTTGAGCACGCTGGAGCACGTCGCCTCGTCCCCTGTCCCTGGACCATGCCGCCGTTTCGACCCCGACCTCGGTAATTGGTATGAGCAGGCTACCACCTTCACATAAGTGGAAATGTTCTCCCTATCCCCGGAGCATGCCGACCTGTTGTCATTAGAGAGTTGAGGAACCGGCACTCCGTCACCTCCGCCAGATTGTCCCGGAGCATGCCGTCACCTCGTTGAATGTAGCCTAGAGGGAGGGGGGGTGAATAGGCTTTTTGAAACTTTTTTGAGCCCTGAAACACTTAACAGATTGATCAAATATAGAGAGATCGGACTAGTATGGTACAGTGCGGACTAGTTCGGTATGCGTAGACTAGAAAGATCAAGATTGATCTATAATTTCACTTCTAGTATCCTGTGCAGCGGAAAATAATTGGCAACATAGATGAATTACCATAATGAAACAATGTATGGCAAAAATCAACTTTAGTCTGATTGTTTCAACGTGACTTACACAAGATTATATAAACCCTATAATATGATGAACGATGAAACAAAAGTGTGCGAGACAAGATTTTATCCCGTGATTCGTTTCCCACGAAGGAATCCTACATCCATGTTGAGGAGTCCACGGAGGACCGGGTTTTCACCAACCCTACCCTCGTCGAATCGCCACACAAACCTATTCTTTTCCACTAATCACAAAGGGGCAAATAACTTGTTCAAGGGCCTTCTCACAAGTTGAGGGATCTCCAAGAATTACAATGAAGAACACCACCCAACACATTTAAAATATGTACAATGAACAACAAGAGTGTGCGAGAGATCAAATCCAAGAGCTCAAGATGTGTAGAACAAGTCTCTCATTTGATCAATTGCTAATCCTCAAAGATTTGATCCTTTTAGGGTTAGAATGTGTGGAGAGATTTGTATTTTGGGATCTTGGAAGGTGTGATGGTGCAGGAGGTTGAGAGAGGTTGTTGTATGGACGTACACCTCTATTTATACTAGGGTTTCCAAAAGTTACCATTACGGTTTGCGATGTCCAGACTAGTCCGTGGTGGACACCGGACTAGTCCGTTGTGCGGCATGTGGAAAACCCTAAGTATTGATGGATACCAAACTAGTCCGTTATCGGAGTGGACTAGTCAGTTTTTAGTTAGAAACTTTTCAGACTAGTCTGGTGTTATGAACACTGTGTTGAACCAAGGACAAGTCTGCACTTGGAGGGACTTGTCCGATTTTAGTCAAAGAGTTTTCGGACTAGTCCGGTGTATATCGGACTTGTCCAGTGTAGTGAAAAACTGAAGGGATAAAGACAAGTCTGGACTTGGAGGACTTGTCCGATTTAAGTCAGAGGATTATTAGACTATTCTGATGGATATCGGACATGTCCGATGTTGTGCAAGTGTGAAGTGCTGAGGACTAGTCCGCACTAGGGGGGACTAGTCCGATCTTAGTTAGAGAGAAATCGGACTAGTCCGGTGTATATCGGACTAGTCCGGTTTTCATGTGAATTGAGCAGTGAGTTGAATTATTTGTTCACTTGAGCTTTTGGGGTGTGTTTCTCAAACACACTCCATACAAAATAATCTAATCTTTTCAGCCCTTGATCTCTTCTTCCTTTAGATCCTCATTCGCCTTCCTTTTTGTACTTTCTTCCTCATTTCTTTGAAACCTGCTCTCATGTTAACAGTTTTGTTAGGATCTCATTTGTTTGTCATTAATCAACCAAAACTCACAAGAGATGCCTAGATGAACTTTCAACCCCCCCCTTTTGGTGATTGATGACAACAAATTGAGATTATACAAATATGATGAAAAATTCAGATTTTCATAAAGTGTGCACATATGAGCTTTAAGCAAAAATAGGCAATGTAGACATAAGACATATGTGCACTCTTTATGGTGGGGGTGCAAAACTATGTGTGTGAGCAATAATATTGATGTGAATATCATAAGGGACATAATCATATTAACATCAAGAATCTTAAGCACACATGACAGTTTTAAACATAAACCATTGATCATAGTAAATCATAACCATGACTCCACTTCACAACACATGTCCAAAAGTATGAGAGAGCATAATTGAAGTTCTACAATACCAAAAGTATGACATAGTTGCCCACAAAACACAAATAGAGCTCTTTCTCTCTCTCTCTCAATCTAAAGCTACAACCTAAGACTCCCCCTCAATCTCTCCCCCTTTGGCATCAAGGAACCAAAAAGAAGGAGAGGAGGGATCTACTTGTCGTCGCCGGCTCACTCCACGCTGTCAGTTCTTTCGTCATCTTTGTCGTCTGGCTGTGGAGGAGGAGGAGAGGAACCACTCGTCGTGCCTTGAAGGCCAAAGTAAGCAAGCTCGAAAGGTGAGAGAGGCGGAATCTCCGAGAAGTCAGATGTAGAGTCCCCTGGGATGATTGGAGATCCAATAGGCTCAATTTTTAGCTTCTGGCATATTTCTTTGACATTGTCCTTCATGTATCTCATTTGCTCTTTTCTTGCCTTTTTCATCTTATGAACTTTCACCTCAGTTTTGTGGCAAGAGCCAAAGATAGCTGCCAAGTACTTCATGATTCCACTAGCGGACCCTTTGCTAGATGGGGGGCCCTAGTGCTAGAGGAAGGCCTTGTATCTTGTTGAGCTTTCTCAGGGTGTTCGTCACTTGAGGCAGGTGAGGGAGCAGCTGGGAGAGAGGCTTGAGGAGGCTTCTGAGGCCTTAGAGGAGTATGCTCTACATCCTTCACAAACTCAATTCCTGTCACTTTTTCAATCATGAACATCAAGTGTGGTGCGTAGCCACAAGAGCATTTGGTGTGTAGGAGATGTTCACCATGTCATTCCAGATGTAATCGAAGATATCAAACTTCCTCTTCTTGCTAATCACTTTCATCAAGGTTCTCAAGTAACCTTGGACGCTCCCTGCATCTCCATCCTTTAGAGCAATGGTCTTTCGGAGTACTCTATTAAGAACCATGAAGAAGGTCTTCATGTTCTTGGTTGAGGGAGGATTGTATTTGAGGCGAGTATCATAGAGAAAGTCTATCTGATCCTTCTCCAAAACACCAAGATTGTGAATCACAATCTCATTGCTGCCAGTGTCCTCAAGGTGCAGCAGTCTGACAAACTCAACATAAGTAATTGTGTACTTGGATCCATGAGTCATCCAAGTCACTCTCTCTTCTTCATCGCTGGCAAAATAGCATGTGAAGTAGATCTGGGCTATCACTTCATCATTCTAGTTGTATCTAAAGGAAAACAAGTCCTTTAGACCATGCCTCTCTGCAGCCTCTACCACCTCATTAAAAGCACCATAGCTCTTTCTTTCAAAGTGGCTCCAGTCAATCCATTGGCTGTGGACCACTGGAGTCTTCATTTGAAGGTACACGGTGTTTTAGTAGTCCGAGTGGAAGTTACTTCAAAATCTTGGGTCAGCTGCCTTTTTGCCACTGCTATAGGCATCAATCTTCCTTAGCTTCCATGCTACATCGCTTCCTTTGCCATTGAATTTCTCCCCTGAGGGGTCTCTATTTCCCTGTCTTGGAGCTGTCATCTTGAGGGGACCAATCGGGCCGGAAGCAAGTCCCTTTCCTTTGCCTTGGTTTGGCGTGGAGCCGCCAAGCTAGGACCAACCATATCTTTTGCTCTTGAAGCTGGTTTCTTGGCCGGAACCTTTCGACACACCTAAGGTGGGGTGGGCAAAGGCTCGGCAGCACACTCTTGTCTTTTGTTGGAGCAAGACTCCGAAGCACGAGGCAACACTTCTTGATCCATCTCGGCCTCGAAGTCAGAGATATCATCGTTTGAGTTCGACATTGTCCTAACAAGAAGGTGATATATGCCATAGATAAGAACTGGTTGCAAGGGAAAGCATCGAGTTGAAGAATGTTAGGGTTTTGTTCAACAAACATTGGACTTGTCTGTTAATCAGGTGCGGACTAGTTCGTAGTACCGGACTTGTCCGCATCAATAACGGACTAGTCTGATATTCAGCAGCTTAAACCCTAGCAAACGGAGTAATGGGATTCCTCAATGCAAAAGTGAAATAGTGTAGTTGTAATACAAACATGGGGCATGTATTGACTGGAGGAGCTAAGCTATTTGAGCAAAAACAAGGAAAAATCGAAGTTTCTAGGGTTTGGAGGAAAATTTTACCAAATCCTTCGATTCGAGGCTTTGAAGGAGTTCTTGATGCGGACCAGTTCGGGGTCTTCGAACCCCTTGCAGTGGAGATCAATTCCCACAGTGATTTGAGTGGATTTGATGGATAACTTGCAAAATTGTCTTGGGAGCACTTGAGTGAGGAGAGAGAATGTGAGAGGAGTTGTGAAGAGGAAGAAGATTAGGGTTGCGCCGGCCCTAGGGTTATGGACTCAATAAATCGGACTAGTCCGTGGTAGGACTGGACTAGTCTCGACTACCGGAAAACTCAGTGGACTAGTCTGCACTATGAGGACGAGTCCGGGGTAACCACGAACTAATCCGTGGTCACATGGATAGAAAAATATAGACATTTCGTATATATTCGAAGATGCTTAAAAAGAAAATAGGGGGCAAAGACACACAAATAATCTTGATGAATATGATCAGTAAACATACAACAATCAAGCTATGACCATAATTCACCAAGATCAAGTAATTAACATAGTTTTTTGGAGAAAATAGAGAGATGATTTTTCAACACAATCAACATGATTTTGAAGATGTCATACATGTATGCAAGTTTTCAAGCCACGTTCCAAGCATCAAGGATATTTAGTTCATTTCGAAGCTCACAAAAGCGTTTTTCATCAAGTGGCTTGGTAAAGATATCGGCTAGTTGTTTTTCAGTGTTGACATGGGGAATGGCTATGTCTCCTTTCATTGAGTGATCTCTCAAAAAGTGATGTCGAATGTCTATGTGTTTGGTTCTAGAGGCTCAACAGGGTTATGGGCACTTTTAATTGCACTCTCATTATCACAAAGGAGTGGAATACGACTCATATTGTAACCGTAATCCCTTAGAGTTTGTCGCATCCAAAGGAGTTGTGCACAACAACTCCTAGCTGCAACATACTCCGCTTCGGTCATGGATAAGACAATGGACTTTTGTTTCTTGGAGGACCAAGAAACTGGGAATCTACCTAGGAATTGGCAAGCACCAGAGTTACTTGTTCTATGTACCTTGCATCTGATATAATCTGCATTGGAGTATCCAATGATATTAAATTTTGAACCTTTGGGATACCAATGGCCTAGGTTGGGTGTATGGACTAAATATCACAAGATTCTTTTTACAGCAGTCAAATGACATTCCTTAGGATTGGCTTGAAATCTTTCACACAAACATACACTCAACATGATATCAGGCCTAGATGCACATAAATAAAGTAAGGAACCAATCATGGAGCGATATACCTTTTGATCCATGTTTGGTCCGTCTTCATTTAGATCCAAGTGTCGATTTTTTGCCATGGGGGTCTTTATGGGCTTTGCGTTGTCCATTCCAAACTTCTTAAGAATGTCTTGAGTGTACTTTTTTTGGCTTATGAACGTCCCTTCCTTTTGTTGCTTCACTTGGAATCCGAAAAAGTATCTCAACTCTCCCATCATGGACATTTCGAATCTATCTGTCATAATCTTACTAAATTCTTGAACAAAAGATTTGTTAGTTGAACCAAATATAATATCGTCAACATAGATTTGGCAAACGAAGAGATCATCATCAAAATGTTTAGTAAACAAAGTGTAATCAGCTTTACCGATCTTGAAGCCATTTTCAATCAAAAAATATCTAAGGCACTCATACCAAGCTCTAGGAGCTTGTTTGAGGCCACAGAGAGCCTTACATAGCTTGTACACATAGTCGGGGTACTCTTGATCTTCAAAATTGGGTGATTGCTCCACATACACCTCCTCCTTGATCAGTCTGTTGAGAAAGGCGCTTTTCACGTCCATTTGATAAAGCTTGAAGTCATAGTGAGTAACATATGCAAGTAATATACGAATCAATTCAAGCCTAGGTATGGGAGCAAAAGTCTCGTTGAAATCCAAGCCTTCAACTTGTGAGTACCCTTTGGCCACAATTCATGCCTTGTTCCTTGTTACCACTCCATGATCGTTTTGCTTGTTGCGGAATACCCATTTAGTGCTGACGACGTTTGACTTGGGTCTTTCAACAAGCTCCCACAATTTGTTCCTTTTGTAGTTGTTCAATTCTTCTTGCATCTCCATCACCCAATCCAGATCTTTTAATGCATCTTCAACCCTATATGGTTCCAAAGAGGATACAAAAGAACAGTGTTCACAAAAATTAGCTATGCGAGATCGAGTTATTACTCCCTTTTGGATGTCACCGATTATATTGTCGACGAGGGTGATCGCTTTGGTGTACTCTTGGATGTGGCACTTGTGGTCTTGAATTTTCATTATCATCTTCTTCTCCCCCTGGATAGTTGCCCTCATTGATGTTTTGATCACCTTGATCTTCTTGATGTTGATCTTGTGTGGAAGCTCCCCATTGATCATTTTCCTCCACTTGTAGTTCATCTTCTTCATTTGCATTTGGAGGTGTCACATGTGGTCGAACATCGCCCAATGCCATTCTTCTCAATGCTTGACATGGAGCTTCTTCTTGATCTGTCACACACTAATCAACTTGCTCTACTTGAGAGCCATTAGTTTCATCAAACACTACGTCACGTGCTACTTCAACAAGTCCAGAGGTCTTGTTGAAGACACGATAAGCGTAGGAGTTCGAATCATAGCCAAGTAAGAAACCTTTATCGGACTTCGAAGCGAACTTCGAAGCCCTAGGCTTCTTGTTTAAAATATATCATTTTGAACCAAAAACTTTAAAATATGAAATATTCGGCTTGTTACCCTGAGTAGTTCATACGAGGTTTTCTTGAGTAGATGATGAAGATAGAGTCGGTTTATGGCGTGACAAGCGGTATTTACCGCTTTAGCCCAAAACCAGTCCGAAGTCTTGTATTCATCGAGCATTGTCCTCACCATCTCAATGAGTGTTCGGTTCTTCCTTTCGGCTACTCCGTTTTGTTGAGGAGAATATGTTGCTGAAAATTCATGCTTTATCCCTTCTTCGTCTAGATATTCCTCAACTTGGGTATTCTTGAATTCTGTCCTATTGTCACTTCGTATGTTCTTGATCTTCAATGAGAATTCATTTTGGACACGCTTGATGAACTTCTTGAGGGTTTCTTGAGTTTCTGTCTTATCATGCAAAAAGAAAACACATGTGAAGCATGAAAAATCATCAACAATGACTAAACTGTATTTATTACCGGCGATGCTTATGTAAGCAATTGGACCGAATAGATCCATGTGGAGGAGCTCAAGCGGTCTTGTTGTAGTCATGACATTTTTCGTGGGATGGGTTGCTCCTACTTGCTTCCCGGCTTGGCACGCTCTACAAGGCCTGTATTTCTCAAAAACAACATCCTTTAAACTTCGGATGTGATCGCCTTTAAGGAGTTTTTGAAGATTCCTCATACCAACATGTGCTAGCCGTCTATGCTACAGCCAACCCATGTTGGTCTTTGCAATCAAGCATGTGTCAAGTTTGGCTTTATCTTTGTTAAAGTCAACTAGATAAAGTTTTCCCTTTAACAGACCCTTGAATGCAACCGAGTTATCACTCCTTCTAGAGACGACCACACCCTCATTAGTGAACAAACAATTATAACCCTTGTCACATAATTGAGATATGGACAAAAGATTATAATCCAAGGAGTCAACGTGTAAAACATGAGAAAGAGTATGTTGTGATGAAATTGCAATTTTACCGGTACCAAGCACTCTTCCTTGACTATTATCACCAAAGTAAATGCCTTCACTTGGATCTTCATTTTCTTCATATTCTATGAACATCCTTCTTTCTCCGGTCATGTGATTGGTGCATCCACTATCTAGCATCCATTTTGCCTTGGTCTTAGGTACCCAAGCTTGCTTGGGTCTTTTGAGGTTAGTCACAAGTGATTTGGGCACTCACACATGAGACTTGGTGTTCCCATGGTGTGGCCCAACATATTTGGCATAAACTCTTCCAAGATTACCTTTCATAAGTACATATGAAGCATCAAATATTCTAAATAAGAGTTGTTGTTCATATGTGTTCACAATGTTAAATTTATCAACATTATTAAGTTTTCTAACTTGAGAAGAGTTTCCCTTGACAAAGGCAATGTAATCCTTGTTATTCTTGTGGCTTCTATCGTTTTGCTTTTCACCATAAGAATACCCAATGCCATATTTGACATTAGGACTTCTTATGACTGAGTATGCACTACGTGCATACTTGACCTTCTCCTTGTCAAATACGCCACTTTGGGAAGGTTGCTTGTCCTTTGTCAAGTTTGGCCTTTTCTTCAAGTTAGTGTCACTTTTAGCACAAGTACAAGTAATAACGGTTTCAGATTTGATTTGTTGGGAAGGTGAGCTTGAAGAGGATGAAGAACCAATTTTCTTGAGTGACTCAACTTTTACCTCAACTATCTTGTTAACTTTGGTTAAGTTGGCAAGTTCATCCTTGATAGCATGTTTGAGTCTTTTAGCTTCAAACAAGCTTCCATGCTTGAATAACTCAAGTTTCAGTGATTTACTTCACTCCTTTTAAAGCTCAAGGAGCTTTTTGATCTTAAGATATTCTTCCTTTTGGAGGATGATCATATCTTCTTGATGATCAACTAGCTCCTCCTTACCATCAAGCTTATCCATTAGAAATTTCATCTTAGCAACAATTTTCTTATCTAAAACACTAAGCATATCTTCATCATTACTAGAATTATCAATATCACTAGTAAAAGAAAGCGAGGAGGAAGATTTAGTTTTGACCTTTCTTTTTCCTTCCTTGGGCATTAGACACGTGTGGTCAGTGTACTTCCTTGCGCCGATGGTTGGGAAGAGGGTGGTTTTATTGTTAGGCTTCATGATGGCTATGGTGGCCATCTCCTATTCTTCTTCATATGAGGACTCATCATTGGAGTCCCACTCCTTCCCTATGTGTGCTTGGTCATATTGCTTCTTCTTCTTCTCAAACATTTCTTTGATTGAGGCTTGTAGTCCTTAGTCTTCCTCTTATTTTCTTCATGTCGACAATAAACTATGAAATGGTCATACTCTCCAAAGTTATAGCATGCGCGCCTCATCTTGGGTCTTTGTTTGTCCTTTTGTCTTCCTTTGTTTGAGCTACCACCCTTTCTTCTTCTCATCATTTTCTTGAACTTCTTCATGAACAAGATCATGTCTTCTTCATCGATATCACCGCTTTCATCATCGCTGTTGTCTTCTCCATGATCCTCTCGAGCTTCTTTTGATATGGGTTTACAAGTTGACTTCAAGGCAACTCCTTTCTTATTTGCCGAGGTAAGATCGGCAATTTCCTTGACATGCTTGGCATGCTTCTCCATCATTTCAAAGTTGATAATCTTGCCAAGAAGTTTGTCCAGGGTCATTTTCCGATACCCAGAGCTTTCTCTAATCATAGAGCAAAGGGTCACGTTGCGAGGCATGAATGCTCTAAGAATCAACTTCTCACTTCATTATTATTCCACTTCTTGCTCCCATATGCTCGAACCTTGTTTACTAGAGACTTCAATCGATTGTACATATCTTGTGGTGATTCATCTTCTTCTATGGCGAATCTTCCCAATTCACCTTCAATCATTTCAATCTTGGCTTCACGTACATGACACACCTTCATGTGCGGTTTGTAAAGTGTCCCAAATCTCCTTGGCAATTTCGAGTCCATCCACCTTGGTGAACTTGACTCGGCTCAATGAAGAAGTAATCACAGCTGTGGCTTGGGCGTTTCAACGAATGGCTGGTTCTTTTCTTGGAGTCAGCTCTTCATCATCATCCGAGATATCTATCCCTGTACACACTATATGCCAAAGGCTCGGGTTAAGAGATATAAGGTGCATTTTCATGTTTTGTCTCCACATTCAGTAGTCATTGCCATCAAAGAAAGGTGCTTTCCCTAAAGGAATTGATAGGTAGTGACTGTTGTTAGAGTTTAGACGTTCATAGTTAAAAGGATATCGGGAGTAGTCTGTGTGACTACCCCCTTCTTCTTTTCATCGTCGATCTTCTTCTTCCCTTTTGGGAAGAGAGTCTTCTTCCGTAGAAGAGCCTTGAGTTGAAGCATATCCTCGTCATTAGCCTCACAATCTTGAATGGCGTCGAGGAGCTTCTCCAGTTTTTGGGTCTTTTCATCATCACCCGTCTCCTTGTTGAAGTTCTTGTTTACATCCCTGACGTTCGACATCGTCTCTTCGAGCGGTGAGTCTCTTTTTAAGAGTTTGGCTCTGATACCAATTGAATGCAGCCTAGAGGGGGGGTGAATAGGCTTTTTTGAAACTTTGTTGAGCCTTGAAACACTTAATAGATTAATCAAATACAGATAGATTGGACTAGTCCGGTACAGTGCAGACTAGTCCGGTATGCATGGACTAGAAATATCAAGATTGATCGATAATTTCACTTCTAGTACCCTGTGCAGCAGAATATAATTGGCAACTTAGATGAATTACCACAGTGAAACAATGTATGGCAAATATCAACTTTAGTTTCAATGTGAATGTGGCCTAGAGGGGGGTGGTGAATAGGCCTTTTTGAATTTTAGTCGGAACCTGCAACACTTAACAAACTGATGAAATCCCGAGATACCGGACTAGTCCGGTAGAGTGCGGACTAGTCCGATGCGTGTGGACTAGATTGATCAAGTTTGATCAATTATTTCATTCAAGTACAGTATGCAGCGGAAAATAGTATGTAACTTGCAAGTATTGATTCAATGAAGTTAAGTGTAGAGCAAATTAGCTTTGATATGAATATTCTAACGTAAGATGGACAAAATCAATCAAACCCTAGAATATGAGATGAGAAACTTTAGGAGCAAGTTTGACACACGATTTTATCCCGTGGTTCGGTTCCCACAGAGGCAACCTACATCCACGTTGAGGAGCCCACGAAAGGACCGGGTCTTCACTGACCCTAACCTCGTTGAATCGCCATGAAGGACAATTCTTCTTCCACTATCACAAAGGGGCAAATCACCAAGTTCAAGGGGCCTTCTCACAAGTTGAGGGCTCCCCAAGATTACAATTCAAACACCACCAAGAACACACTCGTAAGATCAACAATGAAACAACAAGAGTGTGTTAGAGATCAAACCCGAGAGCTCAAAAGTGTAGAATCGTGTCTCTCCTTTGATCCAAAGTGAATCCTCAAGGGATTGATCTTTCTTGCGTTGGATTTTGTGGAGAGATGTGTTTTCTAGGCTCTTGGAGGGCGTGACGGCGCAGGGGGTTGAGTGTTATGATAGTTGGGCCGTGCACATCTACTTATATTAGGGTCTTCAAAAGTTATCGTTAGGGCTTCGAGGGTCCGGACTAGTCCGTGGTGGATTCCAGACTAGTCTGGTGTGCGGCATGCAGGAAACCCTAAGTGTCCAGAAATATCGAACTGGTCCAGCTAGGAGCGGACTTGTCCGATTTTAGTCAGAACGGTTTTCGGACTTGTCCGTGCTGATATCGTATTTGTCCGGTGTGGTGATGCCCTTAGTGAATATAGGACAAGTCCGCACTTGGAGGACTTGTCCGATTTTAGTCAGAGGCATTATCGGACTAGTTCGTACTTTTTCGGACTAGTGCGGTGCGGATAAGTCCGCATTGGCTGGACTTGTCCGAACCTGTTCAGAGAGAATATTGGACTAGTGTGTTGTCTATCGGACTAGTCTGTTTTTCCTGTGAAATGTGAAGTGTGTGAGGATTTTTTATGTTAGAGCTCTTGGGATGTGATACACCACCACACTCCCTACACAATGATGTATTCTATTCAGCTCTTGAGCCCTTTTCCGAATTGATCCTCATTCTCCTTTCTTTTTGGCACTTCCTTCATTCTTTCATTAAAACCTGCGCTCATCTCAATAATATGCTTAGGATCTCATTTGTTTGTCATAAATCAACCAAAACCCACAAGGGATGCCTAGATGCACTTTCACAATGTTTCAATGTGAGTTACACAAGATTATGTAAACCCTAGAATATGATGAACGATGAAACAAAGTGTGCGAGACAAAATTTTATCCCGTGGTTCAATTCCCACGAAGGAAACCTACATCCACATTGAGGAGTCCACGGAGGACCGGGTCTTCACCAACCCTACCCTCGTCGAATCGCCACAGAGGCCGATTCTCTTCCACAAATCACAAAGGGGGCTGTCGGTGGTTTTGATCCGGCAGATCTCCCGACACTACTAAAGTGTTATAGGAGTTTGAGGTTCGGTATGGGCGCGCGGAGATTCAAGAAGGTGAGGTGTCGAGTGACACAAGAGACACCAAGATTTACGTGGTTCGGGCCGCCTGAGCGTAATACCCTACTCCACGGGGTGTGCTGATGTTGTATTGGATGTATGTCTAGAGCGTCTGTCTAGTATGTGTGTCCTCGAGTGTGTAGAGAGTCTGTCCTATGTATCGTCGGCCTGTCCTTTTATAGTACAAGGGCAGGCCGTTACAAGTTAGCCTGGCCCGACATGTGGTCCCAGCGGTTACTGATATTGATACACATTCAACACGTTTAATTGCCCTTAATGACCGAGTTATGGGCTTTGACAGCACCGTTACTGGTAATTAAGGTCGTCCGATCATGTGTCATTAATATAGTATTAATGACAGTTGATCGGGTCTTGAAGTCCTTGATTCCCCTTTGAAGATCCGGAGCCGTTGTGGAGTCTTCCGGAGGTTAGAGGCTGACGATCCGACGGTTGGACACGTCGCAGCGCCGGAGCATACTGTGGGGAACAGATGGCTCCGGTGTTACCCGACACGTGTCAGCACCAGAGCTTCGCTCGGTCTGGGGTTAGGTCTGGGGGTGCCATTTCGGTACATAGCCCGGAGCTTCCCCCTTGCGGGCGGTAGCTCCAGTTTGATAGTACACGTGGCGACCCTGGGACTAACCATGTTGGAGAAGCGGGTCCGGACATGTCTGACATGTGGGCCTCCGAAGGTCTCCAAATCAAGTAGATGACTTTCCCTTGAGATCTTTGCAATCCCAAGGAGTATATGGTACCCAGGGTACGACAGTGGCCCCCTGGGCCCACCTTTGGGGAAGACCCCTTGGGTGCAGTCATTCCGCCGGAGGTGGGTCCATCCTTCGACTTTTGAACTAAGTCTTCAAAGGTCTTCGGATGTGCCGTTGGCGATGGTTTGGAGTTAAATCATCGCCGCGTGGTGTATCCCGTGTGCGGCAGGTGAGATCTTTGGCGTGCGGATCTCACGCAATTGAAGGTCGCTGGTTCCCGATACGAAAATCGTATCGGTTCCGCGCGCCTCGTCAGGCTGCCGCCTTCGGGCTTCCCGCCTCATGATGACAACCGTTCTCCTGGGTAAGAACCTTGACTTGATCGTCGGGGTGGTCCCGGGCCCTCTTGTCATCGGCTGGGTGGAATTTTTGAGTAGTATCTTCGACTTCTTTGCGGTTTCCATCCAAGCATCGCAAGGGCTTACTTAAGAAGGAAAGCACGCACCGTTTGGGGTTCTTTACGCCTCTTATCTGATCTTGCGCTCAAACTCCCAACTTGTGCTTGCTCTTCCTCTCCTGCCTTGCTGTGCTGCGATGGAGTTGGGTCTTCGCGAGAGCCGTTTGAAGACCGACGGTGACCTGAAGAAGGTTCGGGCCCTCAGGGGATAGTCCTCGGACTTCTTCAACCGCATGGTCCGCGCCGGGGGTGAGCTCCCGTGTGAGAAGGAGCACGCCAGTGAAATGGTGTACTTCTCCTCGTACGCCATGGTGGGGTTGATCCCACCTTTTTCCTCCTTTTTCTTGATGCTGCTAGACTTCTATGGTCTGCAGCTGTACCACCTTGGCCCCCACTCCAGTCTTCTTGTGTTCGTCTTCGTCCACTTCTGTGAAATGTGGGTGGGCATTCCCCCTGCATTGAACTCTTCCGGACCTTCTTCACCGTCCATACCACCTGTAGGAGTAATGAGTACCTTGGCTTCTACTACTTCGTGAAGCGCAAGAAGTGCCCATTCAAGTACCTCCGGTCGTTTCCCTCTGGGAAATGGGATGATTGGAAGAAGGACTGGATAGTCATCCGGGTGGAGGAGCACGAGAGGCTGGTGCTGCCCGAAGTCCTCCCCAACATCGACACGACAGTCTGGAGTGAAGCTCCGGTGCTGGCGGAAGCCTTCAACCCTGCTCTGACCAGGATCTGCCAATGCGTGGAGGGAGGATTAACTCCACAGGTGGTGTTTTGCAACTTCCTGGTCACCAGGTGGGCACCGCTGAAGAGGAGAGAAAAATTCGCTTGGGCCCTCAAAAGTGTGATGGACGACGATCGGGTCGAGACCGGGCTGAAGTCCAACATGGCGGGGACAACCTTGGAGTTTCATCTCAAGAAGTTCCAGCACGGCATCGACGTCGCAGGTGACGACTTGACTCCGCCATCAGCTTTTCTCCCTCTGAACGTGGAAGTAGAGTTCAGCAGGGAGCTCCGGCGGAAGATGCCCATGCTTGACGACCTTGGTGTCATCGAGAGAAGATCTACCTCCAGGGTGGTGGTCCCTGGAGCTTCCGAAGGTGGCTCCGACCCTGCCCCGAAGCCAAGGGTCGAGGTCGTCGGCAAGAGCAAGGAGCCGGCGGATGAACCCTTGAGCCGGAAGAGGAAGCTGCAGCATGCCGACGGAAGGTCCGTCAGGCCTGCCACCTCTGCATCAGCTCCTTCTCCCCGGAGGGGGAGGTCTTCTAAAACCGCGGCGACAGTACCGGCAGCGGCATCCTCCCGCGGTGCTAGCTCCGGGCATGTGACTCCAGCACCAGGGCCGGTTGAGGCCTCTTGGTCCGGAGGTTCTTTCCGATCGAGGGGGGCCTCGACTAGGGAAATGCCCGTGGCTGCAACAAGTTCCGGGGGGCCTTCCGGAGCTTCCACGCCGGCGGTGGCTATAGTCAGCCCAGAACGCCCGGGAAAGAGGTTCCGCGCAAGCTGGTGCGGAAGCCTCCCGAGGTAATTTTTAATCTTTACCTCAGACAGTTGTTTTGTTGTAGTAATTGTTTTTTAAGTTTCTTCATCCATCATCTGCAGCATTCCCAAGAAGAGGAGTGAGGCTCCACCCTCAGCCACAGCAGCTGAAGCTGTGAGGGCGGAAGCTTCTGCTCCTGTCCCGGTGCCGCCCCAAGTTGTGGCTGAAGCTGCGACAGCTCCGGCGCCAGCTGTTGTGGTCATGGACCTCGACTCATCCCCAGAGACTCCCGTGGTAGCGTCGGACCGCGGGAGAGAAGATGCGCCAGCGGCACCTGCTCCGGAGGTTGAAGCTCCGGGTCCTGGTGCAGAGATGATGGAAGCTCCGGCCGTTGAGCCGGAGGAAGCAGTAATTCCGGCCCTAGAGCCGGAAATTGTCGAAGCCCCGGCGGTTGAGCCAGAGGTAGTTGAAGTCCCGGCGTGCGCGCCGAATGTTGAGGAAGTCTCGGCGGTTGGGCCGGCTACCGCTGAAGCACCGGCCGCAGAGCCGATTGTTGTTGAAGCTCCGGCCGCAGGGCCGGTTGGTGTTGACGACCTTCCGGCTCCCGAGCCGGTTGTTGTAGAGACATCGGCGCTCGAGCCCCCAGTAGAGGAGGTGCCCAGGATGGAGCCAGAAGCAACCCCTGCTCTGGGAATGACAACGTCGGAGGTTCTTGCGGCTGAGTCGGAGTGTCCAGAAGAGGTTGCTGGCCCCCTGCCTCAGGGGGCAGATGAAGACCTGGCGGCGGGGCCTTCGGAACCACTTCCGGAGGTCGGAACTTCATCAGCTGGACCCTCCTCGATGGCGATTGAGGCCATCCCGGAGGACGGCCCTAGTGCCATGGAGACCCAGGGGACCACTCTTGTGGAGTGGGACCCAATTTTTGTATCTGAAAACCTGCTGGATCCAGCGGAGGAGACCCCAGGAGGTCCGGAACCTATCCCGTTGTCATTGTCTATTGACAACGCCTGTTCCAGTATGTGTCAAGTTCAACTGGCCATCTTCCACGACAACAAGGCTCTTGAAGAGGAGCGCCAAACCCTTAGGCGGTGGCGTAACCGGCTCTACTTCAAGACCAAGCTGGCGCAGTCGAGGCTAGCAGATGACAAAGAGTGGATCAAGCGGGAGAAGGTCTGCCTGGAATACTGGGGCAAATTATTGGATGACAGGGAGAGTATGACTCGCGCCCTCGATGCTCAATCTCGGGACATTTATGAGCAGACCAAGGCAGCTAATAGTGCGGCCGATGAACGCCAAGAAAGGCTTGAAGCCATTAACACTACTCTCATCAAGCGCCGGGAGGCACTTGAGGAGAGGGAGAAACGGCTCGAAGATGAAGAGAAGAAACTCCTAGAGCTGCGGGATGACATCCTGAGGAGGAAGGAAGATCTCACCGAAAAGGTGGCTCTGGCCGACAAGGGCCTCGAAGAGCGCGCCATGAAATTGGAAGAGCGCTGCACTGAGGAGGAGGAGAAGGCCTGGGTGCGAGGGCAGGAACTCTACGAGCAAGAGTGTGCCCTCGTTGCCAGGGAGAAGAAAGTGAGGGGCAGGGAGAAGGACCTGGTTGACCGCCGGAACAAGATCCACCTCCAGGAGGAGGAGCTCGGAAAACTCGAGAAGCGAGTTGCTGAAAAGATTCAGCATAACGCCAAAGAAGTTGAGCGCCTCGCCCGCGAGAATTCTGAACTGGTGGCGGCCAGAAGATCCTTGGAAGAATTGAAGGGCTTGAGGACTGCAGACTCCCTACAGATTTGGGAGGTCTTGGGCAAGGCCAACGACGCGCTGACACCGATGGGCTTCAGTCCCGTGTGTCCGGATGATCCGGAGCCGGAGACGGACCTGGCGTTGCAGGCGTTGAGCTCGGCAGGTAGCAAACTCTCCAAGGTGGGCGACGTCATCGCGGACCAATTGGAGGTTCAGGGGCAATCCCTGGCGATGAACGTCGCAGAGTATGTGCTGACGTGCTACACCAGCCGGAATCCCCAATTTCCTCTGGACCCGGTGCTTGAAGGTCCTGTTGAAGGAGAAGGTGAAGCTGCCCGAGCCAACGTGTCGGAGGTTGCCCAGAAGGTCGCCCAGTTCTTCCATAGGGTCTAGGACCATCTCCGTAGCTCCCACTTGTATTCTCTCTTTTTCTTCCTCAATTTTGTAATACCTTGTCTCCAGATGAATGAAATCCCCAAATTTTTGTGAATTTCACTTTTTGTCTTCAACACTTTTGTCTTCACTTGGTCCCCTGGTAGATGTACACAATTTGATTGTGAACATGTACCAAGAGGATATTGTGTTTTGTTGAAGACTCATTTGCTTTGAACTTGTAGAGTGTAGGTCCGAAGTCTTCAATAGTGAAGGCCCCTAAGGTCAAATTGACTACCGTCGGAGCTTAGTAGCTCCGACAATAGTCCCTATCAACGCGTAGAGCATCGATAATTAGCCCTCCGGGGTGTCAGAGCTTAGTAGCTCCGGCAGTGACCTTTGCCAATGCGTAGCTTGTCGGCAGCAGACTCCGCTTGTGGGGTCTTCTCACCATCTTTTATTTTACGTCGACGGCTGGCCCCCCTAGCTTTACCGGAGCTTGGTTGCTCCGGTGATGCTCGTTTTCAATGCTTAACATCGATTACAAGCCATCTAGGGGAATCGGAGCTTTGTTAGCTCCGGCTTTTCTCCATCAACGTAGATTTATCATTTTTCCTGCACACTGAAGCCAAGAAAAATAGTAAAATTCGTTTCTTGTCTATAACTTCATCGTGGCTTAGATTCTCAAGAAAATTTTAGGTCAAACGCGATTCTGAGTACAACCGAATGCGTTTTCTTTTCTTCCGGATCCAATTGTACTTAGACCCACCTTACTTCGGCCTGCCGGTTTGTAGGTAGAATGGCGTACTTAGGGTGCTTGACCAGGCTAAGTTGATAGCACACTCTGGCCCTAGGTTGGCTTGGCGGCATTCAGGCGAGTGAGCCACGAACAATATTTGAATCCAAAATAATTGACAATAGAACTCGAGTTGTATATGAACCGGTCGAACTAAAATTTCTTAAAAATTGCACGTCCTTGTTATAGACAAGAAAGAGAAAAATAAAAAAGAATGTTGAGCCTGTACGAAATAAATGCACGTGGAGTCTGTTTCACATGAAGATGTCTTTCATTATAGGTCCGGGGTACAGGGGAAACGAGTACACTCTTAGGGTACGGAACCAGGCTAAGCGTGTTTAATTTCTCGTTTGACCCAGGGTAGCTAGCCACACTTTTAGTCCTGAGACTGTGACAAGTGTTGCATGAACTTTGCGGACCTTCCGGGAAAGGTCCGGCTGTTCTCCCGGAGGAACTACTCGACTCTGTACAATGACTCTATAACATACACCTCAAGTTACTACAGACTCACCTCCGTGATATTAAGTGTAGAACTTACGGAGGTGCTCAATGTTCCAAGGATTTGGGAGAGGTGTCCCATCCTCGGTAGCCAAGCGAACGCTTCCGAGACGGGATACTTTAATCACTCAGAAGGGTCCCTCCCAGCTAGGGGAGAGTTTGTTTAACCCTTCTCTAGATTGTATTCTCCATAGCACCAGATCGCCTTCCTCGAGCTGTCGGTTGTGTACATGCCGCTGATGATAGCGCCGAAGGGCTTGGCGGTATCAGGCATTCCGAACAGCTGCTTGGCACCTTCCCTCCTCAAGGAGGTCTAGGTCTTCACGCCGGAGCTGGTCCTGCGTGGCTTCGTCGAAGGTCCGGACCCGGAGTGAACCCAAGGTGATTTCCGGAGGAAGGATTGCTTCAGCTCCGTACACCAGGAAGAAGGGTGTCTCTCCAGTTGACCGGTTTGGAGTTGTCCTGTTGGCCCATAGAGTGGGCGGAAGCTCTTCAATCCAGTTGGCTCCATGTTTTTTCAAGTGCTCGTAGGTGCGCGTTTTGTGTCCTTTCAGGATTTCAGCATTTGCTCTCTCGGCTTGGCCATTGCTTGCTGGGTGAGCTACGGAGGCGTAGCAAACTTGAATGCCGAGGTCTTCACAATATCCTTGAAATGCAGAGCTTGTGAATTGGGTCCCATTATCAGTGATGATTTTGTTTGGAACTCCAAATCTGCATACAATGGACTGCAAAAAGTTGATAGCAGATTGCTTGTTGATTGTCACAACTGGAGTTGCTTCCGGCCACTTGGTGAACTTGTCAATGGCAACGTACAGGAACTTGTAACCTCCGACGGCTCTTGGGAAAGGTCCCAAGATGTCCATCCCCCACACAGCAAAGGGCCATGTAGGAGGTATCATTTGTAGGGGCTGAGCCGGTGTGTGAATTTGCTTTGCATGAAATTGACATGCTTTGCATTCCTTCACCAGTTCAGTTGCATCCTGGAGAGCCGTAGGCCAGTAGAAGCCATGCCGAAAGGCTTTACCAACCAACGTGCAGGAAGACGCGTGGTTCCCACACTCGCCTCCTTGGATTTCTGCGAGGAGCTCGCAGCCTTCTTCCCTTGTGATGCACCACATTAGGATGCCATTGGCACCGCGCTGGTAGAGATCCCCTTCTACCAACGTGTATCTTTTAGCCAATCTGACTACCCGGTCAGCGGATACATCATCGTCAGGAAGGATGTTGTCTTTCAAGTAGCTCCGGATCTCTGAGATCCATGCATCGGAACTAACTTGAGCATTTGAGTCTTGCGTGCTGGGTTGCTCGGAGCTTCCGGCAGCACCTATGACCCTTGATGGCTGCCATGGTAACAGGGCCATCGGGACCATCAGCTTCTGAATGCTGATCTCGCCCCCTTCGCTCAGTTCGGCAGGCTGAGCTATGGGTTTTGACAACCTCTGGACAAAAGTTCTGTCAGGAGCCGGAGCTCCGGTTGACGCTTTCGTCGAGAGTTCGTCGGCTTCAGCGTTGTGGGCACGCTGGACATGGTGGAGATCTAGGACTTTGAAGTCCTTCTAAAGCCTCTGGACTTCAAGGAGGTAAGCAGCTAGCTGGAGATTGTTGCAGGAGCATTCACCCTTCACTTGCTTAATGATGAGCTGTGAATCTCCCTTGACCAGCAGTTGCTTGACACCGTATGACAGTGCCACCCTTAGTCCGTAAATGAGTGCTTCATATTCCGCCATGTTGTTGGTTGCCTTGAAGTGAAGGTGTACCATGTATTTTACCTTCTCTCCGATTGGTGCGAGGAGAAGGATTCCAGCTCCGGCCCCCTGCTTTTGCATGGAGCCGTCGAAGTAGAGGGTCTAGTGAGGCTCGGTGAAGACCGGAGCCTTGTGTTCCGGCTTCTGCTCGCTGGGGCCCTCGGGGTTTGATGGATAGGGAGTCCATTCCGCCACGAAATCCGCCAATGCTTGACTCTTGATTGCTTGCCTTGAAATGAATTCGAGATCGAATTCAGCCAGTTCCGCTGCCCACTTTGCAATATTCCCAGTTGAGTTGGGATTATGCAAGATTGCTCGAAGTGGGTAAGAGGTCACCACTGAGATTTTGTGAGCTTGGAAGTAATGGCGAAGCTTCCTGGAGGCAATAAGAACTGCATAGAGCAGCTTATGCACCTCTAGGTATCGAGTCTTGGCATCATGTAGTACTTTGCTGATGAAGTACACTAGGCGCTGAATGGTCCGGACCCTCTCGGAGGGGCCCGGAGCTTCCCCTTCACTGACCCGGATCCTCCCGGAGGGATCCGGATTTTCTTTGGGGACCTCCGGGTCCTGGCTGGAGGAACCCGAAGCTTCTTCAGAAGCGACCTGGACCTTCCCGGAGGGGTCTGATTCTTCTGAGGTGACTTCTTGTGGATTAAAGTCTGGGAGCTGGGACCCAGACTCGCTTTCAGGATCATCCGGACCCTCCCGAAGGGGTCTGGATTCCTGAGTATGGGGTAGTTCTGGTCTCTCCACGACCAGGACCATACTGACGACTTTGTCAGTGGCTGAAATGTAAAGCAGCAAAGGCTCACCAGGGTTCAGAGCTACTAGAATTGGTAGGGTGGTGAGGAACTGTTTTAGCTCCTGGAATGCCTTTTCTGCTTCTTCAGACCATTGGAATGGTCCGGATTTCCTCAATAACTTGAAGAAGGGGAGTGCCCGTTCCGCCAATCTTGAAATGAACCGGCTGAGGGCTGCTAGACATCCAGTTAGCTTTTGGACATCTTTGATGCGAGCTGGTGGCCGCATGTCTTCAATGGCTTTGATCTTCGCCGGATTAGCTTCTATGCCCCAGTGACTTACCAGGAAACCAAGAAGTTTTCTGGAGCTAACCCCAAAGACACACTTGTCTGGGTTTAGCTTTGTGCGGGTGACCCACAGCTTATCGAAGATAGCCTGCAAGGTGTCAAGGAGTGACTCCTTGTTCTTGACCTTGACCACGATGTCATCGACGTACACTTCCACTATGTCTCTAATGAGTTCTTCAAAGCTTTTGTACATAGCTCGTACAAAGGTTGAAGCTGCATTTTTGAGACCAAATGGCATGGCTGTATAACAATACAATCCATCTACTGTGATGAAAGAGGTATGCTCTTCATCTTCCCTAGACATTCTGATTTGATGATACCGAGAATATGCATCTAGGAAACACAGTAATTCACACCCGGAGGTGGAATCCACTATCTGATCTATTCTAGGTAGTGGGAATGGATCATTTGGACATGCCTTATTTATTGTTGTGTAGTCGATACACATCCGAAGCTTCCCACCGACCTTGGGCACAACGACTGGGTTTGCCAGGCATTTTGGATGGAAGACTTCTCGGATGAATCCAGCTTCGAGCAACTTCTTCACTTCTTGTTGGATGAAGTTCTGTTGCTCTACGGATTGCTTCCGAGGCTTCTGATGCACAGGCCGGGTGTTGGGGTAGATCTTCAGATTGTGCTCAATCACTTCCCTGGGGATCCCAGGCATTTGTGACGGTTGCCAGGCAAACACGTCGACATTAGCCCGGAGGAAAGTGATGAGCATGAGTTCCTATTTGTCGTTCAATCCTCCCGATATACGGGTGGTCTGAGCGGCATCGGAACCGATTTGGACGACTTTGACGGGAATGTCGGTGTCTCTGCTTGGTTGCACACGAGGTGCAGAAGTCGAGCCTCGATGACGAATGCTTGGGGGTTTTGGAGCTTGCTCTTGCCTGGATTCCTCCTCTTGTGTCGTGGTAAGTGCATGGAGTTCTTCCAGAGCAGTTACTCCCGCAGTACGATCTCCGCGGATCTGGAGAACGCCTACTGGTGTTGGCATCTTTAACACCAGGTAACCATAATAAGCAGCTGCCATGAATTTGTACAAGGCAGGCCTGCCCAAGATGGCATTGAAGGGTAAGTTGATCTGAGGAACATCAAAGACCAACTTCTCGGTGCGATACTTCTCCCGGGTCCTGAAGGTAACGGGGAGGGTAATAGCTCCGAGTGGGGTAATGGCTCCCGGACCTACTCCAGAGAAAGGTTGGGAGGGGTGGAGATCCGAAGGTCGGAGCTGAAGCTTGGTAAAAGCTTCGAAGATTATGAGATTGAGCCCCGAACCTCCGTCTATCATAACATGGTGGAGCTGGATGTTATTGATGGTAGGAGATACCATCAAAGGTAGCTGATCTGCTCCAACCATGCTTCGAGGGCAGTCCGAAGCATCAAAAGTGATGGCTGTGTCCATCCACTTCCGATGAGGCTCCGCGCTGGCTGTAGGAGCTACAGCAGCCATGTCCCAACGCATAGTCTTGATGACGCGGCGGGAGGTAATGTCCCATGATCCACCAAAAATGGTGTTCATGGTCTTCCGACGCTCGTTGTTAGAGACGTCGGAATCATCATCGACGGAGGTGTAGACAGCCTTCAGGACCTTTTTGGGATCCTGAAAACCTAACTCCTCTTCAGCCGGAGCTTCGTCAACTTTTTGTTTTCCTTCCCTCTGTCAGAAAGGAGCTTCTTCCTGGCGCTTGTTGTAGCACTCGACAAGGTTTTGGACCTCCCGACCGTCTTCCAAACTGTGGCTGTCCGTTTTGTGAATTGGACACCACACCTTGGATTTTCCACCGTCTTCAGAAGACGGTCGAAGTCGCTTTTCGGGGCGTGGCCCCCGACCACCCGGAGCTGCAGCAGCTGTAGCATTGGATGCACCGGCCGACGGCTTCTTCTTGCCATTGGTCTTTTTCTTCTTCTTGCCACTCCCGGAGGTAGCGGCATCTTCTTTGGAGGATTTCTTATGATCCTCAGGAGTTGGTTTGGAGTGCATTTCATGGCCCTCTGCAGCTCTGGCACATTTGTCAGCCAAGCTAAAGAGTTCCATGACACTGGTAATCTCCTTGATCGCCAGTTTCTCCAGCATCTTCTTATCCTGCACTCCCTGTCTAAATGCCATGATAACAGAGGCGCTAGAGATAGAAGGGATAGTGTTTCGTCCCTGAGAGAATCTCTGGATGAATGATCGCAAGGATTCTCCTCCTTATTGCACAACTGCAAAAAGGTCCAGTTCAGTGCCTGGTCGGGTGTAAGAACTCCCGAAGTTGGCGGTGAACTGCCAGCACAACTCCTCCCAACTGCTGATGGAGTTGGGTGGAAGGCTCATAAACCAGGACCTGGCGGTCCCAGTTAAAGCCACGGGGAAATAATTGGCCATTACGGCCTCATTTCCTCCAGCTGCCAAGATAGCAGTGAAGTAAATCTGAAGAAATTCGACAGGATTAACGGTCCCGTCGAACTTCTCCAGCAGGTGAGGCTGGAACTTCTGTGGCCACCTGACCATACGCAGATGCATGGCCATGGCTGAACAGCCTCCTCCTACTCCTTCAGGAGCAGGAATGTCTTGAGCTTCTCGTCTTTCACGAGCATGCTCAATATGGACTCGGTCGTCTTGTTGGCGATATCGGCGATCAAGCTCCGCCCGGAGGTCATGAGTTGAAAGCCTTGATACCGTGTGAGTGCGCCGTGCCTCGGAGGGCAACGACGTCACCTGCTGTGATGCAACATGTCTCCTGTGGTTGGAAACGTGCGGACCAAGTCTGCTAGACAAGGTCCGTCGCTGCGATGGGGCCCGTCCTGAAGGGGGAGGACCCTGGTTGCTGATGTGGTCGGCTGCTGCTGCAACCAAGTGTTCCACATCGGCCCTGCACTGCTCCATTGCATCCCGGGATGCGTCCGGAGGTGGTGGGCACTGAAGAAGAGCACGTGCTGCATGAAGCGCGTGTTCCGGGTTGTTACGATTTGCCGACGCAGTGATTGACGCCGGTGCACCATCGCGTTGTCCAGCTTGGTTTGCTGGTGGAGGCGGCGGTGGTGGAAGTGTGACTCCTGCTGGAACCGTGGTTCCTGCTGGTGGCTGCATATTGGAGGGATTCCCCCCAACAGCTTTAACAGCGGGATGACCATTGGATGATCCAGCGGCTGAGTTCACCATTCTTGAAATCTCAGGCGCCCCCTACCTGGCGCGCCAACTGTCGGTGGTTTTGATCTGGCAGATCTCCCGACACTACTAAAGTGTTAGAGGAGTTTGAGGTTCGGTATGGGCGCGCGGAGATTCAAGAAAGTGAGGTGTCGAGTGACACAAGAGACACCAAAATTTATGTGGTTCGGGCCGCCTGAGCGTAATACCCTACTCCACGGGGTGTGCTGATGTTGTATTGGATGTATGTCTAGAGCGTCTGTCTAGTATGTGTGTCCTCGAGTGTGTAGAGAGTATGTCCTATGTATCGTCGGCCTGTCCTTTTATAGTACAAGGGCAGGCCGTTACAAGTTAGCCTGGCCCGACATGTGGCCCCGGTGGTTACTGATATTGATACACATTCAACATGTTTAATTGCCCTTAATGACCGAGTTATGGGCTTTGTCAGCACCGTTACTGGTAATTAAGGTCGTTCGATCGTGTATCATTAATATAGTATTAATGACACTTGATCGGGTCTTGAAGTCCTTGATTCCCCTTTGAAGATCTGGAGCCGTTGTGGAGTCTTTCGGAGGTTAGAGGCTGAAGATCTGACGGTTGGACACGTGGCAGCGCTGGAGCACACTGTGGGGAACAGATGGATCCGGTGTTACCCGACATGTGTCAGCACCGGAGCTTCCCTCGGTCTGGGGTTAGGTCTAGGGGTGCCATTTCAGTACATAGCCCGGAGCTTCCCCCTTGCGGGCGGTAGCTCCGGTTTGATAGTACACATGGCGACCCTGGGACTAACCATGTTGGAGAAGCGGGTCTGGACATGTCTGACATGTGGGCCTCTGATGGTCTTCAAATCAAGTAGATGACTTTCCCTTGAGATCTTTGCAATCCCAAGGAGTATATGGTACCCAGGGTACCGACAGGGGCAAATAATTTGTTCAAGGGGCCTTCTCACAAGTTGAGAGCTCCCCAAGAATTACAATGAAAAACACCACCAAACACACTCAAAAGATGTACAATGAACAACAAGAGTGTGGGAGAGATCAAACCCAAGACCTCAAGATGTGTAGAACAAGTCTCTCCTTTTATCAATTGATAATCCTCAAATATTTGATCCTTTTAGGGTTAGAATGTGTGGAGTTATGTGTATTTTGGGCTCTTGGAAGGTGTGATGACGCAGGGGGTCGAGTGAGGTTGTTGTATGGCTGAACACCTCTATTTATACTAGGGTTTTCAAAAGTTACCGTTAGGGTTTGTGATGTCCGGACTAGTCCTTGGTGGACACTGGACTAGTTCGATGTGCGGCGTGTGGAAAACCCTAAGTATTGATGGATACCAGACTAGTCCGTTATCAGAGCAGACTAGTCCTTTTTTAGTCAGAAACTATTTGGACTAGTCAGTTGGATATTGGACTAGTCCGGTGTGATGAACAACGTGTTGAACCAAGGAGAAGTCCGCACTTGGAGGGACTTGTTAGATTTTAGTCAGAGAGTTTTCGAACTAGTCCGGTGGATATCAGACTTGTCCGGTGTAGTGAAAAACTAAAGGGCTATGGACAAGTTCGGACTTAGAGGACTTGTCTGATTTAAGTCAAAGGATTATCGGACTAGTCCGATGGATATCGGACTTGTCCGGTGTTGTGCAAGTGTCAAGTGTTGAGGACTAGTCCGCACTAGAGGGGACTAGTCCGATCTTAGTCACCCAGAAATCGAACTAGTCCGGTGTATATCAGACTAGTCCGGTTTTCTTGTGAATTCTGTAGTGAGTTGAATTATTTGTTCACTTGAGCTATTGGGGTGTGTTTCTCCAGCACACCCCATACAAAATACTCTAATCTTTTCAGCTCTTGAGCTCTTCTTCCTTTAGATCCTCATTCTCCTTCCTTTTTGTACTTTCTTCCTCATTTCTTTGAAACCTGCTCTCATATCAATAGTTTTGTTAGGATCTCATTTGTTTGTCATTAATCATCCAAAACCCATAAGGGATGCCTAGATGCACTTTCACTCGTCCCCTGTCCCCGGAGCATGCCGCCGCCTCGATCCTGCCCTCAGAGCGTGCATTCTAGTGATTTTATTGAATTTGAGGATGTCCAATGAAGGCTTATCGTTAATGAAGTCAATGATCCAAAGGGAGAATTTTCATTACGGTGTACATTCATCTTCCTTGTTTGTGTCCAATGCAGAAATAATGTATTTGTTTGTACTATCAATGCATATAATGAATTCTGATTCGCAAACCCTTGAAACTGCAGGAACTGTGGTTGACACTAACATTTTGTATCCCATTTAGTTTGATTTCTACCCCTGCAGCCATGCTGTAATCAAGGTACCTATGCGATAATTGGTGTTTCCCTCACGAGTTTTTGATATCAGGCTATAAAAGCATTAGCAGTGTAAATTGTTTGTTTTTTCAGGGGACAAGCACACCAGCTCAGTACCATGTCCTTTACCACGAGAACAACTTCTCTGCTGATGCTTTGTAGATGCTCAACAACTGCCTGTACTACAAGTAAGCTCGATTCTCCATTCACTAACAATTCCTGTGTTTATTACAATTGTATACCAATTTGTTACTAAGCCTTTAGATATTTGGTACAATATGTGACTGGTTAAGCGAATGTAACTACAATTTGATAATGTTTTATATGATTTCTGTGATTTTATTGAATTTGAGGATGTCTCAGTCGGAGCATTATAGGCTATGAAGGCTCACTATTAATGAAGTTATTGATCGGGAGAATTTTCATTACGGTATACAGGATTAGATGATGACAATTATGATGTGTGTAATTAGTTACATTGTAATCAGGATAAACCTGGGGCATTCTTTATTGTGTAATTAGTAGACTTGATAACCACGATTGACACTTTATTAATATTTGATTGATTTATATAATTTAGGGTGTGATATTTTTGGATATACATATGTTCATGTGTGTGTATGTTGCTGACACTGGCAATGCAACTGCCAAATCTTGGCTAGCTCCAGGATGCAGTTGGTAATCAGGATAATCAGGGGTGGGGGCACATAATAGGGGACCCTGCCTATAAACAATCTGTGATGAGCTATAATTGAGAACATCTCGGATTACCTAAATAAAGGAGACAAGCTTTCATAACGCCTGTCTCAGATCCGTAAACAAACCGCGGACGAGCTACAATAAAGCATGTCTCGGACCAGCCAATAAATCTACGACGAGCTTTGTTAGTGCTTGTCTTGCATGTATACTGATGGGTGACGTGCATGACTCACGTCTCCAATGACCCCGCAAAGGACGTCTGTTATGACACAAAGAAAGGAGACACACTTCCTCTGAGCATGTCTCACACTTAGGATGATCGACGACATGTTAGCCGCTCATCTCTGATGACAATGTAATGCAAGACGCGAAGACGGAGACACACAGTTTGTTCGTCTCCTTTCTTTGTTGGGGCACATCTCGGATGAGACTTTCTTACCTAGTGAATGTAATTTTTAATTATATCATACGAAGCCTCAATGTCTTGTGTCATCCTCCTACCGAACAACACAAGTTTTTTAATTGTAATTTTGCCTTAGTCAAATTTTGAATTGTAAAATAAGAAATTAATTTTATGTAGTCGTATGAGGGTGAAAATTGTGTAAGATTCAAGTTCGTATGAAGGTTGAAAAAACTAACTTATTCGTATGAAGGTGAATACATGTAATTTAAAGTTTGGTGTTTACATAAAAAAATTACATAGGTCATAAATAAGTGCATATTGTCTGTCTGTCTATCTACTACTACGATATATAAGACATGACACATCTTTTATGAGTCATACCTGCTACAAAACAAATGATGTGTGTACGATACACTTTATAACTAACCTAATTGTGCATCGAGCTACTTCTAACATTCTTTATAAAAAGTAATATGTGAGCCAAGCATGATACACCCAAAACCTATTGAGTGTTGCGGGGATATTACTCCTTCTGGAAAGAACCCAATCCGCCTTCCTTGCACGGTGAGCCCTCTCATGCGAGCACTCCCACTCAGCCTCTCATGCCTCATGTGCGATGCATCCTTCCTCCATCCCGCGGTGACGTTCCTCTTCCTCCCCTCGCTTGCGCTCTTCCCGTACCTTGCACTGATGCTCCCCTGCCTCAGCCCTCTCTTTCCTACCCTTTTTGATTCTCCCCTCTTCTTCCATTTCCATCAAGAAGTGGCGTCAAGCATCCAAAGCCCTTTGACGGACGCAAGCGGCATTTTACGCTGGTTGTTTGTGGTCGGTATACTCAAAAAACTCACAAATATGTGGTGTTGATTGCCTTGATAGAAATATATCATTAAAAATGTATGTAATAGAATAAAGTTATGAACTTGATAGAGTAGTATACTTTTGTATATTACCCATTACCTCCTGTCGGAGACATATGACATGTACCTATGTGGGAGGGCATACACGTAATTATCACATATCCGAACTCGGAAACCATAGGTGACGCCCAAAACTTGGCTCCTAAGGAGATGTCAAGGATTGCCATACAGACACATAAGAGTCTGAATGTCTTGAGCCACATGCAGTCACTCCTTTTTGAATGGTGGTGATGAAGGTCGCTCCATGATGACACCATTTGGAGAATGAGTGCAGTGCTGATTTGAGATGACTTTAGTTGTGGGGTGTCTTTTTTATGGACGAAGTTAATGTGGTATATGTACTAAGTGCGGGGTAATATTAGAGAAGCTACTATTGACGTAAAGTTGAAACAGGGATGATGTCATTTATGTTGCTACAGAATAGATGTCAGATGTATTGTTTTTTGTTGTCATTTTTAAACATGTCTTTGATGCTCTGAGTGGGGAATTACTTTCTGCGTAAATTTTAAACAAGGACACCATCATTTATCGTGTCATTGCATTATAGAAGAAGAAAATTAAAAAATATTTAAAAGATGCAACCTAGGTTACAAACAACTTAGGTTGTCATACCAGAGACGTAAAACACCAGCAAACTATCTGTTCTGGAAATAAGACTCGCACCAAGCCAGAATTGTTATAGTGAAAGTGCATCTAGACCCCCATGTGGGTTTTGATCATTTATGAAAAAATTAAAGATCTAATGAAGTGGTTGAGATTGTTGCTGTTTTATTCAACGAAAATGCGTTTTGTTCCTCTCAAGGAAAAAGGAGAAAAAGATGTCGAGAGACTCTTAGATTATAAGATTTTTACATTTCTTGAGTATAGGAACGATGTAATATTAAGAGGGACACGACTCATGGAAACTTAAGAAATTGAAAAATCTCAACCTTAGAGATCTTTTTAGAAAACTTTTCTATATATTTGTCGGACTTGTTTGAAGGTGTGGCTCGAACCACCTAAATAGAGACTAAAATTCTTCCTGTGGGGATCGAACTTATCCGATTTGGTCGAACATGTCCGACCCAACTACACATCTCTGTTCAGCATCAAACTTGTCCGGAATTGGATGCTCGGACATGTCTCAAGTCACCCAAACAAAGATCATATTCCTTCTGTTGGCCATCGGACTTGTTCAAACATATCAGACCTATCTAACATGGTCAGGGCTTAGCAAAATTTCCACTTCCTGGCTCTTAGACTTGTCTGATATATGTTGGACATGTTTGATCCAATCTTGTCCGAGCCTTGGGTTGACAGAGAGAGAGGGACATGTCCGAGTCTTAGCAAAATCCTCCTTAGGTCTCGGACTTGTCCGACTTGAATCGAACATGTCCGAAGCAGTCTTTTTGCACTAATTCAAACTAAGGCTCGGACATATCCGAGAATTTTTCAGACAAGTCGAAGTTTAGTTGTTAACAACGGTAAAAAAATCGCATCTGGGTATAAAAATAGGTCCAGACCCCCTAAACATATACCTGATCTTCAAGGAACACACGTGCACCATCACAAGCTCTCAAGAGCCCTTTAACCCTAACCCTCACCTTCTTTCAGCAAAGTTTTTGTTTTTTGGGAAGAGTCAGTGAGTGGAAGTGAGATTTGAGAAGGGGCATTGGAGTTGATCTTTGATTCGATTTGCTGAGTTTGCATCGAGTTTTTCTTATTTAATACTCTTGGGTTAACATCCTAGATGGGTAGATGTCACCTGGTGGGAATTGTTTGTGATTTTGGTGATCGGGAAGTTTGTATTATCCTGTGAGAATAGTGGAAGAACCAAGTTTTGGTCTTTGTGATCACTTGGGGTGCGGGAAGGACTAGTGAAAGCCCGATCCTATGTGGACTCCTCAACGGGAACGTATGTTCTTTTGTGGAACTGAACCTCAATGAAATATTCCCGTGTCTACTTGTCTCAATTTACACTTTGCATCATATTTTTGGTCACATACTTGCTTCTGATCATTATTGTCATATTTTTTACTCTATATTCTCTAAGGTTTTGTACTAGTCTTATTGCTCATATACTTTCTTCTAGAACTATTAGGTTGCAATTTTATCTCATTAGGTTACTTAAAGTTCAGTCTTTTATTCTCCGCTGCACAGGAAATCAAACATACTCGAATTCCTGTCAGACTTTTCTGAAGTATGTCTGATAAGTCTGACCAAGGCTCGGACAAATTTCAGATTCTAGGATCAAGAAATATTTAATTGAAGTTTAAAATTTTATATTTGGCTATTCACCCCTTTCTAATCAACTTTCAATTGGTATCAGATCCTAACTTTCCATTTAGGGTTTAACAACTCGGTGAGGACATGGGGGACACACAATGAAACGTCGATGCCCTTCCAGTGATCATCGGGAACAACACTAACCCGATGGGAGACTTCAAATCAAGGTTCAAGAGAGCTTGCTACAATTATGATAAGTATGGGCATTTCATAGTAAATTGCTCACATGAGAAGCAAGATGAAGATGAATGCAAAAATAAGAAGAAGAAGGCCAAAGCACAATACAAGAAAAATTTCAAGAAGAAGAAAGTCTTTGGAGCAATTCACATCGGAAAGGGGTGGGATTTCAATGATGAGAGCTCCACGTATGACAATGAAGAAGTGGTGAACATTACAATCAAGCCTACCATGAAGAGATCACTCTTGCCCAACAAGAGTAGTTGGAGAAGCTCAAGTCACACGTGCCTCATGGTCAAAGAGGAAAAGCGTAAGGATTAATCTAAACTCCCTCTTAAATTAAATGCATATGATGATGATATGACTTTGATAAAAGTAGTGGAAATGAATTTATAATTTGAGGGTATGAACAAGAAATCGATTACTAAATTGAAAAGTTTAATGGATCAAGTGCTTCAAAAGGAGGAACTTCTCAATGGTGAAGAAGAATTGCTCTTCCTTGAAAAGGAGAGAAACTTTGACCTTGAGAAGCTTCTAAAGCTTGAGAGAGAGAAGAGGGAAAAGCTCAAACTTGAATTTGCTTCATGCAAGGAGACTTGCATAAGTCTTAAGAGCTCAAATGTTGCTCTTCAAGATAAAGTTGTGAGTTTCACAAAAGCTCACAAAAGTCTTGAAGTTCAATTTGAGACTCTTTGGTCAACATCGATCTCTTCCTCAAAAAACCCACCTATTTCAAACACTAGTTCCTCAACTAAAACTTGTGGTAGTGTAAAATCGATTATCAACTTAAAATATGCACTAAAGGTGGTTTAAGATAAATTCTCACAAGAGTGAAATTTTTGACAAGTAGAAAATCAAATATGCACAAAGTGCATATACGGTCTTAAGATCTCCTATGATTAAAGATGACCTTGGTTGTTCTAGGGATGGCCAGAAAAATGAAAGAGTCATCAAGAATAACAAGGAGTGCTTTGCTTTTGTCAAGGAGGGCTCCTACAAAGCCAGGATTCATGATAATTAAACTCTTGAAAATGCAAATGCTAAAATTGCTTCTACCATGCTATTTCATGACCTTGATGCCTCCTATGTGCTTATGAATAGTAAATATGGTAAATTTTAGGATAAATATGTTGGACCACTACATAAGAAATCAAAAATTGTGTGTGGGTGCCAAAATATCATGTCACTAATCTTAAAGAATCCAACCAAGTTTGGGTATCTAAAACCAAAATATAAATTTATTTTGTAGGCATATTCCTATGGTGTATCAAAATGAGTGCTTGATAATGGGTGCACCAGTCACATGACAAGAGAGAACAAGATGTTCATATCATATGAAGAAAATGATAATCCAAATGAAAGCATATCCTTTGGTGAATATATCCAGGGAAGGTGCCAGAGATCGGTAAAATTGTTATTTCCTCACAACATTCATTTCTCATGTGTTTCATGCTGAATATCTTGACTTTATCTTGTTGTCTGTCTCACAACTTTGTGGGAAGGAATATAATTATATGTTAACTAATGAGGGTGTAACCATCGCTAGAAGAAGTGATAACTCACTTGCATTTAAGGGTGTGTTGGAGGAAAAACTTCATCTAGTTGACTTCAACTTTGATAAGCCTCAATTTGAGACATGCTTAATTGCAAAGCCCAACATGAGATAGTTGTGGCATAGGAGATTAGACCATGTTGGTATGATAAATTCGGAAAAGCTTCTAAAAGGGGATCACATCCTAGGACTAACCAATGTTGTATTTGAGAAGTATAGACGTTGTAGTGCAAGCCAAGCCAGAAATAAAATAACTCCTCACCCCACAAAAAATGTGATGACTACAACAAGGCCATTGGAGGTGCTACACACGGATATTTTCTGTCCAATTGCCTACATAAGCTTTGGTACTACTAAATATGGTTTAGTTATTGTTGATGTTTTTTCCCGCTTCACTTGAATGTTCTTTTTGATTGACAAGAATGAGACCCAAGGTGTACTCAATATGTTTTTTAGGAGAGCTCAAAACGAGTTCTCCTTAAGAGTTAAGAAGATACTGAGTTCAAGAATACTTAAGTAGAGGAGTATTTGGATGAAGAGGGCATCAATAATGAGTTTTTGGGACCCTACACCCCTCCCCCCTACCCCAAACAAAATGGATGGTTGAAAGGAAAAATTGCACACTCATTGAGATGGCAAGAACCATGTTTGATGAGTACAAGACTCTGGATCAATTTTATTCAACAAAATGCACTTAAAGTCTTTCAAGGAAAAGGAGAAAAAGGCATTGAGAGACTCCTAGATTATAGCATTTTTACATTTCAACGATGTACTATTAAAAGAGACACGACTCATGCAAATTTAGGAAATTGGGAAAGCTCAACCCTAGAGATATTTTTAGAAACTTTTCTTTATATTTGTTGGACTTGTCTGAAGGTGTGTGTTAACGGTCGTTATATACCAATTTCGACCGTCAATATAACTCAATTATGTGGAGGAATAAATATTATAGTTAGATTTGACATAATTCCACTTGTGCTTGGAGAAATAGTGCATGCAGGATTTTTATGTAGAATTGATGGAGAATGAGAAGAGCAATGGTTAAAAGTGCTACCTCAGCCAATCATGCGATGACATGTGGCATCACATGGATCAATAGACCCATTCCCAAGCGTATCCAAGGGAATCTAATGGCAATTCACACGGGGATGAACCATGGGTCCACTTATCAGTCTCCTGGAGAAAGCACAACCGAGACGGGCTAGGACCAGGTCGACCGACCCACTGGCTCGACCGACCCCTTCTTGGTGCCAAACCCGGTCAGCCGACACATGGCGCTCTCCATTGGTGCCCCCGAAGGCAGTGAAGATTGATTCACACGCTAATTGTGGTGGGAACCGCCTCTACTCCATGTATAAATACGGGGTGCCTCACTTCTACACAAACCACTCAAGCATTCTCTCTTGTATTACACTAATACTCTCTTAGTCCTTTGCACAGGTTAAGCTGTAGAGTGGAGCCTCTAGTCCCAAGCCCAAATTGGAAAGATATGGCTCATGTATGTTTTTCTTTATTTGTGACTTTATGCTTTATGATAATGATATTGTTGGTCGTTACTTATTCATATACTTGGATAATGCATTCCTTGTTTGGTTGTGGAGTCCATATATGTGCTAGGTGTAGATGTTGTTATGATCTTAGTCATAATGCTCATATTATGTTATCATAAACATCATACACCACCTGTAAAAGCCCCAAAGTTCATAGTATAAAGTATATTAGGAGAAATAACATCAAGCATGAATAGAGAAATCAAAATGGCAATTGAGAAACCAAATCATTTCAAACCTGTTGGAGGGAATTCAAAAATTTAAACTTCTGTTCAAACTTGAACAAAATACAAATCTGAGTTGACATTGGATTCTTAATATTTCAAATAGTCTCCCTGCAAACTTTCATAATTTTTGAAGCAAGTTTGCTATTTAATTCAATGGCTACATTGAATTTCATCCATATTCGAATTCAAAATTGAATTCGAATGAAATTGAGTCAAATCAGTGATTTGAGTTCAAAATCAAATTCTACTCCTTTGAATTGGTCAGTCTGCAAAGATCTAGATTTCTTGGAACAAATTAGGTGCAAGAATTGAATGGACAGAGAAGTGGATGAAGGAGAGGAAGTGGGGCACACTGGCCAGTGAAACACAACCAGGGAAATGGCCTCTGTTCTCAGCTCGACACCTCCCCAACATGAAAAACCCATGCAGCAGCTAGTGTGTCTGCTTCATGAGTAGGTTCCAGCTGCAAACAGCATGCCCCAGAGCTCTTGCTTATCCTCCTCTAAGCCCCAAAGTCGAGCACTTTGCCTTTGCTTCGTTCCTTGGCTCAAAACGTTGCTCCCCGACGAGTTCTTCCCCCTCTAGTCAGAATCCAGCAAATACCGTTAGTATTGATCGGTTTTCTTTGCACCCTATTGTAGGATTGAAGAGCACATGAAAATCTACCAGAGGGGGGGGGGGGGGTGAATGGTAGATTTAAAAATCTTACGCAGCGGAAACAATTAAATCCCAACCCCTTCGGCAGAAAAATGATCTGTTAAATAAATCGTGTGTGAGACTAATCTAAACGTGTTTCACTGGGACAAAAGTGATATATATCAGAGAGAATCAAGTCACGAAGAAAACACAAGAAGAATCACTCAAATCCGTCGAGAGAAACTCAAGTTATGATCGAAAGATCGAACAAAGGTCAATCTGTCCTACCCGAGAAAAACAGTTCTGGAACGCTGCAAAGAAACTCGTGTAGATCAGAAACCACAAATCAAATGACCGTGAATTTCGACAGATGATAGATAATCAAGTTGTGAAGACAACCCAAAAAGAATCATGTCAATTGGATCTGTAAAACTCGAGTTATTATAAAACCACCGACAAAAGGTAGTGGTGTCCAGAAACTCGACGAGTAAAACTTGTCTGGAACAAGCCGGACGAACAAGGCACAAAAGTTCCTTCAAACTACGAATTTTATTCAATAGAACACAATAGTAACAGCCCGAAAGTCGTGCACCATGAGCTTTGAACTTCCTTGCTTATATAACCAGCCCTTAGACCAACCCAATCGAAATCAGGACTCTAATCCTACTCCGTTCACGAATTGAAACTTTCCATAACTGCTTAGGACTCTTCTATACGCAGATAGAAGCAATCTTAAGACTTAGAAACAACTTAGGAATGTATCCCACATTCCTAAAACAACTCAAATTCGTGACCCACATGAAATCCTATCATAACCAACTCAAATCTTTCCATATTTGAGTCAAACTCGACTCAGCCGCAGCCTAAGTCCATAACCTAGTCGGTTGGACCTTTCCGACCAATTCTTTACGTCCACATCTCTTCATCACGCCTAGGAACCATGTAGCCACGTCCATGCACTCCTTGCACACGTGCAAACATCTTCCAATGACATCCAAGATACCTTCATATGCATTGTTCTTGATTCAAACATGTTGCGCAACCTCCCGCTCAACTCAACCACAATTCCTCCCGAACTTGATTGTTGAACCTCATCTTCTCCCTAAGACTAGTTCAATGGATCCCATCACCAGCCATGTCTTGAACTCAAGCAACACCTGCACATGAATAAACAACCAATCTGTACGAGCCCAAGTCCACGACTTGACTCAAGTCAGTTCCGAACACAACACCTTACGTGAGCACCTCACATAAGCATGTTGCAAAGCATATCAAAACGATATCAGCCATATCAACCAAAATGCACCAAAAACTTAGTAAAAGAATACTAAGCAAACTTTCCAACAATGTAAAGCAAGTTCGAAACATTTCACATTAAAAGCCGAAATAAAGCGATCAAGCACCGGACCTTGCCAAAGCTAACCGAAGCTTGAGCTGGAGCTTACCAAAGCTAGTACAACCTAGCGCCGGAGCTTACAAAAGCTAGTACAACCTAGTGCTGGAGCTTACCAAATCTAGTACAACCTAGCATCAGAGCTTACCAAAGCTAGTCGGACCTAGCGCCAGAGCTAGCCAAAACTAGTCGGAACTAGTCATCCAAAAAGTCGGAGCTAGAAAAACATGTCGGAGCTAACCAACATAAGTCGGACCTAGTAGAACATATCAGAGCTTAACAAAAACATGTCGGAGCTATCAAAGACATGCCGGAGCTAAAGACAAAGCTCACCGGAGCTACCCAAAAACATGTCGGACCTAGACAAAGAAAGTTGGACCTATTGTCGGACCTTGCAGAAGCTCGGAGCTAGAGTCGGACCTTGCTAAAAAGATGTTATAGCAGCATTCAAAACTTTTATTGTCAAAGCCAATGTATTCAGCACACATAGGTCTCACAATCTCCCCCTTGATGAATGCATTGGCAACACCATTTAAATCCGAACATTGGCATGAAAATTTTTGAGAACAATTTTCCCCCTTTTTGAAAATCAAATGAGATAGAATAAATTTCTCCCCCTATACATATTTCTCCCCCTTGCATAATTCATCATATTATCTCCTCCCCTTTGACAATGTATTCAGCAAGGTTCAAAAGAGAAATTTTAATTGTTATGAGCATATTATAACATATACATATAAAACAAAGCTCATCCAAGTCATACTATCAAGTAACTTACACTATCACAACAATGAGATACATAACGTAGTGTAAGCCATGCTAGAGATCAAATGTAATTTTCAAATAAAGCAAGTCATGATCTCACAAACTTAACTATTTCAAAACTTGAAAGCATGACACTTGTTGCTGCATTTTATTATTTTTCAAAGCACAAATTTAGATCATATGATATTTGCAAGAGATTATATGCGCATCTGCCTTATTCTAACCAACCGAACCAAGCCTATGTCATTTGACAATCAGAAGCTTAAGGACATGATTTTAGTCATACACAACTTCTTCCAAGTTCATATCTAAGTGGAATGATAAGCCATCTCAAAAGAAGAAGTGCGATGCATGCATATTCTCTTGATCTTTTCTCAACTTATATTTGTTTATAAAAAAAACTCAACAAGTGAGTTGATTACTTGATTAATTCTTTATGATTTAAAGCACTTGTGAGCATGCAACAAGTTCAAAACAGCAAGAAAGTTTGACCATGACCAGATTTAGTGTAAGTAATTATTCCAATTACTAGACATGGCAAAAACTACAAAATGTATAACCCGAGTAATGTAGTAAGAACTTTCAGCATGTAAAAGGAATCACAAGTCATATATGTATGAAATACTATGCTCATATTACTTTAATTTCAGATTCACATATAGACTTCTAGGTTTTGAAAACTCCCCCTCAATGTGAGCCATGAGGATGCATAACCCCTATATCACTACGAATGTAACAAAGACGAGCGAAATCCAAAGGTTTTGTAAAAATGTCAGCCAATTGTTGTTCGTTATCTACATGGTGAAGCACAATGTTTCCTTTTTCAACATTATCGTGGAGAAAGTGATACCTAATATCAACGTGCTTAGTTCTAGAATGTTGCACGGGGTTTTTAGCAATGCAAATGGCACTAGTATTATCAAAAAACAGTGGAACAATATTTAGATCAACCCCATAGTCCTTAAGTGTTTGAACAATCCAAAGAATTTGTGAGCAAGCACTAGCAGCAGCTACATATTTAGATTCAACTGTGGATCGTGCAAATGAATTTTGTTTTCTAGAGGACCAAGCAACAAGTGAGTTACCAAGAGTCATGCTATTTGGGTATCCCTGCAGGTGTATATCGATTCGAGTCACCATCCCTCGCGGTTATTCAATACCGCTTGTTTACTGCGTCATGACGTAGTTAATTATTGTAGTTGGAATATTATGGAATCATGCTTTATGAATTAATCTTGTGTTGATACTTGTATGCTTAAAACAGGTTGCTGACTAAATTTCAGATTCATGAAGCCTTAATTTTCTGCTAAAAGATGAAAGTAAGGATTAATATTTAGGTGAGTCTTTTATTGCAAATTGCTGTCCTATATTACATATATCCTGCATATAGAGTTCCATGCTTAGTGGAGACAGTTAAGTCTTGCTGAGCTTTTGTGCTCACGGTTGCTATTTTATGTTTTTGCTGCAGATGATGACGTATATTATGAAGGGTTCATCAGTGAGGTGTTGCCCCCATCGGGGTACACGACCGAGTGGGAACCGTTCACGCCACCGTGAGTTTTGCTTGTGTGCTGCTAGTGTGATTCCGTTCACGGGCTAAACAGAATAACTTTTGCATAGCTTAGGCTTGAGTGTCAAGAACTATGAACTTATCTTCTGTTGTAGTGTATTTTTATGTATATTATTTGTAAAAGACAAAGCTTGTATAACACTATGTTGTTTTATGCAATATGATGTACCCTTTTTCTGTGTGTTGTTGGGTGCCGCATCGCACGACACCACCCAATTGCGATTCTTGGAGTGTCGGGACCCCGATCATCACTGCTTGGTCTCAGAGCCACATTGGGAATAGCACACCTAAAAATGATCATATTATGAGAAAAATTTAGGTTTACGGTGAGAAATCTATAGTAGCCCACATAAGGAATATTATTAGCATAGTTACTTAAGGTGGCAAAACTAACATATGTGCTATTATATTCTGTAACGATGCTCCAACGTCAGGTAAGAGGTAAGGTATGCCACCGCACGTGAATCAATTGTGGTAAGATCTCCGTATGAGAGGTAGTACGATGATTGTCCTCTGTGGCTTGGCATGAAAGTTAATATGAGTCTCTGAACCTTCTCATGGTTTTGGGAACATATAAAAATGCTGCTCCCTGGCGTGCTTCAGACAAAAGCAGGGATACCGCATCGTGTGGTCAAAAGCACGAAGTATGCAACTCTTGAACGTTCAATGTTCAAAGGTCCATACGCAGCGCTGATCCCTAGCGCAAGAGATAAATGACATGGGCACCTATCGTACGGTTGAAAAGCATGAAGTGTTTTTTTTAAAAAACACGCTGTGAGACCTATGTGTGTTGAATACATTGGCTTTGATGATAAAATTTTTGAATACTCCAAAAACATCTTTTTTATTAAGCTTCAACTCAAAGTCCGGTTAGCTTTGGCAAAGTTCGAAGCTTGATTGAAATTGTTATGTTTTATCTTGCAATGTTTCAAACTTGCTTTACACTTCTGGAAAGTTTGCCTAGTATTATTTTACTAATTTTTTGGTGTGTTTTGGTGGTGGTTATGGTTGATATCATTTTGCTATGGTTTGCAACATGATTATGTGAGGTGATCATGTAAGATGTTGTAGTTTTAGAAATAACGAGAGTCAAGTTGAGGACTTGTGCTTGGAAGTATTGGTTGTTTATTCATGTGTAGGTGTTGCTTGAGTTCAAGACATGGCTGGTGATGGGATCCATTGAACTAGTCTTAGGGAGAAGATGAGGTTCAACAACCAAGTTCGAGAGAAATTGTGGTTGAGTTGATTGGAAGGTTGCATAGTATGTTTGAATCAAGAACAATGCATATGAAGGTATCGTAGACGTCGTTGGAAGATGTTTGCACGTATGCAAGGAGTGCATGGACGTGGATACATGATTCTGAGGCGTGATGAAGACATGTGGTCGTAAAGAATTGGTCGGAAAGGTCCAACCGACTAGGTTATGGACTCAGGCTGTGGTTGAGTCGTGTTTGACTCAAATATGGAAATATTTGAGTTTTTTATAATGGGATTTCGTGTGGGTCACGAATTTTAGTTGTTTTAGGAATGTGAGATATGTTCCTAAGGTGTTTGGAATTCTTAATATTGCTTCTATCTGCGTCTAGAAGAGTTTTGAGCAATTATGGAAAGTTTCGATTTGTGAATTGAGTAGGATTATAGTCCTAGTTAGGTTTGGGTTGGCCTAAGGACTGGTTATATAAGCAAGGGAGGCCAGAGCTCGTGGTGCACGACTTTAGGGCTGTTCCTCTTGTGGTTTGATCAATAAAATTCATATTTTGAAGGAACTTTTGTGCCTTGTTCGTCCGACTTGTTTTTGTTAAGTCTTTCTCGTCGAGTTTCTGCATAGCACTACCTTTCTTCGGTGGTTTTATCATAACTCGAGGTTTACAGATCCGATTGACATAATTCTTTTTGGGTTGTCTTCACAACTTAATTTTCTATCATCTATAATAATTTCACGGACATTGGATTTGTGGTTTCTGATCTACACGAGTTTCTTTGCAGTATCCTAGAACTGTTTTTTGTCGGGTAGGACATATTGACCTTTGTTCGATCTTTAGATCGTAACTTGAGTTCTCTTAATGGATTTTTGTGATTCTTTTTGGGACGTCTTCTTGACTTGATTCTATACAATCTATACTAGATTGGTCACATTTGAACACGTTTAGATTAGTCGCACAAATGGTTTATTTAACAGATTTGTTTTCTACCGAGTGGTGTTTTCGTTGCTTCCACTGAAAAGTTTTAATCTACCATTCACCCTCCCTCTTGTAGCTTCACACGTGCTCTTTGATCCTACAATTGGTATCAGAGCCACAATGCTCTAATATTTGTGATTTGCACGTGTTTTTGACTAATCATCATGGAGAAATATTCCGCAAAACCTTGTGTCTTTAGTGGTATTGATTTCCAGGCTTGGAAGGCACGTATGGAAGCCTTCATCCAAGCATAAGGCTTCACAATATGGGAGAAGATGTACAAGCCTTACGAAGTGCCGTCAAACGATCAAGTTACAGCTACAAATCTGAGAGATGTCGACAACAACGACAAGGCTCATAATATCATTCAAGGATTAACTCAAAGCAACTTTGACCGTGTTGCACACCTACGATCTGCATACGATGTGTGGAAAGCACGTTGCGACTACCACGAAGGATCTAACACGATCAAGGAGGTAAAACAAGATATGCTCAAAAAGGAATACATGCGTTTTGAGATGCAACCCAGTGAGTCAATTGACGATCTCTTTACCCGTTTTAACAAAATTCTCAGCAACTTGCGTAGCGTCAATGTTAATTTTTCATATGCTGAAAATGCTAGGCAATTACTAAGTGCATTAGAAATATCAATTTGGGAGATGAAATTCACATCCATTCGTGAATCTACTATCATAAGTACACTTACATTAGATGTTCTTTATTCTAAATTGAAAACTCATGAAATTTACATAATCTCAAGTAAGAACCCCAACAAGTCTCTTGCATTTGTTTCTCAACGTGATATGCCTAGCTCCCGCCAGTATTCATCTTGTGGTACACTTGCTTTGTTGTTCTCTCTAACCCTTGAATAGATTGAGGATTTTCTAGAGGAGGAGCTAGTACTTCTCTCTACTAGGTTCTCAAAAGCATTACAAAATGTGAGAACTAGAAGGAGAGGAAGCTCCGGACCTCAACGATGTTTTGAATGTGGTAAGACAGGACATTTTCGTTCAGATTGCTCAAACCTTTCAGGTCCTACTTCCCGGGATGAAGAGCAAACAAGGACGAAGCACTCCTCTGCAAAGGATACGAAAAAAGAAGGGTTTTACAGGATGTCAATTTGTGAGCAATTTTATCTCTGCACTTCAAGAACTTGGCTCAAGCTATGTGGACTTTGGAAGTGACGAAGATGAAGATGATTTGGCAAACTTGTGCTTCATGGAGGACAATCAAGATCAAGTATGGAGGATGCAGAACACAACAATGACAACGAAGAGGTATGTCCTACTTGCAAAGAAATGTGTGATGCTATTTCTCGTGCCACTGTTATAGTTAAGATAAAGGACAAAAAGCTTAGTGACAATGCTGTTAAAATTGAGTCACTAGAATATGAAATTAATCATTTGAAATCCTTGATTCATAGTAATGATTCTTGTTTCTCATTTGATTTAATATATAAACAATTGTCCTCATTAAGAAGTGTGCACACCTCTACAATTGATAAACTTGAGTTAGAAATTGAAAAGAACAAAAAGCTTGATGTACTTAATGATAAAAACTTGAAAGATGCTCGTTGTTCTACAATTGATTTTCATTGTTCTACTTGCAATGATCTTGATAAGAAACTACAAGATGCTATGAATGAAGTTTCTATATTGAACAATGCTTTACAGTCTCATGAAGTTAAATATTGTTCCAATTGTAAACTAAAAAGAAAAACTTCATGTCAAAACTGCCTAGACTTGTCTAAGATACTTGACAACATGCATAGGACATTGGACCTGTTTTGTAATGGGAATAAGAATCTAAACTTGCTGCTAAATTCTTCCAAGTTTTGCAATGATAAAACTGGTTTAGGTTTTGATTCTCATGCTCATGCTAAGGCGTATCCACCTAAAATTGTAAAGTCATTTGGAAGTGGTTTGATTCAAACAGTTCCTAATAAAAAAGAAGTGGTTTTCAAATCTGCAGGAGTGTTTCCTCATTCGGTTTCAAACAAAAATGTTGCTTGCTCATCTAGACATGAACACAAAGTTAAATTTCATTGTACCTAATGTGGTAGAGATGGTCATGTAATAGATTTTTGTTAAAGACTTGATAAACAACAAAGGAAAGAATGATTGCTAGATCTCATAACTTTCATACAAAATTTGCTGCACTTGCTAAACCGGATGATAGGAACATGCAATATGTTGTAATGAGCCGAAAACATGCAAAGTTTGCTCCCAAACTGTGACACCCGGTTCCGAATATGAACCAAGCATAACGCATATGTGTGCCCAGGAAGTTCATCACACATATACGGTTGCATCACAAATGATATACAGAATTTAACAACGTCTTAACTATTAAATAAGTACTTTATTACAATAATCCAATAGTTCAGAAATGATAAAACTCTAAATAATGCAGCGGAAAATAAAGTAAGCAGCACGACTCCAATCCACAGGCAATTGACGGCGGTACGCAACCTAGTACTCCGCGTGATCCTCAGGGTACTCCCAATTGTCTCCAGTAGCTGTTGGGGGGATTGCAAGGGTGAGTACATGTCATACTCAGGAAGTGTAGAAAGTATGACATGTGGCTGATTCAAATGACGACAGTAATAATGGCTAAGTGCTGAAAAGTACAGTAAAACAATTTGGAAAAGCAATGAATCATATTTATGTGAAGTAAACCCATCATAAACCATGTAACCATCACAATACCAGTCCATAATTTACCATTGCCAAAAACCATAATCAATGTCATAAACCATGATTCCATCCCATAACCATAACTATAACCATAACCATAACCATAATATTAACCATAACCATTTCAAATCCCAATTTCCTTCTAATCATGTAGGTCATCCAGGCGCTCTTAACCGGGAGCACGACTATCATGATAGTTTTTAACACTCAGCAGAGGTTGTACCACTTTACCCACACGTTCGTGATTTCATCACCTTTCGGTGACTAAGAAACCTCCATTATGCCGTCTCACACTTCCGTAGGTGTGTGGCCAAGAGATCACAAAATAGCCTTTCAAAAGGGACTACTAGTATGTACGGGCCCACTAAGGTTTCACCGGCAGGCTTGAATCTCCATTCTCCCACCCACGGGCCCCCTCGTGTGCCATGCGGATCCCAGGACAATACTCCTCGACTCCCATTCCCCGCGCCATCTAATGGTCCATACAATACTAGCAGCACTCCTAATTATTCAGCTACGCCGCACCCATACTTGGCCTTGTGGTGGCACTGTTGACCTGGCATATTCTCGCATGAACCGGTTCTTAGATCTAAGGCAAGCAACCCATCATATCATCCAACCCATCCACAAAACCATGCTTGCTTAGATCTCCTAAATTCCAGGTTGCTAAATTAATCATCATCTTATTACCATCCCAAGTTGTCGTAATTAAAGTTGTCAACCACATTATTTAAGTTACCCATAACTCATGTAGCGATGCGGTGCAAAAATAAAAATACCCATACCCGACTCATCGTGTATATCCCGATGTCAAGGGGTGGCAAACAACGCTAGTAAACTCCTACGTATGGGTTTCCCATCATATTGACACAGGCATGCAAGTTCGCAAACAAAACATTTGATAAAACAAGATCAATATGATCAAGGACACTTGCCTTGCTCTGACGGATGGGGTTGCTCAAGCGCTTCAAAGTCTTGGTTTTGGAAATCCTCATATGCGGCCTCTTGAACACGTTCCTCTACGCGTGATCATACATACAAGAGAATACATACAATTCAATATGATGCACACAGAATAATCAACATGCAATGACATGCATGCATGCACAATTCAATAATTAATTAACTACGGTTGTTTATTAATTAGATGCAACTAGTTCATACGCATTCATACGAGTTTACGGGGGTTTTAGCGAGAATTAATGCTGCTGAAAATAAAAAGATGGTGCGACTACGATCAAACTACGCCTATTAGGTTCAATATGGTCGCTAAAATTCGCATCAGAAAAGGTGGCCTACCGTAGATGCGATGGCTTCGATGATCGCGGGATGGGGACAATGCATAGACGAAGTAGATGCGCAAGATCCTCCGGCGGCACGACGACGGCGACGCGATAGCAACGACGATCTCCGTTGGATGGTGGCGCCCTCCTCTTTTTCCTCCTCCTCTTCCCCTCCTTTTTCTTCCTTTTCTTCCGTGCGGCGCAGCCCTCTGGTGCCCTTTTTTCCTGTTGCTGGCGGCGGGGCTTTTTTATCGTGGAGGCAATGGCGTTTCTGCTGGGATCGGGAAAACCCTACGGAGGCCTTACGTATTTATAGGCAGTATTGGCCAGGGGACCGAGTCGGTCGGGGCTCGATCGCGGTGCGGCTCGTGGGGTGGGGCCAGGGCATCGGGCGAGCGAGCGCGTGCGGGTGAGGCCGGGAGTCGGGCGCGCGGGTTGGGCGAGCGGGGTCCAGCGGTGCAGGCGCGGTCGGCCGGGCCGCGGTGCGGTGCGGGGTGCGCGCGGGGCGTCGGGTGTGGGAGGCGGCGTGGCGGCGGGGTCGCGCGGGAGGCGCGGTGCGCCAGGCGGCGGGGCCACGCGGCAGGCGGCGGGCGGTGCGGGAGGCGCGCGCTGCTCGCGGGAGCGCCGACTGCTGGCTGGGCCGTTTGGCCTGGCCAGCGGTTGGTTTTTCTTTTTTTTTTCTTTTTTTATAAATATATTATTGTTTATTTATTCTTTATATTATTTATTTATTTTTTATATACAGTTATTATATATTATATATATATTTATATATATTTATTCCCTATTACAAGTTTTAGGCTATAATTATTATTTTCTCTTTCTTCTTTTTGCTACACCATATATGTATGGTTTATCATTTTTCTTTTATTCTATTAATATTTAATGCATGAACATGTATGCAATGCATGATGCGAAAATTGAGGGTGTTACAAACCTACCCCCCTTAAAGTGAATCTCGCCCTCGAGATTCGATAGCGTGGAGAAAAGATAAGGGAATTCTGCCTTCAGGTCTTCTTCACGTTCCCATGTAGCTTCGGCTTCCGTATGGTGTTTCCATTGCACTTTGCACCAACGGATCCTCTTATTTCTTGTGACTCTTTCCTTTACGTCCAAGATCTTGATAGGTTGCTCGACATAGGACAAATCCTCTTGAAGTTCTATCTCGTCCATCGGCACTTGTTCTTCTGGTACCCTGCGACACTTCTTGAGTTGAGAGACGTGAAATACGTCGTGTACATCGGAGAGATACATCGGTAGCTCAAGTCGATATGCCACTTCTCTTCGTTTGTCCAAAATCTTGAACGGTCCGATGTAACGTGGTGCCAGTTTTCCTTGACGTTAAACCGTCGCTGACCTCGGATAGGTGACACTCTGAGGTATACAAAATCTCCAACTTCAAAAGTCAGACTCCTTCGCCTATTATCAGCATAACCTTTCTGTCGAGACTGGGTAGCCTTTAAGTTTTCCCGTATTACTTGGACTTTCCTTTCAGCATCTTGTAACACGTCGGGACCAAACACTTGATTCTCTCCGGTTTCATTCCAAAACAAAGGAGTCCTACACTTCCTTCCATACAATGCTTCGTAGGGTGACATTTTCAGACTTGCTTGGTAGCTATTGTTGTACGAGAATTCAGCATACGACAAACTTTTATCCCAACTTTTCCCATGCTTTAAAGCACAAGCTCTTAACATGTCTTCCAAAATTTGGTTGGTCCTCTCAGTTTGTCCATCTGTTTGAGGGTGATATGCCGAACTGAAGTTCAACCTTGTTCCCATTGCTTCATGCAATTTCTGCCAAAATCTAGAGGTAAACTGAGAACCTCTATTCGAGACTATCTTCTTCCGTACTCCATGTCGACACACAATATGCTCCATATACAATTCTGCTAGCTTCGCGGTGGTATATGTGGTCTTGACCGGGATGAAGTGAGCTGATTTTGTCAACCGATCCACAATAACCCATATTGAATCATAGCCAGACTGAGTTCGCAGTAATCCAACTATAAAGTCCATACCAATCTCTTCCCACTTCCACTCCGGGATCTTCAGTGGTTGTAACAATCCGGCTGGCCTTTGATGTTCAGCTTTCACTCATCGGCACACATCGCAAAGTGCAACATATTCGGCTATTTCCTTTTTCATGTTGGCCCACCAATAGCATGTCTTTAAGTCCTTGTACATCTTCGTACAGCCGGGATGAATTGAGTAAGGTGAGTCATGTGCCTTCTTCAATATTGTTTCCCGAATATGCCTAACATTAGGTACCACAATCCTCTTTCCAAGCCATAAGGTACCCTGTTCGTCCTCATCAAATCTGAATTCTCTTCCTTCTTGGATCTTTTCCTTGATTTCCTGTATTTCCTTGTCCTTTGTCTGTCCTTCCCGTATTTCCTGCTCTAATGTTGGGTTGACTTCTATCGTTCCCATCTCATTTATGAATCCAAGGTTCAACCGTTCAAACTCCTTGCATAACTCGGATGGCAGCTCCTAGACTGTAAGTTGGTGGATTACTCCTTTTTAGCTCAAAGCATCGGCCACTACATTGGCCTTCCTTGGGTGATAGTTGATCCCCACATCATAATCCTTGATGAGCTCCAACCATCGGCGTTGCCTCAGATTCAGATCCGTTTGCGTAAATATGTACTTGAGACTTTTGTGATCCGTATAAATCTCACATCGGTGACCAAAAACATAGTGTCTCCATATCTTCAAGGCGTGTACCACGGCTGCGAGTTCAAGGTCGTGTGTAGGATAATTCAACTCATGTTTCTTTAGTTGCCTCGATGCATAAGCTACCACTTGGTATTCTTGCATGAGCACACATCCTAATCCTTGTCTTGATGCATCACAATATATATCAAAACTCTTGCTCACGTCCGGTAATACTAACACCGGCGCGGTTGTCAACCTTTTCTTTAACTTCTCAAAGCTATCCTGACAAGCTTGAGTCCATCGGAATGCCTCCTCTTTCATGAGTAATTCGGTCATAGGCTTGGCTATTTTGGAGAAATTCATGATGAATCGGCGGTAATATCCAGCCATTCCAAGGAAACTCCAAATTTCCTTAACATTCTGTGGCGGTTCCCACTTAAGCACATCTCTCACCTTCCCTGAGTCAACTGATACTCCTCCTCTGGAAATAATATGGCCTAAGAAAGAAACTTCCCGTAACCAGAATTGACATTTACTGAACTTGGCATACAATTGGTGTTCCCGTAGCTTCTGTAATGTAAGCTTCAAGTGTCCTTCATGTTCTTCCTCGCTTCTCGAGTATATCATAATGTCATCGATGAACACTACGACGAACTTATCCAGATATTCCATGAAGACCTTATTCATGAGATACATAAAGTACGCAGGCACGTTCGTCAATCCAAATGACATGACGGTGTACTCATAAGATCCATATCGTGTCCAAAATGCTGTCTTGGGTATATCTGATGGTCTAATCTTCATTTGGAAGTATCCTGACCACAAGTCGATCTTAGAGAAGATACAGGCACCCTTCATTTGGTCGAACAAATCCTGTATACAGGGCAGTGAGTACTTGTTCTTAATTGTCACTTCGTTGAGAGACCTATAGTCCACACACATCCTCTGGGTTCCATCCTTCTTATCTACGAAGAGCACTGGGGCTCCCTGATGAGATCATGCACATTATTATTGCACCTACAAACATGACACAATGTTTATTTGTTTGGGATCCTGGCTCAAGTGAATGTGCACACTTATTTGATGGACAAGATCAAGATGTTGCACTATGTCGTCCACCACCTTGGTCTCCTCCATTCATGCATACAAGAAGATTTGATGGCGTTGCACATTTGGACCAATATATGAGAGGAGATGAACTTGAGCCTAGGACGACTCCAATTCAAGAAGGGGAGGATGATGAGGACATCAATTCTATAGATACAAACAACACTCCATTGAACATACAAGATGCAACCAATAGAGTTCATACACAACAATTAATTTCAGAGGTGAACTCGTTCTTATATATTTCCTTATATGTTTTTGAGCATAGATTGCTACTTAATGATTTATTTGTGATTAGGATCCATGGAGAGGTTCAAGGAGTACTTGGAGGGAGTATTAGGGACGTGGAAGACCAGAGAATTCGTTCAAAGAAGACGGAAACCGAACCAAACTCCGAATCGTATCCAACTCGGAGTCCAGGAGCAGTACGCACTAAAACGGACGCCCAGGATGCATACGAACTCCGTTTTGGACGTTCTACATATGCACGGAAAGGGGAGAGGATAACCTTTCTAATGGTGCTGGTCCCATATCAAAATGCCTTCGGAGTCGACAGGAATCGTCGAAACAATATCGCGTTCAGAATCTGTCAGGGTGCTGCGCCATCGTATTGGGCCATTGGGCCTTGTATCAAGTCTAAGTCCACTATTTTCGTGTGTTAGGGTTAGGTCACGACCCCAAAACCCCCTTGGACGTCCTCCCCCTATATATACTCCATAGTAGCTGCCATGAACAATTGGGTTTTGCTTAGATCAATAATATCGCCGTTCTTCGGTTTGTGAGACCCCAACTTCGCGATTTCAGATCGTGTCTACCTTGTTCTTGCTTGTGTTCTCAGTTGCACTTGCAGGGATTAGCCTTCTTGGCGAGGTCAATCGTGTGCAGCACGATTGATAACCAACGGAGCAGTGGTGTAGTGATTGCAGGGGTTGTTCGTGTTCTACTTGAGAGCCTCGGATCATCAATGTCGAGATCTCCACATCAATCGACTTATCCATTACCTTTCGGAAGATCGGGACTCATCACCTTTTTACTCACCACTCCCCACGGGGATGAGCTTGGGCGTATAAAACCCTTCTTTAGCTGCTCTTGAATTTGCTTCTTGAGCTCTACAAATTCCTTAGGAGGCATCCTATACGGCCTCGTAGCTATAGGTGCAGTTCCAGGTATCAACTCAATGGTGAATTCTATGTCTCGATCAGGTGGCATACCTGGCAACTCATCTGGAAACACATCCGAGTAATCGCGAACGATCGGAATGCTTTCCAATGTCACTCCTTCCACGTGATTCAGCATCGCTTTCTCTCTTGCAGGTTGGGCTACCTCAACTTCGATGCGTGTACCATGTTCACTTGTCAACTGCACAATCCTCTCGGCACATTGAATGACTCCATTATACTTGCTCAACCAGTCCATTCCAAGTATTATGTCTATTCCTTGGGAGTCCAAGACTATGAGGTTTGCGAGAAAGTCTACCCCCCTTATTTTAATGCTTACTTTCGGACATACTATATTTGTCCTCATCTCTCCGCCAGGAGAACTTACTAGCATAGTTTGCTTCATATGAGATATAGGCGAATTGTACTTGGCAACATACTTTGACGAGATGAATTAATGAGATGCTCCCGAATCAAATAAAACAGTCGCGGGGTTGGAGTTGGCAAGAAACATACCAATCACGACGTCATCAGCTTGCTGGGCTTCCTCAGTAGAGACATGATTCACATTGCCACGAGCAAAATTCTGCTGTCCACGGTTGCCTTGTGGTGCTCCTCCATTTGGTCGCGGGTAATTTGGCCTTGGTGCATTGTTCATAGGTCCATAGTTTCTTCTGGGGCATTGACTTGCAAAGTGCCCGGGCTCTCCACACACATAGCATGTCTTACCGCCCGTAGCATTAGGGAAGTTTGGGCGCAGCTGGTTTTGAGCATTTGCGGCCATGTTAGGACGCGGCGTAGGTGGCACAGGATAGCGAGTCGCTTGCATAGCGGGGCGTTGCTGTGGTGGCTGATTTGGGCGGGGCGGATAAGCAGCGCGCTATGCAGGAGCAGATGGGTTGTAGTGTGGTGCAGTAGGTGGTGCATAGTGGGGGCGAACATTGCTTCCTTGCTGCGGTCCATGATGTGACATCTTCCTCTTGTTGTCCTGCTCCATCTCACGAATTTTGTTCTCAACCACAATAGCCTTGTCAACCAGCTTTTGGAAGTTTGGATAATCAGTATTGAGCAACTGGACTTGAATTTCATTGTTCAGACCCCTCATAAACAGATACTGCTTCCTACTATCAGTGTTGATGTCTTCTGGAGCATATCTTGATAATTGAGTTGAGATACTCACTCACGCTCATCCTTCCTTGCCTGAGATTTTCAAAATCTTGTCTTCTCAGTATCATAACTCCTTCAGGTACATAGTGGGAACGGAAACTCTGCTTAAACTCAGCCCAAGTGATTGCCTCCTGATAATCATGAGCGTTGCAAAGAGCTTCCCACCAGTCAGCGGTTGCTCCTACTAGTTGATGTGATGCAAAGAGAACCTTCTCCCTATCAGTGCACTGGACAATAGCAAGTTTCTTCTCAACGGACTTCAGCCAATCATCAGCTTCCATTGGGTCTGTGGCTTGTGCAAAGGTAGGCGGTCTGGTCTTCATGAACTCTCCCAAACGGTTGTGATGTGGCTGGGGTGGTGGCGGTGGCGGTATATGAGGCTGATTGTTGTTGCCAGCTTGCAGCTGTCCCATTGTCTGTATCATGGTCTGCATGAGCTGGTTCTGCATAGCTAACAATTGTTCAATATTGATAGCTCCATGAGCATGTCCCTGGTTGTTCTGAGGTACTTCATTGCGCTCCTCCTCATCGTTGACATCCCTCTGGTTACGAGTTCTCACCATCTGTTGGCGAAAGAAGGGTGGAGATAGAAGAATTTAGAAACGTCCCCAACTATATGCATCAAGGGATATGAAGCTAACCAACTAGCTATACTAGCCTAGGTGGACATGGCAATGCTAAAGCATCCCAAAATCCTCTATTAAGCACACAAGCAAACAATATATATATAGCAAACAGCACCACTAAGCAAAAACACATCGATTCCTGAGTGCTCCTATGTGCTCTAAAGTGTCCATTCTATCTATACTGCGTCCTATGGTCAACGCGGCTCTGATACCAATTTGTGACACCCGGTTCCGAATATGAACCAAGCGTAACGCATATGTGTGCCCAGGAAGTTCATCACACATATACAGTTGCATCACAAATGATATACAAAATTTAACCACATCTTAACTATTAAATAAGTACTTTATTACAATAATCCAATAGTTCACAAATGATAAAACTCTAAATAATGCAGCAGAAAATAAACTAAGCAGCACGACTCCAATCCACAGGCAATTGACGGCGGTACGCAACCTAGTACTCTGCGTGATCCTCAGGGTACTCCCAATTGTCTCCAGTAGCTGTTGGGGGGGATTGCAAGGGCGAGTACATGTCGTACTCAGCAAGTGTGGAAAGTATGACATGTGGCTGATTCAAATGACGACAGTAATAATGGCTAAGTGCTGAAAAGTACAGTAAAACCATTTGGAAAAGCAATGAATCATATTTATGTGAAGTAAACCCATCATAAACCATGTAACCATCACAATACCAGTCCATAATTTACCATTGCCAATAACCATAATCAATGTCATAAACCATGATTCCATCCCATAACCATAACTATAACCGTAACCATAACCATAATATTAACCATAACCATTTCAAATCCCAATTTCCCTCTTATCATGTAGGTCATCTAGGCGCTCTTAACCGGGAGCATGGCTATCATGATAGTTTTTAACACTCTGCAGAGGTTGTACCACTTTACCCACACGTTCGTGATTTCATCACCTTTCGGTGACTAAGAAACCTCCATTATGCCGTCTCACACTTCCGTAGGTGTGTGGCCAAGATATCACAAAATAGCCTTTCAAAAGGGACTACTAGTATGTACGGGCCCACTAAGGTTTCACCAGCAGGCTTGAATCTCCATTCTCCCACCCACGGGCCCCCTCATGTGCCATGCGGATCCAGGGCAGTCCTCCTCGACTCCCATTCCCCGCACCATCCAATGGTCTATACAATACTAGCAGCGCTCCTAATTATTCAGCTACGCCGCACCCATACTTGGCCTTGTGGTGGCACTGTTGACCTGGCATATTCTCGCATGAACCGGTCCTTAGATCTAAGGCAAGCAACCCACCATATCATCCAACCCATCCACAAAACCATGCTTGCTTAGATCTCCTAAATTCCAGGTTTCTAAATTAATCATCATCTTATTACCATCCCAAGTTGTCGTAATTAAAGTTGTCAACCACATTATTTAAGTTACCCATAACTCATGTAGCGATGCGGTGCAAAAATAAAAATACCCATACCCGACTCATCGTGTATATCCCGGCGACAAGGGGTGGCAAACGACGCTAATAAACTCCTACGTATGGGTTTCCCATCATATTGACACAGGCATGCAAGTTCGCAAACAAAACATTTGATAAAACAGGATCAATATGATCAAGGACACTTGCCTTGCTCCGATGGATGGGGTTGCTTAAGCGCTTCAAAGTCTTGGTTTTGGAAATCCTCGTATGCGGCCTCTTGAACACGTTCCTCTACGCGTGATCATACATACAAGAGAATACATACAATTCAATATGATGCACACAAAATAATCAACATGCAATGACATGCATGCATGCACAATTCAATAATTAATTAACTACGGTTGTTTATTAATTAGATGCAACTATTTCAAACGCGTTGATACGAGTTTACGGGGGTTTTAGCGAGAATTAATGCTGCTGAAAATAAAAAGACGGTGCGACTACGATCAAACTACGCCTATTAGGTTCAATATGGTCGTTAAAATTCGCATCGGAAATGGTGGCCTACCGTAGATGCGATGGCTTCGATGATCGCAGGATAGGGACAATGCGTAGACGAAGTAGATGCGCAAGATCCTCCGGCGGCACGACGACGGCGACGCGATAGCAACGACGATCTCCGGCGGACGGCGGCGCCCTCCTCTTTTTCCTCCTCTTCTTCCCCTCCTTTTTCTTCCTTTTCTTCCCCGTGGCGCAGCCCTCTGGTGCCCTTTTTTCCTGTTGCTGGCAGCGGGGCTTTTTTTATCGTGGAGGCGGCGGCGTTTCTGCTGGGATCGGGAAAACCCTACGGAGGCCTTATGTCTTTATAGGCGGTACTGGCCAGGGGACCGAGACGGTCGGGGCTCGATCGCGGTGCAGCTCGTGGGGTGCGGCCAGGGCATCGGGCGAGCGAGCGCGTGCGGGTGAGGCCGGGAGTCGGGCGCGCGGGTTGGGCGAGCGGGGCCCAGCGGCGCAGGCGCGGTCGGCCGGGCCGCGGTGTGGTGCGGGGTGCGTGCGGGGCGTCGGGTGCGGGAGGCGCGTGGCGGCGGGGTCGCGCGGGAGGCGCGGTGCGCCAGGCGGCGGGGCCACGCGGCAGGCGGCGGGCGGTGCGGGAGGCGCGCGCTGCGCGCGGGAGCGCCGGCTGCTGGCTGGGCCGTTTGGCCTGGCCAGCGGTTGGTTTTTGTTTTTTTTCTTTTTTTTTATAAATATATTATTGTTTATTTATTCTTTATATTATTTTTTATATACAGTTATTATATATATTATATATATATATTTATATATATATTTTTATATTTATTCCCTATTACAAGTTTTAGGCTATAATTATTATTTTCTCTTTCTTCTTTTTGCTACACCATATATGTATGGTTTATCATTTTTCTTTTATTCTATTAATATTTAATGCATGAACATGTATGCTATGCATGATGCGAAAATTGAGGGTGTTACACAAACCTACTGTTTTTTGTGCTACACATGTAACATCTCGTAGGATAGTAGTTGGGTACAAAAATCCTCAAGCTTTGGCTCATAAACCTGCTATTTTATCTCAGCTTTTGCATATTATTCCTGCTGGACGTCATGTGACTCAGTACTGGATTCCTAAATGCCTTTTAACTAACCCCAATATTGAGTCATCGACGTATTGTGCTTCTATGTAGGTTACACGCTTGAGGAAGGAGAACATTAGGATTGTTGATTCAGATTGCTCACGCCACATGACCGGTAATAAAGAATGGTTCTCCTCCCTCTCTTTTGTGTCACGTGTAGAGAATGCTACTTTTGCCGATAATTCTTGAACTCCTATAATTGCTAAGGGTTCGGTTAGAGTAAATGATCACTACACTTTAAAGGATGTGGCACTTGTTAAAAATTTTAAATACAACTTGCTTTCTGTTTCACAACTGCTAGATGAGAATCTGGAAATTATTTTCACTAAAATTGCTGCAAAGTTGTAAATTCATACAGTGAGCTTATTTTTAATATGTCACGGTTTGGAAGAGTTTTTAAAGCTGATTTTGATATGTCTTCCTCTAAGCATAGGTGTCTAGTTGCTAATGATTCAAAGGACTTATATTTTTGGCATCGTAGACTTGGTCACGTAGGCTTTGACCATTTAACGCGTATGAGTGCTCTTGATCGCATACATGGGCTGCCTAAGCTTAAAGGGGACAAATAAATTGTGTGCTCTTCTTGTAGACATGCTAAGATGGTTGCATGTTCACATACTCCTCTCACAATGATCATGACAACTGAACCGGGTCAATTTTTGCACCTTGACACCGTAGGACCTTCACGTGTTCAATCCTTCGGATGTAAATGGTATGTTCTTGTGATTGTTGATAATTATTCTAGATACTCTTGGGTTTACTTTATGACATCTAATAATGAAAGTTTTAGTCACTTTAGAACTTTATTTCTTAGATTATCAATTGATCACCCAGGATCTTTAAAAGCAATTAGAAGTGATAACGGGACCGAATTTAAAAATCAATCTTTTGATCACTTTTGTGCTGAAAATGGAATAGAGCATCAATTTTCTTTATCATATGTACCTCAACTAAACGGCGTTGTAGAAGCAAAGAACAGAACCTTAGTTGAAATGGCTAGGACTATGCTTGATGAATATAAAACTCCTAGGAAATTTTGGGTTGATGCGCTTGCAACCGCTTATTATGTCTCAAGTCATGTTTTCTTGCGCGCTAAGCTAGGTAAAACACCATATGAGCTCCAGTTTGGACATAGGCCTAGTGTTACACACTTTCGGGTCTTTGGTTGCAAATGCTTTGTTAAGAAACATGGTAATATTGATAAATTTGAACCTAGATCCATTGATGACATGTTTCTTGGTTATCCATTTCATACTAGAGGCTACCGTGTGCTTTTATTGGACATTAACAAAATTGTGGAGACTTGTGAAGTGTCTTTTGATGAAGCTAGCACAGATACTAGCTCAAATATTGCAGGTCCGGATCTATATCCGTAGGGGGACAAGATTTTCGTTGAAGATGAGGAAGAAGTGGTGCTATCCAAAAAATCAGCAGCTAATGACATTGTTCCAGCTCCTGATTTTGATTCACAGCCAGCACCAATGACCACCATTTCTGGTCCAGATCCTCCTCAAGTCACAAGCTCTTCGATTTGTTTTGAACATGAAGAAGAAGAAGCTTGTGAAGTGTCCACTCTCCTCCGGGTTCTCAAAAGTCATCCTCCACAAAAAAATTATTGGAAGTTTGCACGAACGAGTCACATAGTCCAAGTTTTGTGATCCAAACTCTCATGCTCATTCTACTTTTGTTGCTTCTTTTGGACCCAAAGATATATCACACACACTAACTAATGAATCTTGGATCATTACCATGCAAGAAGAGTTAGAAAATTTTGAAAGAAATAATGTTTGGAAACTTGTACCTCCACCTCAAGGTCACACTTTAATTGGAAGTAAATGGGTGTTTAAAAATAAAAAAGTGAGGATGGGGTTGTGGTTAGGAATAAGGATAGGTTGGTTGCTCAAGGTTTCACTCAAGTTGAAGGTCTAGATTTTGATGAAACTTTTGCTCCTGTTGCTAGATTAGAGGCCATAAGAATTTTGTTAGCTTTTTCTACATCTAAAGGTTTTAAGCTATATCAAAAGGATGTTAAAAGTGCTTTTCTTAATGGCTACATAGATGAGGAGGTTTATGTCCAACAACCACTGGGTTTTGAAATTCTAGATTTGCCTAATCATGTTTACAAACTGTCCAAAGCCTTGTACGGTCTCAAAAAAGCCCTTAGAGCATGGTATGATAGGTTAAAAACATTCTTAATTGAAAAGGGGTTTACCATGGGCAAGGTTGATAAAACTCTTTTTGTGCTTAAGCATGGCAATGAATCATTATTCGTTCAAGTGTATGTGGATGATATTCTCTTTGGTTGTGCTTCTCCTGATCTTGTGTCCAAGTTTTCAGCTATGATGAGTTCAGAATTTGAGATGAGTATGATGGGAGAACTCACGTACTTTTTGGGGCTGCAAATCAAGCAAACAAAGGAGGGTACCTTTGTGCATCAAACGAAGTATACAAAAGACCTCCTAAGGCGCTTCAACATGGACAAAAGCAAGCCTCTTCGGACACCAATGGGAACAACATCAACACTTGAACTTGATGAAGATGGTGAACCCGTGGATCAAAAAGAATATAGAAGCATGATCGGATCACTTTTGTACCTCACGACATCAAGACCGGATATACAATTCAGCGTATGTCTTTGTGCACAGTTTCAAGCCTCCCCACATGCTTCACATCGTCAATCACTCAAAAGGATCCTCAAGTACTTACATGGAACTCAAGAATTTTACATTTTTCTTCCTTCTTCCTCAACTATTACTTTGAAAGCTTTTTTGGATGCTGATTTTGGGGGTTTTAGGATTGATAGGAAAAGTACTTCTGGTGCTTGTCATTTTCTTGGTAATTCACTTGTTGCTTGGTCCTCTAGAAAACAAAACTCAGTTGCACAATCCACAGCTGAATCTGAATAAGTAGCTGCTGCTAGTGCTTGCTCACAAATTCTTTGGATTGTTCAAACACTTAGGGACTATGGCGTTGATCTAGGTAGCGTTCCACTGTTTTGTGATAACACTAGTGCCATTTGCATTGCTAAGAACCCTGTGCAACATTCTAGAACTAAGAACATTGGCATTAGGTATCACTTTCTATGTGATAATGTTGAAAAAGGAAACATTGTGCTTCACCATGTAGATACCGAACAACAATTGGCTGACATTTTTACAAAACCTTTGGATTTCACTCATTTTTGTTTCATTCGTAGTGAAATAGGGGTTATGCATCCTCATGGCTTACATTGAGGGGGAGTTTTGAAACTTGAGAAGTCTATGTGTGAATCTAAAAATAAAATAATATGAGCATATTATTTCATACATATATGACTTTGTGATTCCTTTTACATGCTGAAAGTTCTTACTACATAACTCATGTTATACATTTTGCGGTTTTTTGCATGACTAGTAATTGGAATAATTACTTACACCAAATCTGGTCATGATCGAACTTTCTTGCTGTTTTGAACTTGTTGCATGATCACAAGTGCTTTTAATCATAAAGAATTAATCAAGTAATCAACTCACATGTTGAGTTTTTATGAACAAATATAAAAATTGAGAAAACATCAAGAGAATATGCATGCATCACACTTCCTCTTTTGAGATGGCTTATCATTGCACTTAGATATGAACTTGGAAGAAGTTGTGTATGACTAAAATCATTTCCTTAAGCTTCTGATTGTCAAATGACATAGGCTTGGCTTGGTTGGTTAGAATAAGGCAGATGCGACATATAATCTCTTGCAAATGTCATATGTTAAAAATTTGCGCTTTAAAAAATTGTAGCAACAAGTGTCATACTTTTAGGTATTAAAATAGTTAAGTTTGTGAGATCATGACTTGCTTAAATTGAAAATTACATTTGATTTCTAGCATGGATTACACTACTTTATGTATCTCATTGTTGTGATAGTGTAAGTTACTTGATAGTATGACTTGGATGAGCTTTGTTTCATATGTATATGTTATAATATGCTCATAACAATTAAAGTTTGTCTTTTGTACCTTGCTGAATACATTGTTAAAGGGGTAGAAATTGATCACACATTGCACATATTCACAAGTGTTTTTGACACGATTGCACGATTCTTCTCAGGGGGAGAAGTATGCAAGGGGGAGAAATATGTATAAATGAGAGAAATTGTTTCTATCTCATTTGGTTTTCAAAAGGAGAGAAAATGTTTCTATCTCATTTGGTTTTCAAAATGAGAGAAATTGTTTTCAAAACTTTTCATTACTTTTCATGTGGAAAAGCCAAATGTTCGTGGTTTTAAATGGTGTTGCCAATGCATTCATCAAGGGGGATATTGTGAGACCTATGTGTGCTAAATATGCTTTGACGATAAAAGTTTTGAATACTCCCAAAACATCTTTTATTAAGCTCCGACTCAAGATCTGGTTAGCTTTGGCAAGGTCCGAAGCTTTATTGAAATTGTTCTGTTTTTATCTTACAATGTTTCAAACTTTATTTACACTTATGAAATGTTTACTTAGTATTCTTTCACTAAGTTCTTGGTGTGTTTTGGTGGTTATGGTTGATATCATTTTGCTATGGTTTGCAACATGCTTATGTGAGGTGCTCATGTAAGATGTTGTAGTTTCAGAACTAACGAGAGTCAAGTCTGGGACTTGTGCTCAGAAGTATTGGTTGTTTATTCATGTGCAGGTGTTGCTTGAGTTCAAGACATGACTGGTGATAGGATCCATTGAACTAGTCTTAGGGAGAAGATGAGGTTCAACAACCAAGTTCAGGAGGAATTATGGTTGAGTTGATCGGGAGGTTCCGCAACATGTTTGAATCAAGAACATTGCATATGAAGTTATTGTGGACGTCGTTGGAAGATGTTTGCATGTATGCAAGGAGTTCATGGACGTGGCTACATGGTTCCGAGGTGTGATGAAGAAATGCGGACGTAAATAATTTGTCAGAAAGGTCCATCCGACTAGGTTATGGACTCAGACTGCGGCTGAGTCGTGTTTGACTCAAGTATGGAAAGATTTAAGTTGGTTATAATGGGATTTCATGTGGGTCACAAATTTGAGTTGTTTTAGGAATGTGGGATACATTCCTAAGGTGTTTGGAAGTCTTAATGTTGCTTCTATCTGCGTATAAAAGAGTCTTGAGCAGTTATGGAAAGTTTCGATTCGTGAATTGAGTAGGATTAGAGTCCTAGTTAGGTTTTGGTTGGTCTAAGGGCTGGTTATATAAGCAAAGGAGGCCAGATCTCGTGGTGCACGACTTTGGGGCTGTTCCTCTTGTGGTTTGATCAATAAAATTAGTAGTTTGAAGGAACTTTTGTGCCTTGTTCGTCCGACTTGTTTTCATCAAGTCTTTCTCGTCGAGTTTCTGCACAGCACTACCTTTCTTTGGTGGTTTTATCATAACTCTAGTTTTATAGATCTGATTGACGTGATTCTTTTTGGGTTGTCTTCACAACTTAATTTTCTGTCGTCTTTAAAAATTTCACGGACATTGGATTTTTGGTTTCTGATCTACACGAGTTTCTTTGCAGTGTTCCAGAACTGTTTTTTCTCGGATAGGACATATTGACCTTTGTTCGATCTTTAGATCGTAACTTGAGTTTCTCTCGACGGATTTTCGTGATTCTTATTGTGACGTCTTCGTGACTTGATTATCTACAATCTATACTAGATTTGTCACAGTTGAACATATTTAGATTAGTCGCACACATGGTTTCTTTAACATATCTGTTTTCTACCGAGTGGTGTTTTAGTTGCTTCTGCTGAAAAGTTTTAATCTACTATTTACCCACCCCTCTGGTAGCTTTACACGTGCTCTTTGATCCTACACACGTGAAAGCTTCTCCTACTGGTGCAGCATTAGGCAAAGACGTAGGACCCCGTCGGGTGGTACATAACCCGATGCGCCTCCTATTGGTACAACATTATACAAAGACGTGAGACTCCCATCGAGTGGTAGAAAACCCGGCCATATACCTCGAGACGTAGCTCAGCTCGGGGCGTCCCGTATGGAATGATACGAGACACATGTCTGACTTTCACATATGTATTATTGTGACCGTTTGAAATGATCGCCCGTGCGGGCCGTGCCGTACAGAATCATAATGATTGTTTTGTAAATTTAGTGTCTTATGCTGGTACACTAACCGTGTGATCATATTTCGCTTAGAAAACGTTTGTGAGGGAACGTCATTAAGGCCACCGTTGAGACATATGCCAGAATACCAGCTTAGAATTTTCACTTTTGTGAGGCACGTAGTACAGACATGTATTCCATTGATTCATTAACCACTTTGCTATAAAATTTAACTGATAAGATGTAAGAATACTTATATTAGCTATCGAGCTTTGATTTTGAACTATGTTTTCAAAATTGGAGTAGGTTTTGAATCCGCTAGATCAAAAACAGAGTGTTCTGTTTTCTGCCAGAAAAAGCCCTGAATTTGAAAATCCATAGCTCCCAGTACAAAACTCTAGAGAAAGTGTATATTACATGGATGGAGAGTTTAGAAAGTACTCTAAAACTGTTATGTTCAACTACATAGCTGAATTTCCCTCTAAACTGTTTAAAATTTCAATGTTCCAAAATCTGCCTAACTGAACAGAAACTGGAACCCTCTCTGGGCTCCTTATTGTTTTGGCCATATCTCACTCTAGAAAATTCGAACTGGGCCATGCAAGACATTTGTGGAATCCTTTTAATATGTATTATAAATTTGTAATTTGTGGATTTGTAAATTCTGCTGTTTTATATCTGGAATTGTGGCCCAAATTCAGCATAAACAAAAGAGGTGCTGTCAAAATTTCCAGAAAAACTGTCAGATTCAGAATACCATATCTCCTCAACCAGGAATGATCTGACGGCAAACCAATACTTTTAGGAAAGGTCCTGAAGTTTAGTTCAACGTTGTAGTTCACCTCAAGATCTTATTCTGCCATTTAATGGGCTAAATTTGTGTTTGAGTACAGAATGGTCAGGTTTCAACAGAAACTTCATCAGTTTGACATAATTTGGTCTTGTTATGAATCTGGTCCTCGATTTCACTTCGAGAAGTGTCGTAACAGACCAGATGTTGATACTCAACCATTTACCAGTGGAAGTGAGGATTTGAACCTATCAAACCTCATTTCTTTTGATGGCCATGTTTGGCTCTTATTGAAGAATAGTGTGGCGGTACTATCGAGAACGCGCATAACATCCCGTCGCGACCAACGATAGTCGAAATAAACTTCAATCCATGAAGTTCATTATTTTGGAACTCGCTATTGTAACATTGGTCCAGGGATGATTTATTTTGTATAATGTCTATACTTTATTAATATATGTTACCGTGATGCAAGTTTGGTTATTAATACGCACACTATTGTTTTTATCCTTGAGTGATCTTACAATATCAAGTCTCATGTTGGATTCATGATGGTGACTGCAGTATGGTGTGCACCCATAACACATTAGAGGTTGGTGGCTCGAGCCAGGGAGGTGATGACTCCCAGCAACAGAGAACTCAGGATCAGCGACAGCCGACACCGCCACCGCCACCACCTCCTCCACTTACGTTGTCGAATGTGATTGCAGTAATGGTGGGTTCACGCGACGAGCAGACCAAGCTGCTGCGAACTCTCATGCAGAATACATCCCATCAGCGGGGATGTCCAGACAGAGGCAATCATCAGCCTAAACAAAGCATCTACTCAGATTTCTTGGCAACTCATCCACCGGTCTTCACGGAGGCTGATGAACCTCTTGAGGCGGACAACTAGCTCTGCACAACCGAAGCAAAGTTAGGGTTGCTCCAATGCACCGAACAGCAGAAGGTTCTCTTCACGGTGCAGCAACTTCATGGCTTCACCGGCGCATGGTGGGCGAATTAAATCGCCTCTCTGCCGGCTGGTCACGCCGTGATATGGAATGAATTCCGGGAGGCGTTTCACACCTATCACATACCTCCCGGGATTATGAAAAGGAAGCTTCAAAAATTTCTTGAACTCAAGCAAGGCGGGAGGAGTGCTCACGAGTACTCCAAGGCTTTCAACCACTTGGTGCAGTACGTGCCAGATCATGTGAATACTGAAGAAAAGAAACGTGGCTGTTTCTATCGAGGCTTGAATGCGAAAATCAAGGACAAGCTTGCTTTGTTCAATCGCGGCACTTTAAACGAATTTGTCAATGCGGCGATTGTACAAGAGGATGCAACATGTGAGTTTTTGACAGAGAAGAAAAGGAGTGCCCCGCAGGGCAGTAGTGGCTGAGCTCTACAATAGTACCGAATGGTGTACCGATGACCGTCCGGTCAAAGGTGGCAGCCACCGGCACGACCGCCGATTTTCCGTTGCCGCCCGTTCAGTGCACCGAGCCTCCGACCACCCCTGCCACAATAGCAGCAGCAGCAACAGAGGATGATACCTCGTGCACCCCCACAGCAGCAGAGTACACCGGGCTTCCGTCCTCCGGCCTATGGTGGTCCGACCCAATACACGTGCTACAACTGTGGACATGTTGGACACCTCTCCTACAACTGTCCGGAAAAGCAAACCAGCGGACAAGTATCATAACAGGGTACTAATCAACCCCACAACCATCACAAGAAACCAAATCCCAAACCCGGCAATGTCCACCACATCGCCATTGAGGACGTACCGGAAGGCGAACCCATACTTGCGGGTATGTTCACTCTCATCAATCACCCAATTATCATACTTTTTGATTCTAGTGCCACCCACAATTACATTAGTAGTTCATATGTTGTCAAGCACCAACTACAAATATTTCCTACTGAATATCCATACATGATTTGTTCACCGGGTGGGAAAATATCAGGTCATAGTATGATTCCTAAAGCACCACTGTGCATGGGTAGAGAAAGAAATCCAACCACTCTCATTATCTTAGATGCCCAAAAGATCGATGTCATATTAGGTACATCATTGTTACATCACCATGGTGCTGTTTTGGACATCGTTCCTCAAACCGTTGATTTGGATTCTCCACTACACAGTCCACATACTCTCATTCTCGATCGACCAGTTCAACAAATCACAGCGGCATGTCACTCTGAATCCATTAAGTTTGAAGGCATTCCGGTGGTCCGCAAATATCCCGACGTGTTTCCCGATGATCTACCGGGCACGCCACTCGAACGTGATGTTGAGTTCAAGATTGAAATGGCGCCAGGAACCACAACGATCTCTAAACAACCGTATCGAATGGTGCCAAACGAGCTGGATGAATTAAAAGAGCATTTGAAGGACCTGCTGGACAAAGGTTTTCTTCACCCAAGCTCCTCACGTTGGGGCTGCTCCATGCTTTTCATCAAGAAGGATGAAATGTTGCGGTTGTGTGTGGACTATCGTTCGCTAAATGCCGTGACTATCAAGAACCAATATCCACTACCTCGCATTGACATTCTTTTCGATAAATTAGTGGGTGCTAGGGTATTCTCCTAAATGGATCTTTGGTCCGGATATCATCAAATCAAGATTCAGACGGAAGATATACTAAAGACGGCATTCTCGACGCAATATGGACTATATGAATATCTTGTCATGTCATGTCATTTGGTCTCACCAACGCTCCGGCCCACTTTATGTATCTTTTGAACTTAGTGTTCATGCCGGAGTTGGATAAGTTCATCGTGGTCTTCATGGATGACAACTTGGTTTATTCCAAATTGGAGGAAGAACACGCCAAACACTTGCATATCATGTTTCAACGATTGCGAGACCATAAACACTATGCAAAATTCAGCAAGTGTGAATTTTGGATCAGTCAAGTGTCATTCTTGGGACACATTATTTCAGCTGAGCGCATTGCTGTGGACCCAAGTAAAATTATTCAAGTGCTGAAATGGCAATCTCCTAATTCCACATGAAGTCTGAAGCTTCCTTGGTTTAGCGGGTTAGTATCGGAGGTTCTCCGAACATCTCAAAAATTGCCAAACCTATGATGGAGCTGTTGAAGAAAGGTACCAAATATATTTGGATTGAAGAACGTGAGATGGCGTTTCAAACATTGGTGAAGCATCTCACAACAGCCCTGATTTTAGCTCAACTGGATACGACCAAATCATTTGATGTTTATTGCGATGCATCCAGCATCGGTCTTGGCTGCGTTCTTATGCAAGAAGGATGTGTGGTCGTATATGGATCACGGCAGCTCTGCAATCAAGAACAGCATTATCCTACGCATGACTTGGAGCTTGCTGCCGTGGTACTTGCTCTAAAAATGTGGAGGCAATATGTACATGAAAATCTTGTTCACCTCTACACCAACCACAAAAGTTTGAAGTATATCTTCACTCAAAAGGAACTGAACATGAGAAAACAAAGGTGGTTAGAGCTGATCAGATATTACGAAATTGAAATTCACGACCACCCCAGTAAAGCGAACGTGGTTGCCGACGTGCTTAGTCGGAAAGCCCATGTCCACAACATCACCATGGCTCAAATGGAAGAGGAAGAACCGAGTCTATACTTAGTTCCATATGGATATTTATACAATCTTGCTCTCATTCCTACAATTCGAGAGGATATTATTGAAGCTCAAAAGAAGGACAAGGGTATGTCTCACATACTCAAGAGAATGGACAGCGCTGAGATGAAGTGCTTTCAGAGAGATGAGCATGGTGCTCCATGGTTCAAAATTGAATCGTAGTGCCACGTTACATGGACCTTCAGAAGAAAATCTTGGACGAAGCTCACTTGTCTAAATATTCCATTCATCCAGGCAGCAATAAAATGTATCAAGACTTGAAGACTAAGTTTTGGTGGACACGGATGAAGTGTGAGACTGCTAAGTACGTATCTGAGTGTGATACGTGTCAGCGAGTGAAGACCGACCATATGAGGAAAGCGGGACAGCTGCAACCGTTGAATATTCCGGCATGGAAACGGGAAGATGTGAGTATGGATTTCATCGTCGGATTACCACTCACATTCCGGAACCATAACTCGATTTGGGTTATAGTCGACCGACTAACCAAAATAGAAAATTTCATTCTAGTAAATGTTCGATTCAGTACCAAAAAGTATGCGGAGCTGTACATATCATGAATTGTTCGCCTACACGGGTTTCCTCGCACGATTATTTCAAATCGAGGCTCACTATTCATTGCTCGTTTCTGGGAGCAGCTGCATGCCTCGTAGGGTACTAATTTGATTAGAAGTTTCACATATCACCCACAGACCGATGGACAAACCGAGCGGGTGAACCAAGTACTCGAAGACATGTTACGCGCGTGTGCCATCCACCATGGTAAAAATTGGGATGATCATTTACTGTTGGCAGAATTCTCGTACAACAATGGTTATCAAGCGAGTATCAAGATGGCACCATATGAAGCCCTCTATGGCCGGAAATATCGCACCCCGTTGAATTGGTGCGAGTCCGGCAAAAGGGTGACATTCGGGATTGATCTAGTCAATGAAGCTGAGGATCAAGTTCAGATCATTCAAACAAACTTGAGAGTGGCTCAATCTCGAGAAAAGAATTATGCAGACAAGTGGCGTCATCCGCTGCAGTTCAATGTCGGAGATCACGTGTACCTCCGTGTGTCTCTGATGAAAGGACTTCACTGGTTTGAGTAAAAGAAAAGCTAGTTCCCCGGTTTATCGATCCATTTGCTATCATGGAGAAGTGCGGACATGTGGCTTATAGATTGGAATTGCCGACATCTCTCCCTGGTATACACGACATTTTCCACATATCTCAGCTCCGGAAGTGTCTCAAGTTCACAGCTGCAGTCAATACCGATGAAATCAGCGAGTTGCAACCGGATCTCACCTACACGGACATCCGATTCAAATTCTTGACGAGAGGACCCGAACCACACGGAACTGCACGATGTGGTTCTATAAAGTGCTATAGAGCAACCATACCACTGAAGAAGCGACATGGGACACTCAAGAATATCTCTGCTCCAACTATCTGGATTTCTTATCATCTCATATCCAGTAATTTCTCTCTTGGTCTCGTCCCTTCTTTGTAATCTCGGGACAAGATTCCTTTAAGGGGGGAGGGATGTAAAAGCCCCAAAGTTCATAGTATAAAAGTATGTTACGAGAAATAACATCAAGCATGAATAGAGAAATCAAAATGGCAATTGAGAAACCAAATCATTTCAAACCTGTTGGAGGGAATTCAAAAATTTAAACCTAGCTACTGTTCAAACTTGAACAAGAAACAAATCTGAGTTGACCATTGGATTCCTAATATTTCAAACAGTCTCCCTGCAAACTTTCATAATTTTTGAAGAAAGTTTGCTATTTAGTTCAATGGCTACATTGAATTCCATCCATATTCGAATTCAAATTTGAATTCGAATGAAATTGAGTCAATAAGTTATTTGAGTTCAAAATCAAATTCTGCACCTTTGAATTGGTCAGTCCGCAAAGATCTAGAGTTTTTGGAACAAATTAGGTGCAAGAATTGAATGGATAAAGAAGTGGATGAGGGAGAGGAAGTGGGGCCCACTGGCCACTGAACACAACCAGGGAAATAGCCTCTGTTCTCAGCTCGACACCTCCCCAACATGCAAAAGCCCCAACATTGGTTTCAAAGATATTTAGGTTAGTCATTGCCTTAGGAAGGTACTTGTATTGCAGATTTTAAGGTATTTACTTAACATGTAAGCATGGTGCTTAGATCGTTAAGTAGCGTTGGATGTCTCATAGACCCACGAGTTGTAGGGGTAGGCAGCATGTGGTCCCCCATGTTCGGCAACGCTGCAGGCTCGAGGAAGGAATCATCCTGATGTTGTTAGGGTTAAACCCGTGCCCCATGTGTTGACCACTAAGCCCTAGTACCCATTGTTAGCATACTCATGTGTACACGCTATGTATATAAAGCACATTAGGAATAGCTCCATCCCTAACTTGGCCTCCACTACGACACTCTTACCCCTTAGAGTAGTTTGCTTAGGTGTGTGTCACACTACCCCACTACGTCATTTATCCATCCTACAGGACTCCTCACTAGAACACCCTCTTCTCTCCTTGATCTTGCCACACTTCCCCTTTGCCTTCCCTTGGGATAAACAAATATGATATCCTATGAAATACTTTTGGGTGAAATGCTATTGTGATACTTTCCTTGCACTTGCAGAACTCATCTTGCTTTGGCTTAGGTTAGCCTAGTGCCTTTGCAGATCTGGCCTTTGCTGCTAGGATGAACTATAGAAGTTAAAAAATACCAATGCATTTCTGGCATTGTTGCTTGGGAAGGCACATAAGATTTGCATGATCATGTGGTAGATAGGATTTTACTAGGTTTTTAGTAGGATAACCCTCCTTTGTTTTCAAATTATTTTATGTGAAAACGGGGTAGTGTATGACCGGTTTCCGTTTGCCGGCCAACTATGTTAAAGATCCTGAGTCACTGCTGATAAGAGATCGACCTCGTGTCGTTCCTCTTCAAGTGATATTGTTAGGAAGTACACCCGTCATTTCGCACCATCACGCTGCAAGCCAATAGAAGACCGTTGGTGAGTTTTCGGCTCCCTCTGCTAACAATGTGCCTATCAGACCCAATGTCAACACGGGAGACTAAATTTTCGAAATCAAGACTGGCCTAATAACTATGGTGCAGACTAATCCCTTATGTGTAGAAGCCAACGAGGATGTCAGTGCTCACCTGGAGCAATTCTTTGAGATTTGTAGAACTTTCAAGATCAAGGATGTCATGCGTGATGTCATTCGTCTTCGACTATGTTTGTTCTTCCTCCTTGGCAGATCGAAGCAGTGGTTCTACGCGAACTGGAGTGCTATAAACACTTGGGAAAAGTGTTCTACAACATTCTTCGGCAAGTTCTTCCCATTGGGAAAGACCAATGCCCTACGTGGAAGGATTTCAAGCTTCCAGTGAGAGCCCAAGGAGTCCATTCCCAAGGATTGGGAAAGGCTGCAGGAGTACATCCTGGCCTGTCCCCACCATGGGATGGATGACTGGCTCATCATCCAAAACTTCTACAACGGGTTGACTCCATCAGCCTATGACCATGTGGATGCTGCTGCTAGAGGAGCCTTCTTCTTGCTTATGATTCCTAAAGCCAAAGAATTGATTGAGAAGATGGTTTCCATCATGGGTTGGAGCAATGAGCGTCAACCCCGATAGCGAGGCATGTAGACCTTGAAAGAGGTGGACATGATCGCTGCCAAATTGGACCTCCTGATGAAGAAGCTGGACTGTCAAGCCAATGGAAAAGTATTTGGCACTGTCCATGCCTTAGACTCTCACATGACATCTGAGGTCTATGGAAATGCATGTCATATGGGGAGTGACTGCCCCGAGACCCATGAGGATGCGCTATACTTAGCCAACAATGGGAATTTCAACAATGGCTACCGTCCAGGAGGTCAAGGGTGGGGCCAACCACACACTTTCTTTCAAGGGGGGCTACAACAATCGTAATGGCAATGGAAACCAGCCACCCTTGAGGGAACTTGCCATTAGCCAACTCAAGATCAATGATGTCCTGTCTTAGAAGTTGTCGGCTAATGACAAGACCCTAGAAAGCATCAATGCCAAGGTTGAACGCTTAGCTTCTGCCTTCAAGAACTAGTTGAGCTTCAACAAAATGTTGGAGACTCAATTAGCTCAACTGGCAGCAGATGTACCACCATTAGAAAATGGAAAAATGCCAGCACAACCCGAGCCTCCCATAGAGAATGCCAACATGATCTCTATATGGGAGGGCAACTAGCTAAAGGAGGTCGTGGTGCTCAACATGGAGGTCTAGAAGGAAAGTTTGCTCATTCTTGGGTGCCCTTTCCTTAGCACCGCGGATGCTCACATTGATGTGGGAGCCGAAGAAATCCGCTTCCATATCAATGGCAAGGAGGAGAAGTTTGACTTTCGACCAAGGAAGAAGCAATGCTCCATGATCAAAATCAAGAATGGCCCAAATGTCAAACACATCAAGAAAGTTGAAGTTACACCACGTCAAGTGGACACCCTCGTTGCGTTCATGAGGAAATTAGTCTATGAGGAGACTCCATCTTTTCGCCCATGTTGACATTTGAAAAAGATGGAGAAGCTAGGGCCATCTGAATGGCCCAAGTCCACTAAACCGCCAAGGAAGGAATGGCGGAAGAAGCAAGGCGAGCCTGTCGAGCTCTCTTCTTCGGGGTCAGTGGATGAAAATGGAGCTTCAATGAAGAGGGAGGAATATGCATCTCATTGGATCTTGGATGGGACCTCGCCAATAGGTTAATTTATTAGTTATCTCATTTTTTCTTTTTCCATCATCATTTGAATTTTCCATTTGGATTTTAGCATTTTCCACAGCATGTTTGCTTTTACTTTGAGGGTTGAGAATTTTATAGTCTCAACCTAGATTTATTTTCTTTTCATTTTTTGAAAATAAAAATAAAATATTAGATTTGGAGAAGTTTTATTTAAAAAACAATTTTTCGAAGCAATTTTGTGGTTAAATTACCCAACAACTCAAAATATAGCCGTTGGGGAACCACATGCCAAAAGAGGGACCAGAGGGGGCTCACCGACAAGTCGGCTAAGCCTTCTAGTCGGCCGACTAGGAGAGAGTGCCATTTTCGCTCTCTTTCCTCCAACGGCTACATTCTTGCCTCTTATGACCGTCGGGGGGTGCTGCACTATTTATACATGCCCGGGTGATTTTGTTGCTTCACACTTCACCTCATTTTTCACCTCCCCAACTCACTCTCACATTTGCTCAAGAATTGTTTTTCTCTTTGTTGAAACACTTCTCCCAATTTCAAGCAAAGAAGATTTGCTTTCATCTCCATTTGCACTTTGCATTTGCATTTTCAAGTTGATCTTAAATTGGCAAAGCAATCCGTCGAGGGTTTTTGTTTGGTTTTCACTAACGTAACCTGTTTCGAGTTTGTTTTGTTTGTTTTCAAGTTGTGCAGCCATGAAGAGCATAAATAAATTGTTTGGGAAGAGGACGGGACCTTCATCAAGCTCAAGCCATGGGAGGGACTCAAGCTGACACCTCTCCCCTGAGCCTACACCAAGTCCACGGTAGAGAGGTGCGCAAGACGATGTCCCGATGGAGGAAGATGATGCTCCACACTGCCTTCTCAATGACGACGACCTCGACTTGAAGCATGACGTTGAAAGACAAGCCTACAACCTCCTCCAAGATCGTGAGTTTGCTCACACGAAGGCCTATGATTTGGCACTACACTCCAAAATAGATATGAATTCCAAATTCTTTACCGTTTGGCATGCATTAGGATGGGATAACTTTACTCAAATAGATAAGGAAGGCTCACGCCTCCCCACTGCGAGACCTATGTGTGTTGAATACATTGGATATGGCAATAAAAGTATTGAATACAACCAAAACACGTTTATCATCATGGTCTGACTCTAGGTCCGAGCTCCAGCAAGGTCTGACGATAGGTTCGGCTTGTTTTGGGTAGCTCTGGCAAGGTCTGACGTATGGTCTGACTTGTTTTGGCTAGGTCCGACTTCTTTTTCTAGGTCCGACTAGCTTTGGTTAGCTCCGGCTCTAGGTCCGACTAGCTTTGGTTAGCTCCGGCGCTAGGTCTTGCTAGCTTTGATAAGTTCTAGCGCTACATCCTGTTAGTTTTGGTAAGCTCTAGTTCACGTTCCGGTTAGCTTTGGCAAGGTTCGAAGCTTGATCGAAGTGCTTCTGCTTTTAATTTGCAATATTTCGAACTTACTTTTTGGACTATGGGAAGTTTGCTTAGTATTCTTTTAATATGTTTTTGGTGTGTTTTGGTGGTTATTGTTGTTATCATTTTGCTATGATTTGCAACATGCTTATGTGAGGTGCTCACGTAAGGTGTTATGGTTTTGGAACTAACGGGAGTCAAGTCGAGGACTTGTGCTCGGAAGTATTGGTTGTTTATTCGTGTGCAGGTGTTGCTTGAATTCAAGATATGGCTGGTGAAGGGATCCATTGGACTAGTCTCAGGGAGGAGATGAGGTTCCAACAATCAAGTTAGGGAGGAACTGTGGTTGAGCTGATCAGTAGGTCACGCAGGATGATTGATTCAAGGGCAATGCATGTGAAGGAAACTGGACGTCGTTGGAACGTGTTTGCACGTATGCAAGGAGTGAATGGACGTGGTAACATGGTTCCGAGGCGTGATGAATAGATGTGGATGTAAAAAATTGGTCGGGAAGGTCCAATCGACTAGGTTATGGACTCAGTCTGCGGTTGAGTCGTGTTTGACTCAAATATGGAAAGTTTTGAGTTGGTTATGATAGGATTTCGTGTGGGTCACGAATTTGAGTTGTTTTAGCAATGTGGGATAAGTTCATAAGGTGTTTGGAAGTCTTAATATTGCTTCTATTTGTGTATAGAAGAGTCTTGAGAAATTATGGAAAGTTTCTATTCGTGAATTGAGTAGGATTAGAGTCCTAATTAAGTTTGGGTTGGCCTAAGGGCTGGTTATATAAGCAAGGGAGGCCAGAGCTCGTCACAGACAACTTTGGGGCCTCTTGTGTTTTGATCAATGAAATTTGTAGTTTGAAAGAACTTTTGTGCCTTGTTCGTCCAACTTGTTTTCGTCAAGTCTTTCTCGTCGAGTTTCTGCACAGCTCTACCTTTCTTCGGTGGTTTTATTATAACTCCAGTTTTACAGATCAGATTGACGTGATTCTTTTTGGGTTGTCTTCACAACTTGATTTTATATCATCTGTGAAAATTTCAAGGTCATTGGATTTGTTTTTTTATCTACACGAGTTTCTTTGCAGTGTTCCAAAACTGTTTTCTCGGGTAGGACAGATTGATCTTTGTTCGATCTTTCGATCGTAACTTGAGTTTCTCTTGATGGATTTCATGATTCTTGTTGTGACATCTTCGTGATTTGATTCTATACAATATATACTAGTTTTTTTCACAGTTGAACACATTTAGATTAGTCGCACTCACAGTTTCTTTAACAGATCGGTTTTCCGCCGAGGGGTGTTTTGTTACTTCCACTGAAAAGTTTTAATCTACCATTCACCCCCTCACCCTCTAGTATCTTTACACATGCTGTTCGATCCTACAATTGGTATCAGAGCCATGTTGCTCTAATCTTTGTGATTCACACGTGTTTTTGACTAATCCTCATGGAGAAACACTCGGCAAAACCTTGTGTGTTTGTTGGTATTGATTTTCAGGTTTGGAAGGCATGCATGGAAGATTTTATCCAGGCACAAGGCTTCGTGATATGGGAAAAGGTATACAAACCTTATGAAGTGACACCAAATGATCAAGTTACCACTACGAATCTATGGGACATTGATAACAACAACAAAGCCCACAACTTGATCATTCAGGGACTCGCTCAAAGTGAATTTGATCGTGTCGCGCACCTCCAATCAGCATACGATGTTTGGAGAGCTCTTTGTGATTATAATGAAGGATCCAACACAATCAAAGAGGTAAAACAAGATATGTTCATAATGGAATACATGCGCTTCGAGATGTAACCTGGTGAGTCCATCGATCAACTTTTTTCCCGATTTAATAAAATTATCAGTAATCTACATAGTGTCAACGTAACTTTTCTGATGCTGAGAATGCTAGGCAACTCCTTAGTGCATTAGACATGACAATACGGGAGATGAAAGTAACATCCATTCACGAGTCAACTGTCATGAGTACTCTTACTTTAGATCTGCTTTACTCTAAACTAAAAAACTCATGAAATTGACATTTTATCAAGAAAGAATCCAAATAAGTCTATTGCTTTCGTTTCACAACGTGATATGCCTAGCTCCGCCAATCATCATCTTGCAATACTCTTGCTTTGCTGTCCTCACTAACCCTGTAACAGATTGAATAATTTCTAGAAGAGGAGCTAGCACTCATCTCTACTTGGTTCTCAAAAGCATTACAAAATGTGAGAACTAGAAGGAGAGGAAGCTCCAGACCTCAATGATGCTTTGAATGTGGTAAGACAGGACACTTTCATATAGAATGCCCTAACTTTTCAGGTCCTACTACCCGTGAAGAAAAGCGGAACAAAGTCAAGACCACCTCTGGAAACTCAAACAAGAAAAAGAAGGGTTCCATAGGACGCAAGATGATAAACAGCTTCATCACCGCACTTCAAGAGCTCAGTTCAAGTGATGTAGACATTGGAAGTGATGAAGATGATGATGATCTGGCCAACTTATGCTTCATGGTGGGCAAAACAAGATCACGATCAAGTCAGGAGGATGCAGAACACAACAGTGACGACGATGACGTATGTTCTACCTGTAATGAAATGTGTGATGCAATTTCTCGTGCAACTATTATTGTCAAGAAAAAAGACAAAAATCTTAGGGATAATGCTGCTAAAATTGAATCACTATAATCTGAAATCAATTGTTTAAAAACTTTGATTCCTAGTAGTGATGCATGTCCCTCACGTGACTTAATCTATGAACAATTATCCACATTAAGAAGTGCACACTCCTCCACTCCAGATAGACTTGATGAAGAAATTGAAAAGAACAATAAGTTGTCTGATTTTAATGTTAAAAACATAAAAGATGCTTCTTTTTCTACAGATGATCTGCATTGTTCTGCATGTGACAATATTGACAAGAAACTAAAAGATGCAATGAATGAAATCTCCATTCTGAACAATGCTTTACGTTCTCATGAAGTTAAATATTGTTCCAATTGCAAACTAAAAGGAGAAACTTCAGGTCAAAACTTCCTAGTTTTATCTAACGAACTCGACAATAAAAATAAGATACTAGAGCGGTTTTACAATAGGAACAAGAATCTAAACTTGCTGTTAAATTCTTCTAAACCTTGCAATGATAAAACTGGTCTAGATTTTGATTCTCATGCTTATTATAAAACACATCCACCTCACACTGTACGATCATTTGGAAGAGGTTTAATCAAAACTGTCCCTAAACAAAAGGATGTGATTTTTAAATCTGCAGGAGTGCTTTCTATTTCTGTTTCTAATATTGGAAGCTCATCTAGACATGATTACAAAATGAAATTTCATTGTACTTATTGTGATAAATATTGTCATGTCATAGATTTCTGTTATAGACTAGCTAAACAAATTAATAGGGATAAAGTGTCGGCTAGATCTCATAACTTTCATGCTAAAACCGCTATGCATGGTAAACCTAAAATTAGAAACATGCAACCTGCTTTAGTGAGTCAGAAATTTGAAAAAGTAGGTTCCAGACCTTCTGGTAAGAAATTTGCAAAGGCAGCTCTGGTAGTTCCGATAGCTCCGAGAGCTCCCGAACCTTCTGTTGTTCCCTTCAGAACTTCAGTCTTTGCATCCATAGCTTCAGCTTTCTCCTTTGGAACTACTGCTCTTAACTTAGGAGCTACTGGTTTGCGTGCTAAACGAGTAACAACTTTTAAATTAGTAGTTAAGAATAGAAAACCTCAACCCTTGACTCATGAATCTGCTGTTTTGTCACAGCCTTCGCGTGTTGTTCCTACTGGACATCGCATGGCTCATTATTGGATTCCCAAATGCTTATTGACTAACCCCAGTATTGAGTCAATGACGTATTGTCCTTCTGTGTAGGTTTCACGCTTGAGGAAGGAGAACATATGGATTGTGGATTCAAGATGCTAATGCCACATGACCAGTAACAGAGAATGGTTCTCCTCCCTCTCTTTTGTGTCATATGTAGAAAATGTTACTTTCGCCGATAATTCTTCGACTCCTATTATTGTTAATGGATCGATTAGAGTAAATAACCACTACACTTTAAAAGTTGTGGAACTTGTTTAAAATTTGAAATACAACTTGCTCTCTGTTTCTCAATTGCTTGATGAAATTTTGGAAATAATTTTCTCTAAAAATTGCTGCAAGGTTGTAGATTCAAAT